>JARUHQ010000008.1:4145738-5375725 GCA_029955515.1 Chrysomela aeneicollis | reverse complement strand
TATCTTTTTCTATCTTTTCTATCTTTTCTATCTTTTCTATCTTATCTTTATATCTTTTCTATCTTTTCTATCTTTTCTATCTTTTCTATCTTTTCTATCTTTTCTATCTTTTCTATCTTTTCTATCTTTTCTATCTTTTCTATCTTTTCTATCTTTTCTATCTTTTCTATCTTTTCTATCTTTTTCTATCTTTTCTATCTTTTCTATCTTTTCTATCTTTTCTATCTTTTCTATCTTTTTCTATCTCTTTCTATCTTTTCTATCTTTTCTATCTTTTCTATCTTTTCTATCTTTTCTATCTTTTCTATCTTTTCTATCTTTTCTATCTTTTCTATCTTTTCTATCTTTTCTATCTTTTCTATCTTTTCTATCTTTTCTATCTTTCTATCTTTTCTATCTTTTCTATCTTTTCTATCTTTTCTCTCTTCTTTTCTATCTTTTCTATCTTTTCTATCTTTTCTATCTTTTCTATCTTTTCTATCTTTTCTATCTTTTCTATCTTTCTATCTTTCTATCTTTCTATCTTTTCTATCTTTTCTATCTTTTCTATCTTTTCTATCTTTTCTATCTTTTCTATCTTTTCTATCTTTTCTATCTTTTCTATCTTTTCTATCTTTTTCTTATTTTCTATCTTTTCTATCTTTTCTTATCTTTTCTATCTTTTCTATCTTTTCTATCTTTTCTGTCTCTTTTCTCTCTTTTCTAGTCTTTTCTCTGTATTCTTCTTGTTCTTCTTTCTTCTTCTCTTTTCTCTCTTTTCTCTCTTTTCTCTCTTCTCTCTCTTTTCTCTCTTTTCTCTCTTTTCTGTCTTTCTCTGTCTTTTCTGTCTTTTCTGTCTTTTCTGTCTTTTCTGTCTTTTCTGTCTTTTCTGTTTTTCTGTCTTTTCTGTCTTTTCTGTCTTTTCTGTCTTTTCTGTCTTTTCTGTCTTTTCTGTCTTTTCTGTCTTTTCTGTCTTTCTGTCTTTTCTGTCTTTTCTGTCTTTTCTGTCTTTTCTGTCTTTTCTGTCTTTTCTGTCTTTTCTGTCTTTTCTGTCTTTTCTGTCTTTTCTGTCTTTTCTGTCTTTTCTGTCTTTTCTGTCTTTTCTGTCTTTTCTGTCTTTTCTGTCTTTTCTGTCTTTTCTGTCTTTTCTGTCTTTTCTGTCTTTTCTGTCTTTTCTGTCTTTTCTGTCTTTTCTGTCTTTTCTGTCTTTTCTGTCTTTTCTGTCTTTTCTGTCTTTTCTGTCTTTTCTGTCTTTTCTGTCTTTTCTGTCTTTTCTGTCTTTTCTGTCTTTTCTGTCTTTTCTGTCTTTTCTGTCTTTTCTGTCTTTCTGTCTTTTCTGTCTTTTCTGTCTTTTCTGTCTTTTCTGTCTTTTCTGTCTTTTCTGTCTTTTCTGTCTTTTCTGTCTTTTCTGTCTTTTCTGTCTTTTCTGTCTTTTCTGTCTTTTCTGTCTTTTCTGTCTTTTCTGTCTGTCTTTTCTGTCTTTTCTGTCTTTTCTGTCTTTTCTGTCTTTTCTGTCTTTTCTGTCTTTTCTGTCTTTTCTGTCTTTTCTGTCTTTTCTGTCTTTTCTGTCTTTTCTGTCTTTCTGTCTTTTCTGTCTTTTCTGTCTTTTCTGTCTTTTCTGTCTTTTCTGTCTTTTCTGTCTTTTCTGTCTTTTCTGTCTTTTCTGTCTTTTCTGTCTTTTCTGTCTTTTCTGTCTTTTCTGTCTTTTCTGTCTTTTCTGTCTTTTCTGTCTTTTCTGTCTTTTCTGTCTTTTCTGTCTTTTCTGTCTTTTCTGTCTTTTCTGTCTTTTCTGTCTTTTCTGTCTTTTCTGTCTTTTCTGTCTTTTCTGTCTTTTCTGTCTTTTCTGTCTTTTCTGTCTTTTCTGTCTTTTCTGTCTTTTCTGTCTTTTCTGTCTTTTCTGTCTTTTCTGTCTTTTCTGTCTTTTCTGTCTTTTCTGTCTTTTCTGTCTTTTCTGTCTTTTCTGTCTTTTCTGTCTTTTCTGTCTTTTCTGTCTTTTCTGTCTTTTCTGTCTTTTCTGTCTTTTCTGTCTTTTCTGTCTTTTCTGTCTTTTCTGTCTTTTCTGTCTTTTCTGTCTTTTCTGTCTTTTCTGTCTTTTCTGTCTTTTCTGTCTTTTCTGTCTTTTCTGTCTTTTCTGTCTTTTCTGTCTTTTCTGTCTTTTCTGTCTTTTCTGTCTTTTCTGTCTTTTCTGTCTTTTCTGTCTTTTCTGTCTTTTCTGTCTTTTCTGTCTTTTCTGTCTTTTCTGTCTTTTCTGTCTTTTCTGTCTTTTCTGTCTTTTCTGTCTTTTCTGTCTTTTCTGTCTTTTCTGTCTTTTCTGTCTTTTCTGTCTTTTCTGTCTTTTCTGTCTTTTCTGTCTTTTCTGTCTTTTCTGTCTTTTCTGTCTTTTCTGTCTTTTCTGTCTTTTCTGTCTTTTCTGTCTTTTCTGTCTTTTCTGTCTTTTCTGTCTTTTCTGTCTTTTCTGTCTTTTCTGTCTTTTCTGTCTTTTCTGTCTTTTCTGTCTTTTCTGTCTTTTCTGTCTTTTCTGTCTTTTCTGTCTTTTCTGTCTTTTCTGTCTTTTCTGTCTTTTCTGTCTTTTCTGTCTTTTCTGTCTTTTCTGTCTTTTCTGTCTTTTCTGTCTTTTCTGTCTTTTCTGTCTTTTCTGTCTTTTCTGTCTTTTCTGTCTTTTCTGTCTTTTCTGTCTTTTCTGTCTTTTCTGTCTTTTCTGTCTTTTCTGTCTTTTCTGTCTTTTCTGTCTTTTCTGTCTTTTCTGTCTTTTCTGTCTTTTCTGTCTTTTCTGTCTTTTCTGTCTTTTCTGTCTTTTCTGTCTTTTCTGTCTTTTCTGTCTTTTCTGTCTTTTCTGTCTTTTCTGTCTTTTCTGTCTTTTCTGTCTTTTCTGTCTTTTCTGTCTTTTCTGTCTTTTCTGTCTTTTCTGTCTTTTCTGTCTTTTCTGTCTTTTCTGTCTTTTCTGTCTTTTCTGTCTTTTCTGTCTTTTCTGTCTTTTCTGTCTTTTCTGTCTTTTCTGTCTTTTCTGTCTTTTCTGTCTTTTCTGTCTTTTCTGTCTTTTCTGTCTTTTCTGTCTTTTCTGTCTTTTCTGTCTTTTCTGTCTTTTCTGTCTTTTCTGTCTTTTCTGTCTTTTCTGTCTTTTCTGTCTTTTCTGTCTTTTCTGTCTTTTCTGTCTTTTCTGTCTTTTCTGTCTTTTCTGTCTTTTCTGTCTTTTCTGTCTTTTCTGTCTTTTCTGTCTTTTCTGTCTTTTCTGTCTTTTCTGTCTTTTCTGTCTTTTCTGTCTTTTCTGTCTTTTCTGTCTTTTCTGTCTTTTCTGTCTTTTCTGTCTTTTCTGTCTTTTCTGTCTTTTCTGTCTTTTCTGTCTTTTCTGTCTTTTCTGTCTTTTCTGTCTTTTCTGTCTTTTCTGTCTTTTCTGTCTTTTCTGTCTTTTCTGTCTTTTCTGTCTTTTCTGTCTTTTCTGTCTTTTCTGTCTTTTCTGTCTTTTCTGTCTTTTCTGTCTTTTCTGTCTTTTCTGTCTTTTCTGTCTTTTCTGTCTTTTCTGTCTTTTCTGTCTTTTCTGTCTTTTCTGTCTTTTCTGTCTTTTCTGTCTTTTCTGTCTTTTCTGTCTTTTCTGTCTTTTCTGTCTTTTCTGTCTTTTCTGTCTTTTCTGTCTTTTCTGTCTTTTCTGTCTTTTCTGTCTTTTCTGTCTTTTCTGTCTTTTCTGTCTTTTCTGTCTTTTCTGTCTTTTCTGTCTTTTCTGTCTTTTCTGTCTTTTCTGTCTTTTCTGTCTTTTCTGTCTTTTCTGTCTTTTCTGTCTTTTCTGTCTTTTCTGTCTTTTCTGTCTTTTCTGTCTTTTCTGTCTTTTCTGTCTTTTCTGTCTTTTCTGTCTTTTCTGTCTTTTCTGTCTTTTCTGTCTTTTCTGTCTTTTCTGTCTTTTCTGTCTTTTCTGTCTTTTCTGTCTTTTCTGTCTTTTCTGTCTTTTCTGTCTTTTCTGTCTTTTCTGTCTTTTCTGTCTTTTCTGTCTTTTCTGTCTTTTCTGTCTTTTCTGTCTTTTCTGTCTTTTCTGTCTTTTCTGTCTTTTCTGTCTTTTCTGTCTTTTCTGTCTTTTCTGTCTTTTCTGTCTTTTCTGTCTTTTCTGTCTTTCCTGAGGTGAGAGGAGGGTGGTTCCCTGTTGATGCATCTAATTATTGAGCAATTGCTGCACATATAAGAGCAGTGGAGCCCACTCCTACACTCGCATTTCCTCCGGGGAACATTTTTCTCAACTTGAAGAGCAGTTTTGGGTATCACGCATGCGATTCCACCCACGACATGACATGACTTCAGCTCGCTCCGAATGATAGCAGCTGCAGCTTTGATTACTTAATTTTTTTCTTGTTCTTCATCTCCCCTATTCCTGTTGTCAAACCAGTTATCTGATGGAATGTTCCGGTAAAACAAAGCACATTTATTTTTCCAGACGTTTCTGCAAATGCAAACTATTATCATAATGCTGAATCAGTTTTCTCTTCAAATGAATCACTGTGAGACTCGAGGTTAGGATTCAGTTCATCAAATTTAGTGTACAATTTTTCAAAAGTGTACTGACATTCATCATCCTCCTAGATTACTGGAAGTGTAATTATACATAACAATTGGAAACCCACCTTTCTGTCAGCATCTGAGGTTGACCCATCTCTGGTTGATGCTGCTTTTTTTCGGGTTTTGACGAACCTATAGTTTCAGGAATCTCTGGTAACAGTACCAGTGGTATCTCCCATAAGAATTGTCTATAAATCCATCAACTGATGTAGCATCAAACGCACATAATTGCCCCAGCTATCATTTTTGTTGTCTGCTGTATAACTCGAATTATGTCAATAACATCAATTTTTGCCCCTGAACTCCAATTTTCTTGGGCCGGATAATAATAATAATAATAATATTTTTATTTTCCATTTGACAAATGAAAATTTGTATTGGATTTGTCAATATAGGTTATAGAAGAATAAAACGAGAATCTACACACAAACAACTTAAGACTAAACAGTTACATCTAAAAATAAAGAAATCCAAAAAAGAAAAAAAAAAAGTATACAACACATTAAAAATGTAAATATTCATCAACGGAATAGAAACAGTTTTTCACTAGAAAATCCTTCAATTTTTTCTTGAAACAGTAGAGAGTCTCACATTTTTTCATTTCGTCTGACAATGTATTATAAATTCGAGGAGCCATTGCTCTAGTGGAATTGTACTGGATTTTCGTACAGCTGAAAGGGATGTAAAAGTTATCTTTTTGGCGTGTTTTGTATTCGTACCTGGAATTATTCAGTGTGAAGTTACCACGATTTTCATAAACATATATGCAGAATTCAAAAATTAATAGTGATGGTAGAGTAAGGATTTTCAGATTCTTGAAGTGATCTCTACAGGATGAGCGTTTCGAAATTCCAACCAGAGTACGTATAATGCGTTTCTGTGCAACGAAAACATCTGATGATGAGGTGGACAGGCCCCAGAAGCGCACCCCATATCTTAGTCTGGAATCTATTTGGGCATAATATAATTTCAGAAGTTGGTCTTCGTTAAGGACAAGTTTCAGATTTCTGAATTGATATACAAGAGAATTCAATTTGGATTGTAGTGTTCGACAGTGATTATTCCATGTGAGACACTCATCCACTTCAAGGCCTAAAAACTTGACTTGATGAACAATTTCTACAGTATCACAAATTTCTGTTGATATTATCACATCGGAACAGTTTTTTTGACGATTATGGAATCTGATTGACTTCGTTTTATCCATGTTTAGGTGAAGAAGGTTCGCACTGAACCAATCCTGTACGTTCGAAAAAGTCTCATTGCATTTCTCTGATAGAAGTTTGTCTGATTTATCTGATATAATCAGTGACGTATCATCTGCGTACATAGTGAGAGAAGACTGAACTGGTAAGTCATCCAAATCATTCAGATATAATATAAAAAGAATAGGTCCCAAAACCGAGCCTTGAGGGACTCCAATTGTGACTGCTCGTTTTGAAGACATAATATTGTCGATAGAAACATACTGGCTTCTTGAATTGAGGAAGCTATGAAGCCAATGGTGGGGAATACCCCTTATTCCATATCTCTGAAGTTTATCAAGTAAAATATCATGATCAACACAGTCAAATGCCCTGCTGAGATCACAAAAAATCCCAACAGGGCACTCACCTGTATCTATCAAGTTCACCAGTTTCTCATAATACGAGTCAACTGCTGTTACCGTTGATCTTTTATCTAGGAATCCGTGCTGATTATTCGAAAAAATTTTAAACCTTTTGCAGAATGCTAATAACCTGTTAAGGAAGGCATACTCGAAAATCTTTGAAAAGCTAGAGGGAACTGTAATTGGTCGATAGTTTTTCACAAGCTGTGGATCACCTTTCTTATGGATTGGCACCAATTTTCCAGTTTTGAGAAGGTCTGGAAATATTCCGGTGAAGAAAGATAAATTGATAATATGTGTGAGTGGAGAAATTAAAAGTGGCAAGGATTTTTTTAAAGCAAACATTGGGACCTCGTCATACCCGCATGATGATTTATTTTTCAGTTTCAGTTGTAATAAGTTCATTAATTCTAATTCTGAATACGGATCGAGAAAAAACGAATTCATTATTTTTTTTGGAAAATTGTAGGTATTCACTGAAATCCGATTTGCTGATTGGTATTTTACGAATGGTATCATGAGGTATAGTTTGAAAATAAGTATTGAATAGTTCTACAACCTCTTTTTGATCTTCTACCGGGACATTTTCATCAATTAAAGTGATTTGAGTTTGTTTTGACATATTTTTGTTACACAAGGAGTTCACGATTTGCCACGCTGTTTTCGTTGGATTTTCTGAGTTGTTAAGTTTATTTTGATAGAATTGTTTTTTTTGTTGTGGTTATGAGTGTGTCATGTTTTCGTTTCGATATTTTGTAGAATTCCATCAGAGATCTGTTACTCAGTGTCAGTCTATGTAAATCTCTGAGGTTTTGACTAGACTTCCTCAATTCATCTGAAACCCATTCATTTTTCTTACTGCGATATTGTACATACTTTTTAGGAAAATGCATATCGAAATAATAAAAGAATATTTCACAAAAATGACCGAAAGCTGCATTAA
Source organism: Chrysomela aeneicollis (assembly GCA_029955515.1). Classification (NCBI taxonomy): domain Eukaryota; kingdom Metazoa; phylum Arthropoda; class Insecta; order Coleoptera; family Chrysomelidae; genus Chrysomela; species Chrysomela aeneicollis. The sequence goes on along the minus strand of JARUHQ010000008.1, from coordinate 5,368,655 downwards.
TATCTGAAAAACTTGAAATATTCGACCAGTTCTCATTTGTTAGATCTTGACAAAAACTCTCGAGAGCATTTCTGTTGAACGACCGTTTCAGATGACGTTCATTGGAATTCATTAGTGCATGTGAACCATATTCAAGAAATATTGACTGATGGTCTGAAATACTATTATCAACAATACAGGGTGTACATAGATCTGTTATATTCGTGAATATTTGATCAATAGTTGAAAGTGAATTGGTTGCTATTCTAGTAGGCCATCTAATAGAGTAGTTCAATCCGTAAGTGTTGAAAATGTCACAAAGTTTAGTAAAATCCCTATTTCCACTATCATTATAACAATCTAAGTTAAAATCACCAGATACAATTATATCAGAATTCGGACTATACATTATATTCATAACATTATAGATTTTTTCAAAAAATGTATGTAAATTTCCCTTCGGCGACCTATAGCAGCAAAGTACAATTGTGGATTTTGATTCTATTTTACAAGATATACCACATATTTCGAAATCTTTTTCAATGCAAGAATCGTTCAACTGCATATCTTTGACATTCAAGTTATTTTTAGTATATATAGCAACTCCCCCACAAGTAGTATTGGTTCTACAGAAATAAGAACTCAAAGAAAAGTTCTCGATTTGAAATGATTCAGCCGAATCTTTTTTAAACCAAGTTTCAGTTAGGCATATAAAATTTATATTGAAATCAGCTATATCTATGATTAAGTTGTTGATTTTTTGACAATTCACACCTTGTATGTTCAAAAGAAATAGACTAGGATCATATGTTAAATTTCTGTCGTCGGACTCCTCCTCCTGAATAAAAAACGACTAATACAGGCACCATAAGGCCACATTTCTGGTTTCATTGCATTCCTGAAATTCTGTTCTAAGATTGTCACTTTAAAACTAGAATACTGCCCAGGATATTTTGAGGTAAGCTTTTCACACACGACTTCTGGAAAATGGTCTTTCAGTAATTCTGTTAGTGATTCCGTAGATGTTGATTTTTCCACTCTGGAAACGTGTAGCACTGCGTTTTTTGGAACACCACGCACGCTATTATTCTCCTTATTATTTCCAATTATAATGTGACGTCTACTTCTCTTCCTTGGTTCAACCTTTCTCCAACCTTCTCCTTCCTCAGGTGTAGTAATAGTGTGAGTAACAGCGTTCTCGGATTTTTTGAGGTTTGGTGTGTGAACACTCACATTGCGTGATTTAGATGGATGATTCATATTCGGGCTTTGCATATTCATGTCATTATTTATATTAATTAAATTTTCCAATTTTTGCTTCGATTTCACTTGCATTAAACTCAAGGATACATCCTCTGTTGTTATTGTTTGGGAATTCCCATCGTTGACCCTACTTTTTTCGATAGGAATTTCTTGTCTATGATTAGCACTTTTTGTAGGAGATAGTTCACTGCCTAGAGATAAGGATTTTATCGATTTAAGTGAGTTATTTTCTGCAATTAAATGAATATGCTTGTTGAGGAGTTCTATTTTATCTCTCAGCTCTTGAATGACTACATCTTTTTGTTTTATAATATACATAAATAAATTGAAGTCTACCTTCTTGTCTAAGCTGTTAGGATCTGTCAACATATCGATGTCTGAATGTACTTCCATTCCACAACAAATTATTTCGTCACTGTTGAGGTTTATGATGTTTTTTGAGTTTCTTACACAACTGGGGTGACTCACTGATTCACATTTGATGCATTTTGGGCCAGATTTGGCCACTGCTTTGCACTTTTTACACGTTTTTATAGGAGCTGCACTTACACACGCCTTATCGGTTGCGGCCATATTGATGCACTAAGATATCAAACATGCAAACACTCAAAAAACATAAAGATTTGAATTCAAATGTTACGTGAGGTATCTTTGCTGAGGGGCCCGCTTTCATTTCAGGAGGTTTTGGAAGTAATATATACGACTGCCGACATTTACTATGTACTAGAAGCGAGGCATCATTCATAAACTTTTCTCTTACTTCATCCTTCTGACTTTCACTGCACTCAACGATTTTGTCATCTGCCTGCCTGCTCAGGTGAATCAATGGACTTCCTTTGGCTTTACAAGGTTTCAAAACACAAGCCGCCATATTTTCCACTCTAGATATGTAACTACCAAAAAACTAATAATAGTTTCGAATTTCATAATTTTTGGCAGCTTTTTTACTAAACTGAGAAATTATGTAATTTCTATCCTTCCATATCTCCGTAACGAAATAGTTGTGCGGAACTTTTTTCTTCTGAATTAAATGTAGATCACTTTCGTATATGGTGACCTTTGCGCTAAACCACATAGTTTTCAAGATATAGGCGAAAAACTGCGAAAAAACGAAATTTTCCGTATCAATTTGGCTCAATTTGGCGCCAGGATCAACTTTTTTTTCGGATGTTTGGTTTTGGGTAATTTTTGAGCTAGTTTTATCGAACTATATCTCCTCCCCCTAAACGATTCCAAAGAAAATATATTTCTAATAGCCGCGCCAGGATTCGAACCTGGAATCTCTGGGGCCAAATATCAGTTTAGTTTAAAGTTTAAAATCTTGTATATTAAACTTTAAACTAAATGCCTCAACGCACTCGACCATCAACCCAGTTAATGTGCGATGGAAATGATTTCATGAAAGTGTTTGATATCAAGGAAAATCATTGATAGTGTTGCATAACATGTGATAATAAATGAAGAGATCAAGTAGATACCTTGATAAATATGAATATCAGAGCTGCTAGAAGCTAATTGAATGATTATTTAAATAAATCATATCACACAGATCATCAATACATTTTTACTGAAGCGACAATTTCTGCATCTTATGCCGAGTATGTTGGATTGCTCTTCAGAGTGAGAAATAAAATTCAATGAAATGAAAAATGTCGTTTATGTATTGACAGATGCACTATCATGATGTATTTCAGTTCACAATAATCTTAAAAAAAACTTTCGTGGTGTTCATAATCGTTCAGAATGTGAGATGTAGAACTATTATAGGTGATCATCGAGAGATGTGAAGCATTCTAAGAAAGCGCAAGTTCGCCTCAATTTTCGATTATATTCAATTGTCGATACTTGTCTAAATGAACCTGCAATCCATTCCATTCGATTGAATCTGCGATTCAAGCCAAACTATTCACTACAAACAATTTTATCTGATTCACTTCATACTTTAAAATTCGGTATCCTCAGCAGAATGACAATAAAGAGACGTGAAAAGGGTTCACGACGTTGAATGCGCCAGTTTCAATCGTGAAGGCTCAAATCCCTCTCTTTACGGTAGCTCATTCGGCCCTTTTACCTTCCAATATTTTCCAATTGATCGCAAATTGGAATTCCAACACCTTTTTCTGGATATATTTCTACGAATGATGCTGTGATTACCTTCCGTTTATCTTCTGAAGTTTGTTAGGACGATTACGCACAGCGTGCTGGATGAAAGATAAATGATGCTTTCTGATGATGATCGTTTGATGGAGAATTATTCTACATAAAATGAAAAATTATCCGAATATTCACAACCTCAAACGAACAATGAAAATATCATAGTGAGTATAGGCTATCCGTTTCAGGACTTCAACAGCTCGAAGAAAACATTTTCTCAAGATAAAAATTCTTTGAGAACATAAATGCGCGGCAGTTTCGTTTCCGATTCACAGGGTGTCAAAATTAAGATTTTTTTATGTTTCAGTTGATTTCTCGTACAATCTTCTATGATCATTAATTAAAATCTGGTTAACATATTACATTTCAAAAACTCAAAATTTCGGCGTTTTTTAAGAAACACTTTCATGAGTCGTAACCTATTTCCACCTTCTCATTTTTTTTATGTTTCGCCATTGCTTCCATATCAGTAATTAATAACTAGTAATTCAAAAAATTCTTTTGAATTAGATACTTTTTGATTTCTGATTTGTTTTTCTAAAACTGTATGTATTTCCAGATCAATTCCAAAAATGATTCACTTGTAAAATACTTTATTTTTCGAACATAATATATTTGACATTTATTAATTGGAGTTGACGACTAACAATAGTTATTTGTTACATAATAAGCACAAGATTCAATGACTTGGCTGGTGTTTCATAGCCAAGGCCTGGCTAAGGTTTTTGTCGTATAAAACAAGTATTATTTTCTTCAAATTGTATCCAAAGCTTGTAAGGTGCCATTAAATATCAGGTTTCGATGTCATTTGAAGAAAATACTACTACAAAAAACTGGCTTATCCTATATAACTCTGAACACTTTCAGAAACTGGAATGTTTTTCTTGTGAATTAATGATAATAATAATTCATTAGCCCAAGTTATGTGTAAGTCACGTTGTCAATGGTATGTACATGAAAAAAAAAGTAAGACATACAAAATGGATGAATTGTCAGTCGAATACAATCCTATATATAAAGGTACAGGGTGATTGTTTATATTTTACTCAATAGTTATCTCAGTTAATATTGGTCCTACAAAAACGTTCAAATGGACAAATATGCAGAATTTTTCATGGGCATTCAGAATTCAGTTATAGGAAATGCAAAAAAGCATCGTTAAACTAAAAATTTTTTACAACAACTAGTATTTTTTTAATGAGACACCTTGTATTTTATTCACCCAATCGGTAGAATTCTTTTTTCTGATTTCAAATATATATACTTTATTGAGGTTATCTTTATCAGTTTTCGGAAAATATAAATTTTTCGTATAGATCTAAGCCTGCGATTGGCTTATATCAAAGCAGCCATGGATAATAAAAGAAATTTAAATGTATTGTTTGATATTGACATTTTTTTTTAATTTTTAATGATGTAATCTTCCGAAAGAGAGCTGGCTCGACTGCAAGATATGATAGAAATCTTGAACGACGAAGAGGTACAAGAAATATAGCGTATACGTCGAACATTCAGATATATAGATCAGTCTGATGACGAGGAGGTGGATAATTTAGGAGAGAAAAAATCGCGAAACCCGATTTCAATGTCACAAGTGCAATAAGTACGTGTGTTTGGAGCAACTTATTGGCATTTGTCAAAGGTGCCAAAAAAATGTCATTTCACAAGTAACAGATCTATGTTTTCGTATTTCAGCCTCTTTGTATTTCTTGCAGGTTTTGTTTTTGTATACGAACAAATGAAATACAGTATTGAAGAAAAAACATCGTTTTTGAGAGCCCGTGTTACATTTGGATAAATTAGCAAAATATATTCCAACTTTTTTTTCTTGTCCATTTATTATGTTGTTGAAATTTCCCTATATGAATTTTTCGAAAAAAACTATCCGGAATTTATTTGGGAGTTAATTACCTTATACGCTCTGTGAGACCGACGCGACCACTAATGTTCAAAGATCTGGCGCGATGTAATTGGTGTCGCTAAGGGGTACTGTCTCGTCAATAATTATTATTCTGCCCGCGTTGACGAAAAAGTTATTGAAATTTTCTGCTGAAACATTCGTTTTATTCTCGATTAGTAAAGACATTGGATTTTCTCTATCATGTTTCATTTATGATAATCATATCATAATGTTCGAAATGTGCAGAATTTCCTTAGGTTTATGATACATATAAAGAACTGGAAAGAGGTCGTTTCAAAATAATGACAGGAAAAGAACGATATAAGTTATATTTTCGCTTTATTCTGAAATAATTAATCTGACAGAAATGGGAAGGGAATACGCATGTTATGGCTGAAGAATCATATAATTTCGCGTGTGATTGGTCATCAGTATGTAGGTAGAGCTCAATCAAGACATTTACTACGTTTTTGATGAATCGGATACCATGCATTTGAATAATGTTCTTTATCCTGAAGCTCTGGGAAAAAAACAGTTCAAGGTGAAGTGAACTAGAATGGATTAGTTTAAATTCTTCTGGGATATGGTGATTCTGACACTGATAGACCGCTGTTCCTATCCACATTTCTCCATATAACACTTTATTTGTAAATTTACGCTGACACCAAACAGTTTCCGAAGATTAAACGTCATCCTCAAAATGTGTGTTCAACAGGTACATGCCTAACCTATGTTGAATCATTTGCTCGCATTCCACTGAAAAAAAGAACCCTTCACATCGCTGAATAAACTGAAAAACTATCAAATATTCCATCAAAACTTCAAGTGAGCGATGAGAGTGGATACGTTGCAAACACAGTTTGGATAATACAGAAGGCCACTTTCCTTTCCTGCATTCGTGTCTGACGTAATTAGCTTCAACTCCAGGCCCTACGTTGTTCAAGGGCGTTGGTATATTCGCTACAAACGCGGCGTTGTGTCAACTACAGCAAATTGGATGGCTTCGTTTTTTGATAACATACTACACGAGCTCCGTGATCAGTTGTTTTATGAATTCAATAGGGGTTCTACGTTATTGGCTGATGATGTTAATAATGAAGTTATCATGAGAAATACCACGTTTATCAACACGATTGAGTCAATAATTATAGAGACATAATTATAAGAAGATGTTGATAAGTGAGCAGTATTTTGCTAGACTATTCCACGAAGCACAAGGAGTATTTGATGTAACACTATCCTGTCAATCGCTACCATCATTTTTCGGCTTGAGAAATTTCTTTTTTTTTTGCATCAGAATGGATACCACTATGTCGGTGCTTTTTTCTGCATCTAATTTGAGTCAAGTTGTTCCACACAGAATGTCATGAATTATAACCATTTATATAACTGATTTATATTTTGAAAAGTATTGAAAAGTGTTTTTAACCGCCAACTTAGTTGCAAAGCAACCCTCGAAGTCTCATTGAGACTTGTATGAGTAATGAAGATGGGGACCTTGGCTTTTTAAGTGTCATCCGAAGCACTACTCGGCTGGTTATCGTTGAGAGTCCGAAGGATTGAAATCTAGGTACCAATAATGTTCGGTTGGTCATCTCTCCAAACGATACTAAAGAAATAAATAAATATTTCCAATAGCCGCCGCGGGATTTGAACCCGGGCCCTCCAGACTATAAGCCAGCGATTAAACGCACTCGACCACCAGCCCAGATACATCTTTCTTATATGCTTCTTCAGGCAATTGAATTGATTTCCTGTAAAAATGATTTGTAAGTCTAGGTAATACAGTCATGCGAAATTAAAATCCAACATACCTATGTTTTTCATGTATAGGTCGTCGGAAAAGTATAGTGTTCAACTCGTGCGGAAATTGGATATTTCATACTCGTTTGACAAGATCATCTTGTCAAATCGTATGAAATATCCTATTTTCCGCACTAGTTGCACAATATACTATTTCCAGTCATTTCTAGTTATTCTGTGGTTGATTGTTTTTTTTTTCATATGAATAATTTGATTGTTTTTGAATTCTTGTTCGGCTTTCTATTGTGAATTGCATCAATGAATCATTTATCCTACGGCTGTTATATACCGGGTGTAAATTCGAAAACTTTCAATGCGAATATCTCGCGAAATAAAAAAGTTAGAAAAACGCCGTTTGGCACAAATGCTAAAGAGTTAGGGGGAACTAGAACTACCATATTTCAGTGAAGGGATGAGTCACCCCGTCGGCGCGACACACAACAACTTTGAAATGTCGAATGGCACTACCTCTTTTGTGATACCTCAAATGAACGGTCTCAGTCAGTAGTATTCACCTGTACAAGACCTTTTTTCCACCCACTACAGGGTGCACGAAAAACAAAGTCGAATAAAATAAAATGAAATGTGTTCCATTCTGTTGTAAGCAATACTAGCTCCCCCTAACTCTTTAGCATTGGTGCCAAACGGCGTTTTTCTAACTTTTTTATTACGCTAGATATTCGCATTGAAAGTTTTCAAATTTACACCCTGTATAAAAACTACAGTCTCTCAACTGTTTTTGGTACGATGATGAAGTACATTATGTGTCTTTTATTTCACTTCCTTATCTGATAACCCCATGAAGTCGATATGTTATTTTTATTTCTCAACGACTATCGAATACTACATCAATTACACATGCGTTATCGATTGACAAATGTAGACAACCAATCAAAAACTTCGAACTACAGAATCTAACAGGCTGAAGCCAATGAAAAAGCTGCAATTAAACACATTTTTCGAAGTGGGCTCTGCTCCCCTGACTCGGTTATCGCGATAATGTCATTTTTAATATGAACTATCACACGATTCACGAAAGGATTGATAGGTACAAAGAGAAATGTCGATTATGACAAAACTATGAGTAGTGAGTGAACACGACGAAAAATGTACCTCCTATAGAGCTAGATTGATAATTTGATCCGATGATGTGGCCTCCACAGTACACACTTACTGAAGCTATATTTTCCTGTTTCGCACCTATTTTTATTACTTTGCCAGCTATCACAGTTGGTTATTTAGAAGGGCGGAAGTTAGATTAGCTCAACGGAGTGGGTTCGAATCCCCGCAGCTGTTTCTTTTTTTCTTTTGTTCTTTTTCCATTCTCTGCACCGCGCTATATGTACACATAGGGATTCAGTTATATCGTTAAGTTATGTTTATTAGGTACTTTGATATTTTTCATAAGAGACAGGGTGTACTAGTCAACTAGACATTTTTCAGCTATAGTCGTAGAGAAAGCATTGTCTTCTACTCGCGTTCAATGACGCTTTCGGCTCTTTTGGAAATTTTCATCCTCGTTGAAGAATATACTATTATTATCACGTCTCTAATGAAATTCAATGAAAGCTGGTGATAGCTCTGTCAATTCAGCTCCACACGCCGTCTGTTGTGACTATCGAGAAATATTTTCCTTGATGAATACCCTAATACAATAATAATGTATCAATAGGAATTCAGTCAATTTGTTCTTTAGTTAACTTGGCGTCCTCTGATATCCTTTGAAATTTCCTGAAAGATAAATATGTAATCATTTCAGCAGGTTGGCTGATTGAAATGAAGAAATATTTCATTGAAACATTGATGAGTTCCACTTTCATAAACGAAATCTGTTTTTGACATACCGAATATAATCGTGATATGATGGAATGAATCAAGAAATCCAATCAATTAATGTGGTACTCTAAAATGATGGAAATTTGTTTATTAGCCCGAAGGCCTGTTTGTTAATTGAAAAGTCTGGTTCAATACAAGTTGATTGGGTTTCGAACCAAATACGCTCACCGGTGGAATGCTTATTCAATCTATCCAAGATTATTCACGCTATGAGCTATCATTTTCAGTTGAAAATAGAAAAGGATTTTTTTGCACCAGTGCGAAAAATTCTTTGATACCCTATTGATTACGAGTTTACATTATGTATTTTTTTGTAGCAATATACTGACTCTACCTGTTGGAAATGTTTAAGGTATAATCTGCGAACATGAGTAGGTATTGAGAGAAAATATTTTAGGAAGAGGACAAAACATACCTCTGGGATAAAAACCCCTATGTAGAAACAGAAGGAACTATACACGGCATTATTGTGGAAACTGAAGGTTCCCAATTATACTCGACTACTTCTGGTAGATTTAAAACATTATACTCTATTGAATGCTGAGTAGGAAATATACTCAAAGGAAACCCAATATCAAATGAAATGAAACTGAAGCGAATTTTATAAGTCCGTTCAGGATTTAGAATAAAACAATATTTTTATTCGTCAAAATTATACAATAGAGATTGATGTTTACAGTATGAGATTCTAGACAAGACTGAATGTATATAAAATAATCGTTATGATGTGAAAAGTGCAAAAGCTGAAATACAATATGCAAGATGAAGGAACTGCTGACTCTGCTCCTCGCTGAGAATCTTGAGTCTACGAGAGTTCCCATGAAATGGTGATATAACTAGCGATATATTCCCACAAACATTCCTGGGATCAAACCGAATTCCTGGTATGATATCATAAGATTCTCTTTGTGTGCACGATAGTTTGTAGATAGGTGGGATAGGCATGCCGCAAACGATGAAAACATGCGGTATTCTGCATTCGGCGACAGTCACTAAGGCAGCTTTCCTGAATGATGAGGTGAAATTCTGTTTCTGCAGCATTGTATTCAATCAGGATGAAACGTGTCAGGACGTGTAGCAGTGCGGTGTAATATAATCCCGAGATAAAAGGGTTAGCAAGTAGAAATGCATCAAAGTGAAATGCAGGGACATATCTGCAGCATGGAACAATAATTCAAAGAATGGAGAAAATGAAATAACATAATGTGATATCCGTTAGGTATGATGAACGAGAGGTATGGGTGGATGTAGTCACAGCTTAAATAACCAACGCTCGTATTGTTCCCATCCCAACAAGGGCCATTGTCCTCGTTTCTGAAAACACATTGAAATGTATGAACTATGGAATAGTATGGAACCAATTTTCAGGCAACCCGTAATAGTGTGGGGTATCAATTTTCCACTGCACAGTGAAATAATGGTAAAAGTTCACAAAATTAGATATTTTTCTTCAAATCAAATATAGGGGTTGGCGAATTTATAATTATCGATAATATCGATGATTTTTAAAGAAATAAATTATCGATGATATCGATAATATCGATATTATTGGTAATATCGATAATATCGATATATTCTTATTATAGATAATCGATTATCATCCACCCCTGATTTTCTGAATCCTGTATCAATAGTTTTTACATTTCCACGTACACAATACAAAAAATCATTCTAATTTTTGGTCTCAAAAGCTTCTGAAGGATTAAAAAAACATGGAATCATCGATAATATCGATAAAATCGATAAATTCTGATTATCGATAATCGATATTTCCAAATCATTATCGTCCACCCCTAATCAAATATACATATACAAATATACATATACATATCATTTCAATGGAAGTGATGATGATTACAAACATAAATCAACATTTTGATGATTATACTTTAAATATTTATGTGACCATCTCATTGGCGACATTCGTGCTATTTGGAATAATCAGACACATGTTGACCATCAAAAAATGCCCACCAGACATGAGAACATTTATAAATTCATATTCTGTCTACAAAGAGTAATCTCATACCGTGTGCACCAAATGTAATGGATTAACTAATTTTCTACGTTCAAGAACACTGAAAGGGAGAAAATCACCTTCCTTCTCACTTTTCACACTATATTGTAGATTGCCGTTGAAAAGGAAGAAAATAATAAAGACGATATTATTATTATTATTATCATTATTATTATTTATTTGAATTAAATCAATTCCAGTCACGACTCTGCGGCCTCCGACACCACGCAGAGTCGAGCTGGAGAAAAACCAGTGACCACTCCCCACGCCGTGAGGTAAGTGATCACTGGGACCGAGTATCGTGTGCCCTGAGTAGACGCAATGATCCCAGGATGACGGCCTTCTGCATGGCCCCAGCTAAAATGTTTGCCTTTTGTCGGCAAGCTGGAATTTTCTGGAGTTCCGAGAGCAGCGTCTGTCGTGTACCACCAAGGGAGCCTATGATCAGGATGACTATTTCGACAGAATGGTCTGGATAAAGTCTGCGGAGTTCGTAGAGAAGATCTCTATATTTCGTCCGTTTTTCCTCCTCCTTCAAAACGATGTTCGGTTCGGCTGGTGCCGAGAATTCGATTACGAACATCGCTTTGGTTTGATGGTCGAGAAGGACTACATCAGGCTTATTAGCTTGTATCTGCCTGAGGGTGGGGAATGAGAAGTTCCAATAAATTCGACACCTCTCATTCTCCACAACGGACTCAATATCCCCTGGAGCATAAGGCAGCACTGGAGTTTCGTCGATACCGTACGAGTGCCTCAGATGGTAATAAAGCACTCGTAATGCCGCATTGTGTCGATGGATATAGGCCGAAACTGCATACACCGTGCATGATGAAAGCAGGTGCATCAGCGTTTCCGGCGCCCTACGGCAGGCCCTGCATCTTACATCAGGGACCTCTATACCCATGACTCGGCTTCGGTAATGCAACGTGTTGAATCCTGGCCATCCTGGCATGCCATTATGAACCCCTCTGTTTCCGATTTCAGCCCGCCTGACCTTAGGAATGCAAAGGTCAGCTCTTTGGATAAACCCCTGTCTTCAATGTGTTGAAGAAGACAGAATGTAGAGGTTTATCCATGTGAAGCTGCAGAGTTTTATTAACTTCTGCAGCTTTGACGCGGGCTTTCCTCCGAGCGTGGTCAAGCTCAGTGACTGAGTCACGGGCTCCACGCTCGGAATCGAAAATCAGAGAGAGCTCATCGGCTGCTCGATGTGCTGCCTTGAATAGGAATGCTCCTACTCCTGCATTCTCATGGCTTTTGACCATTTGCAGGAGGGGGTCCGAACTCCTCCTGATCTCTTGGGAGATATAATCGTGGAACGGACGAAGTTGGAGAAGGCTCCTATTAAGGTGCATCATCTTGGGAGTACTAACGTCAAGTTGGCGCAGCTCAGCTAGTGTCCACTTGAATACTCCAAAGGAGTATAGTAGGATCGGAACAGCAAGCATGTTAGTAGCAGCGACTTTATTCTTTCCAGACAGTTCTGAAGACCAGATCTGTCGAAGTCGCTGCCGATACTTGCTGCGGAGAGCGTCTTTCACCATTTGTGTCTCCTGGATGTGGCTTTCCTCCACACCCAGGTAGGTGTACGTCTCTCCGGCATCCAAGTGGTGTAGGATGCTTCCGTCCACTAGCTGCGCGTCCTTGTCGTAGTCCTCGTATCGTCCTCTCTTAAGATGAACCAGTGCACATTTTTCCATCCCGAATTCCATCCCAATAGCCCGTGTATACTCCTGTACCACCCTGAGGGATTGGTCTAAGTCCCTCTCACCGGAAGCATAGAGTTTAAGGTCATCCACATAGAATAAGTGCCGGCGCCCTACGGCAGGCCCTGCATCTTACATCAGGGACCTCTATACCCATGACTCGGCTTCGGTAATGCAAAGTGTTGAAAACTCCATCCTGGCATGCCATTATGAACCCCTCTGTTTCCGATTTCAGCCCGCCTGACCTTAGGAATGCAAAGGTCAGCTCTTTGGATAAACCCCTGTCTTCAATGTTGTTGAAGAAGACAGAATGTAGAGGTTTATCCATGTGAAGCTGCAGAGTTTCATTAACTTCTGCAGCTTTGATGCGGGCTTTCCTCCGAGCGTGGTCGAGCTCAGTGACTGAGTCACGGGCTCCACGCTCGGAATCGAAAATCAGAGAGAGCTCATCGGCTGCTCGATGTGCTGCCTTGAATAGAAATGCTCCTACTCCTGCATTCTCATGGCTTTTGACCATTTGCAGGAGGGGGTCCGAACTCCTGATGACCTTGCAGGCATTATCCAGAATCATTCTGTTATGGAGATACTCCAAACTTAAGAGTCCACGGCCTCCCTGATCTCTTGGGAGATATAACCGTAGAACGGACGAAGTTGGATGAAGGCTCCTATTAAGGTGCATCATCTTGCGAGTACTAACGTCAAGTTGGCGCAGCTCAGCTAGTGTCCACTTGAATACTCCGAAGGAGTATAGTCGGATCGGAACAGCAAGCATGTTAGTAGCAGCGACTTTATTCTTTCCAGACAGTTCAGAAGACCAGATCTGTCGAAGTCGCTGCCGATACTTGCTGCGGAGAGCGTCTTTCACCATTTGTGTTTCCTGGATGTGGCTTTCCTCCACACCCAGGTAGGTGTACGTCTCTCCGGCATCCAAGTGGTGTAGGATGCTTCCGTCCACTAGCTGCGCGTCCTTGTCGTAGTCCTCGCATCTTCCTCTCTTAAGATGAACCAGTGCACATTTGTCCATCCCGAATTCCATCCCAATAGCCCGTGTATACTCCTGTACCACCCTGAGGGATTGGTCTAAGTCCCTCTCACCGGAAGCATAGAGTTTAAGGTCATCCACATAGAATAAGTGGGTGACCTTATGCCTCCGTTGACTGGGTGGTCCGCAGTAGTAGCCCTTGGTTCTTCTGAGCTCAACGGATAACGGCAACAATGAGATGCAAAATAAGAGAGGGCTGAGGGAGTCTCCCTTAGTCTATTATTATTATTATTATTATTATTATTATTATTATTATTATTATTATTATTATTATTATTATTATTATTATTATTATTATTATTATTATTATTATTATTATTATTATTATTATTATTATTATTATTATTATTATTATTATTATTATTATTATTATTATTATTATTATTATTATTATTATTATTATTATTATTATTATTATTATTATTATTATTATTATTATTATTATTATTATTATTATTATTATTATTATTATTATTATTATTATTATTATTATTATTATTATTATTATTATTATTATTATTATTATTATTATTATTTTTATTATTGTAGATTGAAGGGGCGGTCGTTGAGGATGTGCAGCCTCTCAAGAACCTCGACCTATCAGATATATTGTGCATAACCCTCAATATACTCGAGACCCGGGATTCCGAGACTTCGTGCAAAGTTTATTAGTTTTCTGGGAGCTAAGTTCCTGACATCGGAAGGCTCTAAAAAGGCCCCTTCCAGGAATTTGAACCTCTTGCAAAAGAGTGCTGGGCATAAGTTCTCGCAGTAGTGGCAATCATCAATCTCTATTTTACTGATTTTTTTGAGGTTATATATCAGAGGGCAGCGTCCAGTGACGAGTCCCGTTACCAGTTTCAAGTCTTTTTCGTCGAAATCTTCAAGAGACAACATAATATATGTAACTATATTCGAATTAAAAAATAAATATATACTCTTTTCAATATTGACAAAATATATAGGGCGAGATATATAGGGTGTTCCTTTGGAAAAATATATTGGGTGCCCATAACTTTTTTCTAGATCTTCAACTGTTCTTCTGATAACATATATAAAATCTACAGTAAAAATTACTCGAGATCATCATTTGAAAAACAAATTCGAAGATCGATGAAAAAGTTGAGAGGGGGTTCAAAATATATGTGAAGACCCTGTAGCTACTTGCAAGTTTAATGAACCTGTTAAATAACATGTACCAGAGATCTCCTATGTTACACGAATTATATAATGTTAATGTTTTCATTACACAACCGTGTTTATTGGGATACACTCTGATCGCCCCTTGTTCTATCCCCTAACATCCCCTGGGAAGGCAACGGGAACACCACGGAGCGATGTAGGACGAGGAAGCGGTGTCGAAACG
Source organism: Chrysomela aeneicollis (assembly GCA_029955515.1). Taxonomy (NCBI): domain Eukaryota; kingdom Metazoa; phylum Arthropoda; class Insecta; order Coleoptera; family Chrysomelidae; genus Chrysomela; species Chrysomela aeneicollis. The sequence goes on along the minus strand of JARUHQ010000008.1, from coordinate 5,353,586 downwards.
AACATGCCCGGCGGCTTGTAAGCCTGCCCGATGATAAACAATGCTCCATCCGATATGGATGTCTACCGGAATCCGGGATCGGAAAATCCGGAGTTACGACTCTTGCCCGCCAATATAACGGTGTGGGGAACATCTGCTACCCCCGGCCATCAGGGTGGGGGGGGGGTGTAAATGTTCTGCCCTCTCAACGTATTCGTGTGGATGTCATAAAAAATTTGACTATTGGAGAGTTACAGGTGGGATTTACCGATGAATCGGAATGTTTGTTGGTTGTTGGCCCGCATTGGTTGAAGGCACGATATTTGAAGAATGAGTGATCCACCAAATCAAAATTGAATAAGAAGTTCAAAGGACAAAGTGGACAACAAGCAGAACAACTCTTTTCCCCGCTAATACCATGCAGAACATTCGATTACATCTACTGCAAAGTTGTGCCGAGTACAAAAAAAATTTGAAAAGTGCACTGAGCACTTTCATTGATAAAACGATCGCGATTACCTAAAACTTTCAGAAAGTAATTCCATATAAAGAGCACTAAGCACTTGCGAAAGAGGTGATATTAATTTTCAACATAGTTTTTGTATTTTGTGTAGATGAATCACGTCAAGTAAAGTCAAGTTCAATCAAGAACAACAACGAAACACAATTCACTATAGTTAAAATGGAAATGGTAAGGACTCATTTGTCATACAGTGTGTTAGTGAAGTTTTGAATCTGTTTTCCTCGGGACATACTATATACATGATGATGAAATAACCGTAAGAAGCTAACCATCCGAGTGTTTTCTCGTAAATTGAAAACCAATATTTCGTGTGATTCTGATTGAACCTTCACGTTATCACTGTTGAAAATTGAATATATATGTTACGCTCAATAGCCGAATTCGGACAATGCCCGAAATAAATACGCAAAACTATTTTTGAAGAAGAAAAATCACTTATTCGGACAATGCCCGAATTCGGCTATTGAGCGTATATAACATATACATCACTTATATCATTTGTTATAAATAAAAATATATCTTCAACATAGTGGAGACAAACTTAACGTAAATTCTCTAAGAAACTAAATGTTACACATCAGTCAAATAAAGTAGTTACGGTCTTTCTACAAAATTGCCATTAGCCTTCAACAAGACTAGATTTTCGAAATTTATATCGCTGAAAGGAAGCACTTTTCGGGACTACTAAGCACTAAGCCTTTTCATAAGATGCTCGAAGAACTAAGATCTAAGCACTGGTTCGAGCAAGTGAATATTCGTTTCCACGAATATGTGTTCTTTATTCTTCTGTTCTTGGTCTGCATAACCATGCTGTTCTGATAGGCTTCATTTCGGTTGGAGATCTCATGACTCGATGAATACCCTGCACTGATAAGGGCCGATTAGTCCAAAACCAGTCTACAGGTGGTTAGGGGTGCCTGTCACTGAGTGAGCATCATTACATATGGTTCGAGGAAATAAACATCTGTATAGTCTGCGAGTAGATTGTAGATTGTACGTTAAGGCTGTGCAGCCTCTCAAGCAAGCTCCTCGACCTATTAGATATTTTGTGCATAACCCTTAATCTATTCGAGACCCGGGATTCCGAGGCTTCTTGCGAAGTTCATCAGTTTTCCTAGGAGCTTGGTTCATTAAATCGGAGGGCTTTATGAAGGTCCCTTCCAGGAACTCTAGCCTCTTGCATTGGCAGAGCAAATATTCTGCAGTTTCAGCGAAATTCTTGCAGTAGCGGCAGCTATCACTCTCTCTTCTACCCATCTTTTTGAGGTGATACCTCAGAAGGCAGAGCCCAGGGGGAAGTTCGTTACCAGTTTAAAATTTTTTTGTCAAACCCAAGAGTACGTTTTATCTACTCATTGTCTACTTTATAATTTGAACTTCTTGTTCAACTATAAATCAGTAAAGATGATATTCCTTAACAATTCTGATTGTTAGGGTTGTCATATTTATGTTACTCAAAATACACTGTTTGGCTGTGATACTGTCAAAATATCAGACGATACTTTTATGTTGCAGTGCTCAAATTCAGACTTGAAATAATTATAGTGGATCACTTATTTGACACCAATTTGCATTGCATCTTTGTTGCGATTCGGTGGATTGGACCAATTATTGCAATAGACATTTGACAGTACACAGATACGTTTGCATAGTCTTGTTTGAAGTCTTGTTTTTATCTTCTTCATAATGGTTATGTGACTACGAGATATTATATAATTTATACGAAGGAAAAAGCCACGAATTGCACTTAGTAACGCAAAAATAAAAATGAGATTTAAAATCTCGTACGTCAACAATTCACCTAAAAAACATCTACCATGGTTTGAAAAGGTAACCTACGAGCAGAAAACAACAACCCTCCTGGCAAATACCACGCAGAATATTGAATTATATCTATTCGTAGTCTATGCACCGATAAACTAAGTTAATTCAGAATGCATGGTTATAATTATACATTGAGACAGGCACGCCTGACAACTTACAGACCGGTTTCGGGCTTATTGGCCCTCATCAGTGCAGGGTTGTCTACCAAAAAAATATATTATATATATATATATAAGAGAACTACTATATCATATTATACAAAAACATTTTCGAAAAAAAATCCCTAATAGTACTTTTTGAGAAATGGGTCAATATAATTGGTCGCCGTTGGCTTCGATAACAGCCATAAAATATAATCACTCTATAGTTGGATATACATTTGAAATTCACATCCCACAAGATTTTAAAGGTTGGGCACACTGTATATAAAGAAATAGAAGATAATGTAATTTCATTCATGGAACAAAAAAGTTGGAATGGTGAGGAGACATACAGAGGAAGACAAAAAATATACCTGTTTAGCAAATGTATTCAGCTGAAACAAAAAAACTGAATGATATGATGAAACGAGTGATTTTCGAAGAGATACCAGATAATCAGATGCGACAAACTTTTCTTCCTCGTTACCTTCCACATCGACATTTTCTAGCACAAATTCATTTCTACTGCTGCGATCCCAACTGGAATTCATTATACATTCGATATCAATGGATCACATAATTCAGCCAATTATCGACACAATGATTGATATATAGATATCGCTCTACGCTTTGAAGATGAATTTCTATAGCGTTTGGTTCAACACGATCCATCGACTCCATAATAATTCTCTATCGGAACTTGTCCCATAGTTCTCTATATCATTCCATGTGTGCGTTCCCTAATGACCTATTCTTTGGTGTAATTGGCTGGCTCCCATTTACATTATGCTTCCCTTGTTCGATGTTATTTTACTTTGGGTAAATATTATTATGAAAGCATGATGGCCTCCACAGAACGACTATAATGTGGTGCTTCATTTGACTACCTGCACTTCTATGTGTACCTATTCGTGTACATTAGATGAATTTCCCTCGAGGCTTGATGTAGAACACTCTTCTCCTATGAAAAGACCAGTATATTACATACTATTTTACAGGGTTCAGCACGCAACGCGTTCGTTGGAAGTGTTCGTTTCTTTTCGAATTTAATTTCGGAAATTGAAGACGGCAAGTCATTAAGAACAATCGATTTGAAATTAAATTATTGTGGTAGTATTGATTATCAGTCGAATCTGAAGTAGACATTCACTTACTAATTTGATCAATGGAAACCCAAGGAGTAATTTCAATTGTTGTTAGAAACTTTGAGTTCACAGTTGTATATACAAATATGGATATCTTCAGAAACTTCAGAGATGGAACCTTTTAGATCATATATATTTACGCTAGATCCGGCATCATGTAGTAAATGTTTGGTACGGTTTGGTATCAGAGGGAACTGCAAAAAATGTACTATGATATCACGTGGAACAACACATATCTATGATCAAAATTTCAAAACGATCAATCAATGGCTTAGTACATTGAACCCCCCGGACCTACCAAACAAATAACCTATATAGATATCGGATCTAGCGTAAGCAATATATGATCTAAGGATGGAACAGTCAAAATTTCACAGGATGATTTCGAAAATAGGAATTTTCTCACAATTCATACCATGTGATATAAATTTTATTATTATGTGAAGGTTTTGAAAATCCCTGGAAGTAATTTCTCCAGATGGAAAACTTGGACATAATTGAATAAGTAAACGCATCATGCATGGGCTTAATCTTCGACTGGCATGGGGTTTTCCATAACCACCCACAGATTATGGTGTGAAAATGTTGAGAGGATTTCAATGAATAATTAATTCACTGGTGAACAGCGGTTAGAAGACTCACGCTTACCAGACCCAAATATACTTAAGTAAATTGTATATCTGTCCCCATTCACTCACACTTTCTGAACGTTCAATAATTTCTTCTATTTTTGACAACTAGACGAATATCCTGTATGGAACCCAGAAGCCTTTGGATATGTCTAGTAGCCAAACTCCAAATATGCTAACAATACCCCATGACAGTTCGAATTAGTGCTTTGTACATTATGGGAAGCTGTTGAGGTGTGAAATAGGTCTTGGCACGGGATTGAAAATATAGTTTTCGACAAGCAGTTTCAGTAATAATGGACCTCACATGATCATCCAATTGTTGATAGTAATACCATCAAGCATTGACATACCAAGCACTGATGATTCGAATAACTCTAAGAGAACTGTCGTATTTGACATCATTTATTGAATACCAAACTATATTTCAGGATACGTGCAGAGCAAATATCGCGGTGAGGAAGTGTTAGCAATGTTGCAATAAAATCCATCTCATTCTATAGCGTTATATTTTCTGCAATATAGTGCACTCGAGGTGCTCGTTATTCTGAAACTGCAATCGATCGTATCGCCAGTCATAATTCTGAAAATAAGAACCAGGACAAGAATAGCAACGGAAAAAAGAGGGGAACTTCTCCAATAAATATTTATTATCGCATCGAATACTCCTCTTGGAGTTACGATCAATATCACGAAGCTCCTTTTAGCTTTGAATCAATCAGGTGATCCACTTTCTATGAGAATTACTTAATATATCTATACATTTCATTGGTGAGGCATGAAAAGCACCGAGTTACTATGCCTCAAACAAAGCATATTAACATATCATGACCTCAATGAAGAACGGTTTGATTCAAGCTCACTATCATGAAATATTTCTGAAAATAATATACTACATCTCGGTAGTATACTATAATTATTGCTTGGAGTAAAGATTGATGAAATTTGGTGCTCGCATCTCAAATCTTAACAAGAAAGTTGCTCCAGGCTTTTGTGCAATGGAATTTATTTCAAAAAATTCGGAATGTAACCCACCGCGTCTGCTTATTATAGCAAGAAAAATTCACAGAATAGGGTGAACCTGGATTCAGGGGATCTTATTGGCCTTTTACTCACTGTCATCTTACTTTCCATCATCGAATTAGTATAGTCCATAAAAATCAAATTGAATACGAAAATGATTCATCAGAAAAGATATTACTCCATAAAAATTCGATTATATAGGGTGTCCCTTCGCAAATACATGTCACATATTCCCTAAACCTGAACGATATTCTATCTAAGCAAACTCACTTAATTCAGTACAAATACAGCATAATATAGTGATGTTATGTTGAATATCTCGAAAACCGCGTCCATTTTCGAAGTTGGGTCTCGCTCAGAGAAAATAGAGCATCCTGTATGGCGTTAAATATTTTAGTTTAGACAACATGATCAATTGCCAGACCTCGATGAAGGATTGAAGATGTTTATAACATATCTACTGATTCAGAAGATAGAAAAATGAGGATATGTCATTTCATTACTGCACAAACAAATCTAGCTTTTTATTTTATGGGAATTATCTCATTTATTACAACAATGTTTCAGTATTTACCTGTTTCTCCAATCATATGTAATATACTTAAACACATATAATGATATTTCTCCTTTTATGCTATATTTTTTTATACTCACTGTTTTGCTATATTCTACACTTCACCTATGTTTATTTATAAAAATCACATATTCTTTCAGTTTTACGCTTCATCCTTCTAGAAAATTTTCAGGAATATAGTGTAATTTTGAATGAAATGTGAATCATTTCATTTCCAGAATACATTTTTCCTTTCAGAATCAGATTGGTAGAACTCTAAAATGTTATAATCAAGGTTGAGAACTGAATCCTCAAAACTCGACTACAGAGTCTCTAAATCGAATGAAGTTTTCAAGAGAGGTGACATGAACAGTGGAAAATAAATATTTGATTGTCCATTCCCTGTTTTGATTTGGAATTTGATAAAGATTAAGAATCCATTGTGTACATACTTTTATTTCTAGTTCAACATTGAATTCATTTGGGTGATTTTCCAATCCTCCTCCATGCTTATTTTTATTATACTATCAACGAAACTGCCCGTAAATATAAATTTTACACCCTCTCAGAAGCCATATTCGCCAGGAAAATGGATTTTGTTTCCAATTCTCTTCGTAAATTGATAAAGTCAATTTCCTTGTTTTATGGATCAACAAGGCATAATTGAATTCACTCATCGCCAGGTCTTTGTTGGAATTTTACTTAGTTTCCAGTTCAATCAAGCTTCGATTTATACCGCGAAGAAATTAGGTGTAAAGAAGTTATTATAAATTGTCTTGAAAGAGATTAACTGTCAATGAATTCTGAGGTTGAGTGTATAATAATTCTTTCTTAAGAATATATAGTGGAATATGCACTGTGTATGACTAATATCAATGTACTGTAGCTTTTTTACCGCAAACACAATATTATGCATTGTAACAATACTGTGGAAAATAAATGGGTAGGTGATTTTTTTTCTTTCCCAGTTTTCATATATTTACAGTAGGTATTCGGTGTGTCCTTCAATTATTGTCAAGTTTGAAAAAATATTGTGAAAACCTCATCGAATTGAATCATTCAGCATCCAGAATGTCCCATTTTTGTTTGAGAATCAGAGTATTTGAATCTTGAAATATGGAAACATCAATCAAAGAATTCGTCAGACAGAAGATAATGAGAACAATTCAAGCCAAAATGTAATAAAATCTTGCAAATTCAATTTGACCAATTTCTAATCGTCCGACCAGTTTGAAATTTTGAATGTGTACAGGCTGTCCCATTTCCAACGTCCTTACGGGATATCTCGCTTATTTTTGAAGAAAGAGATTTGTGCTCTTCACGAACGTTCACTACGTTTTTGTGAAACTCACGATACCGAAATGAAAATTTTCATAGCCCGCGTCGTTTCTGAGATACAGGGCTAAATTCAAAATATTGCATAAATGCTTTGCACTTTCCTTTTTTTTTTCAAAGGTGGTTGAAATCCTTTATGGACATCATATGGGTCAAATTCCCCAAATGATCTCAGTCAGGTCTACCCACTAAAAACTCCACCCCCTTCGTAGGCTCGTCTGACCGAAGTCTCCGATGACACTAAGGCCTTATGGCCCATTGTATCTTGCCTATATATCATCATTGTACCCACTTCATCATCTCGGTGCCTTGTACAAGTTTGTACAAGTCCTTCACTGGATGTGAGTTGTATATTTCTGGTTCGCCAACTGGTTGCCCAAAAATTGTCTGCGTTCTGCGATCCAATGCCTCGCATTCGCATAGTATATGTGATACTGTTTCTGGTTCCTTTCCGCATAGCCTGCAATTTGGGTCACCATTATACAGTCCCATCCTGGTAAGGTGCTCCTTGACTGGGGCGTGGCCGGTCATGAGTCCTATAACAGTTTTTATCTGCTCTATGTTCATGTTTAGCAGATCTGCAGTTCGTCTGTGGCATTGTTCCTTGATGTATTGTTTCCCATGTATATTTCCTGGAATGTTTTTCCAGTAGGTAGTTCTTATGTTTTTCCCGTATGTTACAGACGCTCATGCTGCACGCTTGGGTACTCCTAGTATCTGTCCTGGTTCTGGTTCATTAGCTGACCCTCTCCTTGCAAATTCGTCAGCTTTCTCATTGCCAGCAATCCCCTGATGTTGTAGCATTTAAAATTGCTACCTTTTGATTTGGTTTTTTTATATAGTAAATCTTTCATTTATTTGGCATTGGCATAGTACTCACAAAGAACATTCAGTCTTGAAATCAAATTCCTAAATAAAACATCTATCAAAACCACTATTTCAAAACAAACATCACAGAGTGAATGCAAGTAAATTCGCAGGTTTCCAACACTAGGTATTACTTTTGCTTCTGACATTCTAAAGGCTGTTGGAAGTGATGTAACAAGCTGCAGGAATCTTATGATTTCTGGCTACCTGTCTGATCCTAGGCCTGGAATTGAAGATAATAGAGTCAATAAAAACATCCTTTCACATGTGAGCAGGTGACATACCGTTGATGGGTTCTCTAGTGTGATGAAATCTCGGCTATTGAACTTATTGAAGGCTATTTCAGGATTTTTCGATCTGAATGTGATATTGATTGGGTTATTGGGGTTGTTTTGTTTATTTTTCAGAATTTTATTTTCTAGACGTCGATGTCATTGCTTGGTCTGTCATTGATCTTCTGTCATGGATTTTCTGTCATCGATCTTCGGTCTCAAGTTGGTTAGCCGTAAGTGTTCGTGCCCGTAGCAGAAAAGAAAGAAGAGGAATGATAGTCTTCTCTGATTATCTTCGTTGGATTTCGTTCTGTCAAACGGGATAGCATTTATGGTTCTGACCAATGAGAGGCTAGGATTTCAAAACTGGCGCTGATTTCATACAGGATGTGCAGTTTTTTTGGAAATTTTTGGGAATAGGAGATGGTATCCGTCCTCTAGCGGCGAACTCGTGGCTTTTTCCCTGGTGGCCATGATGAGGTGCGTTTGACTCGTTTTAGATATTCTTTTTTCGGTGTGTTTAACCGAAAATTAACCCTTTTGGGGAATTTACGTGAGTGCCGTTGGGGCCGAGTTCAAGTCGCACCTATCGATTGTGGTTTTGGAGCCTTTTTATGGGGATTTGTGCCGACCACCAGGAGACTGCCATGCGGTAGGAACGCCGCCATTTTGTCCTGATGTCCTGTTTGCCGTTTTGACTATCTTCTAGTTTTACCTCCCTTCTCAGAAGGTAAGTTATGACTTATAAGCCAGCAATGATATCTTCAGGGGGAAAATATACCTATTTTTTTTGGGTTTTTTCGTTGGCACATGTCCTCTCATGAGGCTATTTTTGTTAGGGTGTTAGGGTACAGCTTAGCCCTCATCAGACTCCTGGCATCGAACGAACGACTCTTGTGGCACATCTTGACTCTGGTCAAGATTCCCACGAGGGCCAACATCGAGTCACTTTTAAATCTTGGCCAGAGTCGACAGACAACCACCGGATGAGGACCAGTAGAGCCGGTAGAGACTAGCGCCTTGCTGAGCTACACCATCGACCCCTGGCTGACCTGGGAGTGTGAGCCTTCTTCTAGTCGTCTCTTCGTCATCTTCCTGTGCTGTTTCCTGTCTGCTGCCTGTTTTCTTCCTGTCTTCGTTTCGTCTTCATCTACAACAGCTGGACCTCGGATAGGGGCCGAAATTTGGAACATTGTGGAGGATCATATGGACCCAATATCAGGTTTTTTTACACCCTCAGTGTGTTTCAACTTTTGAAGAGTTTTTTTATAATTAATTGTAGATATCATATCATACCATATCATATCATATCATACAAATATTTCATAAATACCTCTAGAGCTTTTGTGAAGCTCTCACATAGTACTATGCGATAGCGGATCTAGATCACAGGTTTAAAATTATACCAACATTTTTTACATCTCATTCGGGTTATTTTAAGAGGTATAACAACCGGTTTAAAATTTATGTATCTGTGATATGATATACTTATCTTAATGATTTATTCTACAACCTCACTGATATGATTCTTGCATTGGTTCCTGATATTTAATAGCCTTGTCCATTTTGGTGTTTTATTATAGGTACTTGTATGTGATATAGTTTTATTCTTCTATTTGTCCCACCCAGATATCTAAGAAAATTTAATTCTATAATTTCAGGTATTGTTAAAAGGTAGGTATTTGGTTTCTCAATTTTCCAGATATATTATACCTTACTATCAAATTGAGTGGCGCCCTCTATAATTTGAATTTTCAATCATCGAGCCAAATAAAATCCGAACTCACTATATCTGTTCTCCGGCGAACAGCTGCCGTCAGCAAATGTGTTTCTATTTTTTAATTTCAATTTTGGAATATAAAGTAGGCCACAATGTCCTGGCACCCAGGTGAGTTTGACACTAGTAGATCTTTTTCGCCGGTTCTAGACATCCTCCCAAGGTCACACACCCACACGTGGCCTTGGGGGGTCAATGACCTTGGGGGTCAATGATCTTGGAAGGAGTGACCTTGAGAGGAGTGACCTTGAGGTGAATGACCTTGACGCGATCTTGGGAGGAGTGACCTCTAGTTGGCGGCCTTGAGAGGAGGGTGCCCTTGGGAGTTGGTGTGGCCTTGAGAGGAGCGCGTCCTTGAGGAGGGCTCTCTTTTTCTGTAAGCATGACCTTGTGTTTTCACACCTCTGAAATTGGGGTGGGAAGCGACCTTGAACACTGCTGCTGCGTGCGCATGCGCCATTCCCCCACGAGAGTTCAAGATCGCGTTGGTGAGAGTGGGGGAGGCGGTACTTCTATGAATTCGAGGATGCGCAGAGTGGAGCACAGTTTCTTGGGAATCACATATTAATCAGCATTTTTTGTTTGTTCGTGAGCGATAAAAGCGTTTTTTATACATCATCATCATCATGTTGACCTGCAGTGCTTGTTTCCAAACCTTTACGCGTAGTGATAATTTACGCCGCCATCAAAGAATTTCATGTGTTGGTGATTTGGGTGAACCTAGTGCAAAAAGGGCTCGATTGGATATTTCGAATCCGCCAGCGCCATCGACATCTAGAAGTATGCAAAGATGTGTGCCCTGCGCTAAAGATGTTCCATCAGATAGGATGGGTGCTCATAAGAGAACCTTGGAGCATCGCTCTAATGCGTGCATGCACTACAGAGATGGTGTATATGCGATCGAGAGCGCGTTCAAATGCCGCATTATTAGCTACAGGTTAGAGTGTAGAACGAACATTTTGGATTACAATGCGTTCTTCAATGAGAATAGAGCTACAATTATATCTCTATTGATTCATCACTCGATTAAAGTAAACATGGAAGTTTTTGGCAGATATGTCATTGAAACCCGAGATGTGAGAGATGTGAAATCTTTCATGGCTCCGAATCGCATAATTGCTTCATCGCCAGATTTGGAAGATATCGTTGACGCATTTCGGGATTGTCTTTCGAATCTAGCTATCGAATTCGAGGAACGTGATTCTGGTGAGTTGTTTGAGAAAATCAGATGTCGACTAAGTTTACTTATTTTTTTTTTAAATTTGATATTACAGGTTGGGCTTTAGAAGAGATTTTGTTCCTAGAAATAAATATTAATAAATATAGTCCATTAGGAGGTGGATCTCACATAAAGCTGCCCACCTATATTGCGAACAAGAAAGCGGTGGTAAACATTATAAATCAGGATGAGCATTGTTTCGCCTGGGCAGTCACATCAGCTTTGTATCCTGCGAGGATAAGGAATACCGAAACATCTTCCTACCCACACTTTTCTACAGTATTGAATCTGGTTGGTATAGAAGTTCATATGAAAGTAAGTGATATTCCAAAGTTCGAAAATCAAAATGATTGCTCCATCAATGTTTATGGGTTAGAGAGCATATTCGAGGATCAAAAAATGAAATATAAGGTTGTTGGGCCGCTTCATTATGCTAAGAATAGGTTGGGTAGGCATGTAAACTTACTATATATCTCAGACGATTCCGGTAAGGGGCATTATTGCTGGATAAAAAAATTATCGCGATTAGTGTCAAGCCAATTGAATGCCGATGAGTCAAAGTTGCTACGCCATAAATTGAATGATTGCAATCATACATACACTACGGTTCCATCTCCAGAAATCAATATTGATAAATTCGGAAATAGCACTCCCGGGAATATTTTAAAATTCGAAAGTTTTGAGAAACAGATGAAAGTACCATTCGTTATTTATGCGGATTTTGAATCTGTTCTGAAACCCATCCAGACTTGTGAACCAGATCCTACGGGGTCGTATACTAATAGAACATTCGCTCACGAGCCGCATTCATTTACATATCTCATCAAATGCTCCTACGATGATTCCCTCACTAAATTTGTTTCATTCCGAGGAAAAGGTGTAGCAAAAAAGTTTGTCTCCAGTTTAGTCGATAATGTTAAGGCTATATATAATATGCATTTCGAATGGGGATTATCGTAGAGCTGGGCGTATTTGGAAGATATTCAAATGTAAAACGCTTGGGAATTATTCAGACGTATATCTGAAATCGGATGTTTTGTTATTATGCGATGTTTTTGAAAATTTTCGGAAGGTTAGTTAGAAGACATACAAGTTGGACCCGCGTCAATATTATACAGCCCCTGGTCTATCATGGGATGCTATGTTGCGCTACACAAAAGTGGAATTGGAACTCTTAACTGACATCGACATGGTGAATTTCTTTAAGAAGGGAATAAGAGGCGGTGTCAGCCAGTGTAGTATGAGAAGCCATGTAGCTAATAATAAATTCCTCCCAAATTTCAACCCTGATGATCCATCGTCGTTTATAATGTATTTGGATGCGACCAACTTGTATGGGCATAGTATGTCGCAACCACTACCTACGTTTGGGTTCACATGGTTAACTGATGTTGAAATCTCAAATTTGGATATCTCGAATGTTGCAGATGATGATCCGTGCGGGTATGTTCTCGAAGTAGATATTCACTACCCTGAAAATTTACATGATGCGCACTCGGATTTACCTTTTCTTGTGGAATCCATCAGTCCGCCAGGTTCAAAATCCGCTCATAAGAAACTGATTCCGAATTTATCGAATAAGTTAAATTATATAATCCATTATCGAAATTTGAAACAGGCGATTAGAAATGGTTTAATCTTGACGCGAATACATAGAGTTCTTAAATTCAATCAATCTCGCTGGTTGAAGAAATATGTAGACCTCGATACTGAGATGCGCAATAAAAGTACGAACAAAGCCGATAATGGTTTATTTAAAAAGATGGTCAACTGTGTGTACGGTAAAACTATGGAAAATGTCGATAGAAGGACCGATATCAAACTTGTGACCCATTGGGAGAGAATCAAGAAGCGGAAGGGTGCTAATGCATTGACGGCCCTTCCCAATTATAAGACTTGCACGATATTTCATGAAAATTTTGTTGCAATTCACATGGGTAGGGTTAGCGTGCATTATGATAAACCGCTCTATGTGGGCTTCAGTATATTAGATGTGTCGAAAATTGAAATCTATGATTTCTTATATGATTGTATCAAGAAAAATTTTCCTGGAACATCATCATCATCATTTTATACTGATACTGATTCCCTCATCTTGAAAATTGATAGCGAAAATTTCTATGATATTATGAAAGAAAACATAGAATATTTCGACACATGTAATTATCCTGTAAATAATAACTTCAACATGCCTCGCACTGAATAGGTCGTCGGCAAAATGAAAGATGAATTCCCAAACAATCCCTTAATTAGTTTTTATGGTACTGGCGCCAAAGCTTATTGCGTCAAATCAACGACTAGCGAGGTGAAAAAAGCGAAAGGCGTTTTCAGGGCTGTTATAAGAAACGAAGACATCGTTGAGAAAGGTGGTTTGATATTTCGCAAGATGAATACTTTTCGTAGCTATAAGCATGACATCTTCACGGAGACGAGAAATAAAGTTGCTCTTTCATATCACGATGATAAGCGGTTTATTATTCCCAATACTGTCAGAACTCTTCCTTGGGGTCATAATGATATCAATTTTTATCGATTTAGTCCGGAGCAAAATTCAATTTGGCTACATCAGGCAATAAGCGACTTGTCGCAGAATGATCAGGGGGAGGATAATGAACGGTCCAAAAGATTAGACTCGCTAATTGAAATGTTGATGGAGCAATTAGAACCTCAGCAGTAAGCTCTATACCGGGAGAGGGGGTAGGGGGAGGGGAGGATTGTCTGCTATAAGCCCTATAAGGGGTATAAGATATTTCCATTCCTCCGAGTTGGTGACTAGCTGCGATATTGGTAACAGCATTTGAGATGACTACCGAGGTCAGCGAGACGCTTGCGAAACTTTCAATTCAGGAGCATGATAAAGAAAAGGGGAAAGCTGTGAGTATATTTTTTATTCGATAATATTCTCGATTTTGGGAATAATTTCCATATTATAAATGCATATTTTCTTGTTGCAGCCTTCCAAAAACGCTGTTGGGCAGCAAGGCGTAGACAATTTCACGGATGAAGGATACGATGATGTCGAATGCAGCGAGAAAGCACTTAACCGAAATAAATTTATGAATGTCCCTCGGTCATTCTTATGTACATTATGTAATCGAACACTTCACGAAACAATTGTGACAGGTGTTGCTCCTATTTGTTGCAATGTACGCAGCAAAGTTTATATTTACCATTTTTGAAGTTATGTAATCGAAAACTTCATGAAACAATTGCGGTAGGTGTTGCTCCTATTTGTTGCAATATATGTAGTAAAGTTTATATTTACCATTTTTGAAGTAATAATATTTTTCTATACTCGAAACATTTATTGTGATATTATTGCGCAGTAGGCTATAATCCCCCCACCCCTCACCCATTCTCGATATTCTTCACCGCAAAGGTGTGTTAGAGTCAGTTGTACGAAAGGCGGCCACCATGAAACTACTCGCTGTTGACATGCAAGGTTTCGTGCTTGGTGATAATAGTGTATTCCACCCCAAAGAAATATCTATCACAGATGGGGAGAAAACTAATCATTACATATTGAAACCGCCGAAGCCCTATAACAGTTTAACTCGGAGTGAAAAGAAGCAAGTAACCTATGTGGAACGAAACATCCACGGTATAAGATACTCGAGTGGGCTCATCGACTATGATCAACTGATGGGTGAGGTGCTTGAGCCTATTGCGAGCGCTAGTATAGTTTATGTGAAGGGGCTTCAAAAGTTTGAGATTTTATGAGTATGTAGAACAATTGGCCTATAAGCCATACATTGTGAATATTGAAAAATATCAGCATGATATGTGGCTTCAAAACCCTGTACCAGTATTTGAAAAAGAAACTGCTCTATGTATGAATCATACCCTATCTGCAAGGGTTAATTGTAGCTTGAGGCAATCGGATGCAGTATGGAGTTGGGTCTCTCAACATCTGAAATGGTGATGAAATATTTATATTCCAACATATTGTACTTATGATGTAAATAAATAAATATATATATATATATATATAGGTATATTGTCATTCGAGATTATTTTACCTGACACCTTCCACGCCAATTTCCTTATGGGCGAAGTAGAGAATGTCTGACGCGACAGTTGGTATGACCGGTGACATCCGGTATGGGAGATGGCAGTTGGTAAATTATAGTTGGTGCGGTAGATGGCGCTTCACTTCAGTCAAAAGTCACACATCCCAAATACAACCAACTACGGGTACAGAACACTTCCTAATTGACAGTTGGCATGATTGGTGATAACTGACGTGACAGGTGACAATTGGCAGATCAGCTGTCACGGCGGCCATCTTAGGCGGAAAGAGCATTGAAAAGCGGAGGAGGTATTAATTTTAACCATAGCAATTTCAACTCCTGAGTCGAGCAGTAGTCATTGAATTGTTATAAAACCATCTACAAGTAAGCATTCAATTATGTCTGGACAATATGAGAACATGTCCATGAGGCAAATGGTGGCTGCCATACGGGAGAGGCAGCGCACCAACCCGGTGGAGATCGACGAAATGGTTCTGAGGCACTTGGAGGAGCGGCGGGCCGATGAGATATTGCAGGAGTTTTTGGACGAGCGGCGGGCCGAGATGGGGAACAACAACGAACTCGACCCTGGATCAGACTCCGACGAAACCATTATTTTAGCTCCCGTTATCACAAGAAGGGGGCTACGCAGGAAGAAGAAGTCAAGAGTTCCGCCTTACACGGCTAGAAGGTTGAAGCCGAAAGTTAAATGAATGAATATGTATCGTTTTTATAATATATATTTCAATAAATTTTTTTCATAATATAAATTGTTTGTCATGATTTGAATACACCATTAATAATAATAATAATAATAATAAATGCTTTTATTGACTGCAATCATGGTTACATAAAGATGTAGCATATGTAATATATCATGTGCAGTCAAAAGGCAGAGTTAACGCTTATTCATTCCTGGGGGGACTGGATAAGCATTCTCTTCCACTCAACCTACACTCATACACTAATTCTATAATACCGGTATAATATATAATGAGAAAAAAAATTTACCTAACTATATCTATCTATACACAATAGTTTAGTTTACGCAACTTATCAACTAGGTTCAATGCAAAACAAATCAAAATTTAATGGTGTCAGTAAAAAGAATAGCTTTGAGTTTTCTCTTGAATATGGGTAGTTCTGTTTTTTTTATTCCATCGGGTATCCTATTGTACAACCTGGTTATCATGTAACTGAAAGAAGACCGGTACAGAGCTGTAGTGTGAAGAGGGAAAGTCAACCGATATTTAAACCATACATTGAGGTTATGGACATCTGTTCGAAAGGTGATCTTATTATAGAGATATGCCGGTTTTCTAGATAATATTATTTTATGATACAAACTGCAAGAATATAAGACGATCCTTTTCTGTATACTAAGCCATCCAATACCTTTCAGATAATCAGTGACATGGTCTCTTCTACTCAATCCACATATTAGACGAACGCAAGAGTTCTGAACTAATTGTAAACGGTGCATATTTGACTTCGTTATAGCATGACCGTAAATGACGTTGCCATAGTTGAGATGAGAGAGTACGAGTGTCTCACACAGCATTATTTTACACTTTTTATTCAACACACTCCTGTTAGAATAAATGAGTTTCTACTTACAAAATGCCCGTTTTATAATCATATTGATGTGCTGATTATATTTGAGTGTCGAATCCATATGCAGACCAAGATTTTTTGTGCAATCCGTATATGGAATTTTTGCATTATTTATCCTAATATCAAGTTTATCTAGATTTCTTTCTCTTACCTGCTTCCTACCGAATAGCATAAAGCATGACTTAGAAGGATTGATATCAAGGCAGAACTTATTAGAGATAGTTAGTATAGTGTCCAAATCATTATTGATCTGTATGTTAGCAGTTAAAATTTCGGATTCAGGAAAAGATAAATATAGTTGTGTATCGTCTGCATAGAAGTGACTATCACAAGATGTCAATCGTTTATGAAATTCGTGAGTGTACAAAATAAACAATGTTGGACCTAAGATAGATCCTTGTGGTACCTCACTTTCGACCGCAAGAGGATCTGAAGTATTATTATCCAAGAGAACAGCCTGGAAGCGGTTTGAAAGATAATTTTCTAGCAGCGCAGCAGCTCCGGCAGAGAAACCAATGTGATGCAAAATTGATAGAAGCAGTCTATGATTGATTCTGTCGAAGGCCTTTGAGTAGTCTAGGAGAATCATCGGTATATCATCGGTTACTTTAAGCAGAGCCGTGGTGCAGCTATGATTAGCTCTGAAACCGGACTGATGTAATGGTACCATGTTATAGGTTTCTAGATGGGATTTTATACGTGATAGAAGAATTTTCTCAAATGGCTTCGACAGGGCGCACAAGATACTTATCGGCCTTAGATCTTTGTTGGATACCTTCGGAATTGGCAATACAAATGATTTTTTCCATATGGTAGGATATAAACTGTTTTTTATGCAGAAGTTGTAGATGTGACAAATCAATGGTAATATAACCGGGCACGTCCGAAGTATCATTTCTATGCTGATTTCGTCAATGCCAATGGCTTTTGATTTTATAGATAGAATAGCTTTATAGATTTCAACTTCGTCGGTATCAGCAAATGTGAAGTTTCCTGCCAATGGATTGAGATTGTCAGCATAGAAGTTGATCATATTTTCATTCGGAGGGTGAGGGCTTTCAGCAGAATTAATAAAATATTCATTTATTTCGCTAGGATGCTTTAGCTGTTCCGGTATATTGGGAGCTGATTTACTGGAACATACGTTCATATTTTTGAGTTCTTTCCAAAAGTTTTTGTTATTCCCATTCGTTCTCATTTTGAAGCACAAATATGCTTTTTTTTCTCTTTCTATTGCATATTTAGTTTGATTTCGGAGGTCTTTGTAGAAGGTCCAATGTCTCTCATGTTTGCTTTTTTTAAATTTCAAGAGTGCTCTATCACGAAGATTCATCATGAGTCTAATAGTGGGAGTGATCCAAGGTGCCTTAGGGCGAGTTATTTTCACTGTTCTGATTGGCGCATGAGCATCAAATAATTCAATGAGAGCACTATTTAAATAATAAGTAAGAAGTGGTCCTCGAGTGTCTACCGTTTAAATTTCTCTCGTAGATGCCTGACTGTTCTCACAAAAGAAGTGAAAATCCCATATTTATGTGAATCACAGTCGCACACACAATAACAATAATGCATACATTTCCTGCATGCAAGCCCATCTACGACATCGTTGTATTCAAATAGGTAGAAACATTTTCTGCGGCAGCAATAACGCCTTGAAGTAATCGGGCATTGATACTCCAACGCGCGAACCATGTTAGACGGAGTTTAGATGATGTCTGAGAAGTAGGGCGAATATTAGAAACCAAAGTGGTGGGCGTTAACAAGAAGCGGGCTAGTGTAATGAGCTCCGAGCGTAACGACCAATGGGAGAAGCCAAAGGGCTGGGCCTCAACAAGTGGGTGGGTCTCAAATTGGCTACGCCCACCCCCCCCCCCCCCCCCGAGGAAGCTCCGCCCCCAAAACTCCGCCCCCCCAAAACTCCGCCCCCCTTGGAGCACCACCCCTAAGATCTGTGTCAAGGTGGGATTCGATCAGCACCCCCCCCTTAGGGAGCACCTCATTTGAACCTTATATTCGAACCTTATAAATTTTTTCAACTTGTGAAAATATTACTTGTATTTAATACTGGGCGATATAATTTTTGGAACTCTTGCATCAAAATAAAATCGATTATATAGTTTTTTTTCATTTATTCATTGTACACTCTTACATAAATATATATACACCCTCAAATTTCAAATATATACAAAATAAAATCTTATGAACTAGAAATACATAAATATATACAAAATAAAAACTTATGAATAAAAAAATAAATAATCAAATATATACACTAATTCAATAGTCTCCTTCAATATCACCCCTATAATACCTAAATGTTGGAGCCGGCATCTCCAAATCCCTAGCCCTCCTTCGAAGTCTCTCTTCGAGGGGTAGGCACCAACACTTGTCCAAATGTTCGGAGGGCCCCCTACAAAAGTGGCCCACCACCTCACAAAAGAATTTCTTGCTGAAATTGCAGCCTCTGCAAATCCCTTCAATTGTGACAGCATATCGCCCCATTCGCGATAAGCAGGCTCACTGCAATAATTGGCTTGTTATCCCAGGCACTCGGATACATATTGACTGAAGAATAATTGAGGAGTTATTCTCAAACTAGTGGTCGACTCAGGAGTTGAAACCGCTATGATTAAAATTGCTACCTCCTCCGCTTTTCAATACTCTTTCCGACTAAGATGGTCGCCGTGACAGTCGCCCTGTCAATTGTCATCTGCCAGCTATCACCCGATATCAGTAGCGCCACTTGCCATCAGTAGCGCCACCTGCCATTAAGGCTAATGACCTTGAAACAGGGGCGCCATCTATCACAATCACTATTATTTGCCATACCAAACTATCGCGAAGTGTTCCGTGCCCGTAGTTGATCGTTGAGGTGTTCCGTGTCAGCTGTCATCCGCCATCAGTAGCGCCATCGTCATCTGTCACCCGTCATCAGTCACTCCCACTCTCAGCTAGGAGGGAGGAAAGAGTACAAAAGCGAAGCGCGCACTCGAATTTATCATTCTGCTGCCTGCCTTCCTCTTCGACTAGACCTGCCTACTAGACTCCGCTAGATCAATTGTGAGTATTACCTTTTGAGTGTGTATAGTGAATTTGTATATATCTCCATATTTTTGTACTTGTGATTTTGTATTATATTCTAAGTGGTGAATCTGGGACTTGTAGATTTCTCTCGTTGTGATTACATCAGATTATTTATATTTCTTCGACTCTGAATGTTTTTCTCATTGCATTAATATCGAATCATTTTCAAAGTGGAAGAAGTTGGGACTTTAACATTTTTTCGCTGTGATAATATTAGATTATTTCTACTTGTTCGACTCTGAATGTTTGTTCCACATTGCTCCAATTTCGAATTATTTTTTCAAAGTGGAACACTCTAACTCTTTTAATTTTTCTCATTATAATAATATTGAATCTTTTTCCAAGTGATAGAATCTGCAAACCGTTTCCATCTTCAACTCATTCTGCTGCCCGCCTTCCTCTTCGACTAGACCTGCCTACTAGACGCCGCTAGATCAATTTTGAGTATTACCTTTTGGCTGTGTATAGTGAATTTGTATATATCTCTATATTCTTGTACTTGTGATTTTGTGTTATATTCTGAGTGGTGAATGTAGGACTTGTAAATTTTTCTCATTGTGATAACATTAGATTATTTCTATTTCTTTGACCCTGAATGTTTTCTCATTGCATTGATATCGAATCATTTTCAAAGTGATAGAAGCTGGGACTTTAACATTTTTTCGTTGTGATAATATTAGATTATTTCTATTTGTCCGACTCTGAATGTTTTTCCTCACTGCTCCAATGTCGAATTATTTTTCCGAAGTGGAAAACTCTTACTCTTGTTTTTTTTGCATTATACTAATATTGAATCTTTTTCCAAGTGATAGAATCTTCAAGTGTTTTCATCTTCAACTCATTCTGTTCGCTGCCTTCCTGTTGGACTACTCAGACAAGACGCTCCTAGACCAACTGTGAGTATTACCATTGAAGTGTGTATAGTGAATTTGTATACATCTTCATATTTTTGTACTTGTGATATCGAATTATATTCTAAGTGGTGAATGTAGGACTTATAATTTTTTCTCATTGTGATAACATTAGATTATTTCTATTTCTTTGACTCTGAATGTTTTCTCATTGCATTGATTTCGAATCATTTTCAAAGTGATAGAAGCTGGGACTTTTGAACATTTTTCTCCTTGTGATAACCTCAGATTATTTCTATTTCTCCAACTCTGAATGTTTTTCTCATTGCTTCAATGTCGAATTATTTTTCCGAAGTGGAAAACTCTTACTCTTGTTATTTTTCATTATACTAATATCGAATCTTTTTCCAAGTGATAGAATCTTCAAGTGTTTTTTGGACCCGGTCTAGAAGACACCGTTGCCTGCCCTCCTCTCGAGCTACCAGACCACCAGCTAATTTTTTTTTGGCTATTACTTCTGAACCAATTGTAAGTATTTCCTTGTGAGTGCATATAGTGAAATATAAATTTTCGAGTTCTATAACATACTTCGTTCTCGTTGTGATATAGTCGAGTTTTGTTAAGTGCTATAATAACCTATAACTTATAATATTTTTCTTTGCGATAATTTCATAATTTCTCTATACAATGCAATACACGTCTTAACATGTTTTCATTGTTATAGAAATACGAGATGGCCTTCAACAACTCCGCCGCCGCTCAACCTTCTGCCGCTCCCGCCAATTCTGAGGAGCTCCAGCAATTAAGTATGTTATTTTCAACTCTTTTTCTTGTAACACCATCCTAATATTTTTCTCGAAATTTTTTCAGGCCTCAATTCATCATTTTTCGAGAACATCACCATGGACGCATTTGATGTTCCCGAAGATGATATTGATCTTGGAGCTCTTCTTGCTAACACGTGGGACAGCATGTGCGGCGACGATACCGTGGGTGTGGCTGGCACCCGGGGTAAGAAGAGGCCGGCGATGTCGCAAGGGGCATCTTCCAAGGGGGCTAAGATGAGCTGTCGCAAGGTGAGTGAATCAGCGAGGACGATTTTGCACCACCACCGCAACCAAAGAAAAAGATCTCTGGTAGCCGTGTTGGTGGAAAGAGGGCGTTATCATCGAGGGCATCGACGTCTTCGAAAGCGTCGCCCAAGGCAGCTTCGAAGAAGAGGAAGATTAGCCCGAAGGCGGTTGCGGGGCCATCTAAGGCCGGCCCTAGCAAGAAGGGCAAATCTTCCTCTTCTTCAATGATACTCCACAAGTTCCTGAACAATAGTGGCAAGGCAAACCCCTACCGCGGAGGTGATATTGCTGAGTGGTACGCGGAACGGCGTACCGCTCAACAAGAGCGAAAGCCGGCAATCAACGTCCTCAGAGTGGACGTGATCAAGCCGGCTAGTGCTCGAACCAATGCGGACGGTGATGCGATCGCCGCCATTGATGAGGGAACCAGTGGAGTAGGCGTCGTGGGTGATGCACCGGAAGTGGCTGTTGCCGATAGAATTGAACAGTCTGGAAGCATCAGCATCGTCACCATCTCCGACGATAAAGGTGCTACTGTTGCTGAGGGTGCGCTTGTTGGCGAAAACAATGGTGGTGATGCCATCGTTCACGAGGCTGCAGTTGCCGCCACTCCGCCGCCTGATGACGAAGTCATCACCATCGTTGTTTTCGCCGACGCCGCGCCACCTCATGGAGATGCCACCCCGCGAACTCCCCAACAACCATCGCCGGCGCTGGAGGCAGAGGTTGCGGCGACGCCCCCATCATCCCCACCACCACCATCGCCATCGCCAGCGGCTGAGGCAGAGGTTGCGGCACCATCCCCGGTGGGTATTGCGTCACCCTCGCCGCTAGCGGAGGATGTGCCGCCGTCGCCGCCATCTTCACCGGCAGCTGGGGGTGCGGCTTCGCCTTCACAGGCGGAGAGTGAGGATGCCGCGCCGCCGACGCCTTCCCCGTTAAACAGCATTCCGCCGGGACCATTACTGCCTTCCACCCAATTGCGAAAATATGACGCCGAGTTGAGGCAGTGGTTGGCAGTGATGAGCAACCACAAAACGAGAACCCTTCACGACAACGCGCAGGTTGAAGCTCAGCTGACTGAGATTGAAGCTCAGCTGGCTGAGATTTTAGCTCAGAAAGCTGAACTTCAGCGAATTTCTGCCATGCAGAAAGAGCGCATAGCTAAAATCGATGTGGAGGTCTCTCGTTATGGGGGACATGCCGACGCGAGTGCTGTTTTACTGGGGAAGAAAACCTAGTTGTATATAGTTTTTTTTGTAAATTTTAGTTAAGACCCTAATTGTAAATAGTTTTTGTAAATATAAATTAAAATGTATATATAGTTGTAAGTATGTAAATAAATTATTGTAAATATTAGTAAAAGATGTGTATATAAAGATGATTGTGTATATAGTTGAAAATAAAGTCTTTGTAAATATAAATAAAGGTGTATATATTTGTGAATATATATTCATGTTTGTGTTTATCATATTATTTGCAAATTTCATAATAAAATATATTAAATTCTGATGCGACTTTTTCTTATTGGGTGAAACTTGGGTAGGAAAGAAATAGGCAATAGGAAATGTCAACAGACTCATTTATTAAAAAAAATTAAATACTTCAAACAATTGCAGATTTATCAAGCCAAGAATTGTGCTCTTCAGAAAACCCTAGCCACTTGACAAATATCTTATTCCCCTTCGTTTTCAACACTTTCTCAACTAGATATGCATTTGGCTCAGCTGTTTTCAACAATTCCAATTCATAAAAGCACCCCTTGATAGGGCGACCTTTGACATCTTTGATGTTGTATGTCGTCGGATTGGTAATATTAACTTTAGATATGGTGAATAATTCTGTGGAAAAATTGGCTGAGTATCCTTTCTCGAAAACTCCTATGAATTTGCTTATTCTGACAACATCTCCAACATTATATTTTGCTGGTGGCGCTATTTTCAGGTGGCTATATAATTTAAGTATTGTTGAAGGTGTTACGTCAGCAGGTTTCATACCAATTGTTCTATGTTTTCTATTATTATACTCGTTAGCATAATTTGCGAGAATGTCGAGCCATTTATAGTCACCTCTGGCGGAGAATTCTTTATAGATTCAAGTCTTCAATGTTCTAATTACTCACTCCACAATAGCTGCTTTCATTATACTATAAGTTGAATAGTGATTGATCTTATATCTCTGCATCAAATTTTCGAAGCGTGAATTGTAGAATTCTTTGCCTAAATCACTTTGAATATTTTTTGGAGAATATTCAGCTCGCTACAGCACTTTTTCCATAGCTTTTGTCACTTCCACACCAGTTTTATTTTTTATCGGTTCAACCCATAAATATTTTGAATAGCAATCGATATCGAATAGTATATATCGATAGCCCATAGTCTCATCTGCATATATTTGCATTTCGGCCAAATCAATTCGCCACAGGTCAGCAAATCCTTTAATTATCGTTCTCCTCCTTTTGAAGTTACGCCTCGCGGGTTTGTGTAATTCATTAGCAATCGCCCTTTTGGTTGGGCTTATTTTCATCTTCCACTTCGTAGATTTCCCGCTGCGATTACTCTGGCTTTCATTCATATACTAATAACCAATCTTCCAAACTCGCATATACATATGGCGCTCACACTGAAAAATCAACGTATGATACCTTCTTCACGCAATTCCTCTATTATCGACATTATTTCATTATCATGCCCTGTATGGCCAACCATTTTAGAACTCCACAATAATCGAAGACGTTCCACCAATTCTGCAGCATTATTCCAATAAACAAATTCTTTCCGTTTTCTATTCAGGACTTTTTTGCGCGGTATTGCCCCCACCACTCCTTTACCACCTTTGATATCAAATCGTTGAGGATGACTCTTCATATAATGTGGACTATCTATGAGAGGTTTGATGATTTGCCGATATTTCTTTTTCGAGTTAGAGGATTCAGCATTCAAACCTCCTCTAATATCATAATTTTTGTATGCGGACCCTGTAGTCTTCAGAATGGCGGTATATATCTGCTTATCTCGACCGTTTTCCTACGTATCGGCGTAGAATGATGCGTAGGCTGCGGTATTTTAAGGATAGGCGGTACTTTCGGACCCGATATTTGGGAGGGAGTTATCGCTACCGCAGCAGCCTCTGAGATAGCTTTCAATGGTTTCGTTGGCGGTTTGTATAAATTCTCAAGCATTATCTGATCGCTGATGTGGGCGCTCTTCAAACTTTTGAATTTTTTTCTCACCGCATCAGTTGCTTCGACAAGTTTCTGCTTGAGACATATTTCATCCATTTTTTCACTGCTAGATGCGCTCATTTTGCCATCCAGCGATCGAATGATTGAACCACATCAGGGTATCATGAATATATGAAGCAATCAAACCCTTTTCTATAGCGCCCCTCGCAAATCTCACTATCCTTATCGATAACGAGAAAACCATATTTATCCGTCCAACTATGTGCGCACATATCCCGAAATTGATTGAATGTCACATCTGGGGATACATGATCGGAAAATATGTGATGAAGATTCATTTCATCCTGTTTGAACATGATTATGAAATTCGCATTATCGCGAATAAGTTGTTTAGGTACTCTCAAATATGTTTGCGCAAGATAGAAACAATCGACATTTCTATGACGCCCCATCGAAAAATAGGATCTAATCACATCCTGTTTCTCACATATAACATCGTCGAATATAAATATACTCTCAGGTTTTGCATCGGCAGGTTCAACTATGTCTGCATTATTACTGTAAGTGTGATAACCCAACCCCTTTATCGGTTCCAATACTTTACGTAAATACTCATACTTGGGTTGATACAATGATTTTGAATAGAGGTATATGTTGGCGAAGCGTAAACCATTCTGATTGGTGAGCAGAGATATCATAACGTTCGTCTTGCCACAATTTGATGGACCAATAATCAAACTTCGAATTGTATTGGGAAATAGATCCCCATGCCTACGCTGTGGAATCGCACTATTTCCTAACCCAACTTTTTCATCAAAATTTTCCACACTGAATGTCTCATTTTGTCGAACAATCTGCATCATGCGACTGTCAAGTACTTTATAATGATCTGCAAGTGTCGCAAAGATCATTTATATTATGAACGCCAAGCGATACACTTCAACAAAGAAAAAAAGTTGGCGTATTTGCCGTAAGGGGAAAACAACAAAGATAATGAAGGGAAAAAGACGCTTTGGTATGGGGTGCGGCGGTAGTGTGCTGAAAAGGAAGAAGAAGCGGACCACGCCCAAACGCATGAGAAAGATAGCTTTTGGATCGGGAATAGTGCACAAAGTTCGACATGCGCTACGCCAAATGGGGAACAGGGGAACGCTCACCAGAAACTTGGGTGAAACAACTCTAAAGGCCGTCGGTGCAGCTAAAAAATTCGTGAGAATGGCAGGAGGAAGGAGAAATATTCGAACACCCCGCATGATACCAATCCCCAAGGTTGGCGGCATTCTCCCACTAATCCCAATTTTTGCGGGATTATCAGCATTGGGTAGTTTGGCTGCAGGCGGTGCAAGTGTTGTTCGTGCTATCAATTACGCCAAAGAGAGTAAGGAGAAACTCGCTGAGGCGAACCGCCACAACACACATATGGAGGCTATTGCTCTAGGTAAAATGGGCAAAGGGGTCTATCTGAAACCATACCGCAAAGGGTTGGGTATCTATTTGAAGTCCCAAACTCCAAAAAACTAGATGGCCTACCTCGAAGGGCTTTAACAGATGTGGACCTATCACGGCATATAAAAAAGATAGGAATACCGAACTTTCGAGGTATATATATGAGGGATAATTTACCCTCATCCGGCCCATACCGTACAGAATCCGCCATATTGAATTTAGATAGCGAACAAGGTGATGGCACATATTGGGTTGCATATAAAAAGAGCGGTAAAGTAGTCGAGTATTATGATAGCTATGGTGATTTACCCCCACCAAAAGAGTTGGTGAAATATCTGAATAGAGGCTCGCAGGCGCTCAGAGCTACCAAAATAGTATATAATTATGAGCGCCAACAAGAATACAACACAGTCTGGTGCGGGCATTTGTGCTTGAAATTTCTCTCGAAGAAGAACACAAGCGAAAAGTAGCTCATTATGGATCTAGAAAGCATCAAAGAAATGGCCCATGCGTTGTTAGCTTACTCTAAATCACGCTCTCTCTTGAAAATGACTGAGAAAGAACTCGCCGACCTACCAAAGGAAGTACTGATCGGATTGGCCTCCCAAGAAATAGCTCTAGTATGGGATAAGCTACCGCAACGATTGAAAGACGATCCAGAGGTGTCGAAATATCAATTTTGTGAGGATCATCATGGTGACGATCAGAAATGCAATAATCAACCAGGCGGTGGTGATGTCAACGATGGACCAATACCACGAAAAGTGTTTTGCTGCTTTTGTCGAATGAAAATGTAGATGTGGCAATATGTAATAAATTTTTTTTAAATATAAATGATTATCAATGCGAAAATAAAAACATTCTTCAATGTCTCGCATAGCGATCAAGTTGCAGCTGTTGAATGTTCATTGAGGTTTGTTACCCATTTTCGCCGTTTTCTTCACACACCACCAACATTATGTCGCAAACATTCACCATATCGGGTGGCCATAGTGTTTTTAGCGCTGATTTTTACCCACCAATTGAACTAGATGCGAGAAGAACTTACGGTTTGGGATTACATGGCTTTTATTCTTACAATTCCATAGCCAATATAGATGAGACTAATAACGCTTTGGGTTATTGGGATGAGAAAGAAGGTCGCATCTCTGAGAACTTGAAAATGATTCATATACCACCAGGCGCCTATGAAATAGAAGAAATCAATAGAGTTATACAAGAAGCTATAGCATCTTCGAACCCCTCCTCTGATAGTAAAAAAAGTGAAAATAATTCGCGCTAATAATAAAACTCTAATGTGTGAAATGAAATCTTCATATGGAATTATGTTGTCAGTTGAGAATTCAATAGCCGAAGTGTTGGGTTTCGAGAAAAAATTCTACCCATCCAACTTTCTACCTAAATCCACCAAGCCGGTGAAAATTATTAAAGTTCGCCTAATACGCATCGATTGCAATATCACGAGCGGGGCGTACCTGAATGGGGAAGAGGTTCACACGCTGTATGAATTCGACATCAATGTGGATCCTGGATATAAGCTGTCGAAGGAACCAAAAAACATTATATATCTACCAATCAGCCCGACCGAGCGTCAGTCTATCGATAACATTACACTGAGAATTTTGGATGATGAAAATTGTTTGGTCGATTTCCGAGGAGAGAAGATTATTGTGAAGCTTGAACTGAAACAACTAGATTGATCTCGAAAAATAGCAGAGAAAAGATGGGGTTCTGCTTCGGTAACCAATCAAAGCGAATATCCACCCCCACACCCCATAATGATCGCAGAAATAATAAAAAGAATCAGACAAGGCGGCATCATAACCTATCTGAGAGCGATATTGATTTCTTGAAATCTATCGGACTGAAAGTGCTACAGAAAAAATAGAGATGGTTCCACAACTTCTACTAGCCTCCAATTGGAAGTGTTTGATGAACCAATCTTCGATCATTCCCTAATCAGCCTGCATGAACACACATACAAACCATATGGTTCACCATCATTCAAGAACTCTGACGAAATAAGAATAGCTGTGAACTTTCAAGATTTGATATTAGATATTGCAGAGAGCTACATCTACATCGAAGGAAAATTCATACCAGATGATTTGACAGCAGATTGCTATTTATCCAATAATGCTTTAGCATATATATAATATAAAACAAGAGTTGATATTAATCATTGCTCGCTCATTCAAAAACTCCTACATGGGAGTAGTTAATGCGAAAATAGAAATTGATAAGATTGAATGGAGAATAAGGCATATCATGCCGTCAGATAAACAAAAACTCAAACTATTGAATCGCATCAATAAAAGTTCCACTGCGAAGATAAAAATAGCATATAGGATGTGGGATTTGTATGAGTTACCAACTATCCGTGAAACATCTTCAGACATTTGGGCTGTCAAAACTACCAACAGCCTCGAGCGACCGCGATACATTATCATAGGATTCCAGAAATCTACTAATACGGATGATGTATCTCAAGATGCCACCCTTTTCATTAATGCTGACATTAATAATATTCGAGTGTATTTGAATTCAGAAGTATACCCATACGAGCGGTGGAATTTAGAATTCGACAGGAAGTTGGATGCTATAGCCTATTATGCTTACGAAAATTTCCAAAAGAGTTACTATGGTAAAGATATGAGTGAACCGATGATGGGTAAAGAAGAATTCAGGAAGAACCCATTATTTATCATCGATTGCAGCCATCAAGCCGACGCCATGAAATCCTCAACAGTAGATATCAAATTGGAATTTGAGACTCGCAAATCGAAATTTCCAGCCAATACAAGAGTGTATGCGCTAATTCTACATGACGCAGTCATGACATATAGCGCTCTAGATGGCTCCATACAGATGGGTGTATGAACGAAGAATTATGAAGCTATGATCAGATGAATCACTACCACCATAGTTTAAAATATATATATTTGTAGCAGTTTTTTTTTTCGGATAATAAAGGATGTAAAATGTTGAATAATGTTTTATTTCTCCTATTATGTACAATGATTGAAATAGTGAGTCTAAAGACTATATGAGCATACTAGACACCCCCTTGTACCCCGCCACCTTCTTGTTCTTCCCCAACTTCTTCTTCCCCTTCTTCGCCTTCTTCACCTTCTCCACCTTCTTCTTCTGAAGCTTCCCTCAAACCGTATTTTTCGATGATGATAGTTGATGGTAGGAATTCAACTAAATCATGAAGGAAGCATTCCAAACCATTTCTTCAAGAAACTGCTCCAAAGTTATACTCTTGTGTTCTAGGCGACTGCATAGAAAATGACCGATTTTATATCGATCAGCTTCCGCTAAAATCTCTCGGGCTCGTTCTTGATTGAAACATGCGCTCATATCATAGTTGGCTGCATGGAGTGAATCACGCTCCAAATCGATGAGTTCGCATTTAAGTCTGCTGACTGCTGATTCGATGTCTTCAGCAGCTGGCCAAAACTGGCTAGAATAGTGCATCCACATATCCTTAGAAGTTGAGTACTGGAGTCTACGAATAAATAAACAAAAAAGGAGTTCAGGAGATAATTCAACAAATACGTTTCATATTACATAGCTCATACCCTCAGCTTAAAAAAACTACTCACCATAAATGGTAAATGCGACGACGAGGGTGGCGAGAATGTAAGAACTACTATATACATATAATCTTTAAACTCCCTTTCACTAATACTAAATTAATCATAAAAATAATTCAATTAATTACTGAGGCGAAGTCTCGCTAAGGGGTATTTCTTTTATGCCGAACCTCATAAGCGTTCGCGTTTTCGCACCAGCATATGATGGTTCACTCTGCCCCAGGTATGCTAGATAGATAGATAGATAGATAGATCCTTTATTTTCATAGACAATACATTTCAGCATCGTATAGAAATTGTCCAAAAAAAAAAAAAAAAAAAAACTTACAACTAATATACAATTAGGTGATACAACATTGAAAATACCTTGAAAAGAGCATCTGACAATGAATAAAAAAAATAAAAGAAAAACAGCCGATACGAAATACAGAACGATAAATTTACAAATACACTGTTTAAGTCATGAAGTCCGTTAAAACATAAAAACATTTGTCAAGTAGGTATTTTTTAAGATTTTTTTTAAAAAGTCCCTCGGACTGAATAGTTTTTAATTCTTCAGGCAACAGATTGAACATTTTTGGTCCCAAATATTTAGGTGTATTTTGTGTCACATTATATTTACAGAATGGAATATAAAAATTTGTATCCTGTCGAGTTGATTTCTCTCGTATGCAATTATTGGTCAGGAATAATTTTCTATTTTTAAATACATAAACAGACACTTCAAAAATAAATAGACATACCAGTGGCAAAATCTTGTATTCTCCAAACGAAGGTTTACAGGAGCTAAGTTGGGAGATACCAGCAATAATCCTCACAATTTTTTTTTGTGCTGTAAACACGTCAGTAGCCAATTGCTATTGTATAAAGCCCGCGGGAGTTGATCAAATGGAGATCGCTTTCTTCAATCACATCTGAAACTCTTTTGGGCAACCAACATTTCACAGTTTCCCCACTTTCTTCATCTAATAATATAACGGTGGCAGATCTACCAAATCTAGTTTCAAATATTGTCATTTTCTTGATCAGATAAGGCTTATTCAAGATCAGCGATGATATCAGCACTTGCTTGGTGAATTCATACCCTTCAGCGATTTGATTATTGATCGCGATCAAATCAATTTTAGGCGAACCCATCTCTAGATTGAACACGTGAAAGAGAGTACAAAAGAATATATAGAGTATAGGAATTTACTTACATAAAAATAACACTTGTTATCACGCAAGGACACACGCACGCTTTACGAGTCAATATTTATTTCTATTGATTGCTAGTTATGCTGCTGCTACTGCTTGTGACAACTATAGCACTGAATCGCCAATTTATAGGAACTCCCCCACTCTCACCAACGCGATCTTGAACTCTCGTGGGGGAATGGCGCATGCGCACGCAGCAGCAGTGTTCAAGGTCGCATCCCCCCATTTCAGAGGTGTGAAAACACAAGGTCATGCTCACAGAAAAAGAGAGCCCTCCTCAAGGACGCGCTCCTCTCAAGGCCACACCAACTCCCAAGGGCACCCTCCTCTCAAGGCCGCCAACTCGAGGTCACTCCTCCCAAGATCGCGTCAAGGTCATTTACCCCCAAGGTCATTGACCCCCCAAGGTCATTGACCCCCCAAGGCCACGTGGAGGGTGTGTGACCTTGGGAGGAGGTCTAGAACCGGCGAAAAACATCTACTGACACTGTTCCGGTCTGCCAGCGTTTTCAGTTCCTTCTTGCAATCAAATACCAGTCGCGACGTCACTTCCTTGCTTTACGTATTAGGTTGATTTCCACTTTTCATATTTAATCGAGACAAATATTACATTTGACACAGAAAATATTTGTTCAAAATTATTATTTGATTATTTGACAAATCCATGAGTTTCAACTTACATCACACTACTACAGAACAAAGCTCAATTGAAAACTGGAAAAGCCATTACAAAAATTCTTGAGAGAGAGAATAGTCAATTCAATTAAAAACATCAAACATAGTTTGAAATGAATGTCTGGTAGACAACGAGCAGAAAACAACTACTTTCCTGGTAAATAACACGCAAAACATTGAATTATATCTGCTCATAGTCCATGCAACGATTCATACTGTGAATGCAGATCGCAAATGTTTCTTTCTTCCTAAGACGTGACAAACTATGTTTGATATTTTTAATTGGATAGACTATTTTCTCCCTCAAAATTTTTTATTCCAATTCATGACTTTTCAATTTATTAGCTTAGTCGAGCTCTCAGCCACTTCCAAGTTCTGTAACTACCGCATGGTATCGCCACTTCCAAGTGTCTCCTGGAACGCGGCTCAGTGCGGTTAAATGAATAGACGCGATGAAAATGCATTGGGTCAGGCAACGCTTTGAGTGGAGATCTCACGGTCTCTACTTGAATAACTACCTACTCTTCACTGATGAGGGCCAATAAGCCCGAAACCGGTCTGTAGGTTGTTAAGCGTGCCTGTCCCGATGTGAATTTGTCACGTCTTAGGAGGAAAGAAACATTTGCGATCTGCATTCACAGTGTAAATCGTTGCATGGACTACGAGCAGATATAATTCAATGTTCTACGTGGTATTTACCAGGAAATCTGCAAGTAGTCTACCACACATTCAATTTCGAATTTAATAGGTTTCATATATTTTTCAATTGATTAGACTATTTTTCCTTTGAAATTTTTTTCCAATTCATGACTATCTTCATTTTTCCTAAATCTTCATTTTGAATGTTCAAATTCAAGATGGCGACTACAAAATTGTGGACGAGTTTCTTGAACATGGTTCGATTCGATTCACAATTGATTTGAGTATTTTGGGTTGGAGATTATGAATTTTCTGTCGAGTTCAAGATGGCGGCTTCAAGATGATAACATTCTTGGTTATGTTTCGATTCGATTCAAAATTGGTTCCTGGTGACTTTCGGGGTCGGATATTATGAATTTTCAAGATGGCGCACGTAATCATGGTCCGATCCAACCGAAAATGATTATGTAAAGGTTTTCGTTGTCTCAAAATCGAAGTATCAAATGTGTGGTTGAAAAGTTTTCTATATGACTGTTGAAAAATTGACCCTTTTTATGTAACATTTTTGTTGAGTACTGGATGCATTACACAGAACAAGACACGCCTAGTGTGTAAAAGGCTTCACACAACAGGCTATGGCCAATCAGCGATCGACGAAGTAGATTCATTACCTACAAAATAATTGACATCAGTTGAAATAGATTCTGGGGCATGCAGTGCAATGTTTGAATCAGACTCGTCATGAAATGTCATAATTCGACAATACCTACCTACCCGGGGTGATTAGAACTGACATTTTGTGAAAATGGATTCAGAAAGCGAACACGAATTCAACTGCATTCCACCAGAAGTTCTACACACTGCCAGTTTGATCTATTGAATTTCTATCAAAGATTTATCCACTCAATTGAAAAGTTCAAGTGATGTTAAAATTTTCTTTATAAAAGAAAAGGGTTCGTGGCTCAGTTGGATAAGTGCTTGCGAGCGGATTTCATAACCAAATTTGTTTTTTTCGATGTTTATTTTTCATAAGCTTTCAAAATTAATAAATTCGTTTTTTCAATAAAAAATGTGTCTCGACCGTTTGAATTGAATAGTGAACACTCAGTCATAAAAAAAGTATAGTATTCTACTTTCTTATAATGACTATTACTGATACGAATGATGACGACGTGATGCAGCTCACGTCGCAAGCTTCATTCTCATGAGTAATAGCCTCATTACAGCATGCTCGTTGAATAATATACGATCTGGTTCATTATTCTGTGAGTAACAGATTCAAAAGCTTTTACTACGGCAAGCAAATGTAGAACGACCTAGATCAAACAGTAGAATGAATCATTGTTTGTGTAAATCGTTATTTTTTATGTGCGAAACTTTTCATTCAACAAGGATGCACAGACCGCGGCCCACGATCGATCATTTTGCTGCCCGCCAGAAAATTTCCATTTGAAATTTATTTCGGCTAGGTATTGTAACCTTTTCTTATTTCTTAGCTGATTTAGACAATAAGAGGTGACTATCCCGTTAGCTTTTGTCTAGAGAGCATGGTGGTCGGGGTTATCAATTATATAATCTCGATAAATTTTTATATGTAGAATTTGAACAACAAAAAAAAAGAATGTTGAATCTACCCTGGCGCCACTTGACTTATTTTAATTGAGATTTCAAGATCAAGTTCAAGTCAAGAAAACTAGATCTCAATGAATATTCTGTAGGAAAAATAATTAGTTGATTATAAATTTTCATATTGTCAAATACATAATGATTCGTTTCTAGAGGGGTGGGAAATATGCAAGAGTCACTGGAAATTCCCCAGATAATTACATATATTTACAAAATAAATAAATAAATGACAATTCTTGGTGGTTGAAACTGATGTTGTTAGATAGAAAACAATTTCGTGTTGAATCCGACTCAGGCTATTGAATATGAACGTATTATATAATTGATTAAACATCATATAAAATGTAGCATTTGCACAGTACTTGGCAGAAGCTTACGAATATGAAAATATATAGAGTGTGATACCGGAATAAAGTTGAGTGTTGTCGGTGTGATATAGGTGTGGTATTAATAATAATAAAGAAAAATGATAAAAAAAGGTATATTTGGCCTGTGTTCTAGTAGTTCTCGTCCGACTTCAAACTCGCATCCCAAGTCAGGTCTTCAATCAGCACCACTCTCGGAGAAGACAAAAAAAAATCGATTACAGGACTTCAGAGGGTTGGTCCAGTTTCATCCCCAACTGATTGAGAAATCAGAATGTGCCTCGATGGTTTATTTAATGGGCGACTCCTACGGTCTCACCTACAACCCTGAATAACAAAGGTTATTTTCCATACTCTACAGATATCCGTGAAGATAAGGTTACTCACCCCTTTAAAAGAAGGAGGGCCTTGTGGAAACAGAACGACAACCAGAGAAAGTAGAGAAGTCCTCATGAAATATGTAAAAGGATTGTTCCATAAAACTTTGGAATTCCGTTGCTTTTTACAACTAAAATGAAACTACTGTTTGCAAATTCCCAAAAAAAAATTACTTACAATTTTCAAAAAAATGTATCGGCACGTGGTCAGTTATCCAAAAGAATTATATCTATATATTTCGGGTCCATACAAAATTATTCAAACCACATCAAGCATAACGAAGATGGAAACCTGAAAAACCTCAGCCTCTTCAAATGCTGGAAAACCGTGGGACAAAAGAAGGTTGCTACAAATCCCGAAAATTTCGGCCAAGACCTCTTGTCCTTTTCCCACACAAAAATGGAATTCTCCTCAAATTCTCGAAGCTCCATATCTCATCCTTTCTCCCCTCTCCTCTCGAAGATAACTCAGATAACCGTGATAACCGACGGCGTTGCCATCTACATTCTGAACTGTTCATCACAGAATATTGAAAATTGGGAAAGTCAACGGAAATATCCCACTTATGAGATTCATAAAAGTGAAAGGACACCCCAGTGACATAGAAACTACAAGAACACACACATTTGCAGGACTCATTACATACTTCAAACAGGTAAGTTCCTTATTTATTTTATGTTAAACATTTCAGCTGATTTCTAATGATTCATTTCTGTATATTTTAGGGTCTTCAGGAACCAAATATATGATGGACTAGACATTTTGAAGGAGGCCTCAGGTATAAGAAGCTGTTGTAAGATTTCTCAATACTTCTAGATACATCAATCAACAGATAAAAATAATATACTTGGTGTCAGTTTCCTAATCTCTACATGATGATTATGGTATCGTCTTCTGAACTTTGCAGGTAATATTCACTTATATTATTTAACTGAAATATGTATTGTAACTGAGGAATTTATTTACTGAATAAATATTTGGAAGCATTTTTTCCTTTAGTTACTGTTTTTCGTTTTGAAATTGAATCAGCGCCATCTCTTATTGAATAGAGGAACTAAGGTGATATGGAAGATAAAAGAATCATTCATTCAACCAATATTTGAAATGAAGAGTACTGCCTTTAAAATACCAAATGCAGATACCTGTCGCATTATAAGGTAATTTGCAAATGTTACAGTATGTCTTACTTCAGATTGAAAACTAGATGCATTAAGTCTTTGTGATTGATGAATATATCATGTACGTTTTCCATTTTTTTACTGCTCTTGTAATTATGGCTGTCCACGTTTATCTAGATTAATGCGAACGCATTATTTTTGTTTGTTGCTAGGTATCAAATATAATTAAAACCCAAACATGAGTAGGAGATATTTTCCATAGTGAAGATATACCTAATCATTATGAAAATAATTCAGTTCATTTTCAGTCAGTGTGGCTTTGTCTGTAACAAGAATGAACTCAGTTAGTTATAAATTGTTGTCACAGAAAAGTATATCTTAGGGTTAGTACTCTCGGATGAAATTGTTCATTTCGATCAATTTTCTATGGTCTAGTCTGTATTTCTATAGATTTTCCTTCCACTGAGAGCAATGTTCAAGATACTACCTCAACACCAGTATAAGCTCTCCATTTCCTCAAGTGAAATTAATTTACGCAATATAGTGACTGTAAATCACAAAATTTTCACGATTGTGAGCTGTGTTTCTAATTCGAATATGCAAATACCGCTCGTTTCGCTCCGGAAAACTATTTAGTTTCAGCTCGTTCTGCATACGTTCGCGTTGCCAGAATTGTATATGCATATTCTTACAGAGAATTGCATTAGGAGTATTACACGCCATACACCATAAACGTATTATCACTTGGATATGCGCAGGAGTTGGATAGATCGAGCGAGGTAACAGTGTAACACTTTTTTTAATCAGAAAAATGTAAAGATATTTATGGGAACGTATGTGTTGAAATATGTTCAGAGTTTAGCGGTTATGAACTAGGACTTCGCGAGACCAAGAGACTAGTCTTGGTCTTAAGGTATTATCTTTGTCTTGATACAATACCAAGAACAAGACTTAATAAATCTTCTCAAGACTAAGACCAAGACTTGACCGTCGATATCGAGACCAAGACCAAGACTATCAGACTGATCAGTCTTGGTCTTGGTGTTGGTCTCGCGAAGCCTCATTATACGCACACTGAAATCTGATAAAGACGAGTCCGAACCAGACAAAGGGAGGGTGAATAATCTGGGTCCATCCTGGTTTCGTCTAGTCTACGTACCTAAGACCCGATTTCCGATGAGCATCGGAAATGAAAATATCAATAAGAGAGTGAGAGATCGCCTACATATCTGCAATGTTCTAGAAATATCAATGAGTTCATAAATGCAGAAGGATTAACCAGACGAATTTGCTCTGGATAGAATCTGGTAGCGTCAGGGTAAATCAGACGTACAATATTGGACAATTCAGAAGCGCCATACAGAATGAAAAAATGTTGGGCTTGTAGCAATGTGACGAAAATTCTGTTGAAAATTACAAAATATATGATATTGTTTCATATCATTTCGACTTATATGGTTCTGTAAAACATAAATAAACAAAAATATACCCAAATTATTGATGAGAAACGGCTGCTTATGTCGAGTGGAAATAAAAAAACATAATATTAGAGTACTATCGATACTCGTGTGGTTGTACTAACAAACTCATAGACCTCTCTAGAACATCGTAGATAATTTAGCGATTTTTCTCTTTTCTATCGATAATTTAATGGCTGATGCTAACTGAAAATCACGTCTATATCATTCCACCACTAGCGATTCCGAGCATTCAAGACCTGCTGAACACTTTATCAAAACACTTTTTTTTTTCATCAAACAGCGTGATTGTAGAAATCATTTTCTGGAGAGGTTCTGATCTGATATTTGTTCTGAAGTTACGAGGAATTCAAAGAAGGATCAAATACACAATTCCTCGACTCAGAACCCTTCTCTGGATTCTCCAAGGCCCACTTGAAAGAAGATGTTCGACGTTGGGATGCGGATGGAAAGAATTATTACTGGAATAAAGGGTCCAGGACCAAACTGAACAGATTCTCGAGTTGGAGAAAAAAGGCTTGAGGCTGTTTATGGATCTCCTTACTATACTCTGAAAGAAAAAATAGGCAGAAAATGGAAGGCAAGAGGCTGAAGTTCCTAGAAGGGACCTTCTTGAAGCCCTCCGATATCAGGAACCTATAGCTATCAGAAAACGGATAAACATCGCAGTCTCGGAATCCTGGGCCTCGATTAAGTGCCGGTTGTCCGTCAACCCTTCTGTAAACTTAACGTGGGATTAGATTTGAAACGACCGTAAGAGTATATATCAATGAAGTTCTTCAGATCAAGTTCATGCCGTCTTGGACCAAATATTATCACATTTGATTTGATTGCATTTATGGCCCATTTGCCATACCTATAAAAGACTTAAAATTCTTTTTGATTATGGCGCATGCATCAACAATTAGACGTAGATATGCATCTTACAACATTTTTTACCCATCAGAATGTGTGTAGTATAGATATTGGAGAGTAATGGTCTCAAATTCGAGCCTTGTGGAACTGCATAATGATATATAGGTAATTTCCATCCCAGTATTAGTCGCAGAGAAAATACATTTTTATGAGACTGCCTCAGAAAATAAAATGTGTGCACACGGAAAACTCACTCCGAAAGCGATACTTTTTATATTTGCGCAAGTATATCTCGTTTACTTTGATATCGACATCAAAATTCTGCAATGATTCAAGTTGGCAGTTCAAAAGCATCCGTCAGTTTCAGCAGTTGTCTCAATGAAAACGAGTTACACAAATGAAAATAAATTATATGTGGTTCCTATTCGCAGTCGTATAAAAAAAGTATCGTAAAAAACAAGTAATTTGAAAACTTCTCAGCACACTAGCTCGACATGAGTTTCTTGCATTCGGCTCAGTTCACCAATTTGTCTTGCTAGTGTTCAAAGATTCATTCGAACCTTGTTGTTCAACATACAATCCTACTTGAAATAATCAGGAAGCATCATCCTAAATATTCTAGAATTTATTCAAATTCAACCAAATGAATACAGATAGATAGATTTATTCAGATCGATATCGCTGGTACATAATTCATGTATCTATATTTATTTATTTTGTATAAACGAAAATGTATAAATATTAGAGCAATTTGAGGTCACCTAAGCTGAGCTTGTATTGTGACAATTAGGATGCTATATAGTGCTGTTGTAATCTAATAAACTATGTGCTATCTGTCTTACTAATAGGGTGGCAGAGTTGTCAGGTTAAACAGAGATTAGACAGTAGTAATAAACATGTACATATATAATAATAATAATAATAATAATAATAATAATAATAATAATAATAATAATAATAATAATAATAATAATAATAATAATAATAATAATAATAATAATAATAATAATAATAATAATAATAATAATAATAATAATAATAATAATAATAATAATAATAATAATAATAATAATAATAATAATAATAATAATAATAATAATAATAATAATAATAATAATAATAATAATAATAATAATAATAATAATAATAATAATAATAATAATAATAATAATAATAATAATAATAATAATAATAATAATAATAATAATAATAATAATAATAAGCAAGCGTTTTAGCTGGAGCCATGCAGAAGGCCGTCATCCTGGGATCATTGCGTTCATTGCGTTTACTCAGGGCACACGATTCTCGGTCCCAGTGATCACTTACCTCACGGCGTGGGGAGTGGTCACTGGTTTTTCTCCAGCTCGACTCTGTGTGGTGTCGGAGACCGCAGAGTCGTGACTGGAATTGATTAAATTCAAATTTTCAAATAATAATAATAATAATAATAATAATAATAATAATAATAATATTAATAATAATAATAATAATAATAATAATAATAATAATAATAATAATAATAATAATAATAATAATAATAATAATAATAATAATAATAATAATAATAATAATAATAATAATAATAATAATAATAATAATAATAATAATAATAATAATAATAATAATAATAATAATAATAATAATAATAATAATAATAATAAT
Source organism: Chrysomela aeneicollis (assembly GCA_029955515.1). Classification (NCBI taxonomy): domain Eukaryota; kingdom Metazoa; phylum Arthropoda; class Insecta; order Coleoptera; family Chrysomelidae; genus Chrysomela; species Chrysomela aeneicollis. The sequence continues at coordinate 5,313,446 of JARUHQ010000008.1, read as the reverse complement.
AATAATAATAATAATAATAATAATAATAATAATAATAATAATAATAATAATAATAATAATAATAATAATAATAATAATAATAATAATAATAATAATAATAATAATAATAATAATAATAATAATAATAATAATAATAATAATAATAATAATAATAATAATAATAATAATAATAATAATAATAATAATAATAATAATAATAATAATAATAATAATAATAATAATAATAATAATAATAATAATAATAATAATAATAATAATAATAATAATAATAATAATAATAATAATAATAATAATAATAATAATAATAATAATAATAATAATAATAATAATAATAATAATAATAATAATAATAATAATAATAATAATAATAATAATAATAATAATAATAATAATAATAATAATAATAATAGTAATAATAATAATAATAATAATAATAATAAATCGGCTTTATTAACAGTTATATGAGTATCAACTTACAGATATCATAATACACTAATTTTGGCGAAGTCTAGCTGAAAGCTATTCATACTCAACCAAATTAGGTAAATGAATAGTATATGTATAATCATAATAATGATCTTTATCATAATAATAATACATAGCATGTAGATCAGTATGTGAAATAGTGATAATTTTGTTCCTGTGTAGCTATGGAGTTGAAAACGAAATTAACAAAATAACTATAATGGCTGGGTTATATACTTTCAGTGGCGCATATTGTTGGTCTTGTGTTCATTGTTTCTTGATGAGGAATTGTTTATATTTGTATTTGAATTTGTTGATATTGAAAAGCTTGAATTCATCTGGTAAGCGATTATATAGTTGTATAGAATTATATATGAAGGATCTCTGAAACATGGCTGTACGATGATGAGGCATTGTAAATTTGTTAATATTGCGAAAATTTCTAGAATGTACATTAACTCGCGGAATGAGCTTGCTTTTCAAATAAGATGAGTGCGGTAGGTTGATAAGTTTGTGAACAAAGTTACCAAGATGATGTGTTCTTCTATTGGTCATGCACAACCATTTAGTTTCTTTGAATTTGTGGGAAATTGAGTCATATTTTCTGATACCATAGATCAAACGACAGCATGAATTTTGAATTTTTTGTATTCCATTTTTTTCGAATAATAGTAAACATGGGCCATATATAAAATCACAGTAATTGAAATGGCTTAAAACTAATGAATCACAAAGCATTTTCTTCAACTTCATACTCATAATGTGGCGATTACAATATATAAATTTCAAAGATATATAAGCTTTTTTCATCATGTTCTTTATATGTTCAGAAAATCTTAGTTCTGAGTCAAGTTGGATACCTAAATTCCTGGTCGAATCCACCACTTCCAAGATGTGGTTGCCAACGTTCACATGTAAGTTGTCAACCATAATGTTTCGTTTGGCTTTAGAGCCGAAACACATAATAGTGGATTTCCCAGAATTAAGTTGGAGATCATGCTCTTTTGACAAATTATTGATTCGATCCAGGTCCCTATTGATAAGAAGTTGTGCATTCAAATAATTATCAATATGAAAATGTGAATACAATTGAGTATCATCGGCGTAGGCTTGGACTTTACAATACTCAACTGAATTAAGTATATCGGCAGTATAAATGATGAAGATGAGTGGGCTAAGGATAGATCCTTGAGGAACCCCTGATAAAATATCCAAGGATGAGGAATATTGATTATTTATACAAACACGTTGTGATCTCCCTAACAAGTATGACCAAATAAGAAAAGCTGCATCATCATGAAATCCATAATAACGTAGTTTCGCACAAATCAGTTCATGATTGATAGTGTCGAAGGCTTTCGAGTAATCTAGAAGTACAAGTAAACTAACTAGCCCCTTATCCAAAGATTCGATGATATCATTAGTTACCGTTGTCAACGCGGTACTTGTGCTGAATCCTGCTCTGAAACTACATTGTGAATCTGGTATTATTTTTTTTACTGTAAAGAACTCAAATATTTGTTTATAAATAATCCTCTCAAAAACTTTGGACATGGTTGGAAAAATACTGATTATCCTAAGATCGGAAAAACTTGAGGGATCCCGTTTTTTCGGAAACGGTTTCCCGATAGCCATTTTCCATTGATTTGGAAAATAAGACCTTTCGATACAGCAATTAATTATATGGGTTATATAAGGATCAATTGTTGGACTACAGTACTTGATCATGTTGGAAGAAATTTGGTCAACACCCAGAGCCTGTGTTTTTATAGCAACTAGGATATTATGAACATCTTCAATAGTGGTTAAACGAAATGAGAATTCATTATCGGCGTCATACTTATTGCTACTAAAATAGTCAATCTTCTCATTACAATTATTGGTGACATTTTGAACGAATTTGGCGAAAAAATTATTGATATCATTAGGATTGGATAAGTTGTTGGGTATCGTACTTAGCACGAATATTAAGGTTACTCAAAGCATTCCATATTTTTCGAGAATTATTATTTTCAGCACAAACTGACCTCAAGTAAGCTCTTTTTTCAGCTCTCACCATCGAGAGTGTGTAGTTACGGAGATCTTTATATCCCAACCAATCAGCCACAGTTTTTGAGGTCTTGTATTTTTGTAGTGCTCTATCTCTTTCTTTCATATATATTTATTAAGGAGGAAAAGAGTATACATGGATGGTAGTTTGGGATTCAGTCGCTATTAAAGATATGTTTCAATTGACTGTAATGAGTTTTGACGAATAGTTTAATTTCTGATTCGATTCTTTTGTTGCTATTGATATTTTTTATGTGTGTAGGTAGTTGATGGTATAATTTAGGGCCGACATATGTTACGAATTTTTGGTTGTGAGTCAATCTACAGCGTGGTGTAATTATGTTCTTTTTAGCGATCATTCTAGTATAATGCTTGTGGGAGATGATGTTAATGAGTTCACTCAATATCCATAATAAACATTCATAAACATACATTTTTCTCACATTGAATAGTCCAGTTTCTTCATATAGATACTCAGTTAAATATCTTCTATTTTTTCTGAACATTATTTTACTAAAAGTGTTTCGAATTATATTTAAGTTACGCAAGGATGTCGTGTATAACCCACCCCAGACAAAAATACAATAGCGTATTACATCTCTTCTCAGCAGTGTTGACACCACTTTGAAATTCATCGTGATAGAATTGGAGTCGAAATAGTAATAAAAAGTAATAGATTTTTCGTTGTGTTGTGATGTAATGAGATGTTCACAAGATATAATGATCAGATTTTGTTCTTGTAGAGTACTGATTAACATATTCCAACTTGCAACGGATGAATTTTATTTTTGTACTCACAAATTCTCAAACTACGAAAACAAAATATGAACAAATAATTTATTTCACGGCCGTATTCGTCGTATGCTATTAAGCTAATTTGTATGCACCGTATCTAGAAAATCATTTAAGCTCGCTCAACTCTAAGCGGCCACAATCGGCGGCTTTATATTTTAAGCGAGGATTATGTAGACATCATAACCCCGTTTTTTTGATTTCTTTTTCAATATTTTTTAATGAAAACCAATTATGGAAGTCAATAATGGAGGATGAAAGAATTCACAGTCTATAAAAACATGAAATTACTTGTTGCAATTTACGTTGGTTTTCAATCCGAGAATCAATGAAATCATTACAAATCATGACTCTTCAACAGCAACAAATATTGAATGTCAAAATCAAATGTTCAAGAAAACTCGATTTCGTGATTTTTTGTCCTATTGGCCTCTTCCCAAAAAATGGGCCAATGTTAGATTGCCGTGAGCCACAATGGTGATTACGTCACTTATATTTTATCAATTAGATATCCATTCGCCGCTTGTCAAACAAAGGGTATGATTCAATTTATATAACGGTTCAACCCGTTGATTGATCAATCAACGGTTCAACTTGATATTTTTCTTTTCCACCTAACCTAACAAAGAGGGTAGCGGTTACTGTGTGTGTGAAAATATGAGATCAGAGTAATACGACGTTATAGGTAATGACCGTTGATGAGAAACAAAGTAGGTACGTGTATGACTCCACTTGTTACTAGCCGAATAATAAAGATTGATATGTTAGGTTTTTTTCACCTAACTTAGCGTATCGATTGCTGCTGGAAAAAACTATCAAATACCAACAATAAAATCGAGTTTATATAACCAAGTTACAAAAATGTATTGTTTGAATAGATTCACAGGTTTTGGTGCATAAATATCTATGTAAATTGAAGATCACTCACCTTCGCAATCTATGTTTGTGAGCTGATCACAATCATAGATTAAATATGTCACACTGTATGGACATAAAAAATCAGTTATCGTTTGGCGATCTAGCAGGGCAGGAAGTAGGTAGCCCCGACAGGAGGCCCCGACAGGAGGCCCTGACAGGAACGGGGGCCTCGTCCGAAACAAATGCATGCAAAATGAAAATTCACTCACCCTCGGAAAACAATTCTTCAATCTACCCCTACTTGATTGGGTGATTTCCATTTTTTTCTGGAACTACATGCCATGATGATACTGCTCTTTCGGCACCTCACATTTTAGAACACTGCACACGTACGGTAAACGAATAAACCGCACGCATCCACAATAGTTAATTGGGTAAAGGAGTCCGCACTTCCGATGTCTTAGAGGGATGATGATGTCTTTATCATATTTCTATATAATACCGTCACGACAATGATGATGACACCGGCGTATATAATATCATCAATATTGTGCCGAACAACCAAAGTGTTCAAGCATCGCGAACAGACAAAATCATCATTCATCCTAGCTTATCGATATGGTTCAAGAACAATTATATGAGTTGTATATGACTGTCCACAATGATACGAATGAGAACAAAGAACAATGCAAAAGGACTATAATCTTTTTACTGCTTTTTTTGAGCATGAATTAATCATATCCAAGTCGATGAGAGGCGATACTATATACCGAGTCTCGTTGATTTTCAAGTTTGCAAAGGATTTTATAGATCATTTGAATTTCCTTAAAATTTCTGGCTTTTATGTGTTTTGAAGATACTTTCTATTTAACTGGGAAATCATTCAGAATTCTTCGTTAGTGGAATTATTCGAGATTTATCAAAATTCAAGAATGATGTGTACCTAAAAATATCGGGTTTATTCCCGAAGATTCGATTGATCGACATTGGTTAATTTTCAAATTCTGCTAGAATTTCTTATGAGAATATTCAATTCATCCTTGAATATTTCTGAATTTCCAACCATGGACATGCTTTTATTATTTTTTTCCGTTTATGGCCACAGCAGGGACCATTAGTTTTTTATCTCACTCCCCAAAGCCGCATCAACTCCTAAGGCCACCCTATTTTCAAGGTCAACCCAAGGTCACTTCCCAAAGCACGTGGAGTTGTGTGACCTTGGGGGAAGGTCCAGAACCAGCGAAAAACATTGACTGCTATACAGGGTCACTCACGGTCGATGGTAGGTTAGACGTTTCTGAACAACAGGACGTAGGATTATTCTGAAAATTTGGTTTCTTAGGTTTTCAGTTTTGTACTATCGATCTAAAATTTTCTCTGCACTGCGGCGTTGCCACTTCTATCGAAAAGTAGCAACACCCTGTATTTAGATTCTTCCTGTAGAGCTGATTTCGTCTATCAATCATACTTGGGGTATAGCGAGAAAGATTACAGAGATGTTGAAAAATAGAGATTTTCCAACTTTAGGATTTTTTTTGTCGAAACTATGAATTTTTGCTCGAAACGGCTTACATGTCTCCAAAGATGTCCCTATCTCAACTCTTCATTTGATATCTACTGACATTGAATAATATATACAGGGTAGTGCAAATCTCAAAATTCTGAACCACCCTGTTTTTGTTTCAATTAAATATCAATCGATAGTAAATGGGAAGTTGAGATAGGAACATGTAAGCCGTTTTGAGCAATAATGGATAGTTTCGACACAAAAAATATTGATTTTTCACACCCTATATCTCTGTAATCATTCACACTGGACCCCAAGTATGGCATTGATGAAATCAGCTCTTTAGGGAGAATTCGAGAATGTAACAAAATACAGGGTGTTTCATTTGAAATAACAAAGTTGTTGCTACTTCTCGATAGAAGCGCGGCATCGCCGTAACGCTGAGAATATTTTAGAACGATAGAACAAAACTGATTACACAAGAAACCAAATTTTCGCATGTAATACAACAAGTGTATCGATGATTATCGAAACAAAAATTCCTTTGATTTTGAGAAACAAATCATGTTGCTTGGAAACTACACGAGCGCACAGCGCGAGTGTGGTTTCCCAAAGCAACATGATTTGTTTCGAAAAAGAGAAGGAATTTTTGATAATCATCAATAACACAAGTTGTATTTGTTCAGATTATTTCATGAATAAAATCAAAGCCATTCTGATGATTTCCTATTTATTGTTTAAATTAATATAGAACGTTCAGTTTATGGAATTAGTTGTTTTGATTATGCATTGTAGTTCGACACATCGTTATGCAACCAACAATACATTTATGTCATTGTATGATGTAGGCAAGATTACCTATGCACTAGGTACTACTGAGCTAAATTCATTTTGATTGTTGTCACAATTTGTGTGGTTAGGTTACATTAGATTAATTCTTAAATGAAATTATGCATAATTTGTGGAAAATGAAGTGGATTCATATTAATAGTGTGTGTTTATCATGGTTCAGACGAAAATTTGGTGTAGTGGCATTCATTTATTTACCAGGAAATCGGAAAATAATATGACAGATTGCAACTGGTAAGTCGTTGTTTAATTAAACTGCCTACGAATCAGAAAGCGAAATACAGAAACGAAAACACAGCATGTAGGTATCCAATAGCCAATCAGGAGCCGAAATACAAAATCGAAAACATAGTGTTATTGCTTATCAACACAATCATTTCAACCAATCAAAAACGTGTATTTTAGCATGAATGAGATAATCGCATGTAATACAACAAGTGTATTGATGATTATCGAAACACAAATTCCTTCGATTTTGAGAAAAAAGAGAAGGAATTTTCGATAATCATTAATAACACAAGTTGTATTTGTTCAGATTATTTCATGAATAAAATCAAAGCCATTTTGTTGATTTGATTTAAACGTACAGTTTATGGAATTAGTTATTTTGATTATGCATTGTAGTTCGACACACCGTTATGCAACCAACAATACATGTATGCCATTGTATAATGTAGGCAAGATTACCTAAGCACTAGGTACTACTGAGCTAAATTCATTTTGATTGCTGTCAGAATTTGTGTGGTTAGGTTACATTAGACTTGCAAAAATTATCCATAATTCGTTGAAAATGAAGTGGATACATATTAATAGTGTGATTAGTGTGTGTTTATCATGGTTCAGACGAAAATTTGGTGTAGTGGCATTCATTCATTCACCAGGGAATCGGAAGATACTATGACAGATTGCAACTAGTAAGTCGTTGTTTAATTAAACTACTCCACTGCCTACGAATCAGAAAGCGAAATACAGAAACGAAAACACAGCATGTAGGTATCCAATAGCCAAACAGGAGCCGAAATACAAAATCGAAAACATGGTGTTGTTGCTTATCAACACAATCATTTCAACCACTTTTCAACTTGCAACTGATGAATTTCATTTTTGTACCTACAAATTTTCATGCTACAAAAACAAAATATGAACAAATCTATAGTAATTTTTTATATATTTCAATGTTTCAAGGCATTGTTCAAGATTCGAATTTTCCGCCTGCAAATATAGTGCTTCGATTCACAATCAAAGACATAAGAAAGGTGGATGACACAAGCAAAATATCGAAGTTGGTAGAATTCTTGGCTGTTCACTGTTGATGGCTGTTCAGCGAAATAGTAAAAGTTTTTTGGTCTATAGTAATAGCGTAATAGATTTAGTTCAATAGTAACAGATCTATAACGAAAGTAATAGCAGTGGGGCAACCCTGCTTCTCAGGATATTTCGAAGTTGATAAAATTTATAAATCAGCTTTCGAAGGCTTTTTACTGTATATTTCATGTGATCGTTTCAGCGTAGCGATTGATCAATCAATACCTAAATACTTCATTGTTTCGATTTTATTTACTGTAGGACAAGAGCAGTTTTTATTTTCTGGGCATATATAGATTTGTGGATCGTAAGTGTTTTTTTTTTGTGGTTGATCGTTTTTTGTAGAAGAGACTGTCATGAATTTTGTTTTATCCAGATTGAGGCTCAGTAGGTTAGTACTCAGCCATGAGTAAATTTGTTTCATTCCAGTTTCAGCTTTCCCATATACTTCGTTCCATGTTTCACCAACGAATGTTACAGCCGTGTCGTCAGCATGAGATGTTAAATTTCCTCTGAAATTTTCAGTATTTCAGTATTGAAAAGACTTAAGTAAAAACAGTATGGGGCCCATGACAGTTCCTTGAGGTACACCCATGGCGACAGGTGAAGGGTCACTATAAGAATCATTTATTTTTACTCTCTGTATTATTTTTGATAGCTAATCTTTGAATAAATGTAATGCAATGCCTCTAACTCCTACATCCTCTAACATATAATACAATAAAATATTCATTGCTTGCTATTCAATATTTGCTGGTAGCCCCCAACAGCTATATAAGGTACCACGACAAACAGTAACACACAATTACCATATCTCAAAACCGAATTACAATTCACCCACTGAGTTCACAACGCTATATTGAGTTACGCTGTTTCATCAATTACAATCAGCCCGGTGCCCTGATTAATTTTCTGCATTTCGTGAGCATCGAAGGTTCGAGTAATGGCCTGTAATAACTGGTAACAAAGTGTCGAGGGTAATTCAAATGCCGGTTCGGCATTACATAATTGACCTCTTTGAACATGTTCGGTATTAGGAGTAACATCCAATTAGGACAGCATGCAACTTTTATGATAGAATATTAGGCGGATATTATAACGTGATTAAATTTTATGTAATCAACTAGCTAATATTAACCTGTCATAACGTATGAGATAGGTAGAAAGAAGAAACTCATTGAAGCTAGAGTTCGACCAATCCCACAAATACAGAAAAAAGGGAAGAAGACCCTGCTTATTATAAGTAGACCCACTACACTTCTATCTGGCATCTCCTAAGTGTTGGAGAAGGGAATCTATATCGGGCTCATCAAATAATTGGAGAGCTCTGGAATTGTGAGTGACCGACAGTTTATGACATTCGTCAGATTGATAGGAGTTAGCTGTAGCATTGAATACTTCTGTTACGAGGACCTTTTTCTAAAATTGCTAACAGAGCCTATATTCCACAGAGATCTGTTCTGGCACTCACTTTGTTCCTGCAGCACATCAACTGTGAGATGAATTTTCTTCGTCAGTTGTGCTACCTGTACTATAGATGATCAATAAATAATAATGTATCACGCAGTTCTTTATAGTCATAACGATAACGATGGATTTAAATAGCATCAAAAATGATGAAAATAGTCAGGTTTTGGTATCGATGAGACCAGAAGTATACAGAGAGCTGAATGGGGTTGGATTAGGGTTGGATTGTATATTATGCTTTCATCGATAGGTTCAAAAGGCTGTGTGCCGTCATTGATGTGTTCGATGGGCACTATGCCATTTTTGATGAGTTTGACAGGATATACGCCATCGTTAATATGTTCGATGATGCGTATTGTGCATTCCTTATTTTCCATCATCTTCTATAAGGATGAGTCTCAATTCATTGTGTTAAAATATAGTTGATATAAACAGTTACATCACTGATGTTACTATTGTGTCCATGCAGGACCATGGCCCTAGGTCACCATACTATTTGTTAGTGACTGTGACAGATAATATAGATATACTCGAGATTGTATTTTCTTCATTTCATTCAATTGATTGTGTTGAAATATAGTTGATATAAACAGTTACATCACTGAAAGCTCACAATGACTAGCCTATAATATCCATGATCATGTTAGGTCTATTGCAAAAACTGCCCCACAAATAGTCGGTTTCCTGTTCCGTGCAGAAAGCTGACTTACACTTTGATAGCTTTTCATATTTAACGAAGCAGATATTAAATCTGTCATGGAGAATTGTTCACATGTTTGGAGTTCTGCTCCTTAACACACATTAAACCTTTCAGATTCTCCTCAGAGGAGAGCTGCTCATCTGGTTGTTGATCCAGGCACCCATACTATGTAGAAGAGCTCTTACTGGCCACCATCCCATTGTCAGAAGGTCAAGACCTGAGAATTTTTTTCCTATCATAAACGGTGGAAACTTAGAGACCACAATTGTGTATAAATCCACTCCTTCTTGATGTAATAGTGAATTTACACCAGATGTATCAATTTAAAATATTTTCATGGACCTCTTGTTTCATATGAGTAGGTTGTTTTTGTGTTTTCAAAATGTTTTTATATTGAACAAAATTTATTACCTTCCTATATCTCATTCTCACACATGGGCGCTTACACTCCCCTGACAAGAAAAGGAATACATAGAAAAATACAATATTCATGAGAGTTAGGTTCCTGACATCGGAGGGCTCTAAGAAGGCCCCTCCCTTCCAGGAACTTGAGCCCCTTGCAAAAGAGCGCTTGTCATTTGCAAAGCAATGCAGTTTCAGCCAAGTTCTCGCATTAGCGGCAACTATCACTCTCTGTTGTACCCATCTTTTTGAGGTGATACCTCAGAGGACAGTGTTCAGTGAGGAGTCCAAGAGTCAAGCTGGAGAAAAACCAGTAACCACTCCTCATGTCGTGAGGTGAGTGAGTTCCAATAAATTCAACACCTCTCACCCTTCACCAAGTACTCAATATCGACCAGAGCAAAGGGCGAGTCTCAACAATACCGTACGAGAATCTTAGATTGTAGTATAGCACTTAAGCACCTATTTCATTATCATCTGAAATGTAATCGTTCCAGTTACCTTGCACTTTTCTGTACGAATCCCTTAGTGAACACCTCCTCTGGACAAAATTCAGGAGCCTCTTGGTAATTATGAGGAGCTTTCAATGTGTGGAGTAACTCTTGGCACCAAACCAAAAACCTAGTTTTTGTGGAGCTCTTTCCGCGTTGAACCTCATATGATCATTCGTTGTTGGTAATACCGAGCATGGGTATTAGGGACCTTTTATAGAAACAGTTGTGTCTGATATCATCATGATAGGCAATTTGAGATCCTCTCTCTTAAAGAGAATACATGCTCGAGTTACTGTTGCATTGAAGTCTATTAAATCATCAGATCCAATTTTGACTTGAACTTCATTGAGAGTATAGACATGTCTCCACCTTGGATCCTTTGGATATCTTAGGGGCTCTCAAGGAAAAAGCAGTATAGAGTGTTTAGGAGGTCTCATACACTAATTTCCTCCTTCCAACAGCTCGTTGACGTGTAGCAGAAACAGAGTGGATGCCAGAACAGACCCTTGTGGCACACCGGCGTCAATAGCCAGTTATATCTAACAAAACATCATGTCACCATATACGAAGGCAAAAAGTTCAACAGTATACCACGGATAGTTAGGAATATGAGAGAGCAGAGATGTTTCAGGAAATCACTTGAAAATATACTGCATATGAAAGCTTCTTAGCCTGCAGGAATATCATGATGACAAATTGTAAATATTCTCAGTGTTCTGGCAAGATAAGCTCAACACTATATATTAACGATTATCATTATTTTTATTATTATTATTATTATTATATTTATGTTCTTGTTTTTATTCAACTCTCCATGGTGTTTCATGCCTGTAATTTTTTTGTTGTTCTAGGATCTATACACAATATAATCATTTCTGTGTTTATTGTATGTTTGTATGTTGCAAGGTTCATTTATGTGTCAAATATGTTTGACATATTCTTCACTAATTGTTTTAGTTATTTATATTATCAATACCGACCCACACATATATTTCTATTTTTCCATGGCAATCTGTCAATGACATCTTATTCTTGGCTATAAAGTTCATTTATATATCTATCTATGACATCAGATAGTATCAGGATTCAGGTTAGTAATGATTTTTCCAATGTAAATATTTTCGATTGAGTGAAATTTTGTGGAAATTTAATCGTATTCAAATTCGTTGTTTCTTGTATAACTGCGTGAATTTATGAATATCTGGCGATAAAAACGTATCGAATTTCTCCGAGCATCACCGCATTTCAAATGCTCTGACATTCAACTCGATGAAATTGATGTGATTTCGCATACAAATTCCGAGCCCCTACTCAATGGACTGTTAATTGAATATCTGGGGCAAATTGACAGGTTCCTGCGAGGATTTCAGGTAGTTCTGAAAAATACGGGTAATAACGAATCGAGAGGGGATTTATCCGAAATCTCGCCAAACTGACAGATGATTAAGGGTTAGGGAATGAAGGAAATCTTAGAATAAACGGGATGCAGTCTTCAGAGGGACTTCATCGTATATTGCATCCTGCAGAGTCATCAAAAAATTTATCAAATGAAAAATATTGATGGAAATTCTCAAACCACTAATAACAAAAATTCTCATGTATTCATTCGAGATCGATTGGTCTGAAAACGCAACTATTTCAAAAAATAGTTTTTGTCAACGTATAGAAAAAATACTGTATCAGTACTATTTTCGAAATTATTCATTTTCAAATGAAAAAATATATTAAATATGCATGATTGTTGTCTGTTTTCAGTGATATTTTCTTGAGGATATCTATACATTGACTTTGAAGCTGATTTCTCACGATCCTGTTCGAAAATATAATTTTGCGATGGATTTCTCAGGATTCGTCTTCTGATGTCTTCAACAACATGTCGGTACATACGGTTTACCAGTTGACTTTTTCTTGCAGATGCAATGTTTTGCTTAGGACTGAAACCATCAAAGTGAACATTTACCAATGGAAAAAGCTCAGGAAACTGCCCAATGCATAATTGTAGGAAATAGTTTCAACTTCCATCGGGCTTACGATTACCTCTGCTGAAATTTGCTATCAATAATGAAGGCCGTCTTGCTCTGGCATATGAACTATTTCAATATCTCTACGAAGTCATTGAAACTTGAGAAGTCTTGAATAACAAAGAACTCATCCAACTTAGTGTATCTAAAATATTCCAGAGACCTCTAAATTCTAAATTTTGTCACGTGGGATGCGGGACTGAATCAAAAACCATCTGTAAGCACACATCTATATGGCTTGAATTTATTCTTTGTCAAATTCATCTCCTGAACAGTTCCACTCGATGTATTCATATTATCGGCAAATTTACGAACAGATGTTGTTGGATTCTTTTGAAAATAACATATTTTCATCGAATGTTATATATTTTCTGGCATTCTTCGGAGCTTTATGATTTCTCAAATTTTTCTCTAGTTCACTGAATGTTCGTGGGTCAGGAACCGTTTTTATGGCACTCAAAAGTAAACTTGGAGCATATTAGATTGTTCTTGTAATTCATCATTCACAGTAATGAAGATAACATGATAGTTTTTCAATAACTGGTTGTTCAGGCATTGACAAACTTATTAAATACACTGCATATCGCCTCAGCTATAACGTAACTTAAACGATTTTTGAGATAGGATGAGATAACTTTATTCAGAAAGGTACATCCTAATAATGATACAAAGATAATAGAAAATTTGAATTTGAAACATCAAAAAACATGAATCTGAATTATTAAAATACAGAAAATACATAATACTTTGGTATCATCTGTTATAATTAAGTGATAAATGATTGTCTAACATGAATCCTGAATATTTATATTCAGAGACAAGCTCAATTATGTCATTTCCAATTTCTATTTCGATTTGATTCACGTCCAATTCCCTGTATTTAAAAGGTGCCATAGCCTTTGTTGTGTTAACATTAAGTTTTAATTTATTAGTTTTGAAATATGTATCAATGTTATTTAATGCTTTGTTTATTTTTTGAATAGCTTTATCTAGATCTCGATCACTTACCGATGCTTAGGCATCATCAAAATAATGTTCATAATCACATTCACTACAATTGTTGATATCGTTAATGTAGATCAAGAATAGCAATGACCCTAGAATGCTTCCTTGGGGAACGCCATGTTCTACATCAATTGCTGTTGATACACAATCATTAATTTTCGGTACTTATTCTCTACCTGTAAGGTAATCATTGATCCAATCAAGTAATTTTCCTTTTATACCATATTTTTTTAATTTTTTGTTTAATACTTCACGATTAACAGTTTCTAACGCACGTTTAGGGTCTGAAAATACTGCTACAGTGTACATGCCTTTACTCATTTCATCTTTCCATTCAGTAACAGCGAGCTGAAATGCAGATTTGCATGAATGGTTGGATCTGAAACCAGATTGTTTGGTGAAGAGAATGTTCTCTTTATTAAAATTTTCTAACAACTGGTGATAAACTACTGATTCTAACAACATTTTGGACACAAGTTGTGAATATTATCGCTTTCGTTCTATTGTGAAAAAAAGCTAAATGCCTTTAGTTTTCTCAAAAAGATATCACTTCATAATGTTTTTTTCAGACTATTCATTTTATTTTTTTATTCTGCTGTGTATGAGAATATGTTGAAGATAGAATCATCGTAATAAACAATAGCCTTCCACCAACAAGTGAGAAACGTGCCCTTCAATTTCTGATATTTTTGATTGCATGATACCCTAGATTCGACTAGGAACTCCATTCTTTACGTTATCACTGTCATCTATGCTGTTCCATTCCAGCTATTTATCCATTCAAGTGACAGCCTTCTAGAATCAATAGGGGCCTTAATCTCCGTGGCATGTGAGATTAGTCTCGCCGGCATATTAAATAAGAGACCGCGTGTTATGTTATATTAATTTTACCGAACTTGGCTCGTTAATTTTCATCGTCCCGTAATAGAGTAATCCCGACATGGAGGTTGAGTTCTGGCATGGAAAGGATGTGCAGTACATGGTTGTAAATTCGACGCATGCAGAGCCTGGGATGCAAGAGGTTTATCGGTGATATAACGGCAGTGGGAGAGTTATGTGGAGAATTAATGCAGGCGACTTCATTATATTTATGGATTCCGCCTTTTCGCGGACCCTGACTCCATGGACGGAAGAGAATTAGATATTTATTGGAGTTCCTAGAATGTGGTAGGGTAGTAATGGAATTGATTTTATGGATACGCTCGAATTTGTTTTAGAAAATTGTCTCTGGAAAGTTATCTGGTTCATTATTCTCGGAACGCGATTCACTATGCTGAATTGATCCCAGAAAAGAATGGTTGATTGATAATGCGTGTGAGATTCATAATTCTCTCAAATTTATTGAAATGTTCAAACACATCAATAAACAGTTTCTAGTTTTCAGTACCTATATTTCACATTGAATTTCTTTGAATAAATCAATTATTCAAAGTGAATATCACTACTGAATACCAGGAGTTGTCTTGTACGTCGCCTGAACTACTAAATCAGCAAAAAGTGCTACAGGAAATTCACTGCCCAGCAAATATAAGGGTAAATACGATGCCGTATACAAGATCTTTACGGATTGGCAATCAACACCAAAAAAAATTCGTTCTCTGAAAATGTTATCCTTGTATATTTTGCTCAACTAGCAAAAACGTATGAGTCATCGACATTATATTAGCTTTCTATTCGATGCTGAAAAGTACATTGACCATTTATCATAACATCCATATATACAGATATATGAAACTGCATTTTTAAAAAGCCAATCTGAGGGCCATCGGCCAAAAATAAACTAAAACTTTCACTTCAGAAGAAGTGGATAAATTCATCGAAGAAGCACCTAATCGAAAGTTTCTGCTGGCACATGTATGCATTCCTGAGTATACATGACAATAAACTATTTTTAAGGTGACATTAATCATGGGGCTAATGGATGCTTGCCGTTGTAATGAGTTACATTCAATGAGAATTAGTGCAGGACTACAATGGAGCTTTTATCGTGAATATACCTTAAACGAAATCATCAAGATCGTTTACTGTATCTGGTTAATTTTACAATATTTGCAAGAAATATCGTCGTCCACCTCATGCTGAAAGCTCTTCATTATTTTCAAATAACCAGAAAGGTGAATGTACTGTTCAAGAAGTAGGCATTAATAAACTATTACTTATAGGAAAGCGAGTTGCTACGTTTTTGAAACTGCCTGAATTATGCACAGGCCATTGCCTATGAAGGTCCTCTGCTACCATTTGTGTCAGCGGAGGTGGTGATATCACAGCCGTAAAAAAAATGGCGGAAGAAATCTACCTCAGTCGCTGAAAGCTATATAGACGATAATTTAAACAATAAGTTGGAAAGAGGAAACAAAATTCCAAAAGAAATAACGAAAAATGATAAGTCATTCACTATAACAAGCTCCAACAGTATAAATAGCTCTGAAACTAAAATTTCAACATGTCGGTGAATGCAACTCCAGGAATCAATTTCAAGTAGGTAGTGTCAATAATTTTACTATCAATTATTATGTAAATATAAGTTAGGTCTGGCAATGTTTGTTACACATTTCTTATTAAGTTGTTTTGTTTGACATTGAATCCTGAAATTTCAAAGTTGTTTGTATATAAAGATAGTTGTAGATAAAGCATAATATTCTACTCGCGCATAATGGCCATGACCCACTCAGATGATCACAGCACTCGCCTTCGGCTCGTACTGCAATTTTCATCTACGTGGGCAATAATCATCATTATGAGCTCGTTGAATAATTTACTATTATTTCCAACAGATACGAAAATCTCATTAAAGGAAAGAGAAAAACAAAAATATTTGATTTAAACATATGAATGATCATGCAAGATCGAAGAGATTGGACAGTTTACAACATCAACGGCAAACCTGGAGAGATAATCTGGTATACTGGCGGATTAAATACCAAAAAAGGAACTCCCAATTAAGCATCTCACTGGGAACAAACACTTAAGTATTCCAAGCGGAAATTTACGCCATCTTGCATTGTGCAAGAGAAAACAAAATGAGGGGAGTGCGCAATGCACGGATTAAAATATGTTCAGACGGCCAGGCGTCACTGAAGGCTCTTATGAACCCAAAAGTTACATCAAGACTGGTGTGGGAATATCTAGAAGAGCTCAGTGTCCTCTCAGAACACAACAAAATAACTTTGATGTGGGTTCCAGGATGATGAACAAGCCAGAAAAGGTTCATCAACTCCATATATTGGCCCAGAACCCGCATTCGGGGTAACTCAAGTTGAGAAGGAACCAGGTTAGAACGATAAAGCTCAATTTATAAACTCCGCTGCCGTTCCAAAATGTATTGACATGATATCCGACGGCACCTGATTCAGGTGCGGAATTTATGAACAGATGTTTATTTTTAGCACATTCCATCTACGAACAGTAACTGCAGCGTCAACTGTAGCTACGGCAGCGGAGTTTATAAATTGAGCCTCCTCACTGGTCACAGTTCAATGGGGGGACACCTGCATAAAATGGGGCTATACAATGGGGAACTTTCCTGCAGACAATGCGGTAAAGGAAGAGGAACACCCAAAGACTGTCAGAATGCGAGATACTAGTTCGCAAAAGGCAAGACATATTTGGGCAGCCTAGGCTATAACTCCCGAAGAATACAATAGCCATCCGGTGAAGAACCTATACAGACTGGTACAGGGGACTGAAGCTACGGAGTGGGTGCTATGAAGCCGAATCGGAGAACACAAAAAGCCCAAGAGGCTGAGGTGTAGCTGGCGATAGAACCATCATCCGGAAAAAATACATGAATAACATCATGTAAAACAAATAACATTTGGATGTTATTAGCAAAACTTACAGTGATATGAGACTATAACTTACAAACAATACTAACACCGTGGATGATCATGAGCTTCATTAATTACTACACGGAGACTATTATTGATGAAATCACAGAAATGACGAATTTTGTGAAGATATCGCACATCATAAAGTGTGTCTCCTTAAGTTCGCACCGTAATTTTAAAAAATAAATTCACTTCACTGTTAGACAAAGTCAATATTTTCTGATAAACTTCTTATACGACTGAAAAATTTGTATATCTGTTGATTGTATTCTAGGTTTGAGATCATAATAAGTAGTATTTCTTTTTCGTAAAATTAATAATGGAAGAGTTTTCCATATGCGAATTCAAATAGACACACTGTATATATAGGATTTTGTATCATATTATTGCGGACTAATGATGAATTTATGCAGAGTCATAAGTTTTGAGTCATAATTCGTAAGAAGTTCAATCATTGCTTTACAATGTTTCCATCCATACACTTGACATAAGTTTTGAGTTGCAAGTCATAAGTTTTAAGTCGTAAGAATGTTGGCATACTTTTAACTCTTATGGCACAACTGATCATATTTGCGCATACGTTCGAAGTTTTCAATTCTGTGACGGTTTTTTTATAGATTATTGTCTTTGATTGTGTTGTTTATTCGAACTTATATCAGAATCATCAGATTATAAAAAAAAGAAATGGATATTGATGTTTGAAATTATAAAGTGACCACTGACACAACCACAGAAATTGACCAATGGGAGAAGTTATCCTTAGTCAGTCCTTAATAATTCCTGCATAAATGGTCCTTTTTTCTTTATTTCTTAAATCTCATTACTAAAAACTTATGACTTAAAATTGCTGCATAAATCCACCATAACACGTTGTGAAAAAGTCAAGTTTCTCTTGACCCACGGAGCGGTACAAGTAAATTAATTTAACTTAGCAAGGGTTGAACAAACAACAGAGTTATGCCACAATTTGTACAGGAAAGTGACTGCCATTTGCCTTCTACAACCTAATGGCAAAATTGAAAATATGTTGAGATAGGTCACGTTTTCAATATCCCTCACTGGATACGTCTCATCCTCAGAACCGATTCAATGTTGTTTATGTGTCCAAACTAATGAACCATATTTTGGCTTGGAACATACATAGGCAGAATACAATCTTTGCATTTTTTGCATCATTGTCCTGGTGAATTGAATTATTCTTCCTGAAACGTTATAATATATAATATTTATAAACATTCAGGCTCAATTCTTTAGTTGTGCACTAATCCCTCACTTTATTCATGTTCAACTGTAATTGGTCGCAGTCCCTGAATGATATTATCTCTGAGGATATTATCAGATCATCGGCATAAGCAAGATATTTATAATCGAGATCATCAATGAGGTCGTTGATGAAAATGTCAAATAACAGTGGGCCTAAGTTGGATCCTTGCGGCACACCAGAGGTCAAGGTAGATAATTTCAGAGTATTCGATGGGAAAACTATATATTATTGATATAACCTAACCTACCAAACGTTGTAAAGAAATCGAATGACACCGTTCAAAAGGACCAGTTGAAGAGCTGATATCCAAACGTTGTTTTAATTCTAATCTCCTAAATGATTTTACCGGCCATTTATCCTTTAGGTACTTCACGTGATTTTTTTATATTCAGGATGTCCCACTTTCCAGACTCACCATGGGCATCTTAGATGAGAGATTTGTAGGTAGCTGAAAGACACCAAATGTATAGTTTATCAATGCCAACTATAATGTGCAAGGATAATTCGAAAAAAATCTATTCGTTATTTTAGACGCTAAAAACTAATCCAGGTAACTTTTATGTTTTCTCTGTAACTTTTATATTCAGTTCAAGAGATACACACTGGAATTATATCAGAAGGTGAGAAATAAAGATGACTATCGTTAAATTTTGAGCATAATTCACAAGAACGATTGGAGGAACTGGTTGAGAGAACCTATCGAAAATTAGATTCAAACCTTAATTCGATTGCAGTTATTTCTTGCTTCGACGTATAGATACTGCTCTAGTCAAGGAGAAACGACAGCTCCAGTACAAATTCAATTGAATCGTAGTTCTCTAGATGATCATGTTTATCCATTTCTTCATATCAATCATAACGAAATACTCAGCTCACAAATTGATAATATAATCAGTCAGCTGTCTGAATTCAGTCATAAAATCGTTTCAACTGAGAATAACATATTGTTCAAAAATCAAATGAAGAGGTAACTTCATCTGATCCTTATATATTATGTCATTACTTGATGGGGTTTTCATCATAGAATCATTTGTATCTTATATCCCCAGCATCGATTTGCCCTGCTCATCCTCCCCATCCATCTTGTTTTCAAATCTGCAACCTACCTTATCCGAATCAATCCTTCAACGCCTGCCGTCTAATACCCCATTTGTCTTTCCCCCTGATTTTCGGGGTCGCTTCGAGGGTAAAAATCACAATTATAAAGGATGGCCCATCGAGGCCTCATCCAATTTGTCAACAGATCACATTATCAATTCGACTTAGACTAGAGTTAGGGGAATAAACCATGTTTCTGGAACGAGATCATCAGTGATGAATACAGACGTGAGAGGTCATCTGGTGATGAAAAGTTTTCTGAGAGAGGAAAGATGTTGAGATTCAGCTTGGTTGAATAAAAACTCAATATGTTACTTTGGAGAAAAAGTTATCAATGAGGTCGAATAACGCAATTGTTGGAGATGAAATATCCAAATGAATCCCGATATGAAGTGACCATACTTTAGGAGATGAGGAGCGTCAGATGTACTTGGTATATATAGTGGCCCTTTGTTCACATACTCATTGTCAATACTAGTGTGGTTAGAAATCTAATGAAAGTATTCTGATTGAATAGAATAGGCCCAAAAGTTTTACTACTGATAACTACTGATTGAAAGTAATAATGACCGATATGATGGATGGGCACGATTGTTCCTATAAGGTCATCAAATTCCAGCAAAAAGCAAGCAGACCAGACGGGCATCTTCTCATTGTCAAGTTTGAGACCAGACAAACTTGGAACTCATTACCTGGTGAGGTATTTCCTTATACCTATAAGATTCATGATTACAATGACGTATCACACGATATAATCGAATTATAGAAGCTGGTCAGAATTGGCAAAAAATCGTTTTAGCGAAGAGTGCTTTGGAAACAATGCCATAAATTTTGTTTAACAAACTGAATTCTGATGGTTCAATTGAACTTGGAAGCTTACTCACATAAAAACCAAGATTATTTTGAATTGGTAACAAAGTTATAAGGGTTTTTTTTTCGCAAAGCAAAACAAAGTCATAAAACATGCTCGAATATTCCACCATTCACTTCTAATCACAATTTTACTCTTCACCCCAACTTTTGAATAGCTCAATCGATAAGTACCTACAATTTCAAAAATCAGATCTTAGAAAAAGAATACTGAATTATTGTTTCTGGGGAATGAAGAAAGATCTCTTAAAATTGTACCCATCGATGATATTGCTAAGCTGAGAAGAAGAACGAGTGAAATTATATCTAGAAGTGAATGGTGGAGTATTCAAGCATATTCAATAACTTAGTTATGTATTTAATAATTTCATTTCGTTTTGCGAAGAAAAAAATTCAATCTTTTCCTGTCAAGTTTTTTTCCTAGCTCAAAACCTTGGTTTTTATTACTTTATTACTTCGACAGAATTGTGTCGTTCCTTATCCTCAATTAAACTATATCGACATTAAGTTTTTGTTAAAGACAATTATTGGCGTTATTTTCAAAACAATCTTCGTAAATACGATATTTTCTCAATTTTGATTAGCATGTCAGATTCAAACATGTCGTGTGTCACATTATTGTATTCAGAAAGTGACAGACTATTTGAAAATGTCAAAATCCTATAGGCGCCCATAACAGAAACCAAAGTCGACTGTTGTATATCTGAAATCAAGAACGCCTTGGAAAATACGATGACAGATTTGGATTCCTTGTAACAAAGTGCCTCAAAAACGTCCTAGTTGAAAACGTTCTTTTGGTTGTCATTAGGAAAAATATAAACCAACATTACTAATTTAAGTTTTTTTCCATTTATTCAAAAACCAAACTCACTACATGAAATTTTCTCTCACGTAATTGTTCAACTTTGCCCCAATTTAACCGAGATAATAATAACTGAGATCCCCAAGGTGAATCTCGCAATGATATTTGAAGTTTGGACCTTGCAGAAATGCGCTGTTGTTAGGTTATGGGAAATGGAAATGATTGTCCAGCGTTTTGTCATATTCATAAAAAGATTATAGGTATTAATCAATTCGAGAAATTCATCTTCTGAGTAAAATCCCATATATAACACGATACCCGTGAGCGATATTTCGTAAATCCGCGTTCGCGAATGTGCGAAATGTCGGCCGGACGTGCACTTTTATATAACGGAAAAGCAGATTCAAATCAATATTTTTTAACCGAAATTCGCGATAATTTTCTTCTAATGTTTTTGTTGTTGATAGAAAATTATCCCGAGTCGAAGACGAGTCAATTTTTCTATCAACAAAAACATGAGGGAAACGGAGAAAAAAATTATAGGGAATTAATTCTGCTGCGTTGAAAATTCGGTAAGAAAATTTCATAAATTGGATAGTTGCTTTTAATATGATGAGAAGATGAACCCTATGCGACCTATTCTGCGTAGATACTGTAGATAGTAACTGATGTTTATTACTAATATTTCAGGAACATTATTCAAAACAGTAATCCGTTTTCAATCATAACATCTAATATCACATGTCTACCCAGATTTTATTCTGAGTGACGTTTGTCAATAGATACAAGGCGCTTTATTTTTGACAGAAAAATTATCACTTATTAATTCCGTCAATATAAAATAACAAAATTATCGCATGTAATACAAGTGTATTGATGATTATCGAAACAAAAATTCTTTCGATTTTGACAAACAAATCATGTTGCAACATGATTTGTTCCGAAAAAGAGAAGGGATTTTCGATAATCATCAATAACACAAGTTGTATTTGTTCAGATTATTTTATGAATAAAATCAAAGCCATTTTGATGATTTCCTATTTCAAACGTACAGTTTATGGAATTAGTTATTTTGATTATGCATTGTAGTTCGACACAAGAAGATTCGTTATGCAACCAACAATACATTTATGCCATTTTATGATGTAGGCAAGATTACCTAAGCACTAGGTACTACTGAGCTAAATTCATTATGATTGTTGTCACAATTTGTGTGGTTAGGTTACATTAGATTAATTCTAATTCTATTAATGCTGAAATTGTCTAGAATTTGTAGAAAATGAAGTGGATACACATTGATAGTGTGTGTTTATCATGGTTCAGACGAAAATTTGGTGTACTGGCATTCATTTATTTGCCAGGGAATCAGAAAATACTATTACAGATTGCAACTAGTGAGTCGTTGTTTAATTGAACTACCCTACTGCCTACAAATCAGAAAGCGAAATACAGAAACGAAAATACAGCATGTAGGTATCCAATAGCCAATCAGGAGCCGAAATACAAAATCGAAAACATGCTGTTATTGCTTATCAACACAATAATTTCAACCAATCAAAAACGTGTATTCTAGCATGAATGGAATAATCACGGTAATCGCCCGTTGCTAAGAACAAAGTTTACAAAAAGGAGCCTTCTAATTGGTTGAAAACGAATTTATGAAATTTTCACTGTTAAAAACAAGAATTTGTTTCATTCACGTGAATAATAATATCAAGCTTGATGTTGATTGTGAAGTTATGCGAGACATTTTCAATGTGTTTTTTAATGTAAGGTGCAATTTGGCTATGGTTTGGTTGAAACGGACCTTTTTCTTCATTCTAACCATGTATCAAATGCGAGATTTTAATGTCGGTGGTCGTAATTGCGGAAATAATATTCCACTGGATTACTCTTTGTGTTGTTTCAAACATATTCCAAGTAGGAGGGTATCATCTATTTCTTCGAAATTTCAATTATTATAATCAGTCATATCTTTCAACAATCCAAGACCAAATAATCTGGTATCTTCATATAATTTTATAACACTTGCAACTCACATTATAACTAGCAGAAAGTATCGCAAATTGAAGTAAGTGTAGATGTCCGATACATAAATATAACACTTTGAACTGCATATTTGGATAATTCGATATTGCAACTTTATTCAAATATTCTTGACGCCTCTGTATTGCACAGATGAAAAAAGGTACCTCAAGAATGTAGAAATTATCTTAACTTTTCAAATAACCATGATATTCTCATATTGTGTCCAAAAGTCGAAAAATCGAACTGAAGTAGGTAGATCACGAGCAGGAATCAACTATTTTCCTGGCAAATACTATGCAGTACATTTAATTATATATAGTATTGAATTGGTATTTGCCTCTGATGTCTGATATTTATGATTAGATAATAATCTTTTATCTTTCAAGCACAGTTTTGTTTTCAGGTAAGAAATTTTCTCGAATGTAGAGGTGACGAACTTTTTATTTTCATATCCTATAGTTACCGAGTAACATCGAATTTGCCCGTCCTGTGCACAATACACACTGAAAAAAATAAATAGTTTTTTATTTTACTAAATGAATGGTAATGTCGAATAAGTTTCATTGAACAAATTACATGTTAGTGATATTACTTTTATAAGTGCTCAATATCTCGACAAATCTATTGAATACCACATCAGAATAGTAATAATTCAATTTATTATTGACTACCTCATCAATTGAAATGTTCCAAAACACGAAATTATCGAAAACCTTTCCTGTAGTGGTATTAGGTTCAGGGTGAATATAACTTAACTAATATTTATATTTACCACTACAAATGGTAGCACGTATGAGAATAATTTCCGTGTTGTCAAGATTCACCACTACGAAGAGTATTGATTATTGATTTCCGAATCAATAAGCACGCGAAAGATGCACCAGCGCAGTGGTGAATCGGGGATGCGACGCCATTTGTTGTTTTCCGTTGGTGGTTTGTCACTTTAGTTTTGAACTTAAACTGTTAAAAGTTGTAGTTTAATGAGAACGAATATATGCCTAGAATGGAAAAATTGCTGATTCAGTGGAATTTGGATCAATTAATACCAGTATTCAAGTTGAATTATGGTTTGAGCATAATAGCGAATTTGGAATGGCACAGTAATGGCAGACTCCAGAATCGCATGTAGGTATATCTTACACCAACACAGTGTAAATTTTTTGTTTTTTTTTAATTAGAGGGAAATATATGTGATTATTTTTGTACTTTCGTATTTGATTATTTACCCAAAGCCTGATGAGACCATTGAATATTCATCAACATTCAACAGTGATCAATTATTTCTCCCTGAATGATCTAACAACTTTTGTACACGAATTTCTTGCTGTAGAAATACCTGATGTCCGAAAATTGTGCCTTAAAAATTGAGAGGGTGATTCTATTACGTTCTATTACATTGCCAAAAGTGTCCATATTTTTTTCAAAACTCACTAATATAAGGCTTATTCTCACGATTTCTTCGGTGACAGCTTATTTCATCTTGATATTCTCGAATATTTTCATTTTTTCAATTGTACATTTTCAATATTCAGAAGAAAAAATATTGAGACAGAGGGAAATCTTTAGAAGGTCCATGGAATTCAAGGCTCTTTGGCTCTGAAGAATAATTTAAGCCTTTTCGGCATTATTTTCTAGAATATATTACTCCTAGTTTTTTTCCGCATGATATCCAGACACTCTCTAGGTATGTATGAAATACTCATATGGTGAAGTTATAATTAACCTCCTAAAACCTCCAATATTACATCAGTATAGATAAACAATATTCGTAGATTCATGAACCAAAAAGTATAGGTAGTATTTTACATTGTCATGTGAATGCTATTAGGTAATATTCTGATTTCAGTATGTAGTACTCCATGTCACCGATAAATAAGAACAAATCGACAAGTGGGAGTAACTTGTTTGTAGTGGTAAATAATAACCAAACAGGAAAAGTACTTCATACTTGAAGCTTCAGTATTTATTATTGTTTGAATCGTACTATTTCGTAGTGGTAATTTTCAATAAATGTAGTGATTGGCGCCTATTTGACCACAACGCTTGGTATAATATAGTCATCTTTCGGTATTCACAACGGATTATTTTTCTCAGTGCATAAAAAATAAATAGAATACACATATTGATAATGATATATCGTCTTTGGTTCCATACTCAATCTTAACCCTGATGTAATCATTCATATATCCTCATCACTGGTAGCAGTTGATGAATCATCCTGCTGATCCACTTTAAAAAAATCTAAATCAGGGTTGATGCACAGCTGCTCTCGTCTCGGAGATATCTGCATTTTGATGTACCGACGTATCTTTTCTTTGGCATCCTTCACAGAGGTGATTTCACGTTCCCACCGATCTTCGAAAACTTTAGAGGCGACAGGCTCCAAATCCACAGGCATCTTCTTGATTTTCTTTAGCTTAGAGCAGCACTTGCACAGTACAAAATGGTACGCGCTTCTACCTGGAACCATGTAAGGATGGTCCAAAACCTCAGCAGCGGAAAGCCTCTTCTTTGGATCGAACTTTAACATCCGAGACAGCAAATGTACGGCGTCGTCAGTTGTGTGTAGCGAAAGATCGTGGAGGGTGTAGATCATTGACGGTTTCCACGTTGACCTTGACACGAATTCCTTCATTAATTCCGAAGCGTAGTCGATGTCGCGCATCAACGGGGTACCCAGCAAACTCATCATCTGGTCTAGTTGGCTGACGCGGCTGCGGTAATCGAAAAGATTTTCGCGACCCAATAACTCGGCGAACACGCAGGCTGCCGACCAGATGTCGATGGCGCTCGTGTAGTTCTTGGTCTCTAAGTAGATCTCTGGTGCTTTATAGCCCTTAGTTCCCACGTTCAGGGACATTTGTTTCGATTTGTCGGTTACCTCTGTTCTGGCCATACCGAAATCACAGATTTTCAATGCACAGTTCTCAAGTAACAGTAAATTCGCAGGTTTGATGTCCCGATGAATAACTTTGGCGGAGTGAATATACTTCAATCCCCTCATTAACTGGTAGAACAAAAGCTGTATTTGGTTCTCCGATAGTTCTTGATCGGACCATATTATTTGCTCTAGGTCGGTACTCAGCAGTTCCATCACAATATACACTTCTTTGAACATGTTCAAACGGGGAGGTTTCATCACTTCCAAGGCAGAGACGACGTTGTCATGTTTCAAAGTAAACAACATTCTCACTTCTCGGAACACCATCAACGCCGTTTCCTTGGTATCGAAGACTCTTGTTACTCTCTTCACCGCCACTCTCTTGTTGTTTCTATTATCCATCACATTCCAGACGACGCCGTAGCTTCCTTTACCGATAGGCTTGTCTTTCACTTCTATTGGCAGTTCCGTGATGGTCGAAGGATCAGTTGTTGCTCGATTCACACTCATGATGATTCTCTTTTTCACCTTTGCTAGCTTGGTCAAATTGGGAGGTTCAAGACTGTTCGCTAAGACGGTTCGTTGCTAAATGATTTCAGGTGCGTTCTTCACTTCCTCGAGAGGAATTTTTTCCACCATCAGAGGGTAATTATAACGATAATTAACAAACAACCTCCTAAGCTCCTTTTAAAAGTAGTTAATCCCTAATAGAAATGCAATAGATACAGGTAAATGGACCATTTTAGGTATCTCTGATTTGAACCATTCGAAGAAATACTTACAGTAGGTAATTTTCATTTCTTGTAATTCATGCTCGAATTCATGTCTTCTATATGCACCCAATCAAATCAAATGATCAAATTATATCGATGTCATTTGCTGTGAAGATCTTTGACTTCTTGGGTTCGTAGCCCTGTTAGTCTGCCGCTTGAGGAATGCTTTCAGTTTCAAATATTTGGCAATATCCATATTATTATAGATACTAAATGTCGTTCTCAGCATTGAGAAGTGTGACCACAAAGTGGAGCTTTAAAATGTTTCGCCAAAATAAGCCATTAAAACGTTCTCGGAAAACGATTTTGGCTTTTGATTTACCTTCCATTTCAAAAAGAGGTTATGAACGCGTTGATACATACTCTTCGACGTTTCCGGTAATAAATTCAGTGTTGTTACCTTCGCTGCATCTATTATGTTCGGAGGTGTCAAATCTAAGTCAATATCCCTATCAGTTTCCATTTTAATTAATAGTTTTTATAGAAAACAAATATTAAATTACTTAAACTCTGACAGAAACGATCTGCTGACATTTCATCAATTTGTCGCTACGTCATAATTTGACATGCCGTAGTCGTTTTTAGATTTTAGAATGAATTTAGACCATTAAATTGACTCTTCCAAAAAACTGGTGGATTGAATTTAATGTAGGTACTATCAGGTACATTTGAACATCACTGTAATTGATTATTGGTGCAACAGGATTATCACTTGTAATCTCCCTAGCAGCAGAATTATTACCGATGATTTTTTTCAAAAAACTCAACAAAGATCCACTAATTACTTCGCAACGTAGACATTAACATCCGCTTATTGTTGACATTGCGAATTCTTTAGTTTCATTTCAATAGGAATTGCATGCGAAAATATTTCGAGAAGTTTTGATAGGTGGTCATTGCTGATACTTTATAGCTACGACAAATTTCTATTCACCTCATTGAGATATCAAACTGGAGTATTCATTATATTATTCAGTAAAATAGTTTTCGTGATATTCGTGGAGTTTTATCTCTTGATGCAATATCTTTTTATAACATTTCAAACTTCTCAGGATCCTATCTACTGAGTATTTGAAAAAATTTAATATCGAATATTTTGTGACAAAGACAGAAATATTTCCATTTTCTACTAACTATACAGACTCATTAGAATCGTATTATTTTTTTGATGATACACTATACGTAGGGCATTCAGTATTTAGGGGAACTTTCACGTCGTGGATCAAACAAGGTTTCGAATACTAAGTATAATCAATCGACCATTGAAAAGTGTTTGAAAAGTGTTTTCAACCACCAACTTAGTTGCGAATCAACCCTCTTAAGTCTGTGTATGAGTTAGGAAGACGGGAACCTTAGCTTTTTAAGTGTCATTCGAATCATCTGATTTTTAATAAAATGGGTGTATATCTATTTGATTTTTTTATGAAAATGGTACATATTCAGTGAATATAGGAATACTCGAATTCGAACCAATTCCGAGAGTAAGTAACGATTTTTGAAAAAATTAGTCGAATCCGTGAGTAGATGAAAAAAATTTACCTCTACATCTTATATTCTGCCTTATTTGGCAGAACAAGATAGATATATATCGATTATAGTAAAATAACCTTCACGTTACGAGATTAACTTCAAAAAACAAACGGTACGTCAATGTCTTGAACCAAGTATGTAATCTTGTACTGTATACTACATTAGTAATCAATCATAGATTTTCATCAAGCTTCATCTACTATAGTCAAATCGAACCATTCATTGAAAACTTATAGATACAAAAACAAATCACCTCAATAACTTCACAACAGTGTATTTATTAACGCTTGTGGTATAAACATTTTGAACTGAGCTATGATAGAATCATAGAATAGTGAGAAAATATCAGTATGGAAATTATGGTAGTAATTTCCATATTTCTGGTTTTATCCACTTTACAATTATATCCTTTATGCACAAAAGATCTAATAGGTCGAGGTGCTTGGGAGGCTGCACAGTCTTAACGACCCACCCTACAATCAATCTCTATCTATCCCTTAACCATTAATGATATCAATAAAATATCATTCAATATATTTCAGATATGAATCAAATTGTGTATGTTGCATTCGAATACAATCAAAGTAGATATTGAGAGAAATTGAAACATAAACAACTTTATATCAATTAAATTAATCTGGGGTACCTACAATTACCTCCTGTAGATATTTCTTCGGATGGTTCAAATCAGAGATACCTAAAATGGTCCATTTACCTGTATCTATTGCATTCCTATTAGGGATGAACTACTTATAAAAGGAGCTTAGGAGGGTGTTTGTTAATTATCGTTATAATTACCCTCTGGTGGAAAAAATTCCTCTCAAGGAAGTGAAGAACGTACCTGAAATCATTTAGCAACGAACCGTCTTAGCGAACAGTCTTGAACCTCCCAATTTGACCAAGCTAGCAAAGGTGAAAAAGATAATCATCATGAGTGTGAATCGAGCAACAACTGATCCCTCGACCATCATGGAACTGCCAATAGAAGTGAAAGACAAGCCTATCGGTAAAGGAAGCTACGGCGTCGTCTGGAATGTGATGGATAATAGAAACAACAAGAGAGTGGCGGTGAAGAGAGTAACATAAGTCTTCGATACCAAGGAAACGGCGTGATGGTGTTCCGAGAAGTGAGAATGTTGTTTACTTTGAAACATGACAACGTCGTCTCTGCCTTGGAAGTGATGAAACCTCCCCGTTTGAACATGTTCAAAGAAGTGTATATTGTGATGGAACTGCTGAGTACCGACCTAGAGCAAATAATATGGTCCGATCAAGAACTATCGGAGAACCAAATACAGCTTTTGTTCTACCAGTTAATGAGGGGATTGAAGTATATCCACTCCGCCAAAGTTATTCATCGGGACATCAAACCTGCGAATTTACTGTTACTTGAGAACTGTGCATTGAAAATCTGTGATTTCGGTATGGCCAGAACAGAGGTAACCGACAAATCGAAACAAATGTCCCTGAACGTGGGAACTAAGGGCTATAAAGCACCAGAGATCTACTTAGAGACCAAGAACTACACGAGCGCCATCGACATCTGGTCGGCAGCCTGCGTGTTCGCCGAGTTATTGGGTCGCGAAAATCTTTTCGATTACCGCAGCCGCGTCAGCCAACTAGACCAGATGATGAGTTTGCTGGGTATCCCGTTGATGCGCGACATCGACTACGCTTCGGAATTAATGAAGGAATTCGTGTCAAGGTCACCGTGAAAACCGTCAATGATCTACACCCTCCACGATCTTTCGCTACACACAACTGACGACGCCGTACATTTGCTGTCTCGGATGTTAAAGTTCGATCCAAAGAAGAGGCTTTCCGCTGCTGAGGTTTTGGACCATCCTTACATGGTTCCAGGTAGAAGCGCGTACCATTTTGTACTGTGCAAGTGCTGCTCTAAGCTAAAGATAATCAAGAAGATGCCTGTGGATTTGGAGCCTGTCGCCTCTAAAGTTTTCGAAGATAGGTGGGAACGTGAAATCACCTCTGTGAAGGATGCCAAAGAAAAGATACGTCGGTACATCAAAATGCAGATATCTCCGAGACGAGAGCAGCTGTGCATTAACCCTGATTTATATTTTGTAAAAGTGGATCAGCAGGATGATTCATCAACTGCTACCAGTGATGAGGATATATGAATAAATACATCAGGGTTAAGATTGAGTGTGGAACCAACGACGATATATCATTTTCAATATGTATTCTATTTATTTTTTATGTATTATGTATTGGGTACAGGACGAGCAAATTCGATGTTACTCGGTAACTATAGGATATGAAAATAAAAAGTTCGTAACCTCTACTTTCGAGAAAATTTCTTACCTGAAAACAAAACTAAGCTTGAAAGGTAAAAGATTATTATCTAATCATAAATATCAGACATCAGAGACAAATACCAATACAATACTATATATAATTAAATGTACTGCATAGTATTTGCCAGGAAAATTTCTTACCTGAAAACAAAACTAAGCTTGAAAGATAAAAGATTATTATCTAATCATAAATATCAGACATCAGAGACAAATACCAATACAATACTATATATAATTAAATGTACTGCACACACAATATGTGAATATCATGGTTATTTGGAAAGTAACGATAATTTCTACATTCTTGGGGTACCTATTTTTTTCTGTGCATTACAGAGGCGTCAAGAATATTTGAATAAAGTGGTAATATCGAAGTATCCAAATATGCAGTTCAAAGTGTTAGCAAGAAATGTTATATTTATGTATCGGACATCTACACTTACTTCAATTTGCGATACTTTCTGCTAGTTATAATGTGAGTTGCAAAAGTTATAGAATTATATAAAGATAGGTACCAGATTATTTGGTCTTGTATTGTTGAAAGATATGACTGATTATAATAATTGAAATTTTCAAGGAATAGATGATATACTTGGAATATGTTTGAATCAACAAAAAGAGTAATCCAGTGAAATATTATTTCTGCAATTACGACCACCGACATTATAATCTCGCATTTGATACATGGTTAGAATGAAAAAAAAGGTCCGTTTCAACCAAACCATAGCCAAATTGCACCTTACAGAAAAAAGCACCATGAAAATGTCTGCCCCCTAGCGACGGCGGTAAGAACCAGAATGGTATGGATGGTTTTTGATCCTATTCACCAATCCTTTCTTTGTTTAACCATATCTTGTTGCCGTCAAATTCAATCTTAAGTTATAGATAATTACATGCCAAAAAGTTTAGGATTCCCTCCCGCCTTCTTTGTACGTCCTAAAATGAAACTTTATTTTTCATAAAGATGGACCAACATGTTGGCATTAACGTGAGGGTATTCATTTCTGAACTTTCACAAGATTCGAAAAAATCCGGTTTTTCATACGATTGAAGCAATTACGCCTCCTAGCGGTGGAAGTAACGATTTAATGAATATTTCCAGCAATTTCAACTTGGTCGATTTCATCTGAAGGATTTTTCCTCCAAACTAGTACGACTATTAGTTCCTGAGATACAGTACCTCGTTATCCCTACTGACTCACCCGGTACAATTCATATCGAGTGTTGCGATTATGGCTGGGAATTTATTTCGATATATCGATATTTTATCGAATATTCGATATATCGAATAACGATATTTCGGCAGAAAAATATCGATATATCTAATATTCGAGTATTGAAATAGTCAAATAACCTAGCTTTTCCCATTAGCCAAGTCGCGACCCGTTACCGGGCCATCAAAATAAAATACCGGGTCGCAACATTCCCGCCTTGTTTTAAAAATAATCGAATCATTGGTTGAAAATTCAAGCAGCAGGTCCTTACTTCGCTCTTAAATTGAGTGACCAAATATAGGCAATACCAAAAAACGTAGTATTAATAAAATATTTGGTAATTTTTCCGTTAGGTGACGATGTCGAATTATTTCAAAATTGTTTGCTATATTTTTTTACCTATGCTGCACAGCATCAGAATAGTATCTTATACAATGAGCACACAAAGATGCCCATTTTGTTTCGAGTTGCATACTATACTTTTTCTATGACAACATGTCGTTAACGTTTAGTACAAGCATACATTGCAAAAACTTTGAAAGAAATAAACTGATAATATTTCATTACTCCGAATTGGCCGCTAATGGGCATTTTATTAGAATTAAAATATAAATTCAATAGGTAAATATTTCCTCAATTGCTATTTCTAATAGGTACCTACACAGAAATAGAAGCCTATTTATAAATGTATGTATGTATTTAATTGAAGTTGAATGTGCAATTATTGAATATCATATTTGGAGATCTTGATTGCTGAATACTTATATAAATTATTTTCGCGATTTTTCATTTCTAAATTCGTTGGTATACCTGATGGTATGTTTTGTATTGCATTTGCAATTTTATTTTCTATGTCAAGCTTACTTTTCTTCGATTCATCAATATACCCCCAAAAGGTTAAACTTTGGTTATGCTGGAAATCAGTTATGAAAATAAAAAATGACAATCGCGTTCATGTGCCTTTTACTGATTCATATGGTACCATTTCTGTTTTGCGGAAATGCGCTGTTGCCAAGTTGGTCACTTCGGATTACTGGAAATCTGATATGGAAATGGTTCAGAGTGGAAACAATCAGGCAAATCTTGTGATGATATTTGAACTTTGCGGAAATGCGCTGTTGCCAAGTTATGGGTGCTGGAAATGATTTGGAGAGGATTATTAGAGATTTAGATCGAAGAATATTGATTCGCATCAACTTACAATGATTTCAATTTTTCTGAAATGCGCTGTTGCCAAGTTGATCACTTCAGATTACTGAATATCTGATATGGAAATGGTTAGAAGTGGATACTTTATACTATACTACTATACCACTATACTATATCCAATGAGCTGAATCTCGCAATGATATTTGAAATTTGAACCATGCAGAAATGCGCTGTTGCTAGGTTATGGGAACTGGAAATGATTGTCCACCGTTTTGTCATATCCATAAAAAGATTATAGGTATAAATCAATTCGATTAATTCATCTTCTAAGTAAATGCCCATATATAACACGATACCTGCAAGCGACATTTGAAATGTCTGCCGGACGCGCACTTTTATATTATGGAAAAGCAGATTCAAATCAATATTATTCAACCGAAATTCCCGATAATTTTCTTCGAATCATTTGAAATCATCATCGCAAGATTCGCCTAATTGGATAGTATAGTATTCACTCCGAAACATTCCCATATCATAGTTTCAGTGAATCTGAATGACCAACTTGGCAACAGCTCGTTTTCGGAAATCCATATCATTAAGTTGATCAAAAATCTTCTCCAAATCATTTCCAGCGCCCATAACTTTAAAGTTCAAATATCATTGTAAGATTCGCCTGATTGAATAGTATCCACTTCGAATCATTCTCATATCATATTTCCACATAGATCTTATTGCTTACGCTAGATCCGGTATCCATGTTACTTGTTTTGTAGGTCTGTAGGTGTCGAAAGTACCAAGCCATTGATTGGTCGTTTTTATTTTTGTCCATACATATGTATTGTACCACGTGATCATAGTAGTATGTGGTACCTACTTTCTTGCAGACCCCTCTAGACCAGAAAATTACTACAGGATGCCGGATCTAGCGTATAAGCAATAAGATCTATGGATTTCCAGTAATCCGAAGTGACCAACTTGGCATTATCGCATTTCCGCAAAACGAAAATGGTGCCATTAGAATCAGTTGGGAGCCCACAACCAAGATATACATCTTTTTTTCCAGTAAACCAATGTTCAGCCGTTTTGAGATGTAGTATACCTTCAACCAGATACCACAGGACTTTTTATTGTATGATATTTCATATTTCAAAACCTATCGCAATACTTCTGATTGATTTGTATTTACAGGGTGTTAATGTGTAGGTACATAAGCAAGGGTTTCCCAACATCTCTTGACGTGCTCTCGACCCGTCACTATTATTAGAGCAGGCCCGATCATCTGACTTGCTTTTTTCAGGTGGCCTGGGTAAGGGCTGAAGATCAGACCATCCTCAGCCTGCACACCAAAGTGGTGACTCACAACAACCGCGTCAGCGTAACTCACGACGACTCAGAGACGTGGAAGTTGCGCATCAGGCCTGTCAAAGAAAGTGACAGGGGATGTTATTTGTGTCAAATCAACACACCGGTGCTCAAGTCACAGAAGGGTTGCTTGGACGTTTTCGGTAAGTGATACGCGCTAGTTTACATTGACATCAAAAATCCTTATAATGATCGAAATTGAAATGCTGAAATCATCCCTTGTAGATTGTAGATTGTAGGAGGGGTCGTTAAGGCTTTGCAGCCTCTCAAGCACCTCGACCTATTGGATCTTTTGTGCATAACCCTCAATCTATTCGAGGCCCGAGATTCCGAGGCTTCGTGCGAAGTTTATCAGTTTCCTGGGAGCTAGGTTCCTGATGTCAGAGGGCAGTGTCCAGTGAGGAGTCCCGTTACCAGTTTCAAGTCTTTTTTGTCCAACTCAAGAAGCTGTTTAGCTTTCCTTGGCGAGAGGCTCACTAGCCTTTTCGCTTGTCTTTGTCCTGGCACTTCATTCCAGTGAGATTTCATTTTATCCGCTTTCCAGCGTCGGAACTCCTCTCTCAAGTGGGCTTTGGAAAGTCCACAGAAGGGTTCTGGGCCGAGAAATTGTATATTTGCCCCTTCTTTGGCAAGGCAGTCTGCTTCCTCGTTGCCTTTAACTCCCTTATGACCTGGCACCCACATCAAAGTGACCTGGTTGTTCGCTGCCAGTTGTCTTAGGGATTGTTTACAGTCCCAAGTCATCTTAGACTCACAAGTCTATGACTTCAGAGCTTTTAGTGCTGCTTGGCTATCTGATAGAATATATATTTTTGCCCTTCGAGGCACTCCTGGGCAAATATCTCTATAGCATGTACAGGCCGATTCAGATTCATGCGTGCTCACCCTGCATTTTTGACCCTGCAGGAAAAATGCATGCCTGTCGTCGTTCACATTTATGCCTGTCGGCGTACTTGTAAAATGCGTGGTGGGCATGCATGGAATAAGGACAAGTTCTTATTTTCTACTATGTTGCATGCGTTTTTGCCGAAATATCCCTAAGAACCTCTGAATAACTGACAATCTTGTATTGGAGTTTGGCATTCGATATATTTTGAATTTGATGATCATTTTGTGAAGTTTGTAACATTCCCGCCTTCCTCTGAGTCAAGTCTCTGTTGTAATTTTAATCTGGAGAAAATGAGCGAGATGAAATTTTCAATTCACTAGTGAAAAAACTAAATAAAATATGACCTTGGGTAAGAAATGCGATGGAAATGCACAGATGTGAAATGTCATGCCTTTTTCAGGCAGAAGCGTCAGAAATGCATATGCCTGTAAATCGCACGTGCTTCAAAAACCCTGCATGGAAATGCATCAATCTGAATCGGCCTTACCTCTGCTTGAAAGATGGTTGGGGTGTTACCAAGGGATTTTCCCACTCCAGTCCTTTCATCCATCCTGGATCCATCAGTATACCATACTGATGCATCCCTTCCCAGTTGAGGTCCGTTCTCTGTGCAAACTTGATGGTTGTTCATGACCACTTCAAACTGCATTTCAAAGTCGTACCTAACTGGCATGATATCTGTCGGTTTAGACATGGATTCTAGTGAAATATTTTCCAAAATCTTCAAGTGTCCAATCCGATTTCCTGATTTGAGTTTTTTTGTCTGGCTCAGTCTGAAGGCACTTATTGCTGCTTCTTTCATTACACACAGGTGCAATGGTTGAAGGTTCAGCATAACCTCTTTCCTTGGATCTTTGTGTTTTCGATTTTTCCATTTCTATCGCTATCTCGACCAGTTGATGATGAGGATAGCAGCCATGTCGGAAGAAAACTCTTGCAAGTTGGTCCAAGCTTTCGAAATTATTCAATCCAATCATCAGAGAAAACTTATTTCACAATATCATATTAGATCTAGAGTTGAGATTGGACGACTGGATGTTCAAAAAGATCATCATTATGGTAGGAATGGTGAAAAAAATTGTGTTATACCTCGTATTCACACGAGTATTCACATGTTAGAATTTGAATTGAAATTATATATTTTAAACCATGTGTGGTTAGAAATCTAAACTGATAGGTTAGAGATTTGACTAAACTCTGCACATTATAGTGACAATTGATAGTGTATTTTATGATCTTGAAGTATCCTTCAATCCCTTTTTTCGGAGAAAAAAGTGGTACTTTGAATACCTAGAGATATTAAATTCAATTCAAATCCCTAGGGATTCGAACTAAATTTCTTCACAATTAAATCCAAATTTAGAAATTTATTTCCAATAATTTTATCAGAACATGGCAGAGATGGAACAAAAGTTTAACGTATTCAGAACAATTTAAAGCTATTAAACAACTTAATTTCTATTGATACAAGAGGTAAATTATTATTATTATTATTGCAACTGCTAGTTTTATTAATTGAAGTGTTTTGAAAAATTGTAGCCGTTGTCATTCTCGGTGGCACCGACATTGTCGTTAATGTTTCATGTTGTACAATGGGAATCGAAATGTTTTTTGTTATTTCAACGTTTTACCAATCCTAAAGGACTAAAGTGTTTTTGAATCCCTCGAAATTATTGCCCTCCAGTTGGTCCGGCTATAAACTGTTTTTCTGGTGATTGGAAATATCACTTCAGTCCCTATAGGTGTATAATATACTATTTACAGTGACACAGGCAGTGGCGTCTGTTATATCATATATAGAGCAATTATAGATAATTTGAAATGTCCTGTGAATTTTAATTTTTTTTTTCCAAAACTCTGCAGTCACTTTTTGGTGATGTGTTACTATCAGCTAATGTTCTTGTATCTTATTTTTATTTCAATCTTGACACGGAATACTATATATGATCTTAGATGAAGATATAATTATTGGTAAATTATTGTCTCTTACTTTCGATAAAATCATTATCATAGTATATTAGTACCTACTGTTTAATTCACGTACCGTATGAAAGAGTCTGGTATATGTGGATGAGATCTCTTCTAGGTATGGCAAAGAAGTGAGCTCTGAAAAAAGAGGGGTGGTATTGGATACATCACCATCAATTAATCGATGTCACCTCGTTTGTCTATGAAATTTTACGAGGAAAACTTGCAAAAAGAGAAATCCAACCGTGAGCACGTCAACATCTCGCTCCCTTGAAAAATTTATGAATTCTGATTTGAAATGCTCGAATTTATTTTTGAGCTCCCTCATCATGAACTCTCGAATTAGGATGTCATTCGAGAGTATTTTGCACTGAACTTGACTATTTAAACTTTGGGATAATCCTGCTCACAGTTGACTTTGGATTCAGGCATCGTGTATTAAAAACATCCGCTTATCGATGACTCATATTTTCCCTGCGAATGAGTATTATTCCTATTTTTTTCCTGAGAATTCAACATCATCGTTCTACTATTTCATATAAACTATTGTTAAAACATCGAATATATCAATCTCCATGACACTCAAATATGTAGAGCAACATGATTGATATATATAATTCTTGAGTGTCTAAAACGTCCATCATACAGTAAACTATTTCGACTCCAGAAGTATTATACAAAACGATTGAAAGAGTTTTCTGAGCTAAAATCATGATAGTGCTTTTTACCAAACGTGATGCTCACAAGATTGTCTTCAGCAAGATGACGACGGTAGACAATCAGGTTTACAGTTCCCATTCAAGATTCCAAGACATAAAGAAAGGGCCTGTCTCGAACTAAAGGAATGTAAATTCTGGTCAGTCGATATCTCAACTGCGATTTCACAGGGGATTGTGTATTCGAGTTATCCACCCTCAAGATGATCTAGTTGATAAAGCATCCTAGTAACTTGTCTCCACTGAATACTGTCCCAACTTTTAATGCGAAATTTCAAAGCCCAAAGTGAGAAAAGGTGAAGTTCGAAAAAATCGAAATATATAGGTACTTCTCAACAATCGCCTGGATCATCTCGGTCTGGATTTTTCAATTCCTGGAATATTTTGGTTTACGAGAACGTGGCTACGAAACGTTTCGACGGAATTTAGCTGAGCCCGAAATGAAACCTCAAATTCCGGAAAAATATGAATAATCTTCCTGAAAATTCTTCACTTCGCCCGAGACCGGATTCTCTAGTTTTTGAAAAGTGCTTTTTGGCTCCTTAATCATAATCTGCATTATTATCAGTTTCAAAGCAGATGATTATCAGATATAGATGGTCATGATAGGACCAATTGTTTCCTTCCTTGGTGATCTATTGAAAAATAATGTGATTTCACAGGGTTATTATTCAAATAAGACTCTGATTATGGAGATCTCGAGAATCGTAAGATATACCATTAATTTGAGGCTCGGTGACACAATATTGGGCACGTGTTCTTTTGTCGAATTGCCGCTATGAGAGAAATAAATGGTTAGATTTTGATATAAAAATGATGACCTAAAGACAATCGGAAGCAGTCACAAACATGGCTCGAAAGAGTTAGGTTTCAGTGATACCGTGATCACACGGTTTTGAAGATAACGGACTTTTAAGTACCGGATTCTTTGTCGACAGACAGAATCATACTATGTCCAATTTGCAAGTGAAGGCTGAAAGTGAAGCTCAACAGTGATGATTGTAAAAGTAACTTGTCTAGTTGAAAGTTTTTTAGGTTCAAACCAGTCAGATTGCAAGTGTCGCGAATTTCAAGTATTGCATACGAAGTGAAAAGTGAACCAGATACACAATATGTAAGTGGCCCAAACCAGTCTATATGAATGCCCGTAGGAAAAGATTTCAGATCATTGACCCAATAGTAATTTGAAAGGCACGTGGTAGGGAACTATGCCCTTCATATCAGAGGGTGTCGTTTGTTGGAAAGTATCCAGGGATTCAAAAATATTTCACGTAGAATCTTCTGATTACAAAAGGTGACAAATAAAATAGCTTTGTGTATTGAATTCGATAGAAAAATTACCTGTATGATAGTAGAACCGATTTTGTATTTTTTTCTGTAAATTAATATGGTTCTTTCAGGAGTACTTATAAATTTTTATAATATTCCTATATATCAGTAGACCACCATAGTTATTTGTTGAATAAATAATTCATGTTTATATTATGTTATTCAATGCTGTTGTTATTCATCCGCCTATAAAACCTAACCCTTAAAACATCTGTAGCTCACCACCATTCATATAGGACAAATCCGCTCGGCCTATATAAAAATAATTCAACATCTTATCAACTAGTGAGCACAATAGTATAAAGTAATCCAACGAAATATTACTCCACTATTGAAAACTTACACAGCGAATACTACACGACATATGATACATGATTGGAAACCAAAACGAAATCAAATAATAGTCAACTATAATTCGCATTTGGCAGAATATAAGTTCCGAAAAAAAATCTAAAAATTAAAGTTTTGTTTTCGCCAGTAAAATTATCTATGCAAGAGAGATCATTAATGCAAATTCCAAACCTAGTTACCCTATACAAACATCGAAATCCTCATCCAGTAAAGCCAATCGATAGAAAATATAGTAAACAGCATTGCACCATTTTCAAAACAAAAAAAAAATATGATGCGGACATATACCCTATAAGTCAAATATTCGAGTGATGATTCCCGTTATTCAAAAGCTGGTGTAATATTTCGTGACTGTGTGTATATTCTGACAGGATAACTTGATGGAGTGCGGAGTAAACGTGATTGTCTCAGGCGTGCCTATTTCCGATGCAAGTCTTCGCAAATGCGATTTGGTATTCCACCACCATCTGCACCAGCTAATACTGCAATGTTAATGAGAAAACTGATAATGGTATTCACGATCGACATCGTGCAAAGTATCTACGTGCTCCTACACCGACGCAGATATAAACTAATGGCGATACATTGTGTTTAGAAAGCGATGTGCGAATGCTGCACATTTATACTCTGGGGGCATTTTTGAATATGGCATCATGGGATTTGAGTATATGATTCGCAAAAATCATATTATGGTTGAGACTTCCAAACACCACGTTGACATGCAGTAACAGAAAATAATGTACCCATCTCCTCATGTTATGTTTTTTAATTTTAAATAACAGGATATAATATATCATTTGAATGTAGGAATCGAAGAATCCTGAAGAAGTTTATTTTCATGAGCAAATGAAAGTACCTTTGTTTAGTCCGAACGGAAAATTTGATTTTTTTCAGGAATTCAGGGAACATTCGATAAAAAACTGAAAAATTATTAAACATTTTCAACAAAAAGAAGTCGATAAGACAAAAAAGAATTATAAAAACGAACCTTACCTGTTCACGCCACGCGAAAAATATCTCCCTGTCCAGTAATTTTAATATACTTAATATTATATTTCTAACTAAATACCCGTATTTCCCTGTTGGTTCAGGTTCATTGAGAATCCCTTAAGTTTTTTTTTGTTTTGAATAAATAGATTTTGTTTATGCCCAACGGTTTTTTGTTGGTTGAAGTCAAGACGGCGAAACGACCGGGCTATCGAAAAGATTGGAACGATACCGAGGCAGTACAAATTATATCTCCGGTACGGTCGCGTTCGCTACGCAAATATTTTTAAAGTTACTCAATTGTCGATAATACGATTTCGACACATTATACCCTCAAGTGTCCACGCTAACCATAAGATACAGTCCACTCTGCTCTCGGAAATTGATGGTTGCAACCCCGGGAACAAGCGCGTCGCTACGGGAGGGGTAATGGGGGTAATTACCCCCCCCCCCCCAGAAAAATACTGACCTACAGAAATTGGAATATATGAATACACATAAATTTCTTCCACATTTTTCTTCTTTTCAATATTTTATTTATTTTTACATCCATCAACAATTTCGAACCACTTCTGTAAATGTTTCAAAATTCATATAACATCTCTGTTTTGTTTGGCTCATTTTCTGAGCTCAACAGAAAACTTGAGCAGAATTCTGCAGAAAAAAACGGTCGAAAAAAGTGTTGCACAAAAATGTGTTGACATAATCTCGGTATTGAAAAGTAAAAGGGATAATATCGATATTTTCTTTCATTCAATTTTCGAGAAAGTGGAAGATCTCCACGAAAAGTTGGACATTTCGATACACCTTCCTAGAGTCAATGCAAGACAAATGAATAGGGCGAATTTTGTTGCCAAAGATCTTGAGAAATATTACAGAATCAGCATATTCTCGATAATGTATTACAGGATCGCAATTTTCGTTTTGGTTCAATTTTTTCCTCTGCCATGGAAATCAATGGCTTGTTAACCTTCTCTCATACTCAAGAGAAATCGAACCGAAATTAAAAACAATTATGAAAATTTGAGCCATTATTTACAGCCTTTCATAGAGATATTGCAGCTAGAAATTGAGCTGTGGGTACAAATTAAATAAAAACCGAAGGGCAAATTCAAGAAAGTGCGGTGAATGTATTGAAAATGTGTGGTTAATACATTTTTCCAAACTCCATGTATTGTTACATTTAATATCGGTCATGCCGGTAAGTGTAGCATCTGCTGAACGTTCATTTTATTCATTGAAACGCCTAAAACCTACTTAAGATTGACCATTAGTCAAGAAAAGCTGGTAGTCTTAGCTCTTTTCTCGGCTATTTTACATTTACATCGTGAATTTGAAATAGATTACGACGCAGTGCTGAATAGATTTGCTTCCCAGAAAAAGGAAATTAGAACTTATTTTATGACCTCAATTTCTATGGCCGTGTTATCAGTTTTAGTTGTATTTATGATTTTCATGCTTTGTTTCAGAACACATATGTTTTTATCTTGGTTTTTATCTATCCCCCCCAGTCATTACCTATATAATAATATTTTATATGAAATATCGTCTGTGTAATTTTCGATTACCCCTCCCAGAAAAAAAACCTAGCGACGCCCTTGGGAAACAATAAGAAGTGGGAAGAACCACGAAAAGCAAACAAGGTAGGCCCAGTTCCGTTGTTTTCTTGACTTCATCGCGCAATCATGTCAAAGTTCCAATCAATAAGTCACATTACCTCTATTCGTATCATTCAAGTATCATAATTTGGGGATTTAATAAGGTTCTTGTTAATTTAATTTCGATTTGATAGAGGTGAAATTCATTGAAGTGGAAGTAATTAAAGTCCATCATTGTATTCGAATTCAACTGAATGGGTATGAGTCAATCTCAAACTCACCTCAAGGGTGGCCCTAATAAAAATTCAAGAAGAATGTGTTGTCCAATTGCTCCAGGAGCAGAGGCCAACAGATTTTGTATTTGTAGCTTTTGACATATTCTCAAGTGTAGATTCGATGTTAATATCACAAATTTAATAAATATTATACTATGTGTGTATGTAGGTATACATTTGTACATACTTGATAAATACTATGTTGTTCATTCCTAATAGTTTAGTTTTGTTTCAAATAATAATCACAATCATACCACAATGATATAAGGTATCTCATTTTGAAAT
This sequence comes from Chrysomela aeneicollis, assembly GCA_029955515.1. Lineage (NCBI taxonomy): Eukaryota > Metazoa > Arthropoda > Insecta > Coleoptera > Chrysomelidae > Chrysomela > Chrysomela aeneicollis. Next base: position 5,270,018 of record JARUHQ010000008.1, on the reverse strand, counting down.
ACAAGGAAGTAAAAATGAACTTCATCTCATATACACTGAAAGCGTTAGCAGAAGAGTTACAGAAAGAAATTATTAATTCCATGGAAGTAGAAACATTGTGTTACCTTATATAATTAGAAGAATGAATATTGACGATAACTTTATTTGAAACTTGACATGGAATCTACCAAACCAATATATTATGTCTTTATTCAATCTTCAATATTATCATAGTGAAAGAGATATATTATTGATTGACTAATTGTGAAGTAGGTATGTTGATCGTGTATTGGCATATATTCAGTCTCCAGAATAATTGACAATTGACATACGTATTGTTTGAATTCACTAGACATCATTTATAATTCGTTTAACGAAAATCATCCTATGACTAATATGTGATATGTATGTAACACCATTCATAACCAAATGCTTCATCAAAATGTCAGAAAGTGATGGATACAATAGTGTCATAAACCTCTGAAGCTTTAGCAGAATTAATTGTCGTTTTTCGATACCTTACTAAACTACTACCGATATGGATATCAAAATTAAATCGGAATATTATTTTATGCTCGAGAAAATCTGGATGGTATCGTAAAAATATCGAAAATAATAGGAAAGAAGAATTTTATGACATAAGTGATGGCAGATAAGTTAGATGACAATATGTCAATTTTTAATTCAAATTTTTTCCGATAACGAAACTAATTCAAAATATTCGAAAGGGTGCATTAATTGATTGTTTATCATCTATATAACGCAAGTCAGGTATTTTATATTTCTATTTTTCTATATTTCTATAGGATTTTCGATACCACCTCTGCGAAGTCAATGAGACGATTGAACTCAAAGACAAAATAGAGAAATAAAAATGAAGAATTATTTCAGTTAATGACTTTATTGTATGGGAAAAGTAGGTAAGTTGATATATATTATAATTACATATTCACAATATATTATAATGTAATGAAAAAATCTCATATAAACTCACATCATAGATAGAGTACGTACTAAGAAAAACAGAGGATTTAGGAAAATACATTTATTATTTACAGAAATAAAAATTCACATATTCATGACAATAAAGATTTGGTTCATCAGCTTACAGCCATTTCTAAATAATTGTGCTCACACTTCAGGTTCTCATGATGTTCATGTACAAAGATATGTTTTTTGTTTGAAGGTGGCTGACAATGTCTCGAGTTGTGAAGAAAAGTTTCGGACTTCCATTGTCTAAAGGTATGAAGATTTGAATCCTGAGAAAAGAAAAGATGAGTTATGCTGAAAAAACGAAATAAGTGATGAATAAAAATTAACTATTTTATCGAATCAAGAAGATTCGAGTATCAAAAAATCAGGTTAGTATCAGTGTTAGTATATATGAAGTCGAAAAATGTAGATTTAAATGGGAGTTTAACTAGTCGATGAGCCTGAAAATAAGAAAAAATTGAATTAGAAATCAATAGCCTGAAAAAAGAAAAGTTGAATTAGAAATCAATAGCCTGAAAAAAGAAAAGAAAAGTTGAATTGGAAATCAATAGCCTGAAAAAAGAAAAGTTGAATTAAAAATTAAAATAAAATGAATGAATAAAGAATTAAAATTATGAGAAAGATTCAAATCGAGTTTGTCACGACGTTTTGATTGTGTGTATCTACAATCGTCTTCAGGTGAGAACTAACAAAGTCCTGGGATACGGGGGTATTTATAGGTCAGCTATGGCGGGATTTTCCGGTTCAGTGAGCCGTAACCGGTTGATTCGGCTAATCAGCGGTTTCCATGTGTTGCGGATCTCGACGCTTGGTTGACTGAAAGCGTTATTATTCATTATGTATGCTGCTTCCTTGAATTTCCTCTTGAACCAGTGTTCTTCTCTATGGATGATTTCTGCCTCAGACCATTTGATGTTATGTTGGTGGGTCCACACATGTTCTGCGATTCCTGACTTGGTGGTTTCTCCTCGTTGGGTGTTTTTCTTGTGTTCGCCGATTCTGGTTTCCAGTGGTCTCTTGGTTTCTCCGATGTATGATTTGCCACATTCGCATGGTACTCGATAAACACAATTCTTGGAGTCACTGTTTTTGTTCGTTGGTCTGGTTTTGGTGAGTTGGCTGCGGATGGTGTTTCCAGATTTGAAGCAGGTCTTGATCTTGTATTTGGATCCAATCTTCTTGATTCTCTCTGACAATCCTTTGATGTAGGGAAGGCACAATGTTGGTTGTTGCGGTTCTTCTTCTTTTTGGATTATCCTCTGTTTGCTGCTCTTTAACGTCTGTTCCACCAATTTCCTTGAATAGCCGTTCTGGTAGAGGTCTCTCTTGATGTGGTCCAGTTCGGAAGTTAGGCTTTCCTCGTTGTTGCAGAGGCTGAAGGCACGATCAATCAGAGTTTTCACTATGCCCCTTTTCGTAGCTCCGTGATGGTTGGATCCATTGTTGAGATATTGTCCTGTGTGAGTTGGTTTCCTGTAAACAGAAGTTTGCCATTTGTTGTCTGTTCTCTTCACTTTCACGTCCAGGAAAGGCAATTCGTTTTGGGATTCTCTCTCGATGGTGAATTTGATGGAAGGTCTCACGTTGTTGAGGTGTTGTAGGAAGGTGTCCAGTTCGTCGTCTCCGTGGTTCCACACTATGAATGTGTCGTCGACGTATCTCAACCAGATTCGCGGCTTTTTATGTGCTTGGTCGATGGCGAATGTTTCGAACCATTCCATATATATATTCGCTATTACCGGCGAGAGCGGTGATCCCTTCATCTTGAGTGAAGAAAGAGTCCTTAATCTGGAAGTAGCAGTTCCGAAGACAGCATTCTAGGAGATCCATAATTCCTTCTACTGGTATTGGTGTTCTATCTCCGAGGTGTTCGTCGCTCTGAAGTTTTGTTTTGATTATTTGAAGTGCTTCTCCGACAGGAACGTTGGTGTAAAGGCTTTCTACATCGAAGCTGACGAGTTGGTCTCCTTGTGTAGCTTCAATTTTCTCTAGGATCTCAACAAAGTGCCTGGAGTTCTTCACGAAGGATGGAGTGTTTCCCTGTAGTGGTTGGATGATTGGTAGTAGGAATCTCGCTAGCTTGTGGGTGGCTGAATTTCTGGAGCTGATGATCGGTCTGAGTGGGACGTCTGTTTTATGAATCTTTGGCAGTCCATATAGGTGAGGTGGTTTGCTGTGATGTGGTGTCAACGATGATCTCTCCTTATCTGAAAAATAAAGTTGATATTTCTTCAAAGTGAGGTAAACCTTCCGTTCGATTGCTGGAGTGGGATCTCGTGCGATCGTGGTGTATTTTCCTTTTCTGAGAGTCTCTTCAATTTTCTGCTCATAGAGTTCTGTGTCCATAATAACGGTAGCATTTCCTTTGTCTGCAGGTAGGATTTTGATGGTGTTGTCTCTTCGTAGATGGTTTAAGGCCTTCTGTTCCTCGCGGCTGATATTGGGTGTAGGAGGTGTTAGTTCGCGATCCAGTTGTTCCCTCACTTTCCATCTGAATTCCTCTGCTTGGATTTGGTTGATGAATAAGGTGGTAGTCTCCACAGCGCTGATTATCTCCAATAATGGTATTTCCTTCGGTGTTATGGCGAAATTGAGTCCTTTGTTCAGAAGAGATTCCTCTATCTCAGTGAGTGGGCGGGAGCTCATGTTGATGATGTTTCCTTTGTTGTGGTTGATCTGTTCTTCGCTTCCAACTGAGTGCTCTGATTTCACTAACTTCTTCCACTTGCGGTTGTGCTTGTTTTCCATGTCCTGCCGAGTCCTGATACATATTCTGTTGATCTTGGCGAAAATTGCTTCATTATCTTCTTCTAACGTATGTCTTCTGATTTCTGAGGAAATTGGTGGAACAGACGTTAAAGAGCAGCAAACAGAGGATAATCCAAAAAGAAGAAGAACCGCAACAACCAACATTGTGCCTTCCCTACATCAAAGGATTGTCAGAGAGAATCAAGAAGATTGGATCCAAATACAAGATCAAGACCTGCTTCAAATCTGGAAACACCATCCGCAGCCAACTCACCAAAACCAGACCAACGAACAAAAACAGTGACTCCAAGAATTGTGTTTATCGAGTACCATGCGAATGTGGCAAATCATACATCGGAGAAACCAAGAGACCACTGGAAACCAGAATCGGCGAACACAAGAAAAACACCCAACGAGGAGAAACCACCAAGTCAGGAATCGCAGAACATGTGTGGACCCACCAACATAACATCAAATGGTCTGAGGCAGAAATCATCCATAGAGAAGAACACTGGTTCAAGAGGAAATTCAAGGAAGCAGCATACATAATGAATAATAACGCTTTCAGTCAACCAAGCGTCGAGATCCGCAACACATGGAAACCGCTGATTAGCCGAATCAACCGGTTACGGCTCACTGAACCGGAAAATCCCGCCATAGCTGACCTATAAATACCCCCGTATCCCAGGACTTTGTTAGTTCTCACCTGAAGACGATTGTAGATACACACAATCGAAACGTCGTGACAAACTCGATTTGAATCTTTCTCATAATTTTAATTCTTTATTCATTCATTTTATTTTAATTTTTAATTCAACTTTTCTTTTTTCAGGCTATTGATTTCCAATTCAACTTTTCTTTTCTTTTTTCAGGCTATTGATTTCTAATTCAACTTTTCTTTTTTCAGGCTATTGATTTCTAATTCAATTTTTTCTTATTTTCAGGCTCATCGACTAGTTAAACTCCCATTTAAATCTACATTTTTCGACTTCATATATACTAACACTGATACTAACCTGATTTTTTGATACTCGAATCTTCTTGATTCGATAAAATAGTTAATTTTTATTCATCACTTATTTCGTTTTTTCAGCATAACTCATCTTTTCTTTTCTCAGGATTCAAATCTTCATACCTTTAGACAATGGAAGTCCGAAACTTTTCTTCACAAAGATATGTCTTTCGAGAATCCACATTCGTTTTGCTACATGAAGAATAAGTCTTCGAATTTTTGAATTTTCTGAAAATAGTCGTCAGTGAAGAGTATAATGAACGCTGAACAATGAAATGGAACTCAATTGTAACTTACCTTGAAACATCCGGATATATTTTTTCAGGAAGAATTAAAATCGTCTAGTAATTTTTTACCGCCATATGTCAAAGATGACAGAGATTGTAAATTCTTCTTCTACTTCGATTAATGGAACAGAACCTAAACCAACCTACCAGATGACGTCACATTTTTAGAAAAGGATGGAGAATTTTCGATTTCTGAATGCCGATTTTGGAAAAACCCTTAAAAATAAAAATTCCAAAAAAATATCGACGTATTCTCTGGAGGCCCGCGTTTCACATATATAATTTTTGAAGAAAAGTGTACAACCCTATTGAGCACCTGAACTGATTATAACTCAATAAAAACAAGTTAGCTGAAATAAGACCTAGTGGGCTACTCTTTGACTGTTTCAGCAGAAAAATCCTTGATTTGAAACAGTTGAATTTCAGCTCATTACATGGGGTTCTCATGTATAACAATAGATAGTGCTACTGTCGAAAGATTTTGGAAAAATTTTCTTTCAATTATAGTTGATACACACTCTCATCCAATATGAAACTTTTAGAAACGATTAGAAGTCATTCAGAATCAAATATTCATACTTTCGTGTTGACACCTGCAGTAACCTGTAAATTTGGTTGAAATTGCGGCTTCACTTGGCGAGATTCACCCACGCAATGTCACATTACACACGTTTTATCGAAGTAGGCGAAATCAAGAGATTTGGGACCAGTCACAGGATAGGAAGTGAATTCACCAGTCTCTATCCATCTCTCCTATGAAATAGGAACAACTAAAATCCGTCTCATTCAGGTTTGTTATCTGGATTCATTGGGTTCGAAATGTCGAATTCATTCCATTGTTCAAATTCACACGACCAGGCAAATAAAGCAATGGAGTGAAACCCCTTCAAAAACATGTTTCTCGACATGAACGGATGAAGATCAATTCTCGAATGACATGATTCCATTCAAATTATGCAGGGCAGTGAAAGATTAATTTCTCGGAAAGCTGTTTGAATAGCTTCTTTCATCCTCACCGTGTTTTGACTATCATTATTCCAAAAGATGAATGGATGTATAATTTCAACTCCAGTATTTCTCATTTTGACTTTCGACGTTGTTCTCGGAATTATATGTTCGCAGTAATGAAATGAAAGAATTATGAGCTGAAATTAATGATCTTTTGTCTTCAGAGGAGCTTGTTGAATACAATTGGTACAGGAAGTCTTCATTTTTTCTTCCTGATAATTAATGTGGATGAATATAGAAAATTAACTTGAATCAATCATGATTTCAACTCTCGTCAATCTTCTGCTAGTGTACTGTTGCTCTTTTATTGTCATCCCTTCTGCTGATCTATTGCTACTATACTAGTACTTCACTCAACTGCACTGATATTCCTCTAGTACACTTTTGCTACACCACTTCTTACATACTGCTTATGCACTACTACTTCTGCTAATCTACTGTTGATCTTCTTTGCTACCCTACTACTTATCTACTGCTACTCTATACTGCTTGTTATACTCTACTTCAACTCTATTACTCCACTACTGTTACTCTACTGCTAATCTACTATGCTTCTCCACTGCTATTCTTCTGCTACTCTGTTTTACTACTCTGCTGCTCCACTGCTATTCTACTCTGCTACTCCACTGCTATTATTCTGCTACTCTACTGCTTATCTACTCTGCTACTCTACTCTACGAATCTTCTGCTTGTCACCTGGATGAAGGTGATTTCTCCATGAATTTACTGTTACTCAGACTCAGACAGAATTCATTTGTGAAGTATTCAACTCTGAAACAATTACAGCTGGGCTAATTGCTTTCACCTGCTCTATTTTCATCAATATAGGATTCCTGATTATTAGGAAGCATTTCATAGAAATAATCATCTTATCGATACATAATATTTGAGTTAAGTCATAGGGCGAACTGAATTAAAGTTTTATCATAAGGCTTAAATCAATCTCAGTTTCTATAGGACACAAGATCCATATCAATTCAAAAAAATAAGTAAATCAGCGGGATGAAGAGATCTCTCATTACAAATTCCAACAAGGGTGCACTTGAAAATATGCAAATATAACGGAATATTGTATTATATCATTATCATGATTCTATTCCTCCTGAATTCCTTATTGTTTGTGGACACCCTATACGCCCTCCTACTCTTCCAGTTCCTAAATATTTCCAGGCTCGCAATTAATCAAGAATTCTCAAAGTTCGCCCACTTCCAAACATTCCTCTCTTGAATATTTCCAGTTTCATTCCTCAACACTTTTTGATTTCAGGGACGATTGAAGCGTAATATAATCATTCGACTACAGCTACAGTTCTTTCTTTGTTAGCGTCCATGAAATATGATTTATGAGCTTTAGTCGAACATAAACAGATGAAAGCTGATAAGAACTTTTATCCTTCCTGCATCCGATTGGTTCTGATGAAGGAATAACGAAATTTCAATGTGAAAAGTGAACGTCTGTATCGATATCATTTCAGGAAGTACCAGTTGATTATATATAAATATGGAATATATAAGAAAGTACAGATAATTGACAAAATGGAGGATAAAAAAATCATAGTATCGAAAACTTATCACGTATTCAAAATATCGAACACAACTGTCTTCCGGGCTGTATGCAACGATTCACACTGTGAGTACAGAATGGACATGTTTCCTTTGTACTGGTATAGCAATTCGTGGTTTGAAATAATAAAGAATTTGTTACTTCAAACAATATATATGAAACACCAAAAAGTAGACCAGGACAGCTCACTCTCATGAAATATAAATGAATTGATATAATATTAATAATTAAACCTAATTTGGTTATGATAATATAGGGAAATATTGTATGAGAATGATGACAAACTGATATGAAGAATATTCATTAGGATTTGTGACTGCAGTCTACTTAACTCAAAATTGGAGTAATATCTCTATTTGAGATGTTTTTTCATTTCAAATATCTCCAGAGAACCTGAGGTAACAGAATAAGTTTATCACAACTTCCACTAGTCATTTGAACTGTGTTTGATATTTTGAATTAAATACTTAAATTTTTAGATAATTCGTGTCCGATTCATGACTTTGTGCTGGTCACAGTTTTGTACGAAGGCTAGATTGAAGATCGTAGGTGAGTCGTTAAGATCTTTTGTGCATAACCCTTAATCTATTCGAGGCCTGGGATTCCGAGCCTTCGTTCAAAGTTTATCAGTTTCCTGAGAGCTGAGTTCCAGTTATCAAAGGGCTTCAAGAAGGCCTTTTCCAGGAACTCTTGCAGAAAAGCGCTGGTCATACGCAAAGCGAATGTTCTGCAGCAAAAACTCTAGCTAAAGCTGGGTTTGATGACTACAAGACTTGAGGCAAGACGCTTGAGTAACCCAATGAAACTGGGTGGCATCCAGGTTGCCGTTTGGTGTATAATTAATCACCATTTGGAGTATAATTATACACATTCAATGGCCCGTGTATAATAGTGTGTATCTTTCATTTTTCCGTATAACGGTGTATAATGATCAATTTGATCAAATTTTCGGTTGGTTGGCAACGTCCAAGATGGGGCTGCGCTTAGACCATACACTCTGCGTTCGAGTTTTCCGACTGCTGTCACAGAACTCGTACCAATGACAAGTGGCAACATAACACTCATAACAGTCACTAATTCAAGGTTTCTCATTACTGGCAATAAAATAAGATACCTATATTGGTTTGAAAAATAAATACGTATTTAAATTTTCAGGTCAAATAAAAATATGGAAGAATGGTTGAAAACGAATGGTTGTGCTTTGTGCTGGTACTAGTAGTACTAGTACAAGTACTAATACCAATATCATATCTGAGTTTCATAAGTAGTTGAACTTTGGATTTATAAAAAAATATATAGGATGAAAATGATAAGGGAGTAGATGAAAAGAAAATTAGATTTTTTTCCATTTTGCTGACTTTGTTTTCATAAATGTGCCATTCCTGCCAAAATGTTTTATCAAGTTCTCAGGTTAGGCAGTAGGCCAAGGTCAGTAGGCACTGACACAGAGAACCTTGAAATGAAAATAAAACTAAAAATACAATCACGTTTGCAGAAATGATATTTTTCATCTGGAAATCTTAGGTGTATAAATCAGAATATGGTTTGTATAATGGTGTATAATTTATTTCAGAATGGCCCATAATCTCACATCAAGTATACGAGACAAAGTTTCAGGAAGGTTTTGTTTGCTTAAATAATTCAGAATACTTGAATTTTTGTGATTTACAATGGTCGTACTAGAAACCAATGCGAAATATATCGATGTCGTCGCATTGGTGTTCATTGCGAGGTTCATTTGTGAATTGGAATAGGTCGTGTTTTTATTGATAATCCTGTTATCCTTTCAGAAAGACTGGACTTTGAGGAGATATATAATTCAGCAAGATGGAGCTCCACCACATTTTTCAATTAATGTTTGGAACAACTTAACCAACATCCTGTGAATTAGCCACCACGTCCTCGAGAATCAAGTTTTGGACTTGATTTCCATACGATTCTTTTATCTTGATCACCCTCAGCCAATAGGAAACATAAGTCATAAAGTGATTACTGATTATGAATAAGTATAACATAACTTACATTCCATCAAAAATCTAACCATTCGATTGCAATTACAGAGAAGAAGTGGTGTGCTGCACACTCGGCTGCACCCCTCACTAGTTGATAAGATAGCTACAGATGTTGTTAGGGTACGGTTTTGCAAGCGGATGAAATAACAACGGCATTGAATAAGTTAATATAAACATGAAGAATTCATGCAAAGAATTGATATAAATATGGTGATCTACTGTCATACAGGAATGTTATCAAGATTTATAACTACTCCTGAAAGAACCATATTAATTCACATGAAAGAAATACAAAATCGGGTTTATAATCATACAGGTAATCATTCTATCAAGTTCAATACACAAAGCTATTTTATCAGTCACCCTTTTGTAATCAGAAAATCCTACGTCAAATACTTTTCAACAAACGACACCCTCTGATATGATTGGCATAATTCCCTACCATGTGCCTTTTGAATCACTTCTGGGTCAATGATCTGAATTATTTTTCAACGGCCATTTATATAGACTGGTTTTGGGCAACTTACATATTTCGTATCTGGTTCACTTTTCACTTAGTATGCAATAATTGATAATCGCGGCACTTGCAAACTAACTGGTTTGAACTAAGAAAACTTTCAACTGTACAATTTACTTTTACAAACACTGTTGAGCTTCACTGTCAGCCTGAAGACTAACTTTTGCAATGTCTATCGACTACTTGCAATTTGGACAAAGTATGATCTGATGTCTGTCGACAAAAAATCCGCTACTTGAAAGTCCGTTAGCTTCAAAACCGTGTGATCACGGTAATACTGAAACCTAACTCTTTCGAGCCATGTTTGTGACTGCTTCCGATTGACTCTCGGTCATCATGTTTATATCAAAATCTACCCTTTGTTTCTCTCAAAGCGGCAATTGGACAAAAGAACACGTGCACAATATTGTGTCACCAAGTCTCAAATTAATGGCTTTGTTTTTCTCATTGATATCAGTGATATGCCTTTAATGTCATGTGATTGGCCCCTTTTCGGGTACATTTGTGAATTCTTGGCTTTATCATTCTAGTTGATAAACGAAGTTGACCAATAACTTATATGTTCGGCGCTTTTGAGATTCATCTGTTTATGACTTCATATAGGCCACCTGCAGTAATTATTCTTCTTTGGACGTGATTAGTTTATCTGTATTTGACATTTGATATTTGATTACTTTTTACAATCAAGAAATATTATTTCCGTGCGCGGCACATTGGTCGGTTTATAGAAAAATTCAATTTCAATTCCATGAAGAACTGATGAAAAATGATAATCAGGTGAGGAGTATTGTAAACACTTCAAATCAATCAAATACAAATTTCGTTATCACCGTCCAGATTTCAGGACCACCTTTTTGGTGCCATGGAAATAATTCTTATATACACGAATACACGGTGGTGTGCGAGAAACACGATTCCGGAAGTGTTCCCTGATGGAAGATTAAACTTTTGCACGCCCACTATCATAACTCACGAAACGTTATCAAAATGGGAAACAGACCCACGGTTGCCTGTTATTAATTGCATTAACTAAACGGATTCGTTTCCTGTGTTGTGTTTCCTGTGCTTCTTTCACTCTGCACTCTGTAACATAACTCACATCTTTATTGTCTGTTTTGCCAGTTGTTCGTGCAACGGATCGAATAATTAGCTTTTATCCGACCGCTATAGTTTCTATAATTCGTGGGTATGAATTATGTTTGCTGTTTGTTAATGAAAAACATGTGGGTGGTATTATATTACAATATTCTTCTTCGTGGTCTGGTCGTTCTGGGGGTCTATTATCAAACCATGACATTTAATGTCGCATGCGAGATATTCTCTTTGTCGAACAAGAATTGTATTTGTCTATTCTCGAATGTCGCATTCGAAAATTTTTGATGGAAAAATTGTCAAAGCAGTCGACAATCAATGTCGAATGCGACATACGAATCCACACAAATGATTTTGATAGATTCCCATCAATTTTGCGGTTCTCATCAAGGTTGAAAGGTGATAATATAGTGTCATGGCAGATTTATGAGTAGCCAAGCGATTGAAAATCTTGAAAATCAAGAAAATCATCAACGTCCTCGAGACCGACAAGGCATATATAGAAATCTGTTTTTGACTCTATCTGATAAGTTTGTAAAACATTCAGATTGTCTAAAGATTTGACTAGAGAGCTCATCTCCTTTTTCTTTCATCGAATTAATCAACGATTCTGTGTGCAATAACTAACTTCGATGGCCATGGTGATTTCATATTTATATAATATTATTTCTCAACCATGATGTGAAATTACCCAAGGCCAAAACAAAAACAAACTTGTGATCAAGACCAAAGCACATAAAACATAAAGTATCTTCATATATCGGGTTTTTTTTTTTCAAAGATTCACCTTCACCTTTCACTCATCCTCATTCATTCATTCACTCATTCATTTCACTCATCCTGGCATCGAAACTTCTTTCATTTGCCACAGAAAATCTAGTAGTAAGTATATACTTGGTAGCCAAGGAAATTTCAGAATATATCTGGAACATTCTCAGGTTACGTTCATTTATATTAAGTGAATGATGATTAGTTTGATTATACTTTTTACAATCCACTGCTAGTAGTTTGTTATTTGAATCAATTATCTTTATGCGTATATATATATATATATATATATATATATATATATATTTACTTTCAGCGTACAAAGTGAGACACTCCAATGAGAAACCTACGGAAGCTGTGAGGACCATGTCAAAGTGAGGTCAGTATACGGACCTCACAACGTTTTCCTTCATAAAATTTACTTCCTTCTTATTTTTCAATGGAAGTTTCATTGCCTCGGAACGTGGAAGTATATGTAGTTCAGGTTATTTTTCTCCTTAAATTTCAATCACTGTTGATCGAATTATGGCTGAAAATAGGTGGACCTCACTTTGGTAGGAGCATGATAATTATGATATACTTTAGTTCGATGATTTGACACTTGGAACGCTGCTGCGCGAGTATATTATCTATACGTGTATATTTCAGTCCCTGTGCATTTATATGTTGAGTACAAAGTTAGGACTGAAAAAGTGGCAACACTGCAAAACATATTAAATCTTGCCATCCATAATCATACTGACCGCAATCGATTTGAAGGGGTTTTCGCGGTCAAGGACTATGAATGTATCCATGTCAAAATTCAAAAATCGAGATGGTGGCTCCTAGATGGCGGATCCAAGATGGCGGAAGAGTTTTGTAGTTACTGTTCCATTCGATTCAAAATTGGTCAGTAAGGGTTCTCGGGTACAAAAATCGAGACTTTTTTAACAAAATTAATGAAATCAAGATGGCGTCTTCATGATGGTGGCTCCAAGATGGCGATTGAGTTTGGTGATTACTATCCGATTCGATTCATAAATGGTATGTAGGGGTTCTCGCAGTCAGAGACTTCGACTAATCCAATGTTAAGATCCATAAAAACAAGATGATGGCTCCAAGATGGCGGATCCAAGATGGTGGAAGAGTTATGTATTCACTGTCCGATTCAATTCAAAATTGGTTTGTGAGGGGTTTCGGATGCAGAGATCGGGAATTGTTTGTCAAAATTCATGAAATAAAGATGGCGGTTTCAAAATGGCGGCATCAACATTGCAGGCGAGTTTGGTGTTTACTGTCCGATTTTTTTCAGAATTGGATTGTTAAGTCTTAGGGTGCCGAAGATTCATATCATCTGTCCAAATTCATGGAATAAAGATGGCGGCTTCAAGATGGTGGATGAATTTGGTGATTAGTGTCCGATTTCATTCAAAACTGGTTTGTAGGGTTTTTCGTGTGCGGAGATCAAGAACTCATGAAACCTAGATGGCGGATTCAAGCCAATTGTTCATCAAAATTGATGAAATCAAGATCACGGCTCAATGATGGCGGCCCCAAGATGGCGAATGAGTTTCGTGATTTCTATCCGATTCGATTCAAAACTGGTGTGTAGGGGTGTTCGCGGTCAGGGACTTTGAATGATCCAATGTAAAAATCTATAAAATCAAGATGGTGGCTTCAAGATGGCGGATCCAAGATGGCGGAAGAGTTTTCTATTTACTGTCCGATTCAATTCAAAATTGGTTTCTGATGCTTTTCAGGTGCGGAGATCGAGAATTGTTCGTTAAAATTCATGGAATCAAGATGGCGTCTTCAAGATGGCGGCTTCAACATTGCGGACATCTCTAATTCCCAGAATAACTAAGTTCATCGATCTGAACTATGTTTTCCTTACAAGTACATTCGCATAAAATATTGTTTTGAAATAATTTTTTACCTTTATTTTATATTGTTCTTTTTAGCATCATACTTCGTTAAATTGAAACTTTCAATTTTGAATTGACTGCCAATAATAAATAAAACTCAATCTTGAAGCCGCCATTTCAATTTCTTGAATATTTCTTGAACATTATAAATCTACGACCTTGAAAACCGCTACATACCCAATCAGACCATGATTATATATTTCGTTTGTCGATTTGCACCTACCATCTTAAATTCATGAACTTTGGATTAAATAGCATTCTCTCCGAACTCAAAAACTCCCACACACCAATTACAAATGAAATCAAACCATAATCACATATCCATTGGAGCCGCCATGCCTATTTTTTTAATAGTAATTTCCTGATGAATTGTCTTCGGAATTATATTCACCTGCCGAATTTCAGATCAATCAGACGATTTGGAATGTGTTGAATTTGACTCTTTGAATTACATTGTTCGTTACATAGTTACGATTTTAGCTACATAGAAGTTCGTGAAAACTCAAATGAGAATCACGTATCTACACATTCCTTACAACTGAGTGAATAAATTGAAGATAATTTTCACACAGTGCTGAAACAATAGACCTTGGTGTATCAGATCACTTGGGACAGAAGCTTCAGATATCAACTGATGAATACATTGCAAAAGTTGAGATGAAGAAACAGGTATGTAGGCCGATTTCACAATATGGTATATGTGTTTTTTACAATACAATCAACAATAGTGACTGGAATTTCGTAAAAGATATGAATTTAGGTATAAATGAAAAATTTCGTGAATTTTTGTTCATCCTGGAAGAATTCTTCAAATATTCTTTTCCTGAAAAAACATATACTATAAGATCTGACCAGGGCTTTCATAGTTCCTGGTTTGATGATACACTAAGGGCTATGCGTGATAACCTGAAATTTCTAGGGGAACTTTACAGACATTACAATGATCAGGAACTGAGGCAGGAATTCATAAGATATAAATCAAGATATCAGCATGCTATCAAACAAGCCAAGATAAAAGCCAATGATAATTTGTTAAACACTGCTGCTAACCCATCTAAAATGACATGGCAAATCATCAATAATCATAGAGGCCACAACAAAAAAAGACAAAAAACAGAAACTGGTGGAATATCACCACAAGATTTCAATGATTTCTACACAAATAATGCACACAATGTAGCAAATAGCATCCCTATGTCTCAAACTGATCCAGTTGATTTTCTAATTAATTTGCACATTCCTCGTGCCCCCTTTGTATTCTCTGATGTTTCATTCATTGAAATAAGAGAACTTATTGATAACTTAAAAAACAAAAATAGTTTCGACATTTATGGTCTGAATGTTAAATTGATCAAATCTGTAAAAAACATTATTATTGGCCCCCTTACTAAATTAATAAATCAGGCATTTAGGAAAAATGTCTTTCCAGATGCTCTGAAAATTGCTCAAGTTATACCCATTTTTAAGACTGGTGATCCGAGCGCACCCCAAAATTACCGACCTATCTCTCTTCTACCAATCATATCAAAAATATTTGAAAAATGTATAACGATAAGAATAACAAAATTTTTTGAAGAAAACGATTATTTCACTAAATGTCAGTTTGGATTTAGAAAAAAACAAAAATACAGTATTAGGGATATTGGATCTGGTTTCGTATATATATGAAGCTTTTAATAATCTAGAATATACAAGTGCCTTGTTCTGTGATCTGAGCAAGGCGTTTGACTGTGTATCACATGACATTTTATTACGTAAATTACAGAGTTACCATTTCATGCCAGATAGTATTGATTTCCTAAAGTCTTATTTGACAAGCAGAAAACAATCGGTGAAGGTGGATGGAGTTATGTCGGCACTGATGGATGTCACAATTGGGGTGCCGCAAGGTTCTGTTCTGGGGCCTCTCTTGTTCTTGATTTTCATTAATGACTTACCGTCTGTAGCCCCAGAAGCAAAATTCACACTCTTCGCAGATGACACGACGGTGGCTATAACAGCGGACACTCTAGATGAAGCTCTCAGGGGTACTGTCGATGTACAAAATATCATTCAAAATTGGTTTTGTACTAACAAATTATTGCTCAATACTGGAAAGACAAATAAAATTGTTTTTTCAACTAGGAATACGGGTATAACCAATAGTGACATTAGCAGTGTCAAGTTTTTGGGAGTTAAGATTGACCCACTATTACAATGGAATGTGCATATCGAATGGGTAGCGGGCAAATTGAAGAGTGGATTATTTGCTCTCCGCTCTCTAGTCAACATTGTCTCAGCAACTGCTCTGAGAACAGCATACTTTGGAATGCTGTGCAGCAATATTTTAATATGGGGACATATTACCTCAATCGAAGAGATTATTTGCACTACAAAGAAAGGCTATCAGAATTATTGCAGGACTGGGATATCAAGATGACTGCAATGAAGCTTTCGTCGAACTAGGTATCTTGACTTTTCCATGTGTTTTTATCCTTGAGTGTCTGTTATATGTCCACAAAAATAGAAATTTGTATAAAACTCATGCTGATAATCATGGAACATACACAAGGGGTAGGGATAGGTTGATACCAGTTTATCAGCGTCTGAAAACGTGTCAAAATGGACCTGGGTACTTGGCTGTAAAATTTTTTAACAAACTGCCATTAGACTTGTCGACACATTTACCATATGAACTATTCAAAAGGAAAACAAAGAGTCTCCTGAAAAAGCTCAGTTTTTACTCATGTGACGAATTCTTAATGCATAATTTTAAACAAGATGATTTTTAACAAAAAATTTATTTATCTTTATTTTTTTAATGATTTTTTCAACACATTTTTTATATGTCCTATTGTCATTTATTTGATATTAATTGTTTTTGTACAACTATAAACTTGCTCTGTATATGTGAATTTGACTTGTGTAAATACGATTTGTATACTGACACTAATAAATTGATTGATTGATTGATTCAATAATTGGGAATATTACATACAAAATGTTTCAAATTCACATTGCTATAAAAATGAGTTCTTTGACGATTATTTCATTCCACTTTCTAGTTCACATTGTTATATAAACGTGATTTATGTAATGAGTTCCACAGATTCACCATTCGACAGAAAAAATAATTCTGATAGAAAGAGAATTTCGTCAGGTGTCAATCCTAACAATGAAAAGGTGGCCAGTCTGTCTGAAATTGCTGGTGATGTATTAACATACATAATTTCCTATGTGCATCAACATCGATAATATCTATGGAAGAGATAGACCTACTTTTCTGCGGTATTCTAGAAATGTCAATCAATACCTACATGATTGCAGGATTACCAACTCTCAACTCAGCGAGTCTTAGCGAATGGGGAGCTGAACTTCGAATACGTGTGCGATACTTCATGATAGGTTGAATTCGGGTTGTTGATCGTGTTGAAGAATCGAAATATTGTCGATGGAGTGGAAAAGTCAGCAGAATACTCGGCTAGGTGGTGAGATGATTCGTGAATTGAAGATAATTGAACTGAAAAAAGCAGTTACATACTCAAAATGATTCAGTCTCTCGTGTGTATGATTTCTTAGTCGAAGAAACGCTTGGAGACTGTATTTTTCATCATTGGTTTCATTTTCAGATAAATAAGGGGAATATTCTTGCCTCGAGACTTCTTGTTGTTGGAATATTTCTTCTCGGTCTACGGGTTCTTTTTGTTCTGGAGGTTCATCCATGAACAGTTTGTGACAATCTGAAATGTATTGTTTTGTAATTCTGATGTTCCAAAAGTATAATTGATAACTGATTTGATGATCAATTCCTAGTTTTTACGACTGATTCCATCGAATCTGATATCATATACCTATAACATTTATAAGTTCGTACAGTATCATAATTTTTCGAGACTGGGCATTGAAGTTGAATTTGTGGAGAAATTGTCTGGAATATAATTCTGAAATTTTGTTGGTTCACTGAGTTCATCCATGAGTGTTCGGAATATTGATTACGAAAGTTGGAAGATATCACAGGAAGTAAGTTATTGAGAGCGTGCTGGTACATGTATATCTTGAGAAATTCCAAACACAGGTTCTATATCAATAAGTCATTTAAAAATATAGGTCGAGAGCACCCTCGGAAAATTCTTAACTTCCAATTTGAAATTTGAATCGAATCAGACCATAAAATTAAAAATATCTCACCTCAAATACACCACATACACATACCGAATGAAGTCAGATCATAAACAAACTCGTCCATGTTGGAGCCGCCATCTTGAACTTTCGAATTTTGCACACAAATTCTCCAATTCACACCCCAAAAAACTCCCGGATCATAATCACAAAATATGTTTGCCATCTTGGAGCCGCAATCTCGAATAAGTGATTAGAAAAATCATAATGATCTGCTACCTCAGAAATGACCATATTCCAAACAATCATATTCCAAATTTTGAAAGAATCGGATCGTTATCACAAAATGCGTTCGACATCTTGAAATCACTATTTTATCTTTTTCTCTATAAAGTTATTTTATGAATTTTCACAAAAATATATGCAGTGAAATATTGATGGATCATAATCGTAATTTTGGACCCCAAAAACCCCTGAATATCAATTTTGGATCCGATTGGACCAAAATCACAAAAGTCGTCCGCCATCTTAAAGCCGCCATCTTGAACTCTTGACTTTTCATATAAAATTCATGATCTACGACCTCAAACATTCTCATACCAAATTTGAATAGATTTGGATCATAATCACGAAATTCGTACGCCATATTTAAGCCGCCATCTTGTTTTCTTATCAAATGATTTCTCAATGCATTGTATTCAGAGTTATAAACACCTGCTGAATTCAAATTCACTCAGACATCTTAAAGTTGGTGAAACTTTACTTCAAAGATTCATACAGGTTAAGTAAAAATGAAATGTCAGGAAAATAATTTTGTTAAAGGGAAAGGGATGATCAGTCTGAGCCCGTCTAGATTCCATCACATTCAAACTTCAAACAGGTGAAGTTGAAATAAACCGTATAAATAATAGGGATGCAGATGATTGAATCCAAAATGGTCTAATTCAATATGAAAGTCTGGTACCTATTGATGTTGCCTAAAACACCATACTTTGAAACAATGAGAAATAGTTTAATCGAAACGAATAGAAAATTTTCTCAGTATTTTGACTTTCACCATGACAATTCGTGGTTTCATATTCTGGGATTTGAAGTTGCCTCATTTTTTTTTCCTCTTTATTATTTATAGCATATATTAATTTCTTTGTTTTACGATCCATCCTGAAAATAAATATTCAGTCACATACTATTATTTCATGTATCAAGCTAACTGATCAACGAACAGTATTCACGATAACTACTACCGAATTTAACTCACAGTACGATGCTGCGCAGACTGATAGTCATTCGAGCCTCAATTGCGACGCACGTGATGATCCGGAAAGAAGCAACTGAACATCTGCGCATAATGCGTAGTGAAATAAGGCAACATTGTGCGGTCCTCACTTTATACGGTTCATAATGATATACATGGCGAAAAGACCTCACTTTGGTAGAAGCATGTATAAAAATAAACGGACCCCACTTTGATATTGTGGCAGACGGTCCTCATATCGTTCAGATATACGCGAAAAAATCAACTCAGAAATGATCAACATTCTACGTGTATACTCGAGGTTCTTATGTCGCATTGCTTCGAAAGAGGACAGACAAAGTGAAATCAAGTGCTTAGCTCAATTCCTTCTGGTGGTCCTCACAACGTGCATCCGACGATGTGTCCTCAGTTTGATAGCTGGCCGTATATATATATATATATATATATATATATATATATATTTATATATTTGTATTCTCTCACACACACATACTTCTTGCTGTAAAACCTTTTTTAGAAGCAATAAAATTATTATTATTATTATTATTATTATTAGTAAGTATATATGTATATATGGACAGAACATGCTACACCCAGTCGCCTCGCCTTTTTTGTTATTTCTGAAGGGCCTGGGAATCGAACCCACGACCGTGATTGACTTCCATTATAATCATCGCGCTTTGCGCTCATCGCCACCACGGCGACTATATATCGGTGTTGCCAGCTCATTATATTCGACTAAATTTGTATCATGCGACTTTGATGTCGAATTGGAGAATGCCACAATTTAGTGTGGTGCGACAATTTCCATCGACATAATGTCGAATTCGACAAATTTCACTCGACATTCGAGAATCGACCCCCAGGAAAGTGACTTATGCGTATGCAGCGTATTTTCCAATGAGGTCGGCTAGCGGCGTTGCCAGCCCTGCATCTCAAAAAGCACTAAAACTCCACCGAAAATTGTACTTTTTTTCGAAAAAAGTACTAGATCAGAATATTCAAATTTCAATACGTTCAGGAACATAGTCTCTGATTCAGGTAGGAGGTTGAATAAATACGTAATTTTGCACTCATAATGCAATATATTTTTCAATGAATAGGTATTTAGATCTCAGGACTTCTAATTTGATAGTAGAAGGTTTAAGCCGATTCCAGGTCTCCCCCCAAGGTCGACCCCCCCAAGGCCACCCCCCAAGGTCGCATCACATATTATGCTTGCAGTACGCCACTGGTGACCTTGGGGGGAGTGGTCTTGGAGGGTGTCCTTGGAGGGTAACCTTCGATTGGGAGTGATTTTGCGTTTGGATGACCTTGGGAGAATACAGTGATCTGGGGGTGGAGTGGCCTTGGGAGTATACGTGCACTCTTTTGAGAGACGACCTTGGCGATTGATGATATATGCGCTCTTTTCGCGACCTTGGGAAGATGTGGAAGAGTTCCTCTGACTCAGAGAGTATGTGACCTTGATGGCTCGCTCGACATCCTACACTCGAGGTCACTCAGTTAGGAGGGGATAACCTTGCCGAGTTTTACGTCATCACTCCTCTCCCCTATAAATTGAAAGGTGTGTTCGTTAGACTTCAGTTCTCCCATTGCTCTCGATTGTCACACACTCCTTTTTCATTCTCGAAAGTGTACTTTGCATTCGCTTAATCGAAATGTTGTTTTGCAATGCTTGTGCCCAATCCTTTACACGAAGTGATAACCTGCGGCGCCATCAGAAATTGTCGTGTATAGGGAGTGTTGGTCCATCTGCGGCAAAGAAGTCACGATTAGATGATGCATCATCAACATCAGCGATTGGAAATGTGCAAACATGCACTGTATGTGATAAAACAGTTCCTGCAGACAGAATGGCGGCACATAAGAGGTCATTGGAGCATCGTACGAATGCTTGTATTAATCAAGGAAATGGCATATCCGTGATTGAGAGCGCATTCAGATGCCGCATCATCAGTTACAGAGTGGAATGTAGAACTGGAGTATTAGATTATAATACATTTTTTGATGAGAATAGAGCGACTATCATATCATTATTAAACAATATGGTCTCGATTCACCACACCATCAAAGTGAACATGGAAATGTTTGGGAGATATGTGATTGAATCTAAGGATATTCGTGATAATAAATCTTTCATTACACCCAATCATATCATCGATTCTTCCCTCGATCTAGGAGCTTGCATAGATACATTCAAGGAGATGATTGTGAATCTTTCAACGGAATTCGAAGAACGTGATTCTGGTGAGTTCAATTGTGACATTTTAGCTATTTATGTGAACCCATTGAAGAATATTGTCACCTCAATATTTTCTATTGTTACAGGGTGGGCTCTCGAGAAGATATTATTTCTCGAGATAAACATCAATAAATATAGCCCGCTGCGAGGATGTTCCTACTTGAAACTCCCCAGATTCATCGAGAACAAGACGGCGGTGGTGAATGTGATTAATCAGGACGAATGCTGTTTCGCATGGGCTGTGACATCTGCACTATATCCAGCATACAGCAAGCCGTGTGAAATGTCTTCGTACCCGCATTTTTCAACAGTCCTGAATCTGGTGGGTATAGAGTTTCCTGTCAAGGTATCAAGTATACCTAAATTTGAGGTCCTAAACGACTGTTCCATAAATGTTTATGGTTTAGAAAGCGTCTTTGAAAATCAGCAAGTTAAGTATCAAGTGGTTGGCCCACTTCATTATGCTAGAAAGAGAATGAGTAAACATGTTAACTTACTATTGATGACAGATGATTCTGGTAATAGTCACTATTGCTGGATAAAGAACTTGTCTAGATTGGTTTCAAGTCAAATATCTTCGAGAGGTCATAAGAAATATTTCTGTGATGGATGTTTGTTATATTTCTCTGACGAGTCTAAGTTGTTGCGCCATCAACAGACTGATTGTAATCATACTTTTACAACAACACCGTCTACAAAACTAAAAATTGATAAATTTGGTAATGATACACAAGAAAATCTTTTGAAATTTGAGAATTTCGAGAAACAGATGAAGGTACCCTTCGTTATATATGCAGATTTTGAGTCAGTATTGAAGCCGATACATACTTGTGAACCAGATTCGAAGAAATCGTTTACTAATCGAACATTCATTCATGAACCACATTCATTTGCATATGTGATAAAATGCTCATACGATGATTCCATCACGAAATTTGTTTCTTTTCGTGGCAAAGGTGTATCGAAGAAATTTGTTTCAAGTTTAGTGAATGATTCAAAAAATATATACAATACATATTTGAAGCATATAGTTCCGATGGAGAAATTGACTCGAGCAGAAGAGCTTGATTTTAACAGAGCAACCGAGTGCGGTATTTGTGATAAACCCTTCGAATATGGTGATGTTAAAGTGAGAGATCACTGTCATTTAACTGGTAGGAAGAGATTTGGAGCAGCACACTCAATTTGCAATTTGAATTATAAAATTCCAAATTTCATTCCCATATTCTTTCATAATATGAGCGGTTATGATAGCCATATTTTTATCAAAGAATTATTTGATCAGAATGAACAAGTAGATTGCGTGGCTCAAACAAAGGAGAAATATATTTCATTCACCAAGCACATCTTGGTTGACAAATATCTGGGAAAAGATGGCCACAATCATGACATATTTCTCAAACTCCGCTTTTTAGATAGCTACAAGTTTCTTCCACAATCCCTTGAAACGTTAGCTGGAAATTTGAAATCGAATCAATTAATTGAAACTATGAAGCATTTCCGAGACCCAATACAATTTGAAGTCATGACTAAAAAAGGTATTTTCCCATATAGCTTCATTACTTCAATGGATAAATTGGACGTTCAAGTTTTACCATCAAAAAATGATTTTTATGATAACCTTTCCAACCAACACATTTCGGATGGAGATTATCGGAGAGCTGAGCTTGTCTGGAACCTATTCAAGTGTAAATCTCTCGGAGATTACTCAGACATTTACTTGAAATCAGATGTTCTATTACTATGCGATGTTTTCGAAAACTTTCGAAAGGTTTGTTTGAGAACATATAAGTTAGATCCTAGCCAATACTTCACAGCACCCGGTTTATCATGGGATGCTATGTTGAGATATACCAAAGTTGAATTGGAATTACTAACCGACATAGACATGATACATTTCTTCAAGAAAGGAATAAGGGGTGGCATTAGCCAGTGCAGCCTCAGATCCCATGTAGCAAATAATAGTTTTCTTCCGAATTTCAATCCAAATGAACCAACATCATTTATTATGTATCTTGATGCAACTAATTTATATGGGCATAGCATGTCGCAACCGCTACCTACTTCTGGTTTCGAGTGGTTATCTTCTGAAGACATTGAAGAATTGGATGTAATGAATTTGGCGGACGATGGTCCATGCGGGTATATCTTTGAAGTGGATGTACACTATCCCGAAGGATTACATGACGCTCATTCGGATCTTCCATTTCTCGTAGAGTCAATGTCGCCTCCTGGTTCGATATCGAAATTACTGAAATTGATTCCAAATTTGTTCAACAAATCTAAATATATCGTGCATCAAAGAAACCTCAAACAAGCTTTGATGAATGGGCTGGTATTGGTGAAAACTCATAGAGTTCTTAAATTCAATCAATCCCCGTGGCTGAAGAAGTATGTAGACCTCAATACTGAAATGCGTAACAAGAGTACCAATAAGGCGGATAAAGATCTGTTTAAAAATATGGTTAACTCAGTTTATGGCAAGACAATGGAGAATGTAGATAAAAGAACTGATATCAAACTGGTTACTCATTGGGATAGTGTCAAAAGAAGGATGGGTGCCAATGCATTGATCGCGCAACCGAATTATAAAACCTGTAAAATATTTCATGAGAATTTTGTAGCGATCCACATGGGTAAAGTAAGGGTGCACTATGACAAACCACTTTATTTGGGTTTTTGTATATTAGATGTGTCGAAAGTCGTCATATATAATTTTCTTTATGAATGTATCAAGAAACAGTTTGCTAGCAAATCACAATTATTATATACTGATACAGATTCCTTGATCCTGAAAATAGAGACAGAAAACTTTTACAATTTCATGAAGGAAAACATAGCGTATTTCGACACATCCAATTACCCCGTGAACAATAAAATGGGTATGCCGATTACGAAATCAGTCGTGGGAAATATGAAGGATGAATTTCCAGATGATCCTATTGTGAGTTTCTATGGAACTGGGGCCAAAGCATATTGTGTTCGATCTTTAGGTAGTGAATTGAAGAAAGCAAAAGGCATTTCAAGATCTGTGGTTAGAACCCAATTAACACTGGATGATTACAAAAATATTGTACAGAAAGGCGGCTTTATCTTCAGAAAAATGAATTGTTTCCGTAGTGATCATCATGATATTTATACGGAAATGAAAAACAAAGTTGCCCTTTCATATCATGACGATAAACGTTTCATTATACCTAACACACCAAAAACTCTACCGTGGGGGCATAATGACATCGAATTCTATAAAGCGAGTCCCGAACAAAATGTGCTTTGGCTACAGCAAGCAATTACTCATGCGGAATCGGACCGAAACAAAAATTCAAACGATAGCGGGTTAGATGGGCTGATAAGACTATTGGAAATGGAACAAACAGGACTTCAATAGATAACTCTATACCCACGAAATAGTGATTAATTTATTTTATGTTTTCCCGGAATGATATTTCATATATCTATGTGTACATATAATTTTTATTTCATGATATTCTATATATGACGTAGATCTCGAATTTCGAATATTTTGAATCATCCTATACAAAGAAGAAGAAAGTGATGTATTATTTATCATATTATATCCGTTTCGAATTGTATCTTGTGAATTTGAAATGTATAATTATTGAATGTATTCTATGATTACTCTATTCCTTTCAACATATGAAGATGGAGATGAATATGTGTATGCAAATCTATTCTAGAATAAAACATTTTCGAGCAACAATGCCTATTATTTCTGTGGAACAAAAATATTCAATAACTTGATAGAGATGGAGTTGAATGGGATATATGTATAAATATATTTCTTGGAAGTGGAGGTGGGGTGGGATGGAGAGATGCATTCGTACACAGTTCGATATTCAAGTAATATATAGTTAGTTCACGTCGAGCTGTTGTGGTTGAAGGATGTATAACACTATCGATAAATTTGGTCGAAAGAAGAAAAAATCGATAAGTTTTTCACAAGGGCGCCCAGGAATCGGATTCAAATTCGACAACAGTGGAAATTATGATATGCAGGGTAAACGGCTAGTGAATATTGGCTATCCAATAAATGATGGGGATGGTATACCACTGAAATTCCACAACCTACAAATGTCTGAGATGCAAGAAGCAGTAAACGGGTTGAAGAAGTTCGTCAAAGATTATCCACAATTCTGCCAGAAGGTTCTCACGATGTCACCCGAATTGAATGATTCAATTGTAGCGGTGAATCTCACATCTAAAAGAATAGATGAAACGATATCGAGCTACGACATCAAATTGAAGGAATGTGTTGATAGAATATCTCAATTAGAACGCATGATGAGATTTGTTACTTCCCAACTAAATTAGTAGGTCTCTATCTCAACGTGATTTTATTGTACATTGTAGCAAATAAAAATTATAAATTTTATAATTTGATTTTCATTGAATAAAACAATTCCCTATGATCGAAGTTCTTCCCTACCGCGCTGGTTAGGTATTTTTTAAGTTTTTCGGCCCGTGGGGGTGGGGGGGCCGAAAAAATCGGAAAAAAAACAAAAAAAAAAATTTTTCGACCCGGGTGCGGCGAAACCGCCTCCAAAAAAATTTTAAACACATGTGTGGTGCCCCACACCTGCGTCAAAAAGTTTTTTTTCCGGCGGTTTCTATGCCGCACCCGGGTCGAAAAAATTTTTTTTTTTGTTTTTTTTTCGATTTTTTTTTTGAATTTTTCATTTTTTTTTCTCACTTTTTTTTTCGAATTTTTTTTTCGAATTTTTCGGAATTTTTTTGGATTTTTTCTGTTTTTTTTTGCATATTTTTCCAATTCTGCAATTTTTTTTTACTAAATCATCTCAATTTTTCGGAACCACTCATATACATTCTATTGCGACCTTGGGCCACTCTGCAACAAGGTCGATTTGCATCAAGTCAAGGTGAATGCTGGAGTAGGGGGTTGTGAATAGGAGGGGGAAGGGTTGAGAGTGGGGAGTGAGTTGACAAAACCGGTGACGCGCACACCAAATCTTCATTCTGTTAGCAGACGCCGTCTACCACCAGAATATTCCTCCTCTTTCGTCAATCGTTATTCCACACTACAGCAGCAAACATGATGAGTGAGTACATATTTTCATGATTGGCTATTGCCTCATTTGACTTCTTTTTATGTATAGAAAATTGGTATCGAATGTGATTTTTATTGTTTCAGATATGTCCGATGATAGTATATTCAACGATGCCTTCTTCGGGGAAGATGCAGAACAAGCTCTACCCATCTTAAGTGAGTTTATTTGTCCTGAAACTGTTCGCTTCAACAATTTTTCATTTTATACTTTGACTATTGCAGATATGGAGAAGAGCTTCAGCGATCTACCAATGGATCCAAAGGACCAGACCGAGTCCCAGCGAGAGTGGCTCAGTGGACAAATACGAGAGTATTTGGAAGGGGATGAAGCATTCACTGACCCATCAGAACAACCTCTCACACTTCCTTCATTGGTTGTTGAGGATATACCCCTTCTCTGCCCTAAAGGACCATCTGAAGTCGGCAATAGCGACTCCGGGAGTGGAATGAAGAGATCTTCCAAAGGTTTCAAGAGACCTCCGCCATCGCCGATGCCATCAACATCTAAGGGAGTTGGTGGTGATTATGCTCATGATGACGATGGTGATTTCCAATCACCTAAGAAGGGTAGGAAACTACACCTTTTTAAAAAAAGGAAATCAGCATCATCACCGCTGCTGCCACTATCGTCGTCGTCGTCGCCATCTGCGAAGGAGAAAGCGGGATCTTCATCAGTCCTTCAAAAATTCCTCAAACACACGAGCAAGGCAAACCCATACCGAGGAGGCGAGATTTCAAAATGGTATAGGCCCCATAAGAAAGTTGCTGCTCCCTCAACGGCTATAGAACGCACGAATCCATCGAGGCCTGAAATAAATGTGATTCGTGTTGATGTTGTACGCCCGGCCAATGAGAATGTACAGCCTGTTGATGATAGCGTGGCAGATACAGCCGACCATAATGCTCGCATTCCCACATCTATTCCACTGCCGCCAAAACAGCTGATCGACTACGTAAAACGGTATGATGCTGATTTGAAGCAATGGAATTCTGGTGTGGATGCTAAGATTGCTGCGAGTAGAAAGAAATGTGAATCTATCTTGCAGCAAAGAGACGCACTGCTTCGACAGTTGGAAGCTGAAGAAAAATTTCAGCGAGACTGTGAAGAAGGCAGAACCCTCTTTGAGCGTTATGCTCGGCTGAATACGGAATTTTTGAAGGATATGTAGTTGTATTTATATTTGAGGCCCATGTATTTAGTTAGGTTTAAGTGATGTATAATAATATTAGGTGTATATGATATGATTTATTTTGTTTATATACTATACTAAGATATTTTGTAGATATTCTTGAATAAATAATATGTGCTAGACAAATTCAGTATCTTCTTCCGCCCGTCTCATGTTCCTCTCGACTTATCTATCCCCACCACTGTTTCCACATAGCCACTCCTCTTTTTATCGTATATAAATGCACCCGCTCCTCTGAAATCATTCAGTTGAATTTCAACATGAGTTCTCCAAGTGTCATCATTGTACAAGAAGCTGACACCACCACCACTAGGGACGGGAATGAGATGTCATTCACCCGTCGCTTAGCACCACCAGGACCGTGCGATTCGACGACAGCGACGACTGACTTCTCCCTCAACGGACTCATCGAAGAGGTACAGAATAGACGGGGCGCAGAGGGCGTCATCGGAGAGCACCGAGCAGTAGCCGATATGTTCGATGATATGGAGGAAGACATCGATAACTTCTTCAGGGATTTGGAAGTTGGCGTGGCTGAACTAGACGAGGCGTCAAGAGAACGACGTCGACGGCAGGAACAAAGGGCTGTACTTCAGAGAGAAGAAGATCGGCGACAAGAACTGAGAGCAGAAATGCAGAGGCAAGAAGATCGACAACAGAGGCGTCGCCTCCGCCACCAGCGGAGGAATGTATATTATGGAATAGACGACTTCATGCGGCAAGATATGGAGCTTGACAGCGATGACGAAAGAGGGCTGCATGAATTCGTCGAAGATTTCATAAGAGATTGAATATGTATTCAAGTTTCAATAAAATTATTATTCAGTTGAAATGGTGTATGATTTTTCATAATCTGAACTAGTCTTTACATGATGTTTTCGTAATAAACCCAATCCAACTTTGAATTAACGCACAATTTTTTTCTCCAGACATTTTCCTATGTCAGGCGCACAAAATGTTTAGGAGGGGAGGATTCAAGCATTTAAAAGCGGAGGATGTCAGTATTTTCGATCATAGTGTTTCTACCTTCCACAAAATAGTCTTCAAGAGGAAGTTAAGTTTTATTTACTCTGAAAATATGTCCTACCCCAAATCCTGGGATTCGAAACCAGTGGTAGCTGTGAACCCGGTGAGAGTTAATGATTTCATCATATGCCACAATTGCGACGTTGGTTGGAGAGCCATTGAAATAAACCCCTGCACCGGGGTGTGCCAACACTGCACGTTGGAGAATAGAAGACTACGAGGCCCTCAAGACCCTTCTAGAAATGTGCATCATGAAAATGGGATCGGACCAAAATGCATTAAGTGTTCGAAGTTGCTGCGGAACACGAATATGGGGATATGCAGGAATACTTGCAGAGAATGCAGCATGGTGGATCGGCTGTACTTTCGTCGATGTTTCAGCTGTAGCACATACCGCAACGATTGTTGGAATGGGGTGTGTGCTGGATGTTCAAGTGTCAGCTACTTCTGCGAGAATGTTGGCTACATATATAGATCTGCTGGCCACCATTTCAGCACATGTTGGTGTTTGCCTTATGAGAGGCGCATGTTTCGGCGAAGTCTGAATCAACCTCCACCAGAATCATACTTTGTGCCGGAAGCAGAAACCTCCGACGAAGATTAGTTCCGAAATGTATTTGTTCCCATTTTATACATAATAAAAATATCATTCAATAAGCAAATATGACTTTTTTTTGTCGGGTTAGGAGTGATGTATATATAAATATTCGAACAATTGATCTGAAAATATTTATTGAATTAAAGTAGGTAATATTAAATATTAACACTTCAAATAATTGCAGACTTATCAATCCAAGAGTTGTGTTTGTTGGAAAATCCGAGCCATTTGACATATATTCTCCCGTTTTTCTTCCTCAAGACTTTCTCTACCAAATATGCATCAGGATTGTCAGTCTTTAATAATTCCATTTCATAAAAAGATCCTTCGATTGGTTCACCTTCCATACCCTCAAGTTTGTACGTTCTAGGGTTCGTCATATTTACCTTGACTATTTTGAATAGTTCTGTGGAGAAATTGGCAGTATATCCTTTTTCAAATATGCCTTTATATTTACTTATACGAACGACATCACCAGTACAATATTTTGCCTTTGGTGCTATTTTAATGTGGCTATAAGCATGTAGTATTGTAGTAGGTGTCACGTCAGAGGGTTTCATACCAATTGTTCTATGTACTCTGTCATTATACATTTCGGTTAGGTGTGAAAGAAAGTCGCACCACTTATATTCACCTCTCACAGAAAATTCTTTATAAATCCAATTTTTCAATGTTCTTATGACCCTTTCAACGATTGCAGCCTTCATAGTACTATACGTTGAATAATGATTGATTCCATATTTTGCCATCAGAGAAGTGAAGGATTTATTATAGAACTCTTTTCCAAGATCGCTTTGGATATTCTTCGGTGAATATTCAGACTTTTCCAATACCCTTTCCATGGCACGTGTCACTTCTGGACCAGTTTTGTTTTTTATTGGCTCAGTCCATAGATATTTGGAATAACAATCGATGATAAATAATATGTATCGATAACCGCTATTTTCTTTCGAATATGTTTGCATTTCAGCTAAATCTATTTGCCACAGGTCTGCGAAACCTTTTATTATAGTTCTTCTTCTCTCGAAGTTGCGTCTTGCAGGTTTATGCAATTCATTGGCGATTTGCCTCTTTGTTGCACTCATCCCCACACCAGTAATATGCCAATGCAAAATGCATGTGACCTCTTTGAATAACGTTTATATACTAGTATGATAGCTCCTACGATATGGATATTATATATTTGAAAAATTGTGTATGTGAGATTCAGCACAACTCAATACACGATACCTTCTTCACGCATTTCCTCAATTATAGACATTATCTCATTATCATGTCCAGTGTGGCCAGCCATTTTCGAACTCCACAGTAGTCGAAGCCGGTCAACTAATTCTGTAGCCACATTCCAATATACATAATCCTTAGGGCACTTACTTACAAGCATTTCAAAAGGTATCGGTTGCATTATTCTCCCCCCACCTATACCCTTACGTTGCTTACTCCTCATGCCATGGGGTGAACCAATTAATGGTTTGATGATCTGCTGAAACTTTTTTCTCGATTTTGTGCTTGTATTCAATCCTTTCCGTATATTGTATTCCTTATATGGTGCTCTGGTAATTTCCAATATCAATGCATACACCTGCCCATCTCTATCACTCACCGATGTCGGAACATGTTTAATGAATATCAGATTATATAGCTCGGGAGTAGCTGAAAAAAACTTGCTCCTCTTATTATTGCGCCATAATTCGATTTGTCCTGGGGGAAAACGAATCTCCATATTTCCCATCATCATACCCCCTGTGGAAGAATCGATACGGACACCGTATGTGGTATCATAATTGGGGTCGCCAGAATTCAGATTTTCTAAATGTTTTTCCAACTGTTGACTCAATTCGCTCGTGATTGTGCTATTAATTGGTGAAATGGCATCGGTGGAGATGTGCGAGTTTGATGATATTGGCGGTGTATTCAACATTTTCAGATAATTGGAGGCTACTTCGTCTTCATCACCATCCAATGATGCAAAATCGTCGGCAGAACTGTCCGTTTTCATGAGTTTCCTAGATGATTTCATAACACTCGACTCTTTTCCCGACATCGGTGTGGAATAATGCATAGGTTGTGTAATCATAGACTTGACTGGTTTCTCATCGATATTCTTCACCATAGATAATGTAGTTGCAAAATTATCACCCACAGAAGTTGCAGCTGAAATAGCATTCAATGGTTTTGTTATAGGTTCATACATCTTCTCGAGTACCATTTGAGTATCCATACGATCACTCTTGAGGCTTCTGAACTTTTTCCTCACTGCATCGGTTGCTTCTATGAGTTCACGTTTTAGGATGATTTCAGATTCCGTCCCGAAACTGTTTTCATTAGATGTAGCCATTGTCGCATCTGAAGATTGAATGGATCAAATTCTACTGACATGTCATGGATATATGAAATTATCGAATCCTTTTCTATAGCGTCCCTCATGAATCTCACTATCTTTATCGATAACGAGAAACCCATATTTACTTGTCCAACTTTGTGCGCACATATCCTGGAATTGTTTGAAAGTCACATCTGGAGACACGTGATCGGAAAAAATGTGATGTAGATTCATGTCATCTTGTTTGAACATCACTATGAAGTTTGAATTATCACGGATCAGCTGCTTGGGAACTCTGGAATATGTTTGTGCCAGATAGAAGCAATCCACATTCTTATGTCGCCCCATAGAGAAATAAGATCTGATAACATCCTGTTTCTCACAAATAACATCATCAAATATAAAAATGCTATCAGATTTTGCATCGCTCGGTTCTACTATGTCTACATTATTATCGAAAGTGTGGAATCCCAACCCCCTGATGGGCTCCAACACCTTCCGCAGATACTCATACTTTGGTTGATATAGTGATTTTGAGTAGAGGTAAACATTGGCAAATCGTAAACCATTCACGTTGGTGAGAAGTGATATCATAACATTCGTTTTGCCGCAATTAGATGGACCAATTATGAGGCTACGCATCGTGTTTGGAAATAATGCACCATGCCGCCGTTGCGTAATTGCACCATTTCCCAATCCCACCTTCCCATCAAAATTGTCCACATTGAACACTTCTGACTGCTGGACAATCCGCATCGTATGACGGTCGAATGATATATAAGGAAGCGCAACACATATTCACACCATTTATATTATGAGTGTGGCACACTGCACATCGATTGCGAAAAAAATAAATCAAAGAAAAAATAAAAGTGGAGCCGGGCTTGTCAACAACCTGATTAATAAACTGCCATTCGAATAACATATTCCCGGTGGTTATCAATATTGTGGGCCTGGAACAAAACTACAGAAAAGATTAGCTCGAGGTGATCTGGGGATAAATCAACTTGATAGAGCCTGCAAGGAACACGATATAGCGTATCTCAAGCATCCAAACGATTTAACTGCTAGGCATTCAGCTGATAAAAGATTGGAGGAAGCTGCCTGGGAAAGAGTTAAATCGAAGGACGCCAACGTGGGTGAAAAGACAGCATCCTGGTTAGTAACCAACCTAATGAAAGGAAAGAGGCATTTTGGTATGGGGTGTAAAGATAAGAACGGTGGGTTGAATAGACACCGAGTAACGAGAAAGATGAGTAAATCGAAGCGTATCAGGAAAATTGCTTTTGGTTCTGGTGTAGTCAACAAGGTTCGCAACGTAATACGTCAAATGGGTAAAAAAGGCGATATCGTAAGAAATTTGAATAAAACGTCACTTATGGCGATTGGAGCTGCTCGAAAATTCGTGAAGATGGCTGGTGGAAAAAAAAATATCCGGACACCCAGAATAATACCAATCCCAAAAGTTGGTGGAATCCTTCCACTCATACCAATTTTTGCAGGCTTATCAGCGTTAGGTAGTTTGGCTGCAGGAAGCGCTAGTATAGCACGCGCAATTCATTCGACCAAAGAGAGTAAGGAGCAACTTGCCGAATCAAATCGTCACAATAGACATATGGAGGCGATTGCTCTCGGAAAAGTTGGTAGCGGTGTTTATCTGAAACCGTATAGAAAGGGATTAGGTATCTATTTGAAGCCCCAAAATTCAAAAAACTAGATGAATTACCTCGGAGGCCTTTAACAGACATTGATCTATTGAATTACATAGATGAAATGAAAGTTCCACACTTCCGAGGTATATTCATGAGAGATAGCCTACCAAGGTCCGCCCCAAACACCATCGAATCAGCTATTATAAATCTAGATAGTGCTCAAGGTAGAGGTACACACTGGGTTGCATACAAGAAACGCAACAGAGCAATAAACTATTACGATAGCTATGGCGATTTACCCCCACCACAGGAGTTGCTGGAATATTGGGAGAGGGGTTTGAAACCTCCGAATACCATCAAAATCACATATAACTACGAGCGCCATCAAGATTACAACACAGTCTGATGTGGTCATTTGTGCTTGAGATTTCTCTCGACGAACAAAGAAATCAAAAACAGTCGCAGTGAAAATGGATAGAGAAAGCATCAAACAAATGGGTCACTCATTATTGGCTTACTCAAGAATGCGTTCCTTGCTGAAGATGAGTAGAAAACAGCTTGCAGACATGCCAAAAGAAGTTCTCATCGGGTGTGCTTCACATGAAATTGCTCTAGTGTGGGATATGCTGCCTGAAAAGTTACAGAGTGATCCAGATATTTCAAAATAT
The DNA here is from genome assembly GCA_029955515.1 of Chrysomela aeneicollis. NCBI lineage: Eukaryota > Metazoa > Arthropoda > Insecta > Coleoptera > Chrysomelidae > Chrysomela > Chrysomela aeneicollis. The sequence goes on along the minus strand of JARUHQ010000008.1, from coordinate 5,235,993 downwards.
CGATTTTGTGAGGAACATCACGGTGAAGAGGGTGGCAGACCACACAATGGTGACGTCAATGATGGGCCAGCGCCAAGAAGAATATTTTGCTGTTATTGTCAAATCAATGATGTGAATGTGGCAACTGATAATAAATTTGATATTAATACTTCATCTTCCGGAAATAGCGGCATTCTTCATTGTTGCAAGCAACAATAAGGTTGTTGTTGCATATATTGACGTTTGCAACCGTTTGCCGCCGTCGTTTTTTTTCTTCGTGATACCATGTCACAAACGTTCACCATATCTGGAGATCGCAGTGTTCTCAGTGTCGACTTTTACCCGCCCATTGAACTTGATACAAAAAAAACCTACGGTTTGGGGTTGCATGGTTTCTATTCATACAACTCTATACTCAATATAGATGAGAAGAATAATCGTTTGGATATTTGGGTGAAATCAGGAGCTACGGTTACCCATCGAGTACTCTTTATACCACCCGGTGTCTATGAAATAGATGAAATCAATAAAGCTCTACAGAAAGGTTTCGCAAGATTAGAAACGCTAGATGATCGAAACATTGACGAAATATTTTATCTCCATGCTAATAATAATACTCTCAAATGTGAAATGAAATGCATGCATGAGGTGGATTTGACATTCGAGAATTCTATTGCAAGTGTGTTGGGATTTGAGGCGAAAAAATACTCACCGAACGTGTTGCATGAATCCACAGAGCCTGTAAATATAATAAAAGTGCGCCTCATAAGAGTGGATTGTAATATTACCACAGGAGCATTCCTGAATGGTGAGGAGGTGCATACACTATATGAGTTCGATGTTGATGTGGAGCCTGGATATAAACTGTCAAAGGAGCCACAAAATATTATATATCTACCCATCAGCCCCGCTGGACGTCAGTTCATCGACAACATTACACTGCGGATATTGGACGATAATAGCTTTCCAGTTGATTTTCGAGGAGAAAAAATCATCGTGAAGCTTGAATTGAAACATATTGCTTAGAAATCGGATATTTTGAAAGGAACATGGGATTTTGTTTCGGGAACCAATCAAAACGTACTTTGCTAACTAATACCAACACTCACCGTCAGAAAACCAATAAGAAGGGTGGAACAACTGGTAAAGGATTCATTCGAGCTGAGCTACCCGGACGAGTTAGACATATATTGTCTGCAAACGATAAACATTTCATGAAGTCAATTGGTCTCAAGCTGCGGCGATAAACAGCGAGAAAATGGTTGCTACAAACTCAATCAATCCGCAATTGGAAGTATTCGATGAACCAATTTTGGATCATTCGCTCATAAGCCTACATGAGCACACATACAAACCATATGGTTCACCATCATTCAATAATTCAGATGAAGTAAGGATTGCAATCAATTTCCAAGATCTAATTCTCGACGTTTCTGAGAGTTATATCTACATCGAGGGGAAATTCACACCCAATGATCTCACTAAAACCTGCTATTTGTCGAATAATGCTTTGGCATTTCTATTCGACGAGATACGATATGAAATGGGTGGTGAACAAGTATGTATGGTTCGAAAACCAGGTATAACCACTACTATGAAAAGTATGGTGTCATATGGTGAGGCGAATGCGAAATTCCTAGAAACAGTCGGATGGGGCCTCTATAATAAAAAACAGGGAATTCTGGATGAAACTAGTCACGTTTTCAGCGGTAAATTACCGCTCAAGTATCTGATGGGGTTTGCTGAAGATTATGATAAGAGTATTCTGAATATTAAGCAGGAGCTCATACTCATCATAGCTCGTTCATTCAAGAACTCCTATATGGGAGAAATTGATGCGAAAGTGGAGATAAACAAAATTGAGTGGAAGATAAGGCATGTTATTCCATCAGATAAGCAGAGATTGAAGCTGCTGAATCGTTTGAATAAAAGTGCTACGGCGAAAGTGAAAGTTGCATACAGAATGTGGGATTTGTACGAATTACCAATAATTCGGGAAACGGCTTCCGACATTTGGTCTGTCAAAACGACTAATAGTCTTGAACGACCTCGATACATCATCATAGGCTTCCAAAACTCTAATAATACAGACGATAGATCTAAGGATGTAACAGAATTCATCCATGCAGGAGTGAACAATATTCGCCTGTATCTAAATTCGGAAGTTTATCCGTACGAGCGATGGAATTTGGATTTTGATAAGAAATTGGATGCAGTAGCCTATTATGCATATGAAAATTTTCAACGCAGTTACTATGGCAAAGATATGAGTGAACCAATGATGAGTATCGGGGAATTCCGTAAAAATCCCCTATTCATCATTGACTGCAACCATCAGCCAGATGCTATGAAATCCTCAACTGTCGACATCAAGTTGGAGTTTGAAACACGTAAATCAAAGTTTCCATCCCATACCAAGGTCTACGCACTGATTCTTCATGACGCATATTTGACGTATAGTGCATTGGATGGTTCCATACAGATGGGTGCCGTATGAATATCAAATTCCTACAACTATTGTTATCATAACTAGAATAACATATATGATTGATTATTGTAGACGTGGTTCGAATATTATACTGAATAAAACGAAAAAATATATATATAGCATTGTTTTATTTTTACACCAATATTTTTTATTTAGATATATATACAGATTCACGCATCATATAAGGATCTGATACAGGATCATAGACAATTTTCTTCAGCATCAGATGACGTTGGAGTTATACCAATGTTGTATTTTCGAACAAGGTAATTGGGTAGGAAATCGGAAATTTCATAAAGGTATTGTACCAAGTCACCTTCGAACATTGCTTCAACGAATTGCTCCAGATTGATGTTACTATATTCGAATCGGGAACAAAGTAGGAAGCCATTTTTGTATTGTTCAGCCTGTTTGTAGAGACGTTGAACATGGTCTTGATCAAAGCACAAGCTCACGTCATAATTAACTGCATGTAGAATATCACGCTCCAAATCAGCGAATTGGCATTTCATCCTCCTCACACCTGACATGATATCTTCCACTATCGGCCATGACTGACTAGAATAATGCATCCACATTTTATATATCTATAGAGGCTGATCGGTGTATTCTGCAAAAAATAAAAAATAATTAGATTCGAAAAAAATTGGTGAATCATGATTTCAATCAATTATTGTATGTACTACCTCTGTTGCACTTACCAAATAATTTCACCGTCATTATTGGTGCGCAATAATAATGATTATGTTATATGTGAGGATAATTATTATCATAACAAATTCGAACCCCTTTTCACTATATAAATCAGCTTAACATATCTATGAACTCTGATTATATTAATATTTTTTTCATATTCTTTTGGTGTCGAATCTGATAAGCGTTCTTGTCTTCGCACCAATAAAGGTAGGCTCACTCTGACCCAAATACGTTAAAGTATAATGACCGTTAGAAGAATTCATCTCATCAATATCACTTTCCATCAATCGATCGACAACTCTTTTAGGCAACCAACATCTCAAATTTATTTCAGTCTCTTCATCATAGAGTATTACTGTCCCACATCTACCATATCTAGTCCCACACAATGAAATTTTCTTGATTGTGTGTCTTTTATTGAGAGGTAGTGATGATATCAAGGTTTGTTTGATTATTTCATTATCCTCATTGATTTTTTCATTGATCGCAACTAAATTGATTTTTGAATCAGCCATTATCATTTCCTGAGTGAAAGGGAAACGAAAAAAATATAATAATAAGTGTACTTACATAAAACACGTCAGAACTATAAGCGCACAATAACTTTTCAACTTGCGTCGGTGGATTATAAGCGCAATGTTATGGAAAGAGAGAACTATGATCCTGTGCGTGGCGGATCCCGTATTTATATGTGATTACAACCCCTACTACCGTGAACGATACATGGTGATGGTATGCCAACATGCCATCAAGGTCACATACTCTCTGAGTCAGAGGAACTCTTCCACATCTTCCCAAGGTCGCGAAAAGAGCGCATATATCATCAATCGCCAAGGTCGTCTCTCAAAAGAGTGCATGTATACTCCCAAGGCCACTCCACCCCGAGATCACTGTATTCTCCCAAGGTCATCCAAACGCAAAATCGCTCCCAATCGAAGGTTACCCCCCAAGGACACCCTCCAAGACCACTCCCCCCAAGGTCACCAGTGGCGTACTGCAAGCATAATATGTGATGCGACCTTGGGGGGTGGCCTTGGGGGTGGCCTTGGGGGGGTCGACCTTGGGGGGAGACCTGGAATCGGCTTAAACCTTCTACTTTTGATGATTAAATCGTGAACAAACCCCTACTTTTCGAGATAATACGTGTCAAAGTAGAAAATTTTATCTTCTTTGTCTGGCAAGTTTTCGGCAAGTATTCTATCTTTCTAGTTCACTATTAATAATACAACATGCATTCACTATGCTTTTCGTGTAATAAACAAATCTTAAATATGACATTCTTCAACAGAATGGTCTGGATATAGTCCGCGGAGTTATTATTATTAGATTAAATTCAATTAATTCCAGTCACGACTCTGCGGCCTCCGAAACCACGCTGGAGAGAAACCAGTGACCACTCCCCTCGCCGTGAGGAAGGTTATCACTATGACCGAGTATCGTGTGCCCTGAGTAATCGCAATGATCCCAGGATGACGGCCTTCTGCATGGCCCCAGCTAAAACGTGTGCTTTTTGTCGGCAAGCTGGAATTTCCTGGAGTTCCGAGAGCAGCGTCTGTCTTGTACCACCGAGGGAGCCTATTATCAGGATGACTAGTTCAACAGAATGGTCTGGAAGAAGTCTGCATAGTTCGTAGAGAAGATCTCTATATTTTGTCCGTTTTTCCTCCTCCTTCAAAACGATGTTCGATTCGGCTGGTGCCGAGAATTCAATCAAGAACATCGTTCTGGTTTGATGGTCGAGGGATACGGCTTTGGCTTGTATCTGCCTGACGGTGGGGAATGAGAAGTTCCAATAAATTCGACACCTCTCATTGACAACGGACTCAATATCCCCCGGAGCATAAGACAGTACTGGAGTTTCGTCGATACCGCACGAGTGCCTCAGATGATAATAAATCACATGCATGATTTCATTACATCCATAGATTTAATATGCTTACGCTAGATCCGGTACCCAGGTTATTTGTTTGGAGGTCCGGGGGAGTTTTAAATACTAAGCCATTGATTTGTCGTTTTAATTGTTGATTATACAAATGTGTTGTACCACGTGATCATAGTAAGTACCTACTTTCTTGAAGACCCCTCTGATATCAAACAAATACTACATGATGCCGGATCTAGCGTTATAGGATCTATGATTACATCTATGAATGACGCTTGACAGGCCGCGAGATTGCAGTCATATTGCAGTCATTAGAAGTGACACACGTTCTCATGTTCAATATTCTCTCAGAGACATGATGAGATGATATCCCAATCTACGCTAAATTGAACTACACAGCGTATTGTTTCGTATGCCAGGAATGTTTCATCCCTTGAAATCATGAACAAAGCGGGATTAGCGAATTTAATTTCGTGAATCTAATGCGATATCATGAAGGTGAAATGCGAACCCCTTCGTCTTTTGTTCACCTGCCAGAATTCACTTTCACTTATACGGGGAGGGTGTTTATTTTTTCGAATATACCTACGTATACGTATACAGGGTGCCGACCAAGAGGTATCGACGTGGGTCCGCAAATGCAGAAGGGCCCCGTAAAGGTATAGGTACTTAAAATAGGTATTGTTATTCAAATAGCAAGTGTAACAGAATCACCCTGCATTTGATTGTGTTACGATCATTTCGCCTATAGGGAAATATTTGTATTTAATAATCAACTGAAAACGCGACGTGCTATATGGGCTCAGGAAATTAGATAAGAGAAATATAACATTCAGTTCTAGTGACTTTAAAAAAAGCTTATATCGATTTCAAGGATAAATTAATCAATTCCAGACGAAAATATTTGTTTCCGAGACTTCGTTATAGTTGACTCTGAGTTTTTAGTCACGAAAGCCATTTACTACAATGTAATTTTGGCAAGGTCAGCAGAACAGCCTGAAAAATTAGGATGAAGGCCTGCCTTCGAATACATGTCGGGGGATAATATTCAAAGAAATCAATGGTTATTGGCTGAACAGTAGAATGAAAGAACTTACTAACCAATCAGAGCGAAATATCGTAGCTTAGGACGGAAAAGGCACTTTAAGAACGGGGACGAAAAATAGAGAGAAAAAGGAGTCAGCAAAGTTTTCGGAGTCCCCTCCGGGGATGAAACCGCCCGGTGTTTCGGGAGTGTCCGGGTATCGAAACTGGGTCGCCGAGAGGGTGAAATTCAATGAAATACATTGCATTAGCTATTGGGTAGTCATCGATTAGGGAAAATTTGATTAATTGGGTTTTAGAGGTTTCATTTTTATATAACGGGTTGATTTTTGTGATGGAAGTTTTTCGGCTATTTTTGGGATAAAGATTGATACAACGTAGTCACAGACTATAGTTCCTTCTGTCTTCAGGAGTAAGTCGATATTAATTACAAGGGTTTTCAGGATATATTCGGCCAAATGTTCTTTTCAAACGTTAAATGAAAAGGGGATTTTTTCAGAGGAAATTTTATTACAGAGATTTGAAAGAGAATTGATTTCAATACTATTAGGGCGTAATACTTTGCTATGAATGGTAAAATCAGGATTTTAATATGATGATTCAGAGTTCTATCATGGGTTTTTCATTCATAAAAGTTTGAAATAATACATAGTTACGCATTTCCCAGAGTTTTGAAATATCAATCGGAAATACGAAAGGTCCGTATTTCTCCAAATTTTTTATTGAAAGTTGATTTACTTCATTTTTTTCTTGGCCTAATTTCTTGTTTCATTTTGTTTATTAATTTTCAATTGATCGCGATACATTTTTTGTACGTTGAGGTTAATTTGAGATTTCATTAGATATCTACTAAATTGCACATCCCTTACACCAAAGTGTATATAATCTTTGCCTACACTGAAGACCACGCATTTATGAAGCCGTAGCCGTCCTCACCGCCCTCGGGGATATATGGTGGTAGTTTAACCAGTAGCCTATTTTGTTGTTGACATAGCCAACTTCAAAGAATCTACATTTAGATAATCGAGCATAGGAAACATTATTTTTCCGCAAATCGCTAGGAAATGTTGACATTCCTGTCATGAATTACAAGGGTTTTCAGGATATATTCGGCCAAATGTTAGATATTTTGCAATTTTGCTCTAGGTCACGAGATAAGCGAGTTCATTTCAAATGTTAGGTAAAAAGGGGTTTCATTTTATTAGAGTTTTATCATTGAGGTGGAAACAGCGGTTATTTCGATACTATTAGGGCGTAATTAAGGGTACTTTGCTATAAAGGTAGAATCAGGATTTCAATACAATGTTTCAGAGTTTTATCATGGGTTTTTTCATTCATAAGAGTTTAGACGTTTAGACGGTTTTTTCGTACAGAGTCCACATAGTTATGCAGTTCCCAAAGTTTTGACAAATTGATTGGAAATACGAAGGGTTCGTATTTCTTGGTATTTTTATATGGAAATGGTTATTTTTGTTCTATTACTATGTTTTGTTTTGGCATAATTTCTTGTTTTTTAAAAACTTTCATTTTGTTTCTCTTTATTATTATTTTGTTCGATTTTTTTTTATTTGATCGCAATACATTATGTACGTTGAAGTTGATTTGAGATTTTATTCGATATCTACTGAAATTGCAAATGCCTTATACTGAAGACTACGCATTTGTGAAGCCGTAGTTGATCTTACTCTCCCCGAGGATATAATAATATGGTGGTCTAGTTTAACCAGTAGCCTTTGGAGTTTTTTTGATAATTAAGCAAACGAAACATCTTATCATACAACTTGTTTGGTCAATGCGAGTTGTTAATCAAAAATATAACCTGATGGCAGCGTTTCCTTTAATAAAATATTCACCCTATTTGCACAAGGAAGGTTATTATAAAAAATAACGGACAAGACAATAAAATTTATTATACAAAACGTGATAGCGGTGTTATATTTCAGTATCAATAATAATAGAGTAATAATAATGCATAATTTATCATCATCTTATGACAAAGTCGTTCGTTATCACACAAGTTCAAAATCAGATATGAATTATTAAACGTAGTATTCTTATGGGTTAGTACGGAACAGTCAATGGGGCATTATAATTGTATTCTTAGTTTTTTTATCATTCCGAGTTAAAACTAGGAATTTCACCAATTTGCGGGAAGCAACTCCGATTATTACTAAACTCAGAGTTACGTCTCAGAATATTCCTAAATGATAAATTGTTGATTTCTCCTGCAACGTTGACCCATTTTCTAGAACTTCCTATTGCTTTAACCAAGAAAAGTACTTTGTACTGTATTCCTTTGTGTAGCATCGTTTAGCGGGAAGGGATTCGTGACCAACTAAACATTATTGGTACCTAGATAACAATCCTTCGGACTCTCCACGGAAACCAGCAGAGTAGTGCTTCAGATGACACTTCATCTTCAGCTGAGATCCCCGTCTTCCTAACTCATAAAAGTCCTTGACGTACGAAGATTCCTTTGCAACTGAGTTGGCGGTTAGAAACAAACTTCATATTGTCTGGAAGATCTCTAGTATTACATGAATGTGATTGTATCAGTCATAGTAATTTCTATCATGAATCGACACTGAGTGAACCAGGGGCGGATAAAGGGGGAGGCTATAGGGGCTTAAGCCCAGGGCCCCGGATTCTGCAAGGGCCCCCAAAATATGAAATAAACGGTTTATTTCGATTGCTACTGCACTTGTATGAATAGAAATCGATATTGTTATAATAATATCAATATTTTTGTTCTGATTCAGCGTCAGAGCAAATCCTGGTTAATATTGAAAGCAGAACCACTTTGGGCTAGTTTATTTCCCTATTGCCGAATTTTTCCTATCCGTTTTTTTAAGAAATTTTGTCGTGCTACAGAGCCAAACATAGAAACGGAAGTTTTTGAAAAACCTGAATACACCATTGTTTTAAGGCTCTCATTTTAGCCTATCATCGAATATTTTATCCTTTGTTTTCAGGAGGCTGGACATTCGGAAAAAGGCTGAAATTAGAGCCGTTAATGAGCCTCGTATTGTTCAGATTTTTCATGAAATTTCTCTTTTATATGTTATTCTCAACGGTCAACCCGCGATTTTTTGAAAAAAAAAATGAGAATAAAATAGCGATAGGGTGGAATAAAAGTTTAAATGATCTTCAATCACGATATTATTGTCTTCAATATTCGATTCACATAGCACATACCTAAAAAACAGAAAGAGGAAATTCGTCCATAAAAATAGCCTCAAATTATGGTGTAATCCACGATTTTTCGTAATATAACGCAAAAAATTCAGCAATAAGGTAATGAATTAGCCTCCAATTATGGTAAAAAAATGTCTAACAATTCAAAGTGATTCATCATGAATTTTGTATTCATTTTTCATTTCCGTTTTTTTTTTGTTCACAAAATATAAATAACGAAAATTATAACATTCATATATTCTTGATCCGACATGACAACTCAAAAAAATCTGATGAACTGGATAGCTTTCAAAGTTGTTCCAATAGCCCAGGGCCCCGCCATCAGTTAGTCCGCCCCTGAAGTGAACTAACGCTCTTGAAAGCCCTAAGTGAAAATCATGAGAATTGAGATTCACTAATCTTGGTAGCTGAGTCTCAGGACCACCACACATATTCAACGCGCCTCAGAAACTTGGGTGAGCTGGTACAATTGAGGACTGAGAATGAATGTTTATATAAGTTGAAACTGAAATGCTGAAAGATGAATCACGGTCAACCTAAGGCAGACCTCGTACAAATATTTCAATTCGTTCCCAAATTCTCACGAAAACATGATTTAGTATGGAATTCTGGAGAAGGATTCCATGGTCTATATATAAATGATCGAATGTTATTGAAGAAACGTTTACCAACTACTTCAAATACTACAATTTTTGCTCGAATAATTTCTTGATATCAGCTGGTGAGTGCCACCTAACTAAATTTTGACATCTTATAAAAATGTAACGTTTTGACATAAAAAATAAATTTTAATTCGAAAACGGTGACAAATAGGTATAGGAAAATATGCAATTGCTCTATTAGAAAATTGGTGGGAATTCTAAGAATGATCTTATATACCGGATTATCCTGAGGAAAAAAATCAAGGTATTTTCACTTGAAATGAAACTATACACTATCAATAAATCACTAGCATGATATTTTCTTCTCGCCATGATTCCTTTGATATTTTCACTTTTCCAAGCGATTCACAAGTAAATAACTCTAGGTAGAAATGTATGTGAATATAGTATGCATGCATAATCATTTAAACTCAATATGCATATCAAATCCTTATTTATATTATTCAATTCATTATGATATTTTTTGTTCTTTTTATTCAATATTTATATCCTTTCGCCAATTTCAAGTTTTCTACAACATTGAATGTACTTACCACGCGCAGCTTCGACTATTGTGGTTTTCGGGTTGTTCGGGTCTTGATAGATGTTTATAAAAAAGGGGAAATTTTTATATATAATCTTGAATAAACGTTATTATTATTATCCATTTGAAATTTTTAAGTTGCTACTATACTTTTTGATAGACGTGGCACTACCACATTGATGATCACCATTAGAATTTCGAAGTGATACGTTGTCTGGTTCACCAGAAACGTCTATTGTGCTATCCACCTTGATTCAGCCTCTTTATGGCATGAAATCATTGGTTGAATCAAGTCCTACATTATGTCATATTACTGACTATAGGTTAATACATTTCATTTTGCTTGTCAAATTTCCTTCTTACATAGCCAATGTAAATCCGGCAAACCCCCTTTCCTCTAGAACTCCAGGGAGTTCATCCCGTGTTTTCAGAAACTCCTCCTGATAATCACTTTGTCTCGCTTGCCTTTGAAGACGACTAAAATATGAATGAAAATTTCAGGTCGCAAATTACGCCCAGAGGATTGTAACTAGCGTCTCATCAGAAGATTAAAGAAGGTATTACCGTCTATAAGGTGGAATATTGAGATGACGTACTTTGGGATGGGAGTCCCCACTTTGAGAATTAGAAATCCTTATTAAATGTATCACCACAAAGTCTAGACTCCTATAATATTGATCAATAATTGATCCAGGTAGATGTCTAAATTTTTCAGTAAATCTGATAAACAAGATTGAAGAATAAAGATATCGCAACATACGAGAGAGATGGAGAAATGTATAACATAAAATCAGCTTAATCAGGGTATGCAGTCTTTGGAAGTCTGCATACCCTAATTAAGCTGATTTTTTTCAACATAGACAGTCTAACATTTATATTTCTTTAATCACATATAGAAGATATTCATAGATGACCTAAGGTTATTGCTATGGAATAGTCCATTTCGTCTTCTTTATTTATTATAATGACTAAGTAACTACTTCAATTTTACTAAGGACCATATTTTGTTCAAATGGTACTTGAATAAACCAAATCGCTGTTATTGTGCGATTCAGAATCCACGTTATGTGATACATATAGCGTCTCTCGATTCTGGACATTCAAACGAGTAGGTTTTCATTATCTGCCACATTCTTCAAGTATCCAATTCAACGGATACAATTCTCACATTCATTGGACTTGGACATAGTGCGATCTGCTTCTTTGATTGTGGTAGAATCAATTATAATAATTGATTCGGACTCATATTGTGAATAATATCGTTGCTATTACTGATAATATAGTTTTTTTTTTCATTTGTTGATTATATTGAATAAAGACATAATAACATTTTTCTACTCCTTACTCGGTAATTACTGCATTTTGATACTGATTCCTGGGAGGTAGTACGTTTCACCTCCCTACAGTGGCGGATAAAGCGGAGGCTATAGGGATTTAAGCCTAGGGCCCCAGATTCTGCAGGGGCCCCCAAAATATTAAATAAACGGTTTATTCCAATTGTGCAGTACTTGTATAATAATGAATAGAAATTGATATTGTTATATTAATATTGATATTTTTGTTCTGATTCAGCGTTAGATCTGCTATATATATATAGAAACTATGATTCCTACTGTCTAATCGGGTAATGTATAATGTTGGTCGAGTTCCGAAATTCCCAACCAGTACTGTTCAGTGCTTTAGATCGTTCTAAAATTACTGGATTATACTGGTTGTAGCTTATTAAACCTGAATTCGTTCCGAAATTGCAGACTGTCATCAGTTAATTCAGTAGTATCGGAACGCGACTATTGAGTATTCTTGATGATGAAGAGAGAGAGGGAGTGATAATGATATGGACAATAAATTAAATTTCTTATTCGACCAGGGATCTATAAACGAGAGAAAAATTTACGAGGATATTATGAACTTCGTGATCAGTTGAATCAACCGTATTAATAAAAACTTTTTTACAGATCAAGTATTTTTCAAAAGGAATTGAGTTAAAAAAGGCACTTGACAAATTAATAAACTTCGGGAAGAGACAAGATACTCATAACTACACTGTTATTTTCAGAAATGTTCCAATGCATATCATTGATGTAACTGAATAGACATTTTCCCTTCATCAAAAATATGTCTGACGTTACTCATAACAAATTGCGAAAAGGAAAGGCTGTTTTCATATGAAAATGATTATAAATATATATAGGACTACAAAGAGGGAAGACAGGTATTGGACTAGTTCTCAATTTTGTCAATGCCAAATCGTTAACTCATAATGAGGCAATAAAACCATGTGTTCAAAGCAAATCCTGGTATAGGTTCCTTAAAAATATATATAGGACTACAAAGAGGGAAGACAGGTATAGGACTAGTTCTCAATTTTGTCAATGCCAAATCGTTAACTCATAATGAGGCAATAAAACCATGTGTTCAAAGCAAATCCTGGTATAGGCTCCTTAAAAATATATATAGGACTACAAAGAGGGAAGACAGGTATAGGACTAGTTCTCAATTTTGTCAATGCCAAATCGTTAACTCATAATGAGGCAATAAAACCATGTGTTCAAAGCAAATCCTGGTATAGGCTCCTTTATAACAGCACTCGAGCTACAGAACCAAACATAGGAAAGGAAGTTTTTGAAAAACCTAAATACATCATAGTTTTAAGGCTCTCATTTTAGCCTATCATCGAATATTTTACTGTTTGTTTTCAAGAGGTAGCACATTCTTATCAACGGTTGAGGTAGCAAAAACCCGCGATTTAAAAAAAAGTTAAGAATAAAATAGCGATAGGGTGGAATAAAAAATTCGAATGATCTTCAATTATGATATTATTGTTTTTTCAATATTCTATTCACATAGCACATACCTAAAAAACAGAGTCTGTATTTTTTTTTTTTCTAGAAGAAAGAGGAACTTCGGCAATATTAGGCTAAGTGAGAGTCACATCAAAAGAGCCTTAAAGTATGATGTAATCCACGATTTTTCGTAAAATAGCACAAAAAATTCGGCAATTAGGTAATAAATTAGCCTCCAAATTATGGTAAAAAATATCAATTTATTTTTTATTTCCGTTTTATTTTTGTTCACAAAATATAAATAACTGAATTTTTAATATTTATATATCCTTAATCCAACATGACGACTAAAAAAAATCTGATGAACTGGGTAGCGTTCAAAGTTGTTCAATAGCCCAGGGCCCCGCCATCAGTTAGTCCGCCCCTGCCTCCCTATAGAAGTGAGTTAGATTGTAATAACGAAAGACTTGGACAATTGATGATGAAGCTTGATATATTAATATTGACCTATCTCAACGGGTATTACCACGTATAATAAATGGTGTTCTCTGATGAGAATGTATTTTCCGTTTATTCTTCATATATGTGCAAATAGCTTGATTATTTTTTTAAAGGAAGTGCTGTCACCAGGTCAGATTTTTTAATAACAACTCGCACTGACCAAACAAGTTGTATCAATAGTACATTGTTTACCGGGTAAGAAAAGCTTAACATTCCTGGGCGACTGTGAAGATTGCTAAGTCGAGGCGCAAGCCGAGACTTAGCAACACAGAGTCCAGGAATGTGGCTTTTCCTACGAGGTAAACATACTATTTTTCCGCAAATCGTTTGAAATTCGACAGATATTGATTGATTTAAAAAAAAACGCGATAATTTTATTCCCAAATAAATGGTGCTTTGAAATTCCTAATAAAATTACTTGGGCTACGTATTGAGGTTGAATTGTCAAACTTGACGCTTATAAATTTAATTGCTGGTGTTCTCGAAAGTAAAATGATAAGTGATGATGAAATTTCCATTCCTGGGACTCCTCCAGAGCTGGTTGAGGTAGTGAATACTGCTTCATTAGAATTATTGCCAAAGAAATCAAGAGAAAAGTACGAAAATGCATACAGACGTTTTATGGATTATCGCATGAGTAAAAATACGAGTTCTTTCTCAGAAAATGTTGTAATGGCATACTTCCTAGGCCTTTGTTTAAAGATGAAATCTTCAACATTATGGGCCAATTATTCAATGCTGAAGTCAATCCTTGCAATTAAACACAATGTAGATATATCTACATACTCAAAACTCCGTTCTTTATTGAAACGGCAAGCTCAAGGTTATAGGGCAAAGAAATCTAAGATTTTAACGAAGGAAGAAATTGAAAAATTTATCTAGGAAGCTCCAGATAAAGAAAATTTAATGATTAAGGTAATTTACGAGGTTTTAATTTCTATTTAGATTGTACCTTTATTTATTTTTTAGGTGGCTTTAATATTTGGTATTTCTGGGGCCTGTAGAATGGATGAGTTAGTCCGAATGACTGTACACGATATAGAAGACCTAGAATCTAAGCTTTCAATCAGCATACCTGATTCGAAAACCAACAAACCAAGATCATTTGTAATTAATCAGATCTACTTGAATGTTTATCGAAAGTATGTTTCGTTAAGACCAGACAATATGAACAGTGACCGATTTTTCTTTAAATATCAAAGCGGAAAGGGTTGTAGACAAGTGGTAGGAATTCATCAATTTAGAAAAATGCCCAAAATAGTTGCTACTTATTTGAACTTGGTAAATCCGACAGAATACACTGGTCACTGCTTTCGTCGGTCTTCTGCAACAATATTGGTTGACTCTGGTGCCGACATAACTAGTTTAAAGAGGCATGGCGGATGGAAGTCATCAAACGTTGCTGAAGGATATATCGAAGAATCGCTTAACAATAAGGTTGAGGTGGCAAATAAAATTTTCACAGTACAAAATATTCAACAAAATAACCCTACCACCCCGCATGTTGTCCAAAATGTTTCTCATAGTTCTAAAAGTGTTCCTCCAATGTTCAATAATTGTACTAACTGTCAAATTACTGTAAATATAACAAATTGATCTTAAAAATGTATTCAGCAATGACTTGATGTTTTCAAAATATAAATTAATTCCTTATAAGCAATGTGTTTTCAATCATTTATGTAGAACACTAACAACTGTACGGAAATATCATTTCCTTACAGTAAGGAAATGACATTTCCTCACAGTAAGGAAGTCCTGACTTTTTCTTCAAGAAATTTTGACAGGAATGTCAAAATTTCCTAGCGATTTGCGGAAAAATAATGTTTCCTATGCTCGATTATCTAAATGTAGATTCTTTGAAGTTGGCTATGTCAACAACAAAATAGGCTACTGGTTAAACTGTACCACCATATATCCCCGAGGGCGGTGAGGACGGCTACGGCTTTATAAATGCGTGGTCTTCAGTGTAGGCAAAGATTATATACACTTTGGTGTAAGGGATGTGCAATTTAGTAGATATCTAAATGAAATCTCAAATTAACCTCAACGTACAAAAAATGTATCGCGATCAATTGAAAATTAATAAACAAAATGAAACAAGAAATTATGCCAAGAAAAAAATAAAGTAAATCAATTTTCAATTAAAAATTTGGAGAAATACGGACCCTTCGTATTTCCGATTGATATTTCAAAACTCTGGGAAATGCGTAACTATGTATTATTTCAAACTTTTATGAATGAAAAACCCATGATAGAACTCTGAATCATCATATTAAAATCCTGATTTTACCTTTATAGCAAAGTATTACGCCCTAATAGTATTGAAATCAATTCTCTTTCAAATCTCTGTAATAAAATTTCCTCTGAAAAAATCCCCTTTTCATTTAACGTTTGAAAAGAACATTTGGCCGAATATATCCTGAAAACCCTTGTAATTAATATCGACTTACCCCTGAAGACGGAATGACCAATTTTGTGACTGAGTTGTATCAACCTTGATCCCCAATGTACTTACTGACTGTCGATTACTTTTCTTGATTTTTCGTTTCCAGTGTCAACGTAAATTTGGTCAATTTGATTGGTTAGTAAATTATCCCATTTCACTTATTAGCCAATGACATTGATTTCATCGAATGTTATCCCCCCAAGATGTATTCGAAGGCGGGCCTTCGTCCTAATTTTTCTGTATGTTGCATTTTCAGAGCTCGCAAGCGTTTCTCAGGCTGTTCCGCTGACCTTGCCAAAATAACTCAGAGTCAGCTATAATGAAGTCTCGGAGACAAGTATTTTGTCTGGAATCAATTGATTTATCCTTGAAATCGATATCAGCTTTAAATCACTCGTACATCTTTGCTCGTACTGAATATTATCTTCGTATTAGATTTCCTGAGCCCAGACAGCACATCGCGCTTTAGTGGAATATTCGATACATTATTTTCCTGTAGCTAAAATGGAATTATTTGAACAGAATCAAATACAGGGTGATTCTGTTACATGATAAAATGAAAAATGTATCCTAAAATTCAAACTTTTTATTTTCAATTAATATTTATAGTACGATTTGAAGAATTATAGTTTCAAAAATGTAGAGAAACCTTAGGGTCTCTGTGACTTCTCCACAAAGTACGCCAGCATAGAATTATCGGTTAGTCTTCCATCACTTGTAATGAATAATACTGAACCAAGTCATGAATTCCTTGTAACACCGATTTTACCGTTCCTACGAGTTCTGAGATGATAGATCAGCGCAAGCTGCATTTGCAACTGCATCGATATCCATTTTTTCGATTTCTCAAAAAAACTGAAACTAACAGAACGCGATTATGAACATTATGAATTACATAGCAATCAACGTGTCACACATTAACAAAACGAAAGTTTCAGTGGGAAAGTTGTAAGTATAATGTATATCTGCAAAGATCATTTCATTTCGAAAACGGTTATGCAAAAATATACATGGTGGTCCATGAGATGAAAAACATGTTTGTTTCTCCTCTCAAAATGTGAGTCATGAATGTTTCCACAGGAACTGAAAATAATCATAAATACATCACGGAAAACCTCTATGAATTGGTTTTCTTGTCAAAAGTGTAGAATTTGGACCACCAAGTACAAGTAAACCTATTGAATGGCCAGCACGATTGTCAGATTCAATCTTTAAAAAATTTCAATCAACCTGAGAATTCGACAAGAAAAGGGCTCAATTATCGCATTACTAGAATAATATGTTAAACAAACCTTCGTATCTAGATTATTTGGCATTGTCTCGCCTCTACCGGACTTCTAATCCCCGCGAAACCTCAGTTAGTCAGCAGCAATGAAACGCTAAGAAATGACAATATTAACGTTCATCCCACATTTCTGTCTTCACCAGACAATGTCTTTTGTCAATCTGTTCTTGGAGTCAGCACCGCTGTCTTTGTCACCCTGCGAAATAGAATTTTTTGCTCATTTGCCTTTTACCGTTCCAGAGACAGCTATTATCGTCTTCAACCCTTATCTCATCCATGATTCATGTATTCCGACTAATCGCTTCTTGTAAACACCCCCTTCATAATTATACCTTGTCTGTTTCCGTCCCAAGGGGCCCCGAGAGCATCGGACATGGCCTTGCTGTCATGGTCTCTGCAGGAACATTAATTCGAGTCATGAATCACTCTGACAATTCTGCAGAAGGAAAAAAAACGTCGATTGTTATTCTTTAAATCGTTCCTGAATTAACCCTAACGCAGGTTTTTCTGTTGAATATTCTTCACAATTTGTTAGTGATGCAGGTAATTTTTTGAATATCCTCCGCACAATACAGTTTGTCGAAGGACTGATGATATTCAATCTGATGGCAAATGGTATCCGCAAGAGATTCTTTTGCCATTTTCTTGTCTCGTATTGATGTGTATTTTAATTATTTCATAGTAAAAGTTCAACAATCGTTTATGAGTTAGAATATAGTCTTCAAATAATAGACGAAGTAATACAATGAATTAGGTTGGATATTGATTATTCGCAATGTGTTCAATTTTGAAGTCCCCACTGTGATGTTGGGCTGTCTGAAATTTACGATTGATATTTTGTCTGGATTGAATATTGATTTATTCGGTTGAAATAATGTCTTTAAACACTCTGACATATTAAATGTTGATAGATGTGTTAGAATGGATAGAAGTAATGATTCCATCAGCATATTATAATGTAAAATGTGTTCTAGGAAATATAGTAACGATTTCATTAATGAGGATTAGAATTAGTATAGGACCTAAAATTGAGCCTTGTGAGACACCAACATTGTCTTTTCAGTTCGAAGATGATGCTTTTCCTTCATTTATTACGATTTTTCACTTTATGCTAACATATTCTATCACGCGATCAAAAATGATGCTAACCAATCTACAGGAATGCTTCTATAAATCCGTATAAAAATGCAGTTTCTCCACGATTATTGGATACTACATCAATTACATATACGTTATCATCGAGGTTATCATTGACAAATATAGATGATTTCTTTTACGTGTTGAATCTTCTACATTATTCAACTTCTGAAAACCAATCACTAACTTCGAATCTTCAGAATCCAATAGGCTTAAGCCAATGACGATGAAACAAAATTTTCGAAAGTGGACTCTGCTCTCCTGATATGGCATTTTCATTCTGATGAACTGTCACACGATTTCTGATATAGGATTCATAAAATGAGTCGATTACGATAAAAATATGAAGGATATGAGAAGTGATAGTATATACACGACGAAATTTGTACAGCGCCAGATTGAAAGTTTGCTCCGATAGCATATACTAAAGCGATATTTTTCGTTTTGTATCAAATTGTATATCATTGTTAGCAGTTAGTTAAGCGGAACCGTGCAAAAGTGGAAATTTGTTGACCTTGTTGGTTCGTTTCCCGCCAGTTCCTATATTTATTTTCTGATTTTCACACTATATCGTTCATTTCTGACCGGTATATCAATAGCTTATATCGTTATAGTTACGAGTTGAAGACGATCATAACTCTCTTGGGATGTCAGAGATGATAATATAATTCCCTTTCTGGACCAGTAACATAGCAACAATCTAATAACAACAGACAATTGCTGTCCCTCGTGAACGCAAGCTTTGCCATCGGTAATTGAGGCCCTCATAATTGCCTTAATACATAAATAACTTCAAGCTATGTCTATCAGGTACTTTGATATTTTCCATAAGATACAGGCTGTACTAATCTCAACCAGACATTTTTATGCTAGACGTGGATAAAGTATGGTCTTCTACTCGCGTATAATGACTATTGTTTCTTTGGATGATTCCGAAACTCGCTTTCGGATCGTTTCGAAAAGTTGATCCCCGAAAATAATAGCCATTATCGTACGCTTGACTGAGAACAAAAAAAATACTTGCTAGGTACTCCCTGGCCTCAATGAATTTCAATGTTTCTTAATGGAATTAATTTATGAGCAGTAACTGATCTCATGGATGTTCCATAAATAATGTGGAAAAACAATTCTTAAACAATCAAATTTTCAACTCTTCTACTCTAGATATGTAGGTTCTTGCGTTCATTATTCGATGATGCACGCAGTTTTCTCGATTTTATCAACTCTTTACATCAAAATATTGAGTTCACGATTGAACCCAGATATCAACAATTCTCCTTCCTTTTCATATCTTCTCATGATCAAAAATTCAAAGACCATCAGATTTGAATTCAATATTTAACTCAAAACCTACTGCGACTGATTACCTCATTCAATAATTTTTTCATCAAGTATTTTCGTTACCCCTTTCGAAACAAGCATTCAATGAAGCAATTGACACAATCAAGCAAATTGTCATCAACAACCATTATTCATTGAAATTCTTCATAAAAATTCACTTAAAATCTTACCCCCATATTATATATATATATATTGAAAGAAAGATATTGTGTTTGAACACAGAGCTAGGGTATGAAGTGAAAGGTTGTAGGTTGATTCCGTTTCGTGTGTGGATTGCCAACTGGTGCAATACAGATCTGTTTCGGCTCGCCAAGCCTCATCAGTTGCAGTCTTAAACAGTGAGGAATACGGATTTTTGGTACAGTGCCACCTACTAGCACCAAACAGAACGTGCTTTCCGGGTAACGACGCAGGAGTACAGATGTCTCTGTTTCTACACCTACGTCACCCGATTGCACCTTGAATCTGGTGTATATTATGAACTTGAATGCAATAACTGCAGTTCTGTTAATGTACGTAGTATAAAAAAAAGATGTTGAACAAGTTCGTCGTTCGTTGGATATTCAAACCGAATATTTTGAAGTAGGTACTTAGTATTAGTACTTAGTATTTGTACTACATGTCACTTTCCATTCAATTTCCATTACGATTGTCATGAAGTGCCTATAACTATTTTGCATTATGAATTACCGCATCAGAACCGATCGTTTCAGGGCCACATTTTAGGCTCTCAAAATCCCTAGGTAACGCACCCAAACCATCTTTCAAGCAGAAGTACATGCTATAGAGATATGTGCACAGAAGTGCCTCGAAAGAGACACTCGAATGGCAGAAATCTATGTCCTATCAGATTCATTTTGAGCTCTTGTGACTATTCCTTGATGCGAACGAATGAAAAAATACTCAGAACGATGAATAGATAGACAGATTGTAGATTATTTGATTAGTTCACGTTGGGTTAAAGTTACGCCAGTTCCTAAGATGGTCGCAATCGGCTCTTGGATGATTCTGATTGAATAATATATACAAGACTGAATTCTTTGGAGTTATTACCTGGTCATAATGAAACACTCCAAACCCTGTATTATATACGGAACGACTCTCATTTCCCTTCAAATATAGTGATCTCCTATAAAAATACCCTATTTCGAATTTCATTGCTTCCCCAGCTACACCTATAAATATGATTCATGACACGTTATAAAGGAAAATATATAAAAACGTCACGTTCTGATTCAATATCGCCTGTTTTAATGCGTTAAGGCAATTAAACATGATATAAACTCTGGCAATTTTTAATAATCGCTTTTCTTTCTGCGAAAAATGAGAAATATTGCTCAATTTTTCCATTTTCCGTCCCTCCAACTATTTTTTCTGTAAATTTGTATCCCATGAAGATAATTCGGGCCAATCCAGCCAGGACATGTACATACAGGGTCCTACAGCTCACTTCCCATCTTATAAGCATTTCAATATTCCGCAAACCTCATCTGTATCCAGAGGCTCTTTCCAGGAAATTATTTTCGATTATACAGGGTGTCCTAGAAGAGTGTGACGTCATGATGAAATGTTTTTGTAAATCACATATATACACTGTCTGTCATAAAGTTGACTACACTAAGTGACAAGATGTAAAGTTTAATCGCAGTTTCCACTCATAAAATCAACCTATCATCAATAATCAAGACAGCAACAAAATTTTATTCGGTAGTAATGCATGGTAATTTCAATACTACAATTGAACAATAGACAAATACACCACTTTTTCCTAATTAAACCAATCCTGTATGTCTGACCGTTCCCGAGTTCCCCATGTTGGCACGCGAATTTGGGACACTCTGTACATTAATCGATCCGAAAGCATAAAACAAACGTTTCTCTAATCACAATGCAATTCCTAGCGCATCGAAAGTTATCTTCAGAAAACTCGTCTTCGTTCCAATAGAAATTTCAATATGTAAATAAAATCGGATAAGGTGTTATTGATGAGCAATTTTTGAACATCAAGATGTGAAGAGTGAGGTGAAGAGTATATTTGCAATCAAGACTCATTTTGTCTGTTTCTATCCAATTATTATTATTTGACTTCCTCCTAACATAAAAATCATACCTACGAGCCACGGTCGCTTTCATTTATTCAATAGTCCCTAGAAAACATTTAATGAAACGAGTTTCCTGCAAACAACATTATTTTTCTAGATGGGCTCAGAATTGTCTCTATTTCATTGACAGGCTCAAGACCTGCCGTACTTCTTCCTATCGAAACTTTCAATAAGAAAAATCCTATCCTATTTCAATATTCTCACATTTTCTTTGGAGTCTATGCTGGAACAACGTTATTATTATGTTTTCGATATTTTCCATTGGCAAAGATTCCAAATATATTCAACAAATGAAAAAAGTAGGGAAGTCGTATAATGAATTAGTACCTATATCCATTTCACATATTCCAATCTTTATCAAATTATTTAGAAACAGGGTAATGAAAGTGATGAAGTGAAAGTTCTTTTGGATTTTTGGGGTGATAAGAGTTTGACTATATAGGTAATATAGTATTCCCTATAATCCTGTAGTGATTTTTTGGTCTAGAGGGGTCTGCAAGAGAGTATATACTACATGATCACGTGGTACAACACATGTATGGACAAAAATAAAAACGACCAATCAATGGCTTAGTACTTTCAACCCCCCCGGACCTACATAACAAGTAACCTGGATACCGGATCTAGCGTAAGCAATGAGATCTATGATAATTTGTATCTCAATGTGATTGTTCAACTCCATTTATTTCCTGGGAATTCATATTTCTTCTCGAGCTATATCTATGATTCTCAGTTTGAGAATTAATATATTCGTATCGAAAAGTTTTTTGTTGGTTTTCAGAGAAATTTATACATTATTTATTATATTTCCGCCAAAGGAGTATAACTAAGCTGAAGTATTCAGCAGAAAATACCCTCCTCCTCGTTTGTCATGAAGCAACTCGCATTTAGTTATAATTGATACGCTTGTTGAATTCATCAAAGAGAGAAATATCTTCGAACAAGCTAATGCATATTTAAGACTACCAGTAATGAGAGATAATGGATGGAATTGATAGACTTAGTTGAACGGATATCATCTCGACATGAAATTTGAAATTCAGTTTAGCAACTCTCACATAAAACTGTCATCGCAATTTCAGAAGTGTTTTTTTAACCGCCAACTTTGTTGCAAAGCAACCCTCAATGAGACATGTATGGGTAATGGAGACGGGGACCTTAGCTTTTAAGTGTCATCCGGAGCACTACTCGGTTGGTTTGTTTGCTCGCTAGCTCAGTCCTTCAGCTTTAATCTCGTACTTTTTCGATAAATGAGGTTATTTCCATAAAATTGCTACAGGATGTTTTTTGGGACTGTGCAAAATTTCGCAATTTTCAAACAGTATTGTTTCAACTTTAACAGCAGAGGCATGAAGATTATCTCATTACCTCTGGCCATTTCCAAAATTGTCTTGTTATCACTTTTCTTTACAGAGTGATCTCAAAAAATCAGTTTTTTGGTTTTGAAGTCATAACTTTTTTCCTCTTCAACCGATTTTCAAAATCTCAGGCTCATTTTGAAGCTGAAACCTCAAATGAGAGGATTTGAAGATCAGAATTAACTCAAGATAAACATTCAGAATCGAGGGTTTCCTCAAAAGTGACCCAAATCTGAAACACAACAAATCTGTAAATCCCGACTGGGAGGAGAATTAAATGAAAATCAACTTGTTTTCGGAAGGATCTTTCATTCTAGACACATCCAGATCTTTTTTCTTTCAGTAGTCAAAAATTGTGCGTGAGAAAACCGAATTGAAACGCCATGTTCTAGAAATAAAATCTGCTAAAAAAATGCATGGTCCGTAACCAACGTAACAAAAATCATAATTAGTGACTGACAAGACAGGTTGAAAATTACGTTCTCGTGAAAATAAAGACCAGGACAGAAAAAACTATTCGTAGGTCTTTCTTTTCTGAAGATATAAGACTTCATAAAAGAATTCAAAATAAAAAAAAAATTCTGAATACAACAAAATTTCAGGGTAACCTTCTCGCCCCCTAAGTATTCCATCATGTTTTGGATTTTTTCGAAGCATTTAATTTTTTAGACCCCAAAAAAAAATGTTATACGTACAACTATGGAAAAAAATTTTTATCTCTTTGATCAACTTTTTCCGCTGAACACAGCTATGGGTACCGCTTGTCTCGATTCAAAAAAATAACTTTTTTTCGCCCTGTACAGCAAACTATGATACTTGGAGAACTCGAGTTTGGGCGATTCTCAGTAGTTTTGTACGAAACTCACGAAAATTATATGTGAAAAAATCACAAAAATTTCCTTCCCCTTCATCCGTACCCAAAGTACCCCAAGGGGGCAAGGGGGGCGAAAAAAAAAATTTTTTAATGTCCGACCCCGATGCGGGGGTCAGGTAAAATATGTTTACCGATATATCTAACCTTTTGACCAGCAAAAATTTTACCTGCAAAAAAAAATTTGGGGGGAGGGGGTAAAATTTTTTTTTTCAGTATTTATGGTGGTGATATTTTCGTTTCGATCAAACAACGTTTTGGAAATTTTTCTTTTTTAATCGGGATTTAGATTTGGGTCACCTTTGCAGAAACCCTTGATCTTTAATATTTATTTTTAGTCAATTCTAATCTTCATGTCTGTTCATCTAACGTTTCAGCTTCAAAATGATTCTGAGATTATGAAAATCGGTTGAAGAGGAAATAAGTTATGACTGCAAAACCAAAAAATTGATTTTTTGAAATCACTCTGTAAATAAAAGTGATAAGAAGGCAATTTTGGAGATGGCCAAAGGTAATGAGATAATCTTCATGCCTCTGCTGTTGAAGTTGAAAAAGAAAACTGTTTTTCTTCATTTGGGATCCTTTTGAAAATTTCGAAATTTTGCACAGTTCCAAAAAACATCCTGTAGCAATTTTATGGAGATAACCTCATGTATCGAAGAAAAACGAGTTTATAGCTGAAGGACTGAGCTAGCGAACAGTGCAAACAGAATTCAAATTGTTCAAATAAGAAAAAAGTTATTCAAATTTAAACAGGGGCAAAATTTCGGGGTGCGACGTAATTAGTGTTGTGTAGTTTATTTTTGGGAGTTGCCATAGGTCAGATGACGTATATTGATCATCGATGCAAATTTCGATAACACTCTGATACGGTTCTGCGCAAATGTCTTGGCGAGTAACTGTATAGTGTAGTGAAGTGGGGAGAAGTAACGCTGAATGATCGAGGGAAGGTCAGTCAGTCAGTCAGTCGAGTCAAAGTGAAAGGTTGGGTCGCTAGTCGAACTCTGAGACAGAATAATTTTATTGTTATCTGTAAATGATAGGCGGTCGCTGATTGCGGTTGAAAATTGTCGATTGTGATTCAAAGCTTAAACACAAAGTACACACCTATTATTAGAGTCCAACTTGCATATTCATTAAATTCGAAGTATTTTCTATTTATTTTTTAATAACATTCAACTCAATAGAGACATTCGATGACTCTAGCACAGGTTTCACAGTTTCTATCGGTTACATAGACAGAAAATTTTATCATTATTTGAAACTGAAAATCAGTAGAGAAGGATTATCCTTAAATAGCAACGAGAAACTATAGTCTGTTTCAGTAAAGAATACAGCGTTGATGAGATAGGGAAGGTTTATCCTCGCTTCTCATTGCGTCTAGAAGCCAAGCTCACACAAAGTAATTATTGCGAATGGAAGTGGTTATAGGTTAGGTCAGGAGATTGACTGTTAAAGTCTCATTTCTATTATATTCACCGTGAATTTTGTTAATCAAGCTGTATAATATCAATAATTCGCAGGATACGAATTTGATTTTCACTAACACCTGGCAGCAAATCCGTCTCTTGCGTATTTTGGAAAATTAAGATTGTGTTTATATATACAGGCCGATTATTTTAACATGTGGTAATGGATACAAAGACGATTGAATATGCAACCTAACTATTGTGATGAACAGTAAGTTGGTCAGAAAATATCTTCAAGGACTCTCTCCCTTCCCGAGTTATACTGGTAGAACTGAAAAAGCTGTTTTTGATTTTTCACGAAGATATTTGTTATTTCAGAAAATATAACTCGGGAAGGGTGAGAGTCCCTGTAGATCTTTTTTGACTTACTGCTCACCATATTAGTTACCTTTTTCTCTATCTTTGTATATCTATTAAGGTTTAGAATATAGCGATGTTGAAAAAAACGGCCTTTATAAATGATTCCTGGAAAAAAATGGTACAACCCTATCCGTTTAGAAACTATTTCTCAGTCCAACTGATCTGAAATGAACCAGTCCAGAAGTCCAGAAAATATCAGCGATCTTGCGAAAGGAGGGAAATATATGTGCATGGTAGTTCTCGAAAAGGCTTCGAGCAATTTCCCTGCTAGCGTAGAAAATACTCTACGTGAAGTCCGATAAATAAATGCCCTAGTGGACGTATGCGACTATATTTCAGATGGAGGGTCTTGAAAGTGAAAAATATTCCAGAGATTTTGCTACATTTCCATACATTTATACACGTCTCGTGTGGGCGACGAAGTGTTAAATTATATCTGCACTAAATCATTGAGGATTAGGACCGAAACCTGCCATTCTCTATGCCATTTCTGCCCGTTTATCCAGAGGCGGATTCAGCAACTGGAAACTACTCATCAGAGAATGGGTTACTTCTTTTCATAATGTTGTAGCAGTTGAAATATCGATGATATAATCCCACATTTCTCGATTCCTCAATTTCCAGAAGCAATTTTTTAGTTATATGCTCAACGGATTAGAAGATTGAATCCATACAGCTGATGAAAGAGTAACAATGATAATAACATTTCTTTATATAATAGAATCAGCTGCACTTCCCTGTAGATTATCCAGCTTATGGAGAAATATTAAAAATCTTTATTGGTAATTGAAGTGATTTATTCGAAGAGGGAATATCCTAATGTACACATAAACCTGTACTGATTATTTCAATACGAGATTAAGTATATCAAGGACTATCACAACCAACAAATAAAATAATGGAATTCTAAACATTCAATAATTATAGAGAATGAGGTGTCAATATAAAATACCCTTTGGTTTATTGGACACAACTTTCGATGAAATAGGTGATACAATATGCTTGAATTCGTGATGCTTGACCTAAACGGCCTAAACTCTCGCCTAAACTAGTTAGAGCTGAAGGTGTTCAAATAAATTCAATGCGATCCTGAAACATTCTGAGAAATTTGATGTAAATATGAAATACATACCGTATAAATTATCTTCCTGTGGAGAAAGCTATCTTTTTGCATCACCCTCGAGAAAAAATTACAGAATTTCTTCCGTTGAATATGAACATTTTGGAAAATGATTTGAAATTTTTGGGAAACATATGGCCTTACCAATGATGAAAATAAGACCTGATGTTGGCGCTACTCTACTATTTTTCAACAGAACATCCTTGATTCGAAACAATTGAATTTCAATTCATTGCGTGTGGTTCTCATACACAACAAGAGAGGCGCTACCGTCGAAAGATATTTGAAAAGTTTTGTTTCAAACATGTTCGAAACATATTCGCATCAAACTCATTTGAAAATGGTGGAATTGTTAGAAACATTTGGATGCCCCTCATAATCGAATATTCATACTTTTTATCGAAGTAGGCGAAATCAAGAGATTTATTGCCAGGCCAAGTGAATTCACCAGTCAATGTCTAACCATTCCTGTTAAAAGCATATAGATTATTTTGAAAACCTTATTCCAACACCATACTAAACTTGTAGTCGTTATTGTTACAGCCCATCAAGTTTTCTTTGAGTTTGAATCTCCTGTGGACAAATGATAAGGAAGAAACAAATGATTATGTTTTTTGATGTGATGTCAATAATTTTGAGTTTTGTTCTGAATTTAATGAAGAATGAAACATCTCCAAACTAGTTACTGGGTAGGTACTGTTCGTACATTTTGTGGCGTCCGTGACAGGACAGTTCGAAGAAATGTAGAAGATACAGAGACTCAGAGAGATTAATAGAATATCGTAGAAATGAGATTATGAAAGTATGATCAAGATACTGCAAACACCAGATCCCGACTTCAGCAGGGAATTTTCGTCTTCTTAATCATAAGACGGAGGCGATTGCAGATTTGGATAAACAAGTTCTCGATTTAATGCTAGATGGTGATGAGTTCATAGAGGAAGACATCGACCTTGAAGTTGGTAAACGTGATGAATTAACGAGCAGGTATAATACTTTGAAGTTCAGAGTTGAAAATCGTATAAGCAAAGATTGTTCCGTCGATAATTCTACTCCAAGTGTCTCGAGTCATTCGAGATCAGCTCTGAAACTTCCTAAAAATTCACCAAATTTGGCGGAGACTGGCTGCTTTTCTGGAGTAAATTCAAGAGGATTGATGACGATGAGAGTTTGGAAAACGAGGATAAATTCCATTATTTAGTTCACGCTACTATACCCAAATATCGTGCTCATCAGTTAGTGAAGAGTTATCCTCTCAGTGGACAAAACTACCCCAAAGTTATTGATAGCTTAAAGTCTCGTTTCGGGAAAGATGAACTTCTGGTAGAATTTTACGTTGGAGGGCTCTTGAAGTGTTGAACAATTTGTCAGTCAAAGTCAAAAATTACTTCATTGTCTGAAGAATATTATTCTTATCGACAAAGTGGTAGGTTGAAAGCACACAATTTTCAGCATATGATGCATCATCTTTGAAGAACATGAGAGATTACAATACAAAATAAATATATAAATAAACTTACATTTCTGACATAACTCTGTAGTAAGTGTAGTATATAGACAATAACAGGTCAATTTACACAAGCAATGGTAAAAAAACACATATACATAACACATGAAGACTCACATATATACATTAAATAGATACACATTGAACGCAAAGGTGTGCCTCAGTATCCTATTTGATAAGGTAGAGTCACAACTTTGAGCTTGAGAAACACTTGGCGTAACTTTTGAAAAATATGCGGCAATGTTATTTGAACTTGTTGAATCCTGTTTACCCAAAGATAATCTCAGAGTCTGGCAACGAACTTCCACTGATCAATCCGATTTAAGAAGATACCCCTAATTCATCTGGATTTAATACCAATTGTCGACTGAAGAAACTAATGGCGTTTCTGAGAAGAGAAGTAGAGAATGAAGAGAGAATTTCTCTAGCAGTCTCCGGGTTTGATAATATAAACCCAAAAAGAAGGAGTTACCGAAGGAGGAATCCATTGATTCATTCAATCATAAGCAACAAGCCGTGAAATGTATTATCTGTAGAGATAGAAATTAGAAAATAAAGGATGCTGTCACATTTGTATGAAATTCGGAAACATTGCACGCAGATGTAGAGTCAAAATTGATTGTTCCGATTGTAAAAAACGATATGCTACAATGTTATGCCCTGATAAAAATGCTGTTCTTTCAGACAAACGTTCATCTGTCAACGAGAAACCAATTGTCGAAAATCTATCAAATCATACTCATGATGAAGTTTTCCTTCAAACCCTTCTCGTCGAACTTCATAATGATAGTATTTCTTGTCAAGTGAGAGCTATAATAGATACTGGCAGTCAAAGTTCCTATATAAATACGTTTGCAGCCTCAGAAATAGGATACCAAAAAATTCAAGAAGAACCTATAGTTCATGCGCTTTTTGGAGGTTCCCAATCAGATTGTTATATCAGCTTAAGAAATTTGAACCATAAATATGCATGTAACTTCCAAGCTTCCGATCAATCAGTGATTTGCAGCAATGTTATTCCTATCAAGACGAAACGTGGATGCGTGAGCTGCGATAATTGAAATTCTAACTGGTGCAGATATGTTCATAAAACTGTTCACTGGCAAGAATCATCATTTGGAGTGTGGTTTAGTAGCAATTGAGACGTTTCTTGGTAGACTCTTATGGAAAAGGTGCCAGTTTCTCGTTCAAAAAGTTTCAATTCAACTTCTATGATAGTGACTTCATTGTAATGCAGATCCCACGATATTTCTGATTTGTGGAAACTCGACGTATCAGGTATCGCTGGTCCAATTGATGAGATCTCCAGAAAAGAAGTTGAAGCATCAGTAATGGATCATTTTCAGAAAACAGGATCTGTGAATCTAGAAGGAAGGTACGAAGTCGTTCTTCCTTGGATCAACGGTCCTCTGCCAATAAGTAATTTTTATAGTGCTATAAAGAATACTTAATGGGCTGTAACAGTTATGACTACAAAACAGCGTGACAATCTAAATCATAGGTCAATATCATCGATAGTATAGATAGCACAACGAAAGTATAAAAGTCGTCTTTCCTACGACCACGTATGAAAACTTCAATAATCACACTGTTTTGTTATTCAGAAAGTAGCTCATATCACCATGGTATTGTTTATTTGAAAGAAAAAGAGCACTAGTGTTGATATGAAAAATATCACAACGGTCGCATGAATTGATAGAAATAATTTGGTATATTGTGAAGGTACTCACTGTCAATATAAGCGTTCTCAAATCAAATTCATGTTATTAATTGAAATTTCTGTCCTGTTTCGAATTATACCAAGAATTCTTTATCTATTAATTTCAATGTGTCTGATACATAACCTCTGAATTCACTTCAAAACTGGAACCTATACTCTTTGCTGGAACTATTTCGATGTTGATGACAGCGGGTGAGATCATTCAAAAGAGTACGGCAACAGTTTTATGCGCGGCTTGCTGCTTGCATCCGTTTGATGTCACAGTATCACCAAAGAGAAGATTCTTCGGTATCACAGATGTTTGCAAGGTGTCAAGGACGCACTAACTCGTACGCGCTTGCGCACTATACGTACTTCTATGGTTCTGTATTCCTGGTTGCGTGATCACTGGCGCTAGCAGGCGTATGGTGTCAAGTTTGTTTATGTACGCTGGTGTCAATATCAATAAAATTTGTCTAAACTAAGTTAACTCAATCAATCAGTAATTCACATAATGGGGAATTGTCGGAGGAGTATTCAAATATCATCTCGAATATGGAAATAAACAATACTTCATATCGAATCAAAACCACCTGAAATTATAGAGACCGCTCAAGTTACATTTTTGACAAGACCTCCCGCGAAATAAAAGTATTCGGAGTCGTAGGAAAAATAGTGTACAAAACTCGTTGAAAAGTGCATTTCCTTCACTCGCTACGTTTCCGCACTCACCGCTACGCGGCTCGTGCTAAACGACAACTCGTATGAAATATGTCACTCTCCACACGTATTGTGTAATATACTATCACATTCTGATAATTCAAATTCTCATTCTCCCAAACAAAGATCATGATTTTTCTTCTACAAACCCTGTAATTTTGCTGTGTCTCCTTCCGCAGTTCGTGGCATCACTGGGCTAGACGAATCACATATTGTTGCGCCATATTGCTCCACTTTAACATCTGGCCGTTCTTGTCGCGATGTCCTGGAAATCTGGGAAGAATTATCTGTTCATATATACCGAACGGTGGCGCCATCTGCGTTTCATGCTCTCACGTGACATTCGCCACATTCACCTAGATAATCGTAATTTTCGAGCGCACATAAAAATTTTACTGCCCCATGGTAGGTATGCGAGCTGTAAATCAGGACGAAATCCGAAATAAAATTGGAACTGCGAAGCGAAAGCATAGGCGGGACATCAATTTCAAATTGTGAATATTGTTGCTACACGACCATCATGACTGATGTGATATTGCCGAAATTATCTACATTATTATAATAGAAACATAGGGACCCATTCCTGAATGAGAAAACACTCGCTCCTCAGGTACAAAAAAAACACACAATTTACTGGTCCAGAACCCTTCTGTGGACTCTCCAAAGCCCACTTAAAAGAAGAGTTTCGACGCTGGGAAGCAGATGAAATTAAATCTCACTGGAATAAAGTGCCAGGACAAAGACAAGCGAGAAGGCTAGTGAGCCTTCCGCCAAGGAAAGCTAGACAGCTTCTCGAAATGGACAAAAAAGACTTGAAACTGGTAACGGGACTCCTTACTGGACACTGCCGTCTGAGGTATCATCTCAAAAAAGTAGGGCAATAATTGCCGCTACTGCGAGAATTCTGCTGACACTGCAGAACATTTGCTTTGCGAATGCAAGAGGCTCAAGTTCCTGAAAGGAGCCTTCTTAAACCCCTCTGATGTCAGGAACTTAGCTCCCAGGAAACTGATAATCTTAGCACGCAGTATCGGAATCAGGGGCCTCGAATAGATTGGGGGTTATACACAAAAGATCTTATAGGTCGAGGTGCTTGGTAGGCTGCACATGCACAACCTTAAAGATTATAATATACAATCCACAATCTAGGTAAATAAACTATATTCCATAAGTCGCCGTGGTGGCGATGAGCGCAAAGCGCGATGATTATAATGGAAGTCCATCACGGTCGTGGGTTCGATTCCCAGGCCCGTCAGAAATAACAAAAAAAAGGCGAGGCGACTGGGTGTAGCATGTTCTGTCCTTACATACATTTGATATACATACAAAAATTCTGTGGCAAATGAACTAAGTTTTCGATGCCAGGATGAGTGAAATGAATGAGTGAATGAATTAATGAGGGTGAGTGAAAGGTGAGAGCGAATCTTTAAAAGAAAATATTCCATAAACGACGTGGATTGCCGTGGATTTCAAAACTGAGCGTGTCAGATGTAAAATGTCAAGATGCGGTAGTGCCGCGAAGACAAAACCGATCGTAAAGCGATTTATATTATGCGTATCCTACCACTAGGGGGATGCTATATAGAGAAAATTATGGAGTTTATACGAACTATCCAAGGAAGATGGAATTTTTATACAGTCATATATATTGAAAAGAGTAAATATTTCATGCCTGAGACTCGCTCATTCGCATGCCGCCTGACGATCGGTCGTTATCCGCAATTCGCGATATACTCTTGCAAGTGCCTGACGGCGCCGTCATAATCCTCTTCAGTGAAGTTCAACGTTTCCTCTTTCTAAGTGTACATCAGTGAACTTATACCTAATGAAGCTACATACAGTGTTAGCAAAACATGTTATGAAAAAAAATATATAAATATATTTATCGTGGAAATCGTATCGTTTTTCGTTTGTTTACAATAACTATTTATTGAATTCAACAAAAGTTGTTAATTGAATAGTGAACAGTGAAATAATGTTTCCATCACAAATCTTTTCTAAAATATGAGGGAAAACCAAACTGAATTTAATTGTTCGGACCTTGATGATAATTTATGGGGATAAAGGTGATAATAGAAGACTATTCGGAAGAGAAAATAGTATATTCAATTGAATTATCAAACATAGTTTGAAATGAATGTCTGATAGACTACGAGCAGAAAACAACTACTTTCCTGGTAAATACAACGCAGAACATTGAATTATATCTACTCGCAGTCCATGCAACGATTCACACTGTGAATGCAGATCGCGAATCGGGACAGGCACGCGCTCAACAACTTACATACTGGTTTCGAGCTTATTGGCCCTCATCAGTGCAGGGTAGTTATCCGGGTAGAGACCGTGAGATCTCCACTCGAAGTCGCATGGTGTCGCCACTTCCAACTGTCTCTTGGAACGCGGCTCAAAGCGGTCAAATATACCCTAGACTATTTTCTCTTTCAAACATTTTTGTTCAATTTATGGATTTTCCATTTTTCAATAAAAGATCAGTTAAGATATATATCTGAATTCCGGAAGATGAGGCCTAAGTACTTGACAGGTCCATGCTAGAAAAATTTGAGTTGAGCAACCTATTAACTGTGAAGCATAGTATCGGGTATTGGTGACACAGTTATTATACTA
Organism: Chrysomela aeneicollis; assembly: GCA_029955515.1. Lineage (NCBI taxonomy): Eukaryota > Metazoa > Arthropoda > Insecta > Coleoptera > Chrysomelidae > Chrysomela > Chrysomela aeneicollis. The sequence continues at coordinate 5,202,200 of JARUHQ010000008.1, read as the reverse complement.
TTGTTTGAACACAGTTCGGAGTCTGACGTCAAATTCAAATCATCGCCTTGTAAGAGAATCTCTGTTGTTTGGTAAATGGGTTAGTTCAGGAGGTGGCGCCGTGGTTCAATCGGTGTCGACTGCAATTTTGGCAAAACACTTTATACACAATGTATACACATTGTGTGAGATTATTCTGTTGACATTGTTGACGATCGGTGGTGATCATGGTGTAGAGTGGTTTTCTGTTCATCCACATATATATCCGTGCAGTCGGTTTCGGAACCATATCTGGTTGTTCGATCCTAATTCGAACTCACCTTCGTCAATTTCAATATTTGGATTAGATGTTGTTTGAATCTAAATAGTATTTTAATCATGGTGTAGTGTTTTGAAGAGTTCATTATGTTCCTTAACAAATACTACTGCTTCAAATATATACAATCCCACCAGTGTGAGTACATTTACTTTTGGAAATACATGTTTGAAACTATCAGTTTGTTTCATACCCAGTATGTTCCTCAAGCATCTTTTTTTAATCACCATCAATATTCTGTGGGCATCTGTAGAATTTGCACAAAATATAATTCCATATCTAACACAAGATTGGACATATGCATGATACGCAATTAATGCAGCCTCTACGTTTACTGACTGAGCTAATACTTTAAGTGCATAGCAATAGCTTGCCATATTTTTTGCTAGTTGGTCAACGTGTTCTGTCCAATCCAGCCTAGAAACTATTGTGATTCCTAACAATTTCAAAGAAGGTGCAGCTGTGATTTCATTTCCATCATCAAATAGTGAAAAATCGTCATTCTGCTGCATATTAGAAAATGTCATGAGTTGTGTTTTATTAATATTCATTTGCATATTATTTATTTCAATCCAATTTTTTAGTATGTTTAGCGAATTTGATATGTTGTTTCTTACATCCAAGGTGGATATAGGATGGTGAAACAGCTTCCTAGTAACAAGCACTAGAATAAACTGTAGACCTTTGCCTACTTGATTTCATACCGTAGTAATATTTCCTGAAGTTATCAGAGATGGCGACATACCTTGTGTCGGTAAAACAGAAACTGTGCATCTGTAATACTTTTATCAGTTTCATCTGTTCTAGATGAAAAATGTTTGAGAAGATTCAAAATATCAATATTCATTCCAGATTTATCGAAAATTCATTGTTTTAATGTCGTTTCAAGTCACGTCTGTCAGATGTGAACCACAGAAATACGTAAGCTACAGAAATCTCCTTCGATAATCGATCTTACCGCCATCTTCTTTCAAGTCGTGGAAATATTAGTACCTTCTCAAACGGTCTACAAGTTTTTCGCAGAAACAATTGAAGAGCTGTTTCACCATCCTATATCCACCTTGCTTACATCATTTCCAGTTATGTCACTGAATATTAAAGAAGTGTCATCCGCAAATTGAACAATTTTTAGGTCAACCGTATGAGGCAAATTATTGACGTATAAAATAAACATTAGTGGCCCAAGTATAGAGCTATGTGGAACATCCACTTTGATTTCTTAGTAAGTAAAGTGTGGTCATCCCTATCGAAGGCTTTGGAAAGATCTATACATACTGCTACAGTTTTATTTTTATTGTTCAGCGAGTTCAATATCGTAGTAAGGGCATTTTATATAAGGCAAGTATAGTGGCTTTACCCCTTCTGAATTCATTTTGAGAATCTGAAATCAGTTTGTGAGTTTCGACAAAAGTTATTACCATTCTGGAATATATAATATTTTGTAATATTTTGTCCATGAGATTTTACATCTTCGTCAATGCAGCACCTCCTTGACTCAAAAAATTCTTGAATTCTCTTGTTTATTGTTTGCTCTCTTTTTCATTCTCTTTGATCGCCATTAGCTATTTCACCTGTCACCTGTGATGTGCTATGGGATTGGGCTGTCATTGAACGATTAGATCTTCATTCCATGTTGAAGCCAGCCAAATGTGTCAATTTGATTTATGTCTTTCCTTGATCGGTTAAATCAGTGGAATCCGTTGTAGCTCCTTCACAAAAGAGACACATTTGAAAACTTCAAATTACATTAAACTTATCCTATATTATAATGAACATATCATTTGCACGAAATACACGATTTTTTTTGTGTGCCCACTACCTTTGGTTTCATCAAATACCCAAATATCCGGAACTGACAATCAATTCCGATAGCTGTTAATTGCGGACCGAATATTGTTAATATCGTGACCAGTTATTTATAGTCCAATATAAAGCCTCTTCGTTATGTCCTGTCATAATGATTTATCTACAGACAGACTCAATTAAATTCGAGGTTCGCTATCGAGATCACTTTATGAATTCCATTAACAGAGAACGTACAAACAAAATAAAAACACATAATGTACTGGAGATACTCTCAATTTGAAACACGAACCATTAAAACCCATTCGAATGGCGAATGGCCCTTTCCTAATCTCCTGGGACGATCTGAATACAGACAATAAAAAGCGATTCAAATATCATTGGCGTTCTGATAGTCTGATGCGTTAAATATGAGGGTGATAGGTATTGTCAGGTTCGATACTCAGGATTTCCAGCAATTCTCAATGTTATTGGATGATCAAGGTTAGGTTGCTAGGATTCTTCTTTTTATTTCTTGACTACACGAAAGGTTGGTTGTAGATTATAGCCTTGAGTATTTTTGCAAGTTTTATTTCTTTAGGTCCGAGAGCTGTTGCTGCCTCTATCTACGGAGTCTAGTAGGAATTTTTTGTACAGAGAAACGAGTTTTGGTATATCTATTGTTAACAATATCGATCAATTAACTCTGAGATTCTGCGAACTGAAGTAAAATATTTTTCTTTCAATGTTCGCAAGGGTTGAATCAATGCATCAATAAATCCAGCGATTATTACATTTGGGTAATAGTTGTAGTTTTCGGTAAAGTACCGTCCGAGTTCTTGTGAAAGGATTGAGTATCAGTTGCTTTGTGTTGGTTAGAAATAAAGAAACATCTTCGAATTATTCATGGCCTTGATAATCGAATGTGAGTTTTCCATGAATAACCTAAATGTTATTTCTTAGATATTAAGTATTAGGTTGCTTACCTGAATGGAAAATGTATCTTTTTCAAACATGGAGATCGAGGGTTGATTTTTTTAAATTGCACCTCCAATAACAATTTGAAACCACCTAAGACACTGTCCACCTATCTTCAGAACTGGGTTCCTGTTCCATTCTCGAGTATTTCTGGCGTCAGCCCTTCATAAACCCTAGTATGAGGCTAAACACCACATAGCGGAATATAATATCAATCTCCGGCATCGAAGAAATCAATATCACCAAGAGTATCTATATTGTATCTAAGTAAATATCTGTTACACCGAACTGGCAAATGGAAGGTTGCAATTGATCATTGAACTGTTTCCTGTATAGTGATATAGGAGTGCCTCGAAAAGGACACTCAAAGGGCAAAAATCTAAATTCTATCAGATAGTCAAGCAGCACTGAGAGCTCTGGAGTAATTTTTTTTGGGAATCCCTTATCTCAGTCAGGTTTACCCACTAAACACTCCACCTCCTACGTAGGCTCGTCTGACCAGAGTCTCCGATGACACTTAGCCCTTATGTCCTGTATTGTACCCACTTCAGTATCTCAGTGCCTTGTACAAGTTTGTACCAGTATTTCACTGGATGTGAGTTGTGCCTTCTGCAATCCAATGCCTTGCATTTGCATAATATATGTGATACTGTTTCTGGTTCCTGTTTGGGTCGCCATTATACAGTCCCATCCTGGTGACTGGCGCGTCGCCGGTCATAAGCACTATGACAGTTTGTATCTGCTCTCTGTTCATGTTTAGCAGATCTGCAGTTCGTCTGTGGCATGATTCCTTGATGTATTGTTTCCCATGTATATTCCCTGGAATATTTTTCCAGCGATTCTTATGTTATTCCCGAATCCAGTCTCTTACAGACACTGGGACTGTACGCTTTATTGGTACTCCTAGAGTCTGTCCTGGATCAGGATCATTATCTGACCATCTTCCTGCAAGTTCGTCAGCTTTCTCATTGCCAACAATCCCCTGATGTCCTCACACCCAGACATTATTTGGATCTGCTCATGTTCTATGGCTCTCCTGTTATTCTCCTTTACGCATCGGAGAATTCCATATACCTCTGCTTGAAAAACGGAGGTGTGTTTTTCCAGTGAATAGCTGAGCTTGGTTTCCGGGTTTTTCAAGTAAACTCCTGCTCCTGACCCATCTGTAGTCTTTGATCCGTCTGTATACCAGATCTTTCCTTGCAATATGGTGCTGAGCTCCATGTTACTCCATTCAGTTCTATCTGGAATGGACACCCTGAATTAAATGTATGTCGTATGGGACTGTGATCTGTTCTCATGTTAAGTGTATCCCTGTCCACTATTCTTACGATGTTTATGTGCCCTGTCCCTATGTTAACATCGTCCAGTGTATTTTGTAGTCTGAAGGCACTAAGCCTCGTCTCCCCCTGTATCACTAGGTGTAGGGGAGGCAGATCCAATAGTGACTACATGGCTGCAGTAGGCGTTGATTTCATAGCATCTGTGATACCTAGACAGATAAGCCTTTACACCTTGCTCAGTCTTCTTATTGCTCCTGTTTGTACTGTATTTGGTCACCATACCAGTGAAGCATATGTTATGAAGGGCATTACCACCCTGTTGTATATCCAGTACAACATCTGTGTTTTTAGTCCCAAATGTTTTCCACTAGAGCTTCTGGCCACCATTACAGCTTTTTTGTGGTATTTTCCATTTGTTGTTGCCAGGTCAGTTTCGAGTCTAATATCACTCCTAGATATTTGAACTCTTCTTTCAACTATATCGTTTCTCCTCGAAGTTGTAGAGGACCAAGCCCTTTCTGTTCCGTCCATCTCAACCCACTGTTATTCAGTATCCTGAGTAGCCCGTCCACAACCATATTCCACAGGAGTGGGAACAGTACCCCCCCTGTACCACATAACAGTGGTATGTATCATACTGTTTCTCAGCATTGAGTTTATCCAGGCCACACAGGGTTCCTCGATTCCTTTCTGCCTGAGAGCTCTGATTATGGAGTTCATAGAGGTGTTGTCGAAACCTCCTTCTACGTCTATGAAAGCCGCTAGTAGCACCTCTTTGTTTTCCAGCGAATTCTCCACCCTCTCGACCCGTCGATGGAGTGATGTTTCTGTTGAACAGCCAGTCTTATAGGCATATTGATCGCGGTGCAGTGGTCTTTCTACCAGTTTGCCATCCTTCATGTGTCTATCTACTAGCTCTTAAAGAGTCTTTAGTACAAAAGACATAAGACTTATTGGTCTGAGAGACTTTGCCGTTCACTGTCCGATTTTTCCAGGTTTCGGTAAAAGCTTACCCTCACTCTTCTCCATATGTTTGGTGTCATTATTCTGCAAAGCCATCTGACCAGTATTTCTGGTCCTTTCTGTGGCACTGCTAGCTAAATCCTGTCAAATCCTGGTGATTTGAAGGGTTCAAATGAGTTTGCTCTGAAGTCATACACTGATGACAAATGGGTTACTTCGATGTGGGTTCGAGGTTACGAGAGAGTTAGAGGTAACGAGTAAGCAGACTGTCTTTCAAAAGAAGTGAAAATCACACGAAATAAAATCTCACTGAATTGAAGTGCCAGGAAATAGACAAGCGCAAAGGATATTGAGCCTTTCAAAAAAGATAGTTAAACAGCTCATCGAGTTGGACAAGAAAGACGTGAAGAGATTGACAAATCAGAGAGTGATAGTTGCCACTACTGCGAGAACTTCGATTGAACTGCAGAACAATTGCTTTGCAAATTCAAAGTGCTTGTCTGCAAGAGGCTTAAGTTGCTGAAAGGGACATTCTCAACTCCCTCCGAAGTCATGAACTAAGTTTCCAGTGAACTGATGAACTTTCAACTGGGCTGGTGGCCGAGTACGTTGAGACGCTGACTATCGCCTAGAGAGTCATGGTTCGAATCCCGGCGTGACTATTAGTCCTAAACTCACAAGCGTTGCTTTGAAACTGATTTGGCGGTGTGAATCTCGCTAAATGATTTTGAATATACGTTCCTGAGTACTACCAGAGGCATACGTCAAGGTGGTTGACCCTTTCCAATTTCTACACAACTGTTGGAATCGCTAATTCAGTACAAATTTTTGATTCTTCAATACCTTTTATGTGAATAACATACACTTCCTTCTTAACGATAAAGTGTTTATTGTTCGATGTATCCAAGATTGAACAAAAAGCTGCACAGTTATTTGATTCAAACAGCTCACATATACTCAAAGTGGTGGAAAAATATTTTATTGTTCTTAATTTCAGTATAATACTGATCAGAGTTCAGGTTTTCACAGTTGAAATATCTCCTATTATTAATGGAACACCCTTATGTACTTTATATTTCACAAATTCGACACCAAAGGATTAAAGAATCTCGTCAATTTTTCGAAGATAACTCGCGATATCGATCACTTTGCCGGGCATGCTGGCATTTCACAGGGGACCAATGTAAACACCCCGTCAGAGATGCGGAAGAATGTAAATATCAATATAAAAGTTTGTCCTATCTGTTAAATCAGAATGGCCGATCATAAATCAGATCTCGGAGTTGGGCCTCGTATCTACCAGAATTCATGGTTTCCAGAATCTACTGGTGTGTTGGAACTCTCACACGGGAATTTTCACGATGCACGTTCATCAGGCATTACGCTGTGCGTGGTTGAGATTGAATGTTCTACGTGGTATTATACAGGGAAGTAGTAATTTTCTGCTTGTTGTCTACCGGTCATTCGAACTGTCTCACATTATTTCTATAAGACTTGTATAATCTGAATAATACATTGCTTGCGGCATAATTTTCATTCATATTAAATTTCGTTGTTGAATTCCTAGAAGCAGAACATATGAAGATGGTCTACTTAGTGAAAATATACAGTACCCATGACTATTCAACTATTCACCAAAGATTAGTGAGCTGATGAAGATTCTTTAAAGGTCGACGGTGATGGTGATGTGATGTAATCTGATGTAATAGTTTGTTCCATATTTTTTGCCCACAGGATCATGACAAATTAGTGTTCTATGATATTTGTATCCAAGCGTGACCTATCAGCAATATTCCAAATGGGACCACTCAACTTCATTTCCCTTAAAAATCCGTCCAAATGATAGCAAAATGGTTTTGCTATATCTGCAAATCACAATGTCCGTATGAGATTTATCGACTGGCAAAAAAATTGTCCTCAGTGACCACAACGTCCAGTATGCACGAAGGGAAAAACAGCCGGGACTTCTGGAATTACGACTTTTCTACCAGACATTTTATTTCAACTAATAGGGTGTTTAGGCACCTGAACTCCACCTCCTAGAAGGGCGTTCTTCCGTTACATTGTGAAACTATACTACTCTGAATTAACCGTTGATGTTACGCCACTAAGCTTCCTAGGGATTTGAAGTTCATTTAAAAGTACCACTTTTTTCCAAAAATAGGGATTAAAAGTACCCTTCAGATCCCTAAACTGAATAAAAGAATAAAGTATTGTGTGTCGATGACGATACCATCGATTTCCGAATAACAGTGAGAGTTGTATTTATTCTGGTTGTTTTTGTACTGACAATTTCCAGAGTCTCCAAAAGTGAAAAGTTCATTATTGTGGCGAAGATGAGAACACGTGGGAAATTCAGGACTCTACTATCCGAAAGTTGAGACTGATCTAGTAGGCGATCTCTTTCAATGACCTAGAGATACAAAAATCGTTCCACCATCTACTAGATCCATCTTGAAGACAATGTTTGGTGTTTATTTGTAGATTTCTTCCTATCACTTTCGAAACTGCTAACCAGTTGTTATTCCACATAATTGATACTTGCAATCAGGTGTTTCCATACCATGTGGTAGCATTATGTGATTAATGTATGTTGCGGCTACTCCATCAACTTCGAACTCAACCACTCTTCCACAGTTCCTGATGTGAACTTTTCTCTCCCAGATTATCTTTTGTCATGTGTCGCGTAATCTCATTGGTCAGAACCCGGGTTGAGGCAGGTCGAATCTGCTTTCAAACTCGCTTTCGTTGAGGTCCTGTGATTCCGAATAATCATCTCAACCTAACAACACAATGAGTGTCGGAGATATTGTTCCGTTGATTTTCCTTCGGGCGTGTATTGATGTAGAAACTATCCAGTCTGGGAGGGTATTGTGTTTGTGAGGTCAGAAAATAGCGCTTCGGGGTAGCATTACGAGATTGGAACAACGCGATTCATGGCCAGTCGACCGCGACATCGTCGATCTAAATCGAGAATTAGTCAGCTGGGGCAATTTGGGTCTATTGGTATATTACTCGATTGATCGATCAATCAATCAACATTTTTCATTATCCGACATGGTTTACATGTTTAAGATTGAAGAAAAAAATAAAAAAGAGATGATACTTGCTGAATCATTCCCAGGTTGATATATCTTGTAAGAAAATATTCATAATAAAATGGAATGAACAATTTGAAAATATTGCCTTCTTCTATATTTTTTGACAAAAAAACAATGGCTAGCTCAGTGGGCGATGAGATGAATAAGGTTTATTCAGAAATTGGTGACGAATTTAAGGTATTCATTATTATAAATTACCAGGTAGGTATTGTACCAGGTATACACCTTTCATGCAATTCTGATAATAATTACTACCATAGTCCATAATGTGTAAATATTAACCGAATAGTGGAAAGTAACTTATGTCTTGAGGATATTTGTCACCAATGAGTTCCTGAACTTATTTCGATGGAGCCCACGGATCGAAAAAAAATAAGAAGATAGCTGTTTCTTGTTGCTGTTGCCCGATTGAAGTCACTAATTTCTTAGATGAATTGAAACATTCATTCAAATATGGAATATTTGAGTAGCACATTCAACTTCGAAGGAAACTTGCCAGTGTCAACATTATTTTGTATATACCTGGTCATATTTTCAAAATCAAAATTTTTCAATATTTATGTCTCGTATGGAATTAACATTTTATTTGGTAACGGATTATATTTCGAAAAATAATTCACTTATCGAATACGGCAAAGAAAAAAGACACGATAAAGAAGAACAGAAGTGAAGTTGAAAATATGTGGAAAATCGGAACATGGAACATCAGGAGTATATGCGAAGAAAGGATATGGATTTAAACCACTTGTTCATTCACTTACTCAACTATCAAACAAATGATACATTGGATATCATAGCAATACCAAGATGTTTATGCAGAATATACAACTATTTGGATATATGATATACTTACTCCCTGTAACTGTGTACAGGGTGGCTGGAATTCGAGCCTCATCATTGGGATCTCATAAAGCGTAAGAGAGACAGGGTCAGTTAAATCATGGCAAAGTTGCACAATTTGATGCCTTGTTCTGAAAGTTGGAAAATTCCGAAGAGTTTAGAAATTTCATAAAATCGTTTTTATGTTTTTCTGGTGTTATTTGAAGAAATTCATCGATATGAATAACACTTCATCATGGCCACTTTTTCCTCCCCACAAGACAGCGTTCTCAAATTCAAAATCCGACGTTTCGTCGTTAAGAAACCATCCTATTTTTTCAGTGTGAACAGAATAAATGTTTCAATTTACCATCTTCCAAGTATATTTGAATCAGGGATTTTTTTGTTGCTAGATTGTTGCTATGTTACTTGTTTTATAGCATCCCTAACATCCCAAGGAAGTTATGACCCCCTTTAATGATAGCGTAACTATGACGATGTAAGCTTATGATATGCCGGTCAGAAATAAAAATCTGAATTTCCAAAACTCTCCCATTCATATTCATCCCATCTTTTCTTCTGAAAGGGTTTCTAATAATTTCGTATTTTGTTTCTAGTTCCCCCAGACATACTGAACGAAGACACCAGCGGGGACATGTCGGTGTCAGAAGGGGAGAACACCACGCTATCCTGCAAGGCAGCTGGCCATCCCACACCGAGGATCACTTGGAAGAAGGAAGATGGACAGCCGATAATGATCAGGAAGGGCGTCAGGGATTATTTCAGAGGTGAGACAAACATCCTGTCCATTTGATGGCGCAGGAACGGAAACGTTGCCATCACGGATAGCAAGATTGAGATAAATGGAATGGAATTCACTTGAACTACACCTTTTCCAGTTTTATTTCAGAAAGCGTCAAGTTAATTTCAAAATAGTCACTTGTATTACAGAAAGTATCAATTGTATTTCAGAATAGTGAGTTGAATTTCAGAAAGCGCCAAATGTATTTCAGAATAGCGACTTCGATTTCAGAAAGCATCAATTGTATTTCAGAATTGTGAGTTTAATTTCAGAAAGCGTCAATTGTATTTCAGAAAAGTCAACTTTATTTCAGAATTCGTCATTTGAATTTCAGAATATATAATTTGTATACAAATGACGAATTCTGAAATTCAATTGACTATTCTGAAATACAATTGACGCTTTCTGAAATTAAACTAACAATTCTGAAATACAATTGATGCTTTCTGAAATCGAACTCGCTATTCTGAAATACATTTGACGCTTTCTGAAATTCAACTCACTATTCTGAAATACAATTGATACTTTCTGAAATACAAGTGACTATTCTGAGATTCAATTGACGCTTTCTGAAATAAACTTGATGGTTTTTGAAATACAACTGGAAAAGGTGTAGTAGGGTTTGTGAGAAATGAAGATTATTGAAAAATATTTTCAGAAGTTCCGATCATGTATATAAGGCAAATACTATTAGTGAATCACTTGCACAATGGAAGAACTTTTTTTCAATGAGAGCTCTCCTATTATCACGGTAAATTTATTTATCATTCTCTGTTTCTGAATAACAATTAGAATAGAGGAGTCCGGTTCTGGCAAGTAATCTACCTAGTTAGAACCAACGTGCATTGCGAAAATATTATTCTTTCAACAGAAAAATAATCAGGATAAATTCAGTACTATGTAGTTGTAAAATCAGTGTGGCGAATAGTGATACATCGATAGGTGTAAGTACTTATCGTACAAATCAACTCTTTACATAGATAAACAGTCAATTCAGACTGTAAACACCAAATCAGAGCGGTCGACCAAGAACTCTTATCAATCTGTTCACCTACATCGGACAGAGGCGTACTTGGCCCACTACATACATCTCGGCATACAAGTATGAAACCAATATCTAACTTCTTCGTGGGAAATATTTGACAATCATGTCAGAGACTGGGAATACTTCTGACTACAGGGGTACCCCAACTAAAACATCTACCCCCCAACCAAAAACCTTCTCCGCTGCAGCCAGCCAACAAGTAGTTCCTAAATTTCCGAAACAAAACCAAGCTATTCTTTTGCCATCCATTGACGGGATTAAAATACAAGAATATATAATTTCCTTGGGATCATTAGTACAACCAAAAAACATCCTTTTCTCCTCCAAGATTTCAAATAACAGAAAATGTATCTACCTTTCTAGTGAAGAAGCAGTCGACAACTTCTTAACAAATTATGGGCAAATCGAAATACAGAAAAACATCATAACTGCACGTAGATTGATCACCCCCTCTAGCCGTTTAATTCTATCAAATGTTTGTCCCGCAATACCACACGAGATTATAGAATCCCACCTAGTTGGCCTTGGCATGAAATTAGTATCACCCATCTCATTCCTAAGGATGGGAATCCAAGACCCACAATATAGTCATGTGCTTAGTTTCCGCAGACAAGTATATTACACACCCACAGATGATATAATAATACCAGAATTTTTCCTCATCAAATATGAAGACACATCATATAGAATTTTCATATCCAAAGATGGGCTTAGCTGTTATAAATGAAAAAAATCTGGACACATAGCCGCTTCATGTCCTGAATCCATAGCTGATGAAAATATATCCACTGAGCCGCCCCTCCAACAACCTTCTGAAGAACCTGACGAAACAATATCACCTGAAGAAGCTGTAATTAAAACTAACATCCAAATTGAGACGACAGAAACTTTTTCAAACCAAAAACGTTCAAGATCCGAACTCTCTTCCCCCTCCTTAGAAAATCCCCCCTCATCAAACAGGAACTTCCTGAAACCTGAACTCAGACCTCAGAAGAAGATGAAACCGCGAGTTCCCGCTGAAAATCCTTTCGCAGCTGAGATAGCACCCGCAAAAAAAACGATCGAAGAAGCCTCCCTCCCTTTCATCTTGAACTTTGATCAACTAGCCAGCTTTCTTGAAGAATCGTTTGGATCAACTAATCCATTGAATATTGCAGCCGAATATACCAAAGACATCCACGGCCTTCTGAATATGCTCACAACTATATATCCCTTGATAGAAGAACGAAAAACAAAAGCAAGAATAACCAGAATAAAAAGGAAAATCCTTAAGCAATTAAATCAAGAATTTGACCCTAGCGGCAGTCAATCACAGTCCCAATCTGAAGACACTGACGCATCACAAGAAATATACTAATGGCCCTATTGCAGTGGAACATACGAGGGTTATTTACCCACATAGAGAATCTTCAAATCCTCCTTCAGGATACAAACATCAATATTATCTGTCTTCAAGAAACAAATTTCAAAGAAAATCGAACATATAACCATAGGAATTACAAGGCATATCACAAAATCAGGAACTACGGCGAGAAAGCCAGTGGCGGAGTATCGATCTACATCGATGAATCATGGGAATCTGAAGAAATACTACTCCACACCGATCTAGAAGCCATTGCAGTGAAAATCTCTGCACCTTTGAAAGTAAATATATGTAATGTATATCTCTCACCCAGCAGAGACATAGAAATCAAACAATTGGAGAAACTACTGAAAGATATCCCGAAACCTAGAATACTATTAGGTGACTTCAACTGCCATAGCACAACCTGGGGCAATGCAACAACAGACAAACGAGGGAAAATAATGGAAACATACATTACCTCCTCCCACTTAACATTACTTAACACGGGCGAGAAAACAAGATGTAACCTTGCCACTGGAAACCACTCTGCCATAGATATAACCTTATGCGATACCTCACTCATCCCAGTTCTGTCATGGGAAGTATTACCGTACACCTATGACAGCGACCATTGGCCGATTATACTGAAATGGATAACCCACGCACAAAATCCGATAACAACCCCTGAAAAATGGAAACTCAAGAATGCAAACTGGGCACTATATCAAGAACAACTGAATAGGTACACCCCTGAAAATTACACCCCAGAAGGCAATATCAATGATATTCTTGATAACTTTATAAACTTACTGAACGATTCAGGAAACATAGCATTAGGTAAAACGGCTACAATCAAAGGACGACAGGCGGTACCCTGGTGGAACAATGAATGCTATGAAGCACTGAAACAAAGTAAAAATGCATTCAACAAACTCAAAAAACATAACACTATAGACAACATGTTGAATTTCAAAAAACTGAGAGCCAAAGCAAGACACGTAATAAAAAAAAGTAAGCGGGAATCCTGGCTAAAATATGTATCCTCAATGAACAGCTCAACAACCGCCAGTGAAGTTTGTGATAAAATAGGAAAAATTAGAGGAAAATCAACCTTCACAAAAATAAACACACTAAACATCAACGGAACGCTCATCACGGATGACCGAGAAATTGCAAACTCCTTGGCTACAAAGTTCGAAGAATTCTCTAATGACACCAACTATGATCCCAGATTCTTGAATCAAAAAATAACAACAGAATATTCGAACATTAACATATTAGATGATGATAGCCCCATCAACCTCCCTATAAATATGGATGAACTTGAAGAAGCCATAAACTCCGCAAAAAACTCCAGCCCTGGACCAGATGGAATCCCTTATGCCTTCCTAGTTAACTTACCCTTCGCCACGAAAAACTATCTTTTAAATATCTATAACTACATGTTCACAACCCAACAATTCCCTACCACCTGGAACCAAGCCACTGTTATTCCTATTCTGAAGGCGAATCATTCAAAATGTTCCCCTGAATCCTACAGGTCTATATCTTTAACATCCTGTATATGCAAACTACTGGAGAAAATCTTGAACCAACGACTCCAATACTATCTCGAAGTTAACAACCTGATAACAACCGCACAATGTGGATTTAGAAAAAACAGGAGTACTATGGACAACTTAGTAAATCTAGAGTCTACCATACATGAGGCATTTGCTACCAAACGGAAAGTAATCGCAGTATTCTTCGACATTTGCAAGGCATATGACACAGTATGGAAATATGACATTCTTAGGAAACTAAAATCATGGGGAATAGATGGAAACTTCCTGGCTTTCACACGAAATTTTCTAGAAAACAGAAGTTTTCGAGTCCGAGCCAACAACGTTATGTCTAACTCAGTACAGCAAAAGAATGGAACTCCACAAGGCTCAATACTCAGTGTATCTCTCTTCCTTATTGGCATAAATGACATTGTCCGAAATATCAAGAACCCCATCAAATTAGGGTTATACGCAGACGATCTCGTCATCTACTCATCTGGAAAGAACACACATACCATAGCAAAACTCCTGCAAGAAGCAATAACAAACCTTGAGCAGTGGTCCTATGATACCGGCCTCAAGTTCTCAACCACCAAAACGAAGGCAATGTGCTTTTCGAAGAAATCTCACCGTGACATCCTTCCAACCTTACATCTTTATGATGTAAATATTGAATATGTTGAGGAAATCAAATTCCTGGGACTAATTTTCGACCCTAAACTGAATTGGAGTCCACACATAAGATACCTCAAAAATTCGTGCACAAAAAACATAAACCTACTGAAAGTCCTAGCTAGCCATAGTTGGGGAGCAGACAGTAGTACCCTCCTGCAAATTTATAAATCATTAATAAGATCGAAACTTGATTACGGGGCCATTATCTACTCAAGTGCAAGGTCATCGACCCTCAAGCAACTAGATATTATTCAGAATACCGCACTGAGAATAGCTATGGGTGCCTATAGAACAAGTCCAGTGGACAGCCTTTATACGGAAGCCTACGACCCACCACTACGAATAAGACGTGTACGCCTCAGTCTGGAATATGCAGCTAAAGTGGCAGCTAATGATACAAATCCCACACATGCCCACACATTCACTAAGCGATTTCACAATATCTACGAAAAAAATCCCAATATCACACCTCCTTTCAGCAAAAGAATAGCCTCCCATAATATCAACTTCTCTAATATCATCCCAAATAGTATCATTTACCCCCCTCCCTGGATAGTCAAACTCCCAAAGTGCAACAAATCTCTCTCCAAATATCAAAAAAAATACACTTCACCGTCCATTTGGAAACAACTCTTCAATGAACTGACGAACAAATACCAACAGCAGAACTTCATCTATACAGACGCTTCCAAGAAAGTCGATAGTAATTGGATAGGATCTGCCGTAGTTACGGACACAACAACCTACGAATATCAACTACCAACTCCGTGCTCAGTGTACACCGGCGAATTATACGCCATCTCAATGGCCATACAAATAGCAAAAAACCTCATCCATCCACTCTCAGTTATCTTCACAGACTCCCTAAGCGCGGTACAAGCACTGACAGAATTATATCCCAGACACCCGATACTGTTAGATATCAAAAGAAACCTCCAGGATCTGAGATCACACAACAAAGATGTTGAAATCGTCTGGATACCATCCCACATAGGCATACCTGGAAATGAAAGAGCAGACGCTGCAGCAAAGATAGCTTGTAACAACAGAGACAACATCAACCCTATTCCGAAAATACCCTGTTCTGACATGAAGAGCGAAATTAGAACATATGAGAAAAAACTATGGCTAGATCGTTGGAAGTCTTTAGAAAACAATAAATTATATGACATAAACCCGGACCTAACACCTAACCCATTGCGTGGAATCAACAGGCGAAACCAGGTAGTAGTTAGCAGATTAAGAATAGGACACACCAGATTAACACACGAACACTTGCTGAAAAGTGAACCTCCAAAAATGTGCTACGCGTGTGATATCCCGATGACAGTGAAACACCTAATCACAGACTGTCCCTTGTTTGAAATAGACAGGGAACAACAGGATATACCTAAAGACTTAAAAATCGCTCTAAGCCCGGGAAACGTTGAAAAACTCGAACTGTATCTCAAAAACATAGACATGTTCAAACACATCTGAAATAGAATAGTGTATTTATTTGCATTGTTTATAGAGTAGTAGTAGCTTTACAGTCTTTTAGCTTGACTAAATACACATAATTATCTCACCGAAGCTATGCTTGTTAGTGAGTGATTACAATAATGGAATGTATATATATATATAAATGATGATATAGTAGTACATAAACATAAAAAATATAATGAATATTGAAAAAACACCTGATAAATTAATACTAATATCTAATAAAGGTACATATACATTTTATAAAATTGAAGATTTCAAATGATGGGCATGAGACTTTCATATAATAACGAATAACATACCCTATATTATTATAACTATTGTTAGAATGGAATGAAACTGATGGAAGGGATACTCATCAGTTCATGAGATTATGGATGAAGTCTAGGGGATTATTTCTTATGTGTTTTTCCAGTTCTTTTACGAATACGAAGGTTGATCTACTCTCTCGAACATTCATTGGCAAGCTATTGTACAATTTTGGACTTAAATAATTGTAACTTTTTTGTCCGATAGATTTGTATGTCCGAGGACATCAATACTGAAAGTACCGTCTTGTGTTATGATCGTGGGAGACTTGTACGAGTTCATTCTTGTTTTTGAATTTCCTGATGTTACTGGTTATATAATATAGTTGTCCCAAATCTAACATTCCCGATTCCTCATACAAGCGATCACTTGGATATCTCAATCTTTTTGAGAGTATCAGTTTGAGAAAACGTTTTTGAATTATTTCAAGCGGACGGAGATGAGTTTTCGAAGTTCCTCCCCATCCTAATATACCGTATGTGAGATGGCTTTCTACTAAACTATGATAAATCATTTTCTTTTGTGTCTGATCTAGAATGTCTTTCAATTGCCAGAGTTTATGTAGTACCAATTATTATCTACTACCTATTTGGAATGTTCTATTTTTGAAAAACTTTCCTAATGGGAACAAACACAACACTGGAGACATTTCACATTCATTTATTACTCACGTTAATATTATAATCACATGCTATTAGAACTACACCTTTTCCAGTTGTATTTCAGAAACCATCAAGTTTATTTCAGAAAGCCTCAATTGAATTTCAGAATAGTCACTTGTATTTCAGAAAGTATCAATTGTATTTCAGAATAGTGAGTTGAATTTCAGAAAGCGTCAAATGTATTTCAGAATAGCGAGTTTAATTTCAGAAAGAATCAATTGTATTTCAGAATAGTCAGTTCAATATCAGAAAGCGTCAAATGTATTTCAGAATAGTCAATTGAATTTCAGAATTCGGCATTTGTATACAAATGATATATTCTGAAATTCAAATGACGAATTCTGAAATTCAGTTCACTTTTCTGAAATACAATTGACGCTTTCTGAAATTAAACTCGCTATTCTGAAATATATTCGACACTTTCTGAAATTGAACTCGCAAGTCTGAAATACATTTGACGCTTTCTGAAATTCAACTCACTATTCTGAAATACAATTGATACTTTCTGAAATACAAGTGACTATTCTTAAATTAATTTGACGCTTTCTGAAATAAAACTGGAAAAGGTGTAGAAAACTCAAATTAGTTATTGATATTATTATAATTATCATTATCATCACTTCAAAACTTGATGATAGAATGAAGATAATCTGATTGTACTCGGTATTCGGAAATTATGCGAAAAAATTGAGGGGGTGATTCTATTTGAAAAAAAAGGATAGAGAGTAGAGTAGAGTAGAGTAGAGTAATTTATTTGACCACTTTACATACAAGGTACATTTATGGCAAGTCATTTATACCAAAACTTCATATAAAATTGTTATGAAAACACACTCATATTAGTCAAAGAGCCCCAGGGCATCCAGACATAAGTTATTTTCTGACAGACAAAATGTGGGGCCCCAAGTAGTGTTCATATGTACATTGAATTCCGGCATACCTTCTAAAATGGTCAGTTGGCCGATTTGTAGATACCATCAGGTAATAAAGGTGACAAAAAATAGGATCAGTTATTTTCTGATGGCTTATTTTCATACAAATGCCATACAATACTATTAATAAATAATAATGAACAATGCCAGTTACTTTCCGTGGGCCATTACTTCGGTCTGACGCTGTACCAAAAACTGCCGTGAGTATGAGCGCGACGGTGCTATACGCTTAGTGCTTTGGAGCGAGTGAGATATCTACAGTATTATACCGTGTCATTTGATTTGCAATTCGATGTAAAGTCTTCAACAATAATTTGATAATGTTTTCAAATATGCTATAGATGATTTATTAGATCACATTTTGGGTCTAGCGAGGAGATAAAATTTATTTCTTTCAATATTAGCAATTTTTTGTGTCCAAATTATTCATTATTAGTCAAAACGGCTCACATGACCCAATCTCAACTCCTCATTCCATATCTACTGACATTTAATTGAATTACATACACGTGGTGGTTCATAATTCAGAAATGTGAAGCACCCTGTATTTGATTCTTCAGTTGCTAGTGAACAAACATCCTGTATATTTCAGAATAATTCTAAATGTAGCCTTTATATAGATACAAACTACCGAAGTGACGAAAACTCAGAATGTCTTGCCGTTTCACTATAAATGTCTGTCTCGCTAGTCGTTACCCACGGACTTGAATGAATAATTGTAGAATTGAATGACACGGTATAATTCTGTAAATATCTCACTCGCTCCAAAGCACTAAGCGTGTAGCACCGTCGCGCTCATACTCACGGCACTAAGGGCCCACGGTAATTGTATGGCAGTGTTCATTTTCATTTTGTAATAGTATTTCATGACATATGTATAAAAATCAGCAATCAGAAAATAAGGTTGATCCCATTTTTTGTCACTTTGATATCTACAAATCGGTCCGCTGACCAACTCAGCAGGTACACAATGAAAATAAAATTACACACCAACTAACACCGTCTTCTGTCCTCTGAGGTCCTGATTGTTTTAGTGTCAGTTAACACCGGCATATTATTCACCACTGTAGGTGTTATCTGATCTTTCCCATAGGAGTTTTTAATAATCATACTTTGGTGGTGTTCCTCATGCATTTCCAAAAGTGCGATTTGACAATGCAGTGGTGTGATGCACATTATGTGATTTTCTTGACGCTGAATCCTACCTCAACGAAATTCCCTTTGGTGCGTTTAAACACTGAACAGGTACATGCGAAGACTTTTCTGGTGTGCGATTCAGTGCTTTCTTCACCACTTTCGGTTTTTTTTACTAAGTTGGATCATACCTATTGAAATATAATTCATATGAAGTTAACAGTGATACTAGGGACTAGGCCAAATGTTACTGATCCATATCAAAATCATCCAATATATCTAGCCCAATATTGAAATCAGGTACGGTAGGAAGGACGTCAGTGCCACCTATTGGCAAAAGTTTCAAGGTTCTAAGATCGAACAGATGAGCGCATGAAATTCACACCATTCAGATGCCTACATACAATATTTTCATTAATTTATATCAAATCGGGTGTTTTCAGGATGCAATACTTAAAGAATGATTATTGCCACCAAATTATATTATTCATACACCGCTTCGATTTCATCGTGATATGACACGGTTTAATTTGGTATTAGTTTTATATATTTTTATGCGTTAACATCAATGATAGCACCATTGAGAATATTGAATTTCAACCATTCGGTGTGTCTTATGATTTTATTCAAACAACTCAGATTTGTATCCAAATCTTTCACTTATGACTTTATGTTTCAGAATCGTCCTCCTTCACTACATTCGTGTTATTTTTCACTACTAAGATCGGAATCAGCACCACTCAACACTCAACTGTGAAATGTATAATAAAAGTGATACAACTTTGATATTCAGGTGTTGTATTCGTCGGATTTTCCTCAGAAATCCATTTGATTGAAATTACACCCAAGTTTTTTTACTGTGTATGCCGGAATTCAATGTACATATGACACCATATTTTGTCTGTCATGTCTGTCAGAAAATAATTTATGTCTGGCGGCCCTGGGCCCTTACTCTATATTAAAGTTATACTCCTCAAGACTCGATTTTTCCAAATCGATATATTTTTATCACTATCTTTCTGATGAATGCTTGGTCCAAACTAGACTTGAATTCCTCGAAGCCAAATATCCATTATTGCCCTAGATCTTCAGAGGAGGATCATATCTTTTTTCTCAGTTTTCTTAATGAATTTTCAAGAAGGACAGTGTTATACATATAGAACATAAGAAAATATCCAAGAAAGGGTCCCCTTGTCTTATCACGATGAAAATGATGTAAAATAACAACATTTTGATAATAATCATCATGTTAAAATAAATATTAGCTTTAACAAGTTTTTCATTTTGGAAAATTAAAAAAAAATTATTTTCAAGTAGAATCTCCTCAGTTTTACTGTCAGAACTTTCGGTCACGCTGTATCTGAATAAAGGTTATGGAAGTAAATAATTAAGGCGTATGTACAGCATATATTTATCATAGATAGCATCCTCTAACGTCCTCCAAGGCAATTCACGTCATTTATTTAGAATATTTGTACGTTGTGGGATTTTATATCAGGATTCGATATCATGTCTGGTATTCTACATCATAAATATTCATAATAATTGAGATATTGAATTCACTCCATATAGCTCTGACGCATTGTGGTGAAAATGCTGTGGTATAACTCTATTTCTTCATCATCATGAATGATACTGCCTGTGCAATTTTTTCTTCATGAACATGCAGGAAATACATCATTACATAATTGATACTGCTCCTGAAACTGAACAAACTTTAAGAGCACATTAAACTTATACATTCTCCTCAAGGATGCTAGAAATTATTAAGCTTTCAGCTCCAGTCGAGTTATCTTGAGTCTTTAACGCATGGGGAAGTTACATGTGGTTTTGTTGGGTTAATTACTTTGCCGGAAAATCCATACTTGAAGTGGTTTGCGAAAGTTATCTATTCTGTATGATCCATCGAAGGAAAACCCCACTCTGATATTTTCTCTTGAGCCCTTAAACTCATTTATACGAAGTTATGAAATTCAAAGTAATGTGCTGTAGGAATTTATGGCATTTGTTATAATTCTTAGGCTTTTTAACCCTCACACCCCATGTGATTTTCATGGAAAGTGAGTCATGATCGTCATTTTTCAGTTTGCAAAGATAGGTGAATACTGCTACTATGTACGACTATACAAATATTTTGAAAATCTCAACCTATTCAGCTCAAGTCAACTGATTTAGACAAAACAAATCCACCGGCACTGCCATTGATGTGCTATCAAAGCATGTAAGTGATGCTCTTGACAGTGAACACAACACGTTGGCACTATTTTTTGATATGAGTAAGGCTTTTGATCTTGTTGACCATGATCTGTTATTATATAAATTGGAACTTTATGGTGATGTGAGAGGACCAGCATTGAGTTGGATCGTATAACTTACCGACAGGCGTACCTCAGGGTACTCGGGCCCCAGCTATTTATTTGTTTTATTAATGACCTTCCTACTTATTGCTCTGCTGCGTCTCTATCGATTGTGTATGCAGATGATACCAATCTCGTTATATCAGCTGACAGTATTCCCACTATGCTTCGTAATGTGCAGATTGATACAAATCAACTTTCCGAGTGGTGTGATTTGAATGGACTAATTCTCAATATAACCAAAACTCAAATGATTAATTTTGTTACTAAAAATTCTTCAATAGATAACTGAGTTACTTAGTAAAGCTGAACAATACGTCAATTCGACAAGTCTCTGACACAAGATTTCTAGGAATCAATATTGATTATTCACTCTCTCTTGGGGTGTTGAAATTGGTGTATTTCTCATTCAGTCATTTATTAGCTATGACATTATTCATTGGGGTGCTACATCCAAGGCCCAAGAAATATTTGCCCACCAATCAGGTGATCACTTTTTGAGCAAACACGGCATTACCCTTAATTTTAATGGGAATATGCATATGCCAGACTTTAGTTTAAGGATGTCTGAACACATTATCGGCTATTTGGAGTCAGGGTAAGGTTTTGCATATGTTTTTCACCATTTACAATATCAGCAAATACCAGATTTTAGGAAAACATGTACTTTCGATTGGTGTTAGTTTGGTGATAAAAATACCCTTCATAGTCTGTGCATTCCAGATGAATTTTAATTCTTCTGAAAGACAAGGTATTCATCCTATACATTTTGAAGTAAAAAAATTTCTTGTTGTCTCTTTTGAAGTGTAAAAAATTCTGATCCCATATGGTACCACTATAGGTGGTTTGCTGTTCATAATGATCGTTATTGGATATGAATGATTACATGGGACTAAATTGCAAGAGGCATTCAAACACGTATATGATCGGAAGGTAAAGTGAAGTCAAATATATTTTTGAAGAAGTCCCAGAAATAAATATTTTGACTGATGAAGACTCGACGCACAAGGACATAGGAGGTTTTGTTGATGATCTTGGTAGAAATCATTTCTTACATTTCTATTCGATCGATGTTGCAGTGCAAAATGCATATGCAGGGTGTCTTTCGGAAAGCTGCATCGATCAATAAATGAAAAACTGCGTGAGCCGTTTGAAATATTGTAGTATACTGATTTTAATGGAGGCTATCCGACAAAAAGAAAAGAATGTGGCATTTCCGATTTTATGGAAACTTGACCTAGACTTCGTTATTTCGAATAGAACTTTATATACATCATAAGATTCATTGTTTCTTTCAGAAGAGCTGATTTTGTGGATAAATCACACTTGGGGTTTAGCAGAAATGATTACAGAGATGTAGGGTGTGAATAATCGGGATTATTCAACTTCAGACCGGATACTGGTGGAGATGTGCAAGAACTTTGTGGGAAAGCAGAGTTAGAACTATGTGCCAATGTTTCAACAGTACACTACACAGAAGAAACGGATCTCTTAAATCAAATATACATACAGGGTGTCCCATTGGGATACGGAAATACTTCAACAGTGGATAGAGGTCACCGAGGCGATTCCGAATATACCATATTTGTTGGGTCTTACGAGTTTTATAATCGAGATATAGAGTGTTTTATCAATATTGCTCATTTCTTTGTGGGGTCATAACTAACGAACCACTTCGTATATTTTTTTGATATTTAGTACATACGTTCTCCTACTTCTACCCAAGCGACTTGCCTATCAGTCATATGGAAAATCCAGGTCAGTAATAAGAAAAATTCAACATTATTTGGGGTCCCTCAAAAAACACCCTGTGATTTTGAATTTACAAAATCCGCTTACATATTTGAAAAGGGCACAAAAAACTGAATCGAACTGTGTACTTTTCATTTTTACGCAGATCGTTTAACAACTTGATTTCTGAATTTGAATTCGAAGTTTTATGAAATTGGATAGTGGAAATTGGAATATTTAGAATTTTCCCAATCAAGCTATACAGGTTTCGCATTGTTCTTCATCATCCTATTGAACATTCATTATTTATACATTCCTGAACCTGAGAAATACGCTGGACCGTTCTTTTACTTATTTTAACATATTTGAAAAGAGCTCGAGAAGCTGAATCAAACTGTTTACTGTGGCATATAACTTCAATTTCCGGGGATTGTTCATCGAAATATCACGAAAAATTATATCTGAAATTGGCAACAGGAGAATGATATTTTTTTTAATTGGCATTTTACACAAACTATGGATAAACATTAAAAGTGATACTATTCATTTCCATTCACTATTCCCTTGAATCTAGGTAGCTCTGATACTGACATGATATGTTTATGTCAAACATTCAACATCATTTTAGATTATTACTCTTTCTCTTTATCATTTAGTGATTTAATTTGTTCAACATTTTCAAAGAATGACTCGTCAATTTTCTAATGAAGAATATGCTGATATGACGTGTATTTATGGTTTTTGTGATGGAAATGGAATAGCTGTGAGAAGAGAGTATAATAGGCGGTATCCTGGTCGACGATTACCCAATAACAAAACATTTGGACAAGTTTTCAATTACATGCGAATGCATGGAAGATTTCCAACAGTGAAGTTGAACGAACACCATGAAAGGAGACATATAGGTATGGAACACAATATTTTGAATATGATTAATAACAATCCAGAAATAAGCACTAAAAGGATTAGTAATGCCCTGAATATACCGAAAAACACTGTTTGGCGGAGGTTGAAAAAAAAAATCTATATCCATTCCACATACAAGAAGTACAGAGGTTGGAGATTGGGGATAACATTCCTAGAATCGTTTTCAGTAGATGGATAATACATAATGAAAGAATATTGAACAGATGTATTTTTACGGATGAAGCTCAATTCACACGTGACGGTATTTACAATTTGAGGAATAGTCATATCTGGGCAGAAGAAAATCCTTTCGCTTTAAGACAGTCTCATTCACAGCACAAGTTTTCAGTCAATGTCTGGTGCGGAATGTTTGATGATAAATTAAGTGGGCCTTACATTTCACCTTCACGCCTTACTGGAGAAGTATACTTGGACTTTTTGGAAAATATTTTGCCAGTTTTACTGGATGACGAGGATATCGATGTTGCAGGAATGTACTTTCAGCACGACGGTGCTCCGCCGCATTATAGGCTTATTGTCCGACACTTTTTAAATGAGAATTTTCCCGATACATGGATTGGACGTGGCGGGCCGAATAACTGGCCCTCAAGATCACCAGATTTGAATCCTGTAGACTATCACCTTTGGGGTTATCTCAAATCGAAATTCATACCAGGGAGGAGATACTTCAGAGAATCGAAGAAGCATGCAGAGGAATGAAAAACAATCAGGGTGTGATTCGTAAATCGGTTAAAAATATTTTGAAAAGAGCAAGAAAATATATCGATCAAAATGGAGGCCACTTCGAGCAATTGTTAGAATCTTTATGTTCTGAGTTGAGTTGGTTAATTTTTTGTTTATTTGGGAAAATAAATTCATTATTATATCGATTGATATTTTCAAGTCAACTTATGTTATAATAATATCAGTCACGCAATAATAGATGATATTGGAATAAGTGAGTGTTTGGAATTGTTTGAAATAAGTGAAAGAACGGTCCAGTGAAAAAACACTGGCGTATTTTTCAGGTTCAGGAATGTATAAATAATGAATGTTCAATAGGATGATGAAGAATAATGCGAAACCTGTATAGCTTGATTGGGAAAATTCTAAATATTCCAATTTCCACTATCCAATTGCATAAAACTTCGAATTCAAATTCAGAAATCAAGTTGTTAAACGATCTGCGGGAAAATGAAAAGCACACAGTTCGATTCAGTTTAGTGTGCCCTTTTCAAATATGTAAGCGGATTTTGTAAATTCAAAATCACAGGGTGTTTTTTGAGGGACCCCAAATAATGTTGAATTTTTGTTATTACTGACCTGGATTTTCCATATGACTGATAGACAAGTCGCTTGGGTAGAAGTAGGAGAACGTATGTACTAAATATCGAAAAAATATACCAAGTGGTTCGTTAGTTATGACCCCACAAAGAAATGAGCAATATTGAAGTTGAACTGTTGAAGTATTTCCGTTTCCCAATGGGACACCCTGTATATATATTTTCTTGAATTGTATGATCTTCTGATAAGAATAATAATCAGATTGACCAGAAAGTTTCTTTTTTCAACTAATCACGTTGTTTCTTGAAATAAATTTTGTTGAAGTGAATCATCCGCACTTTTCACCTCAGAAAACATTGTGAGTAATGTCAGTCAAGATAATTTCTCTCAGCTCAAGAATACCTATCGTTTCTCATAAAAATGTGTTTTGATGACGGAAGCATGTACCACGTGAACAGCTCGACCAATAAGCATGATTGAGAATTAGCGCCCCAGGCGAAGATGCGCAGTCTGCGCACTGTCCGCAGAATCAGCTAGACAACGCCAACAATAACGCCGTTGGCCGCCATTGAGACTATATCAAGAGATACATTGTGACAGGTTAATGTGAAGTTTTATTTGATGGTACTTGTGTTCCTATAGTGCAGAGTGCAGGCTCGCGAATTCTTTATTACTCGAGTACTTATCAACATGGACGTAAAAGGTTTTCTGGAAGCAAACAATTCTGGAACATATGTGGACATGGCGTCGTATCACTGCCTCTGTTGGGTGTTGAGAATGCTTTGTTTTGTGTTTTCAGGTCATGTTAATGTGCTTGAAGTGATAATTAATTCCTGTATCAATACTGCAGCCCCAGTTTGCGAAAAAACTATAGTAATTTTCATTTTCAATTATCGACATGCAGAGTTGCAATCCTTCAGAGGTCAATAAGAATGGATCGAAAGTGATTCCTCTTGAATCAAGAGGATCATTGTTCAGATGTGCTGAGAAATCAGCTTCATCCAAGAAAATTGTTTCACAACAACATTGAAATATTCTTGTCTCAACCAAACCACAGTTTTCAACAAGGAAGTGTACATTTGACACAAAACTTTTTGATCCCAAGTAGTCGAGAGGATTTTGTCGAAAAATCAAACTAATATTTGGTTGGACCTATTCAAGATTACCAATCTCTTGAGTTAATGCGGTTACAACTCGATTTAAGAGATCCTTTTTTTCTGTGTAAGTTGCATTTCTCGACATTTTCTAGCAGTATTTCTTCTTTTATAATGCTAAGATAAAATCTTCAGTGAAGCGCTTAGCGGTACCATACTCAAAAACTATAGAAAAATAATTTAAAAAATGTATTTTATGTTTCAAAATACATTTTATTTCAATTTACAGCAGAAAAAAATAATATATTACAAAAAAAAATGGGTTTGATGGCGATACGCCTGAGAGACTCGCTGAGAGAACATTGCTAACCACTTTTTGTTGAAATTGGTTTAATGACTCTGCCATGTTTGTTTATTCACCACTGCATTATCGATATAAGAAAAAATATTACTAATATTCCTACTTGTGGACGCTTTCATGACTGCCGTACTAGAAATAAAGATGAACTACAACAACCATTATCTCGACTATCAGTGTCGCAGAATCTCCCTGTCACCTGATGTCAGGCTCTATAATGCTCTTGATGACAATATCAAATCTGCCCCTAAGCTTAGCTGAAAATCTATCTTGTGCTGAAAGCACACTACTCCGTTGACGAATTTCTACATTAATGAATTTCTCTCCCTGATTGTTTTTTTAAAAATCAGTTGCTTTTTACATGTCTCGTTGAGTATAGTGGGTGTATTAATTGTAATCTGTGCAGACTTTTCCGTTTACAAGAACTATTTTTCTATTTACAAAAACTGCTTGATTGATTGAATAATAACAAGTAGGTAACATTGTTTTGACATCAGAGGTTAGACAATCGACATTAGTATGCAATTTATTATTGTTCACTACAAATTTATCTCTCTATTCCTTATCATGGAAACTACTTTCAGAAAAGAAGTCTAGGTTCGAAATACAAAACAAGGATGTTTCATTCATTATATATATTAAAGATCTCCAAATCATATTATTTAGACCCTTGCAAAATGAAAATAGCCATAAATTGGATAAAGTATCAAAATTAAAAGAGAAAGATTCATACCCTATCAAAAATATCAAACACAGTCAGAATTTGAATGTCGAGCATAAAATAACTACCTTCCTTGCAAATACCACGCTGAACATTGGATTATATCTGATCGTAGTCCATGCAACGATTCACACAGTGAATGCAGAATGCAAATGTTTTGTTTCTTCCTAAAACTTTACAATCACAAGCACGCTGAACAACATACAGTCCGGTTTCGGGTTTATTCGCCCTCATCAGTGCAGGATAGTCAATCGAGAAGAAATCTTGAGATTTTCACTCGAAACGGTGCTTGTCCCAATGCAATCTCCGTCATGCCTTTTTCACCGCACTGAGCAGTGTAACAAGAGACACTTGGAATTAGTGACACCATGCGGCGGAATGAAGAAACATCCCAGACATTCAAAATCAAACTGTGTTTGACGATTGTAACACGATTTTTTCAATTTATATTCTTGTTAGAGAAAACATCAAATTTCAATGTACGAATTGTCAAACTATCATGACTATTGATCTATATTCCACACCTAGCGTACTTCTCTCAAAAATGAGTTCATTAAGTTAAACAATTAGATGAAATTCCAGTCATAGTCAGTGTATTGAACTGATGATTTTTAATGAATTGAGATTTTTTTGAATAAGTTATGATTTTTATTTTCGATACCTACTTTTGGTTCCTTCATCATCCAGTTTTCATAGATAGAGGTTATTGTTATTGGTTTCAATAAACCTACTAGACGATACCCTAGTTATGATATGAAGTGTGGTATTTTTGAACTTGGTACTTACTTGAATGCATGAAAAAAGAAAACAAAGAAACTTCAACAAAGATAGAGCTCAACATTTACATTCTTGGGTTCGTGAATTTATTGATATCTTCTATTTTTTCCGAAATATTCCCACGAAAAACTTATGAATTCGTCATATCGCATATTCCGAAACAAAAGATATAAGATATTAAAGATTTGAGAGATCATGAATGAATGGAATATAGTGAATATCTCAAAAATGAATATGATCTCTTTCAGCAAGTTATAATAACACTTTTTGTCCTAACTTAATAGTGATTCTACAATTCTAACCTATAAATAATATGAGATCTGACTTAACGACAATTTGATAATTTGATAAAATGATCATGTGGTTCCAGCAGGTGGTACGATACCATGTCCTCTAAGGTCAGTAGATTCCACTCGTTTGGGTTTATTTTCATGAAAGATTCAGCATAAAGAAGATGGAGCCAATATGTAGGGAATCCGAGATACAATATTGAGGCAGAATTCTAACAGATAACACTGATCAAGAATAGACGTGCCTGATTATTCTTTCATATATGTTGCTAATTTGAATATGTAACTGAAACCATTTGTACACTGTTCATGAAAAGTCTGATTACAGTTGAATATAGTCGAATAGTTGATTGATCATTTCGTGGAACAGATCTCTTAGGTATGTATGGATATCACTCTAATAACAGAGAAATGTGAAAAATATTACATTAATTGAAAGAAAATGAAAGTAGAGAAATACATTCGAAAATGTTAATTCATTGTGTGAAATGAATGTTTATCCTAATTGCTGCCAAGTAGCACGGATAGTCATATTTTGGTCACCATTACGTAATTGAGGCCAAAATAATGGCCATTTAGCTATAAAAGCTCATAAAAGCTAGTCACCATTACGTCACCATAACGTCACTATTACGTCATGGTGGTATGAATTCTGACCATTCCGTGGCCAATCCGAAACCAAGATGAAAGCTGTTTCGTGGCTTCTTTCTGGCCAATGCAATGCTACTCCAGAAGCTCATCCACAACCCAAAGAAAAGCTAAACTACGACCATTTCCTGACTATTTTCAGGCTATACTGTGGCTTCTACATAGCTAAATGAATGCAATTCCACTACCATTCCGTGGCTTTCCCACATAACCAAAGATTTTTATCAAACGCGGAAGAAGACGGCAGTGGTTGGAATATATTGCATGTTGGCAAATTTTTTGGTAATATTTGAGCTTTCGAAGAGTTATCGAAAATGGATGCAAGTAAAAGCATTCTACAAATATTCGGTGTGCGAGAATATTTATCGTGATTTGCGCACCTATACCCATATGTCAGCTTATTGGCATGGTAATTTTTTATGTAAAAGTTCATTTGAAACCACGAAAAACAGCATGCGCCACTCGGAACCTCAATATTTTCGAAATTATCATAATATATGAAAATCACTAAAATTTTTATTTTAATATTCTGAGTTCTCTAACTGAAAGTATGATCACCAGAAACACACAGAAGATTGATTTGTAGATTTGAAAATACGTTTTTGCACCTTATTTCATAATTTCATTCGGAAGTTACGTAATGGCCACCATGTTACTGCAAATCATATCCTTAATCAACAATGGCACTACGATATCTTGTCGTATAGCCACGATTTAAGCTATATTTGCTAAAAAAGCCAAATAATGACCAAACCAAAACAAGATCATCGCTAAATTTTGGTTTTGATTCAGTCCACTCTCAGCTATCATAGCCAAAAAATGACTAATTTTAGGCAAAATTGCAACCGAGTATAGTTATTATTTGGCTTATATTTTGGCCATAAAGTGGAATATATAACTCCTTTCATGACTGAATCATAGCTCAACAGTAATAATTCTTATTTGGATAATATTTGGCCATGAAGTGGAAAATAAAGCTCCAATGATGACCAAATCACAGCTCACTGTAATGGTTGTCGTTTGGCTTTTATTGTAGCAATAATGTAGATACAATGACTTCAAGAATGACCATACCAGAAACTTCGGCTATTTTATTACTAGCCAGATCGAGACAAAATGACAGCTACTTCGTGACCATATACTATTTGCTGAATTATTACCAGATTCAAATGCTATTCAACAACTAAACTGAAGCCATAGCGACAACTTCGTGGCCAAATTATGTAACTCAATAATGACTTATGGCCAAAGTATGACCAAACACTAGTCAGGAAATCGTTTTCTTGACCAAGATTTGGCTGTTATGTCTAAATAGCTCCTCTCCTATTGCAATAAAACTTCACACAGTTTTCTCACTGGGTGTGGACTCCTATAAATATATATAGACGAGAAATCGCAAATCAAGTTGCATTATAAATACATTCAGACAGTGAGGAATATCTGAGAAAGAATGACTTATATTCGGAAAGTTACTTGAGCGTATCACATCAGCTGTCTGAAATGAAAAATCACGTTCGAAAACTGCTGACTCGAGAAGTGGATTTCCTTCACGGGAAAACGTTGCAAAAACTCTTTGTATCGACATAATGGACTATTATTCTTCCATCAATCTCGTTGGTGTGAACATCTCGGAATATAAAACAAAACAAACATCTGTCGAGCATCGATGTTTCGGAAATAGCGCCACTAACGTCATTCTGGAAAACGTCGAGAATCTACGAAACGAAGGAAATTTTCCTCTGAAATACATTTCTTTTCATGATAAGATGCGGTTTCAAATAACCACTTGTGATTGAGAACAACAATAGTAGATAATAATACAGCGCTTTTGTTAGGAAGTTTTTTTTATATTTTGACTGCACGAAAGGAAAACGTTTGATGTTGGTGTTGGAAAATCGTGCAAACCAGGAGTAGAAGGATATCCAAACAAAGAGTTTGAAAGTTTGGAGGTTATAGTTGATGAATATCAACATTATCAGCAAAAATGTCAACTCTTTGAATAATCCCCAAAACATGTAGATTTCCACTTATATGTTTCCTATTTGATTCCATCTGATTACATGCATCTATATAGGTAATGCCTTGAATATATACAGAGTAAATCAAATGTTTGATATATCTCAGTAACCAGTCGCTAGATCTTTCTGAATTTTTTCTCAGGGTGGATTAAAAATATGGCGGTTCAAATAATTGAATCGCCAATGTTGCCGCGTTTCTAGTTTTTCAGAAATTATTATCAACTTCCTTATTTCAAATAGAACGCCCTATATCATTTGGTAGATAATTTTTCATCGAGTTCATAGATAAACTATTTGATAGTTTCATTCACAATGTTTACAAATATATCTGAAAAAACTTACAAATTATTCCTGAATTATTAAAGCTGATTACGCAAGAAGTTTGATGAAAAATGTCATGTGTTCATTATTAGACAATTCTGACTCAATTGTTTGACTGAATATATCATATTGTTAAACAAAAAAATCTTTGTCAATAATAATAATGTCACTCTCGGAAAGAAACCGTATTGATATATTGATGATGAATGGATTCGGAGATAGAAGAAGAACTCAAAGAAGTTTGAGATCTCTTTAACATACGAGTCACCCAGATCGAGATCCAATATCACGTAGTACAGTATCCAAAACATTGAATCGAATCGAGCATACTGGTTATGTGAAGAATATCTGAAAAACAGGACGTCCAAAATCAGTAACTACACATGAAAAAGCATTTAATGTTGTATAGTTTCATCCATGGATGAACCTCATATTTGTACCTACTATCCATTGTAAATAAAACTATCAAATAGTATATCAATGAACTCGTTGAAAAATTTTCTATCAACTGATATAAAAATATATAGGGTGTATTTAAAATAAGGAAGTTGATAATAATTCCGGAAAAACTAAAAACATGGCAACATTGGCGATGTAATTTTCCGAACCGCCACAAATTAAATTCACCCTATGAAGAAATTCAGGAAGATCTAAGGACCAGGTTACTGAGATATATGGATGGTTTTATACATTTGATAAACTATGTATGTAAAATTACATACCCCTTTTATTGTCTTGTAAAATTACATAAACTCTTTGTGATATCATGTAAAACATAAACATGATTCTGAAAGTGAAACTCAATGTATAGTCATGTGATATCCAGGATTATTACAGATATATTATGTTTTGCTATTATATTCAAAATAAATGTTCCACAGTGTGAATGTATAACTCAATCAACAAGGTTAGTACCTATTAATCTACATACAATTTATCATCTACTTAGGTATAGTATAGCTATTTGAAGATGTTCCATTGGTCGTTCTGTAAGTGTGCATTGAATGATCACTGAATGATCATTCATTGAATGCACACTCACCTATACTGTAGTAGATGATAAATTGTATGTAAATTAGTAGGTACTAACCTTGTTTCAATCCGTTGCACTATACAAATCGTATTATTATATAGTGGGAAGGCGACATGAAAGTTTACATATGAAAACATGGTAATTCACATATTTTATGAAATATTCTGTGAATCAACGTATTTATACTGTAATTATGAGTAATTTTACTGATAAATACGAAAATCTACATGCGTTTACAAATATTATGTGAATGAGCTGAAATCATATATATAATTGCGTTCAATCACAGGATTATAGTAAAATAATGGAAGTATCATGAGAATTCACATAGTTTTTCATTAAAATGTGATATTTTTACATCCACTTTTCACTGTGTAGAGCATGAATGATTTTCGAAAAATGTTTCGAGGTGCGAAACATGAATATTATTCAAATTAAATTGAATTATTTGAAAAATATCCGTATTCGGGAATAGAAAATGTATTAATTTGTAGCTATAGTGGCATTCGGTAGGAAAATTTCACAGCACAAAAAATACAAAATATCGACATCAGTTAGACAAAATAATAATGAGGAAGCTGGTGGTACTTCAAATCAGTAATTTCAACTAATCTTTCTCCACTGAAGTTGGTAGAAATTAATTTCGTCATAAGAAACTTGAAATGGTACTTAATTGTTGTTTTACCAAGAACTAGAATAAGGTTTCAATACTTGAGTGCAGCTCTTTGTATTCTATTTGAATCTCACAATATTTTAGTACTAGATGATAGAGGGAAAACGTAGGTCTGTGTTATATTGGACGATAGGTCCAGCTCACAAGTACTGCCAAGCCACTTATCAATTTTGCAGCTAGGTCACGTAACCACAAACATTTTCGGAAAATTCAAGATGTCAAAATCAGGGCAACTGTTTTTTTCATTTCATAGAATGTTTAGAATTCTTGTGGAAATCTGAATGCAAGAATATATCGAAACCATCGAATTTAATTTTTATTTGGAAATTCTTTCGAATAATATAAATAGGTATATCTAGAGCGATTTGTGTGGGAGGAATGGCACTCGCCGTTTTCCATCACGGAATTCGAAAAGGTAATTGCTAGTATGCGTAAAATAAAAATTAATTAGAGAACAATGCTTCGAAATAACGGAATTTTTCAATTGAGATATAGGTTTCAATCGTTGAATGAAAATATTCATTTCGTGGTACTATAGAGAAATATTCGAAAATCGGTGTCGCCTATATATTATATTAGACCCTTCCTAATGTAACATACATAGTTCACTCGGCATATACTCTTAGAGGCATATTTATGACAGGTCGAGTCAACGAGAAAAAAAAATTAAAAATAAGGTATAAGATGGAGAATAATACATCTATTCAGGCTGACATTATGCCTGAAGGTGGTATTGATGCCAAATATTTTGAAGTCCAAATAAAAGGCAGCCTCTCAAGCACTTCGAACTACCTTTGCATGACCCTTAATCTATTCGAGGCCGTAGATTACGATATTTCCTACAAAGTTTCCTGGGAGCTAAGTGCCAGACATCTTGTGGCTTCAAATGTTCTGTAAAATTCTCACAGTAGCAGCAACTTTCAATCTCTGTTCTGTCCATCTCTTTGAGGTGATACCTCAGAAGGAACCTTGATGAAGTTTGAAAAGTTTCAATTACCTATATCACATCACAAATTTTCAGTACTAGAAGAAAGATACAAAGAAATACAACTCTGATGTGTAAATAATAGTGGGCACTATATCCGGCTAGTTTCCAGATCTTCCGTATATCTGAAAGCATTTGATTCTTCTTATTCCAGCGTTAGAAGCCCCTTTCTTGATAGGCCATGACAGTAGCCACAGTAATGTACTGCTGTTTCATATTTTTCTTCAAAAAACCTATTCAGTGTTTCATGTGTCAGGTGTTTGATATGATCATTAAACCTACCATGCCCTGTGAGGAGCCTCATCATCATTCTGGTTATCCTGTTCCGGCTTAGTATAGATAGTCCTTGACTATTCACGATAGTTTTCCAATAAACTCTCTTCAAACAGATATTCAACCGTTCAAGAGATTTATTTCTTGTCCACATTTTGTCCTGGTTTTTGTATAGTTTCTGGCCCAATCAGAGCCTTGCTTGTTTCTTCTCTATTGTTTTTCAGTTTCTTTGTTGACATTATAAGCTGAGTGTGCTGGAACTTAGGCTATATAGGGTCAGGTTATTTAGACTGTGCAGCTCTTCAATGGGCTTCCGAGCAGTCCCCGACTACTTTCGAGTTAACTCGCATCTGGCTGATGGCTACTTTAATGGTCGCTTGGCTATCGAAGTACATCGCAATGATTTTTCTTTCTCGCCTACACCAAAATCCGATCACATTCAAACTGAAAGAAAAGTTTTAACCAAAATCTTCTCGATGCTCTGATTCAGAGGTTGTAGATAATTCTGTAATTGGAAGTAACTTCTCAGAACTAGTTAAACGGTAAAATCTATGAGATTTCGTACAAATCAAAGATCCGGTTCGAAGGACTATAATGTCGAACAGCTTCTAACAATTTCCAACATTCCCTGATCTTGAGTGGATATTGAACGAACAATACTGTACACGAAATTCAATGCAAAACTTGCTTACACAATATCTATGATGAATCTGATGATGAATATCTCTATGTGAAATAAATCAGCAAAAAAGTCTGCCTTCAATTTATTACACATATTCTCATGAAATCGTTCGTATTACATATGTCTCTTCTCATGGTCAACACGCGTGGATATAGGATATGGGCTTGGGGCTTGAAACTAGTGCGTAACATCAGAAAAATTGTGTACACAGGGCAATCTGATTGAGCAGTGATAAATGTCAAACTTCGTTTGAACAATACTGATTGTTTTGTTGAAAACATTTCCCAAATTCGGTAGGTATAGTGAAGAATTTTGTGAGTGGATATCAAATTGACACAAATGTATCCACCATTTTTTGAATAACTTATCGCATTCACCATTTTATAGACGTTGATGCAGTTAGTTATTGTCAACGGTTTCGCCAGAAATAGAATTTTACATTATTCAATAAGTGCCGAAATCTACTGAGAGCTCATTATTTTCACTCGGTATTTCATCGACATTGTATGATCAGGGTGGGATCTGTTGTAAAAACTGCTACACAAAATATTGGTTTCTCATTGCGTGCGAATTTTCACTTCACAGCAGCTTATTCTCACAAGATTTTATAGTAGATATTCGAAATTTCTAGAATAATTGTTTGCATGTTTGTAGTTCAGCTCCAAGATTATATCCAGAGGAGATTTCTTCTGATAGGTGATCCTGTACCTCCGAACTTATAGACCTTTCCAGAACATCGCAAGAAGTCTCGCCATGTTTTTCTAGATTTTTACGTGTTAGAGATCTGCCAAACTCCTTATATCACCACCAAGACACTCCTTCCATGTAGTTGAATGCGCAGGATCCTGTATCAAGATAATCCAAGTATATATAGCGGTTTTTTGATACCTCTCCAGTGTCATTTAATTCCACCCCTACCCAAAAACGAGAGGATTTTCCACGGCAATCATTTCCATTTCTCACCATTTTCGGTAATTCGACATCGAAATCTTCATGTCTAATGATATTCGGTTATTGACCCCCTACAATTTTTCATGGTGGTTCCTGTCCTCATGTTTATTTTTTGGTTCAAATACTGAAAAAATTAATGTTACATTTAGAAAATATTTGAGATCATATTTGCCCTGAGTTTTGATATGTTCTTGTATCTATTCGATTGGTTTGGGTTCGTTGTTAGTCTATTCTATTTGAAAAGTGTGTTTCGAAAAGTATTTTCACCCGCCAACTCAGTTGAACAGCAACACTCGTAAGTCTAGGTCTTGTATGAGTAAGGAAGATGAGGACCTTAGCTTTCGAAGTGTCATCCGAAGTAAGGCACCAAGAATGTTCGGTTAGTCTCCTCCTGGTCAAAGATTCTATAGAAATGAATTTCCCAATAGCCGAACCGTAATTCGAACCACGTCTTTCGCACTCGTCCACCAGCCCAGTAATTTTTTTCATTCATGTGGCTTTCTGGTTTCTCTTATGTAATATGTCTTCTTGTATGTTGCACATTAGCCACATGCTCTCGATGCATACAAGATTTTAGTGCGGTCTTTATTAGAAGTCGTTGCAGATTCTATCTGACGGCCTTGACTAGACCTAGCTTGCTCCTGATATGCGATGCAAACGTTAGTTTATAGTCAAGAGTTACTCATAGATTTTTCGCTTCAACGTTCCACGGAATCCTTTTATCGTTTATTATAACGAGTCCAAAGTATTTCCCTCTTCTTTCCCTGAACTGTAACGCGTGGGGAACTCATAACCTAGTGAGATCTTCACTGATATATCCTTTTAACATGATATATAACCTTCTTATGTTCTATAATCCGAGAATTCAGAAGCGTGGAGAGCATTTCGGTGACGAAATGTACTTTTCCTGACAATTCATCTCATCGTCAAGTTATATTTGTCTTTTTTGTCCCCTCTTTTCCCCATGATGAGTGATGCAAACATTTGCTGGGTCTTTCAACCTTAGTCGTTGTGATGTTCCATTCAAGTTATTCGGGATGTTGCAGTTATTGGTACTCGTTTCAATATATCAGGTATTAAGGAATATGAAATCTCTCAATATAATATATTAGGATTTCAATGACTCTCACCAATATTCAAGCACAGACATTCGATTATAATAAGGAACAATCGACATTTCTTCAGACACTAACAACTTGATTGATTACACCACAGAATGTCATATAACGTTGGTCATCGTTAACTTGATGAATTTGTAATACATCGTAGTTTCAGGAAATGAATATACACCTGTTCATATATTTTTCCAATCTATTCATTTTATTCCTTTACTATTCGAAAGTAATCGATTAAAAATTTGAATGTAGGTAGCTTGCGATATTTTTTAGAAACCAAAGCAATAGGTATATGTGAAAAGAGATCGCTCGTCATGTATCAACAACATCAATGAAAATCATCTACAAAGAGCTTCACATTGACAATTTTCAAATTATACATACTATATATGGATATATCAAGAACTTATACTCGCAGCTTTCAGACAAAAAAAAATACTTGGAAAACTAGTTTGCAGAGTTAATTACCATAAGCTAACGGGTTATTCCTATGATAACGCTTTAAGTCGTTTCCACTTGTTTTGTTATTCAACAAAGGATATTCTTGTATGTTATCAGAAGAGTTTTCATACAAATAACGAAGTAGCATCAGAGTGTAAATTGAGGATTAATTAAACCAAGATATGTTGCAATAATGAATGTGCAATGTTCTTGTTTTCTGTTTTTCTTCACGATTGTGGTGAATTCCAAGATCTCTGGAAGTTTGTTAGTAGTCCTTTCTGGTGAATAGAGATCCAGATTCTGATGAATCAATCAATCAATCAAAATATGAATAATATGCTCACAACAAATATTTTCGAACATAAGCGTTCTGGCTGTTTTACATGTGATGATTCAAATTGTATGTAAAGCAAAATCCTTGAACTGTTAGCATCTTGAATCAAATGAAAATACGCAATACACAATGATAAAACACTTGTGTGTAATTCAAATCAAATTGATTTCAGAATAATAAACTCAGTGGTGTCGATTCTGATGTCAGTAGAGAGAAATTACGCGGTTGTGGTGAGGTAGAACGATTCTGAAACATAAAATCATGTGAGAGACACCTAATGGTAGAAAACTAATGGAAAATAGCATAAAAACACTTATTAACACCAAGTTAGGCAGTGCACGAATCCAAAATAAAAAAACCATTAAATTGGACGAAGTATCAAAATCGAAAAAACACAGTTTTAATGACTGGTAGACCACGAGCAGAAAACAACTACTTTACTGGCAAATACCACGCAGAACATTGAATTATATCTGCTCGTAGTCCATGCAACGATTATTTATTCCTAAAACGTGAAAAATTCACATCGAGACAGGCACGCGAGTTATGGTTACACATCCCGGTCACTACTCCTGAGAACGCACCGTGAGAACGACACGAGTTAGCATCATCAGCGAATTCAGCAGTTTCCGATCTCACCTTTCGTATGACAAAGCACACTGAACCTTTGTAAAATCTTTATTAAATAAAATCAGTTCTCTTTTGTATCTTGCACCAACAACTTGCTTTTTAAAAACGATCCTCGATTTTCCAATCTCCTAATTGGCGCAGTCGGTAGGATGTGGTGAAAAGGAAACTATCGCAGAATCCTTTTAAGTTTCAACTTTTAATTACCACATTCGAAAAAATTCGGACGGTTGTAAGGATTTCGGGACAGTTGAATTTTGGGTGAACTGAGTAGCTCAAAAGTTTGACAAACGAAAAGTAAATCGAAAACCGGGTACCATATCTTGAAGGTAGTATCGCACTATCTTGCGTGGATGCCGATTCTTCGAGTGCAAGTACATACAAAGAAGCTCAACTCCTGGTGAGGACAGACATCGCCGAAACCAGAAATCTAGCTAAGGACACACATCGCCGAAGCCAGAACTCTAGCTGAGGACACACATCGCCAAAGCCAGAACCCTAGCATAAGAATAGCATAAGAATAGCCTAAGACCATGAGAATAGGAACTTTGATCACAACGTAAGTGTGCTCTCCTTTTTCCTGTTTTCTCTACCCAACCTCACATACCAATCTTTTCGTTTCATAGTAACAATATAAAAACTGGACG
Source organism: Chrysomela aeneicollis (assembly GCA_029955515.1). Taxonomy (NCBI): domain Eukaryota; kingdom Metazoa; phylum Arthropoda; class Insecta; order Coleoptera; family Chrysomelidae; genus Chrysomela; species Chrysomela aeneicollis. The sequence continues at coordinate 5,162,783 of JARUHQ010000008.1, read as the reverse complement.
AATTAGTTAACCAACTAGCCCACCAGATTTGCAATTTGAATTTGGACGAAGGAAGTAATTCAACAAATAGAAATATGCCTGAAGTGAATTATGCTCTATTACGATATGAAGCTGACAATATACCAGTATTTGATGGTAATGCTAAACAATTACAAAGATTCATCAAAGCTTGTGAAAACTTTTTAATAGCTTTCCAAAACGCAGCTGAACCAGATGCACCTATAAATGTTTGCTTGATTGACACAATATTCAGTAAATTGAAAGGCAGAGCCGCAGATTTAATATGTTCACGTTCAGAATTAAGAACTTGGAATGCAATCAAGGATACACTTGTTAGTATTTTTTCAGATCAAAGAGGGGTAGATTGTTTGATACAAGATTTATTATCTCTAAGACCACTCAAAAATGAACATCCATTAAACTTTGGAATGCGTATACAAGATGCGAGAAGCTTACTTTTTGCCAAATTAAATTCAACAAATGAACCAAATGAAGTGAAGTTAGTAAAAATAACACACTATGACGATTTTGCTCTAAAAACTTTCATCAACGGCTTATCATACCACACACAATTAGTAATAAGATTGAAAAATCCTAATTCATTAGAACAAGCAATGACTTTTGTCAAAGAAGAAGAAAATTTCAATCTGTTTCGATCAAGACAAAATCAAATTCCTCAGACACAATATAAATCGACTTCAAATTTCAAAGCACCTCAAACTCAAAATCATCCTAAACCTTTCATGAACCAACCCCAATTCAATAGTCAAATGTCAAATTCTCCATCATATTCAAATCCTTATATGAATTCATTTCCTATGATGAACTACTCAACAAATCCTAGTTTTCATAGACCACCATTTCCTATCAGAAATACTTACCAATCAAATCAAAATCCAAATTACCAATCACCTCAAATTCCTAATTTCAGAATGAACGCCAATTTCCAAAATCAACAAAGATTCCAACCGAATAACTTCAATATTCCTAGAACTAACGTTTTCGCCCCAAGATCTCAAACCTTTAGACAACTACCAAAACCAACACCTATGGACATCAACTCTGGAACAACTAGACGAAGTTCATATCTCAATTATTTATCTGAAGAACTACCATCGCAAGATAATAACGAACAAGTAGAAGTAACAAATTCATCTGAACATTTTGAAAATGCATCAAACAATTATTATGAACCTAATTATTATGCTTACAATGATTTTGCACCTCCTAATGAACAATATCATTCAGAATTTGATAACTTTGATCAATCAAACTATTTATTGCCTGTGGATCAATATCAAATTGAAGATCCATCACCTAATCCTTATAACATTCAATTTCAAAATCCAGTTCAATCCGAACTAGAAAAGGATTTTTCCAAAACAACACCTTCCAAACCCCCGACATAATTTATTTGAACAATTATCTCGTAGACCTATCATACATCTTATTACCAGAAATCAATGCAAAATTTCTCGTAGATACAGGTAGCACACGAAGTTTCATCAATCCTAATGTAGCTCGTGAATATTTCTCAAATTTTATACAGAATGAATTATTTCAAGTGAGTACCGCACATGCTAGTTCTATACATGACGAAATCATTTATATTCCATTGCCACCAACTTTCAATTCAGCCGAAAATCATAAATTTTATGTCTTCGATTTTTCCCAAAAATTTGATGGTCTCATCGGATTAGATCTACTAACTCAACTAAATGCAAACATCAATCTGAATACATATCATTTAGAAACAAACAATACGATCATTCCTATACATTACACTAACAAGAATTTACATCAAATTTCTCCGAAACAGAATATCACTAATTTCTCAGAAACGAGGCTCGAAACAAAACCGCACATAACAATTGTTCCTCCAAGAACTCAAATGATAGCAAAATTGCCGGTGAAACAATCTCAAGGCATAGGAATACTGAATTACACTGATTTCAATAAAATCGAGATGCCAGAAGCATTAGTTAATGTTGAAAATAATTTCGCTATAACTATCTTGACGAATCCAACAGAAAATCCAATTAAACTCACTTTCTTTGAACCACTTGATATAGAAAAAATTGACACGAATGAAACTAATTTCATTGAAAACAATAACGAAACTTTTCACGAATTAAATAAGCAGCATGATAACCTTTTGAAAGAGAATTTAAAAAATATCAGACTCGATCACTGTAATGAAGAAGAATACAAAGCAATTCGTAAACTCTGTTTCGATTTCAGAGATATTTTCTATTGTGAAAAAGTACCTTTGACGTTCACGAACCAAATTAAACTATCAAATGAATCTCCTATTTTTACGAAATCATATCGATACCCACATGTCCACAAGCAAGAAGTACATTCCCAAATTTCGAAAATGTTAGAATCCGGTATTATTCAAAATTCAAATTCACCATGGTCAAGCCCCATCTGGGTTGTCCCCAAAAAATTGGATGCTTCAAATAAACGCAAATGGCGTGTAGTCATTGATTACCGTAAACTTAACGAGAAGACAATAGATGACAAATTCCCACTTCCTAATATATCTGATATATTAGATAAGCTTGGTAGAAGCCAATATTTTACTACATTGGATTTAGCGAACGGGTTTCACCAAATAGAAATGAAACCAGAAGATATTCAGAAAACGGCTTTTTCAACTGACGTTGGACATTATGAATTCAAAAGAATGCCCTTCGGTTTGAAAAACGCGCCCTCCTCATTCCAGCGAGTTATGAACAATATTTTAAGAGGACTTCAGAACGAAATATGTTCCGTTTATCTAGATGACATAATTATTTATTCAACATCGTTAGAAGAACATTTAGACCGACTGAAGAAAGTTTTCCATCGACTCAGAGACTCTAATTTTAAAGTACAATTGGATAAATGTGAATTTTTACGACATGAAGTAGCTTACCTCGGACATCTAATAACACCTGACGGAGTAAAACCCAATAGCGATAAAATTTTGGCAGTCAAAAATTTCCCAATACCCAAATCGGCTAAAGAAATCAAATCATTTTTAGGATTAGCCGGTTACTATCACCGCTTTATCAAAAACTTCGCAAAGATCTCTAAGCCCCTGACTAAGTGCTTGAAAAAAGATGAAAAAATTGTCCATTCCCCTTCCTTCATTGAATCTTTCGAACACCTAAAAAATCTCTTGATAAATTCACCGATCCTTCAGTACCCAGATTTTTCTAAGCCTTTTATCCTTACCACCGATGCATCTAATTATGCCCTAGGCGCCGTACTTTCACAAGGTTCCATACCAAATGACAAACCAATAGCCTATGCATCAAGGACGTTAAACGAGACTGAACAGAAATATAGCACTATCGAAAAAGAGCTGTTATCAATTGTTTGGTCATGTAAATACTTCCGCCCATACTTATTTGAAAAAAAATTCTCCATATATACTGACCACAGACCTTTAGTCTGGCTTTTTATTTTGAAAGAACCGAATAGCAAACTTGTCAGATGGAGACTGAAACTTGAAGAGTACGATTATACGATCATTTACAAAAAAGGCAAACAGAACGTAATCGCCGATGCTCTTTCAAGAATCCAGTTGAATGTTAACGAAACTCAATCAATAGCTAATAATCCTGGTGAAGTAAATGAAGATATAGTAGAATTTTTACGAAATTGTGCCGAAAACCCTATCGAAAACAATTCAACACAAGATTTGAATGACAATCCAGAAAATTCTAATAACACTGTACACACGAATGCTGAAGAAACACTAAATGACGGAATACCAATTTTGGACGAGATCATAAATAATAAATCCAACCAAATTATTTTAGACAGAAATCCTCATCCTTATCTTGAAATCGAAGAAACTAAATTTGACGGACACACAATTAAGCATATCAAAATTCCCCTTAATGACGTTCTCCAAACTAAATCTGTTCTTATGTACCATGTTCATCCTGATAGAAACAACTATATATACTTTCAGAACAAAACACTGTTACCTTTCTTTACCAAGATCTACATGCAAAACTTCAAAGCCTTGAAATTATACCAATGTACCAAACTAGTCAACAACGTTTCAAATGAAGATGAAAAATTACTGATGATAAAACATCAACACGAAAGCAAAACGAATCATCGTGGAATCACAGAAACTCACGATAGACTTAAAGCAAACTATTATTGGAAGAATATGAAAAATGACGTATCGGATTTCATAAATAATTGTGAAATTTGTCAAAAAGCCAAATATTCTCGACAAAACCCTTATGTACTGAGACCCCATCGAAACCATTCCAAATTCTTCATATTGACATGTTTTTCTATGAATCTCAATCATCTTTAACGATATTCGATAAATTCACAAAACTCGGACAAGCTCTTTCTTGTACAAAAACATCAAAATCAGTTGTCGACAAATTAGTTCAATATTTTTCTATGTACGGAGTACCAGAGACTATTGTAGCAGATAATGGCAGTGAATTTAAGAACTCTTCTGTCACAGAACTTCTGAAAACCCAAAAAATCAAGATTCATTTCACAACACCTAATCATCACGAGTCGAACTCACCTGTTGAGAGATTTCACTCAACTCTGATTGAACATCTGAGACTTTTGAAAGAAAAAGATCCGAATAAACCAGTAATAGAGTTAATGCCATATATGCAATTATTGCCTATAACAGCACCCTGCATACAGCAACAAAATTTACACCATTCGAATTAACCTTTGGTCATACCACATCAAGAGATCCATTCGATTTAATTCCTACAAATTTCTATTCTGACTATATCACATTCCATAAAGACAAATTAGACGCCCTGTACAAGACAATACAAGAAAAGCAAGACAAAAACAAACAAACAGTGATAGAAAAACGAAATAAAAATGGCGAGAATCAAACACAATTCAAAATCAATCAAACTGTTTACAAAAAATCTAATGCAAGAACGAAAAACAAGAATAAATTTATTGGTCCATACACAATACTGGAAATATTAGATAATAATAAAGCCAAGGTGAAGAGTAATAAAACCTCCAAAATAATCACGGTTCATCTGTGAGACTTAAAGAAACCTTATTAAGGTACCTCTACTTCTGCACCCTCTCAAGATACACCCTAAGTACACCATCATTCCACAAGGTAGATAACAACCCAGGAATTCTCCCCTTCAGAGTAGGCAGTGCCCAAGTAACAAAAAATTATTGGTCATTTATACATATTTTCGATTTAAAATTGATAATCAATGAATTCGTTACTCTAAAATCAAGATTCGATAAACTGAAACATTCATTTAATATTAGCGAATCGTATAAATCAGAATTTTTCAACTCATATAATATCATAAACACTCTTGAAGATAAAATAATTAATCAAATTGAACAATTGAACCCACTAAATACAATCAAAAGACAAAAACGCGGTATTATCGACGGATTAGGAGCAATGATAAAATGCATTACTGGAAATTTAGACCAAGAAGACACCGAAAAATACGATTCAAAGATAAATCAACTGACAAATAATCAGAACAAGATAAAATACATTCTCGATCATCAAATGTCCATCCTCAACACATCCATAAACAATTTCATAGAAGTATCAAATAACCTCTCTCACAATCAAGTAGTATTAAAAACTAAAATTCAGCAAATAACAGAACTAATTGAGCATAACAACTTCACCCATCAAAGAGGCGAGCACATGTTCACGATTCAAACGATTTTATCACAAATTACTTCCATGTTCCAAACAATCCTTTACGTTTTAGATAAGATAGAAGTATCAATTTCATTTGCGAAACCTAATACCCTACACAACTCTATTATTAAACCTTCAGATTTGCTTGAAGAAATTCAGAAAATCGCAAAACTATTGCAAGACTCGAAATTACCTTTCGAAGCCACTAAAGAAAATTTGCTTTTATTTGAAAACGTAATGAACATCAGAAGTTATTCAAAACAAAATCAGATTATATTTATTATAGAAATCCCTCTAGTAGACCGAGAAATTTATCAATATTATCATTTATATCCTTTACCTATATCGAAAAACAACTCCTTCAATATCATTATACCGAAATCCAAATTCCTCATCAGTAATGAGCACAACTATATGTATTTCGAGAAGAATTGTGAAGAAACCATGGCCAATCAATACTTATGCAGTCAAGACAATGTTATCCAAACTTCTCAAAACACACCATGTGAAGTTCAACTTCTCAAATTCTCTAAAGAAATCAACAATTGCTATCAGATTCCAATATCCTTAACCGATACTCAAATTACAAGGATCATGGCAGATAAATGGATAATAGTCGTCCCTCAAGAAACTGTAGCAGTTAAAAATTGTGAAAATCTTCGAGAAAATATACCATTGCATGGAACATACATATTGGAACTAACTCCAACATGCGAGATTTCTATCAATAAACGTATTATTCGGACATACAATAATCCGAAAATATTATTTGAACAGATTCAATTACCCGAAGTGAACATTGATTCGAACTTTACCGATATAAAGTATGAGCCTGGAACGTTAGATTTGTCTTTAATAAATGTACACAAATTGATGAATCTCCGGAACGATATAAACAATCAGAAGGAGCTGATCGAAGAAATCAATAATGAACCGATTCATCGGAGAACAACTTTATGGACTATAATTTTATATATTCTGGTTATTCTAGCAGTTTTATATTTCATATACACGAGAATCATCAAGTCGAAGCTTTTTCCCAAGAAAGAAGAATCCCAGAAGAAAGGAGTTATCAGCATATGAGAAAACATAACCGATGGATATGTTTTCATCTTGGCAGGGAGGAGTTATGGTTACACATCCCGGTCACTACTCCTGAGAACGCACCGTGATAACGACACGAGTTAGCATCATCAGCAAATTCAGCAGTTTCCGATCTCACCTTTCGTATGACAAAGCACACTGTAAAATCCTATGTAAAATCTTTATTAAATAAAATCAGTTATCTTTTGTATCTTGCACCAACAACTTGCTTTTTAAAAACGATCCTCGATTTTCCAATCTCCTAATTCGCGTAACAACCTACAGACCGGTTTCGGGCTTATTGGCATTCATCAGTGCAGGGTAGTCAACCAAGTGGAGATACTGAGATCTACACTCGAAGCGGTGCTTGTCCCAATGCATTTATTTCTCGTCTATTTCTACGCAGTGAGCCGCGTTCCAAGAAGCACTTGGATTTAGCGACACTCTGCGGCGGAAGAAAGAACCACTCCAGAAACGAATCTTCACGAAACATGCGAGTGGCTGATAGCTCGATTAAGCTATATCAATTCAAAATGAAAAAGCCATTAAATTGGACGAAGTATCAAAATTGAAAAATACATAATTTCATTATCTCGTCTTGCCAATTAAAAATCAAACACAGTTTAAATAACTGGCTACCCTTCACTGATGAGGGCCAATAAGCCCGAAACCGGTCTGTATTATAGGTTGTCAAGCGTGCGTGTCTCGATGTGAATTTTTCACGTCTTAGGAAGAAAGAAACATTTGCTATATGCATTCACAGTGTAAATAGGTGCATGGACTACGAGCAAATATAATTCGATGTTCTGCGTGGTATTTTCCAGGAAAGTAGTTGTTTTCTGCTCGTGGTCTGCCAGTCATTTCGAGTGTATGAATCATCGAATTTTGATGTCAATAATCACTCTATCGCATCCTGAAAACACCAAAATTGATATAAATTGTGTTAGAGAACATATCCAACAATTGATAAAAAATTGTTCATTCTGCTAAATTCAGCACTTACCCCAGTGTTACTCAGAACTGGGATTGATCAATAAAAACGAGTATGGAAAAGGTCGCATGACATCTACAGGGGTGAAGAATATGCCGATGCTCATTGATACCGAAACAATCAAGACCTCAGGAGACACTAGATGGTGTTAGCTAGTGTGAGCTGTTGTAATTTTTCAACTGTTTTTATCGCGCACACTATTATGATATCAAATTTCGAACGATCATATGTTTCATTTCTTCTGGTGAAGTTCTAGCACTGAGTTCAAGAAAATTGAGGCCGAAAACATTGAATTTGAGTCCACTGACACCTATATGAAACCTATATCCAAAGAAAATACTTCGAAGAGAGTCACTGTCCTTGAGCTTTTATCAAAAAACTACACCTCTGACACTTTTAGCTATCATGGTACGAGAGTAAGGGTGCAAAATCACTGAAAAACCTATTCGAAAGTCGAACTCAAGGAATGAAAGCGGCTGACACGGTGAGTGCCCATGAAAAATTGATTACGGAGTGCTGCAGGGAGCTGTCTTAGGTCCTATATTGTCCGATCATTGATATAAATGAACTTTTCTTATTCGAAAGCTAGGAAACGATGAGGTGCGCTGATGACACCGAAATATTTTTTGGCATAGCATGAACTGAAAGATCAACACTGATCTGAATTTGCAAATAATACGCAAGAAAATACGAAACTCTGCCCCAATTGAGTTGCGTAACGTGAACATCTTTCATAACCTCCAGAAGTTGTTATAAGATAAGTATGTAATAAGTGTTAGGGTTTGAGTAAATGAATTGTTAATCAGTTGAAAATTCGGTCGTCGTTCACTTTACTCACGAGTATCGTTACAATATTATATATCATTGGGACTCCTGAAAATCAGCTAAGAAAACTCACAATATCACCCCTGAGTGTGAGATTCTTTGTCGACCTATGAAAATTCATTTATTACGGATTTATTTGATTTTGTATCATCACATAAATTACATATTACAAAGTCATATTCTTTCGTTTTTCTGCAGTGGAGACGTACAATGGCACCAACCTGCATTTCTGGAGGCTGGACAGAAGACAAATGGGAGCTTATCTGTGCATCGCCAGCAATGATATACCTCCGGCTGTCAGTAAGAGGATATCTCTCAGCGTGAACTGTGAGTACATTTGGAATTATTTTTACGTTGTGAACAGAATGAATATCAAATGGGACTCATTATTTCTCATTTCTTTGCTTCAGTGTGAGTTATTCTATGTTCTCGTAGAACCTCTCGTAGGATTATTCAAAGGCATTCAAATCAAAGGGGAATCTAGTTTTATGTTATGTTTATTCAACCGTATACGCTCGGCGCTGTGAAGTTATAATGTATCCACTTATTCATCATGATTTCAAAGTAATCATACATACAAAAAATCAGAAACTCAGTAGTTAGATAAAATTCATATATTCATTAGCTGAATTGCTGAATAGCTGAATAGCTGACGTGTACCCATCGCCATCTGGTGATGAAAAAATATTTTTTATCAGAATATCAGCAGTGATATCTGTATAAAAAATATTGGATTCATTGTGTGTGGTAATTTAATTTCGATATGTATGCGTTATTCATGGGATAAAAACAAGAATAAACCGGAAGAAATCTTCATCAGAAATGAGGAAGGAGTCGTTATAAGTGAGCCAGAAACTTCAGCAGCAATATTTAATAATTTTTTTGTTGAACTTCCTACTGATTTGTCGAAATACTGGTAGTATATCTCACATATTTCAATGATTCCGGTGTCCTGCTGCAGTTTTTTATTACCTCAGTAGGGCATTCACTGCATCAATCATAATAAACCATTTACTGAATTGGACATGTGTGGCATTAGGTGGGCAATTTCATCTTGAATATCAATGTCCTTGATTAAGGCATATAATATTCGACCATGGAAATTTCCATAGAAAAGGAAGAGAACATATACTTGTCTGCGATGTTCCAGAAAGCTCAATGAATTTGTGAGTGCAGGCTTTCTAACCATAACAGCTCTTTCCTAGATAGAATCCATCAGGAGCCTCACTGTATGTTTGGGAGCTGAACTCTAAGATAAACATTTATGACAAGTACAAGTAGTCGAGTCTTTATTGCAACCTCAGACCAATAAAATACATAGTCTGGCCCTTCCTATCTCTAATGCATTACATTGTTTGGAAGCAAGATCTAACTATCTCTCTTGGTATCGGGGATAGAGGAGGAGAGCGGGCGGTAATGTTGACCCTTCTTGTTAATAGTCGTGCGAAATTAAATTTATATCCAGACGGATAAAACCACAGAAATATAACACGAATTGATTCTTTGAAACATATTATATTCATCATTGTTTATTTGTACTATTTTCTATATGAAGAAAATCTGTAGAATACAATTTAGATCAGCTGAAAATATTCATCATCTTGAATAGAATGAATATCCATGCATTATTTCACATTATTCTTATCCCGAACGTAAGACTATGGCACTCACCAATGAAATGACACTATTGACACTTTAATCCCAGAAACCTGCTTTCAACCACAAATAAAACATTTTCTTATCATTTTAAGGAAAGACCAATAGGTATATTCAATACACGAATAAGTGAATTAATCGATGAAAAACGCACATATCAACACTTTGACAACGATAATACGACAACATGAATAACCACGTCATAAATCGTGGACAATCTGAGAAACTGGTTCGAAACACGAAAACGGCGAGTTGCTCCGACGAGGCCCGAACGATTAGATTCTTATCGTGGAAATAAGAAGGTTTGACAGTCGTGTTGGCATCATGTTTTTTATTCGTCTGATATTGCAACACATCATGTTGTAACAGGCCGTCATGTGGTCGACCTGTTATTTTATGTTGAGTTGATCTTATGTACGATGTAGGTAAATTGGAAAATATCAGCTGGGAAATATTCCATTCTCAAACGGTTGAACCAGAGTTCACACGCTGAAGCCATTGTTCTCCAGCTATTATAAAATGAAATAATCTCCAGACAGTCATTTTCAACGGAGATTGCCGGCATTGAACTGTTGTGTTCAAAAATTCGCAACCGAACAATCGGAGAGCAAGGTAATTAGGTTATTAACACAGAGGCTGTCGATTAGCAAATTTTTTTGGGAAGCTGAAATCTACACAGTAAAAAAAACTTGGGTGTAATTTCAATAAAATGGATTTCAGAGCAAACTCCGACGAATACAACACCTGAATATCAAAGTTGTGTCCTTTTTATTATACATTTCACAATTGAGTGTTGAATGATGCTAATTCCGATTTTAGTAGTAAAAAATGACACCAATGTGGGGAAGTAAAACGATTCTGAAACATGAAATCATAAGAAACACCAAATGGTTGAAATTTAATATTCTCAATCTATTATATAAAATTAACACCAAGTTACACCGTGTCATATCACCATGGAATCGAGGCGTTCTATGAATCATCTAATTTTGTGGAAATAATCATTCTTTAAGTATTGCATCTTGAAAACACTCGATTTGATTTACATTTTTAAAAATATTGTATGTAGACATCTGAATGGTGTGAATTTCATGCTCTCATCTGTTCGATCTTAGAACTAGAAATTTTGCCAATAGGTGGCACTGACGTCCTTCTTACTGTACCTGATTTCAATATTGGGTTGGATATATTAGATGATTTTGATTCATGGCCTTGTCCCTAGTACCACTGATCAGGATTAAAAATGCCGGAACAATACATTATCATCCGAATTGTCCCTAGATTCTTCTGAGTCTAGTTTATCATCATATGAATTTTATTTCAATAAGTGATCCAACTTAGTGAAAAATACCGGAGGTGGTGAATAAAAGCACTGATTAAACGCACCGAAGAGAATTTGGTGGAGGTAAAATTCAGCATCAAGAAAACCACATAATCTGCATTACACCACTGCGGTGTTCATTCTGCTAAATTCAGCTTCAACACTAGTGATACGGACAACTGATGGGTTCGATAATTGAAAACACCTATGGGAAAGGTCAGATAACACCTACAGTGGTGAATAATATGCCGGTGTTTACTGACACTAAAACAATCAGGACCTCAAGAAACACCAGACGGTGTTAGCTGGTGTGAGCTGGTGTAATTTCTATTCACTGTGTAGATGATTTCAAGTCAGTCGTACCGGGTGCTTGGATATGAAAGACTTTATAGGTACAGCCATACCTTATATTATCATATTGAGCATTGTGAGATACGGTTCTTGAAGAAAATACAAGCTTAAGTCTTGATTGCGTTGAAAAAAGGTGCCCCTGAACTGACTCCTGTTCTTTGCAATTTGTTCGACCACTCTTACAATTTGGGGGTATTTCCTTCCAACTGGAAAATTGCGACCAGTCCCCAAAAAAGGCAAAAAGACCTTACCTACAACCTACAGACCTAACGCACTGCTATCAATTATTTCAACATCGAGCTCATGAAATACTCGGGAATTGTCAACGATAGGCCATATGGCTTCCGTCATCAGAGATCAACTGGTGAACTGCTCACTTACGTCTCACATTCATGGCAGCTATCTATTGAAAAATATGGAAAAACATTAACCGTGGCATTAGATATTTTGAAGCCATTTGATCGAGATTGGCACCAGGGACTCCTAGCCAAGCTTTCATCTTATGGTTTGCCCCCTGCTGTGTTCTCTGCCTGCTAGTATTCTCTCAAACAGGTCTCTCCATGTAGTGGTCGATGGAGTTTACTCATAAATGCTGGTGTTTCTACTTCACATCAACGAATTGTTGAAAGCAACTTTATGTCATATACAAAGCTTCGCGGATGATAGTACCCTCCATACCGCTTTCTCTTCCAGGGCTCCTATATCGGCCCGTCAAACCACAAATGAACGAGGAAGAAATGTTGACAAAATAAATATGGACTTATAGCAACAATTCTCGAGTGGGTATTCAATAATCTGGTAGAATTCAATGCAAACAAAACACAAGCATGTCTTTACTCTAGAAAAATCTATCTTACTGTGCCCAACATAATTCAGTCAGGAGTAACCATACCATTGAAGTCATCCATTTCCATGCTTGGCGTTAATATCAGCAATAACTTGGGAAAATCACGTGAGGGCCTTTGCCAAAAGTGCATCCCAAAAACTTGGATTTCGGTTTCGAGCGAAGAGCTATTTTAGTCCTAGTCAGCTGCTTATGATCTATAAGGCACAGATTCGACCTGTTCTGTCCCGGGATACTGTTCCCATATTTGGAGTGCGGCACCTAAACATATCCTGTTCAAAAAAAGGCAATTCGTCTCGTCGATGATTCTTCGCTTACAAACTCACTCACTCCTCTTGAACACCGTAAAAAAGTTGGTGATTTATCTCTATTTTATAGATATTTTCATAGGCGATGCTCTTCTGCAATATCAACAATCGTTTCTCCATTAGCAGTCTCTTCGAGATTATCGCGCCAAGTTCAGTCTTCACACCCCTTCGTGGTCATTTTAGAGACCTCCAGAACGTCCCTTTCCAAAGACTCGTTCATCCAACGAACATCGAGACTTTGGAACTCATTGCCTAGGGAGGTGTTTCCCGAGGTATACGATCTACAGAAATTAAAAAAGAACACCAACTCCTACCTTCTTTACCTTGGTTCTAACGATGTTCTCTGAACATTACAGGATATCCCTTTTCGTGAGAACCAGAACATAAAAAAAAATTCACTCAATCACCTCACCATCGTGCAATCAATTATTATAACCACATTTTGTATGAATCATATTCTTCAGAAACTGGATTCATCACATTGGTAACTGATAATCAAGTCAAGGAGTTAACATCCTAACTGTATTTTGCAAAATCAGTATTTCATTAAAAAGGTTTGAAAATATGGTAGTATATTCGCTCTGTATAGCTGATGTTGGATCTACTAACGCAATTCGGCATCCCATTGAATCGTGTCGCCGATGTTATTGATGATGAGAACCGAGGCATTAATTATCGTCTGACTGATCCTCACATGCTCACATGTGAAAGAGCTTCCAGGGATTATTCCGCACAATTGGCATGGCAGTTTTTCTCGCAAACAATGTCATCCACGTAATTACGGGCGATGAAGCGAGGTGGATGGAAGATAATCCATTCGGCACAGCTCGGTTTGGAACAAGCGAACTTCTATCAGAGACCGTGCTGTGGAAATTAGAACGAATATCATCAAAATTTGCGCCGACGCCAAGAGTTTCATTCAGTTTCGAGCTCTAGCATTGGCTATTCTGATCTGAAACAATGGATTCAACGACATTCACAAGCGATTGTTAATTTCATCGAGGGAACTCATCGAGTATTGTTTTTGAAAGTCATCAGGTAAAATCATGCGTGCAGACCAGTTCATATCAACCCATTTGGAAGGGGTAATATAATAAGTAGTATGATTATTACTTTTTGGTATATTAATGAATTGCAATCCCAAAGCTGAAAACACAAGCAGTCCGCAGGACGAGTTTTATTTTCTTGCATTAGGATTGCTAATGAATTCCAAAAAATTATAGGTTATTAATCATACCACGAATTATATTTGAGACGACAATATATCGATTTGATAAAATGAAGAATCGTGTCACCGTTTATATTTTTATATATTCATAAGTAATTTACAGAAATCAAAATCAAAAACTAACAACACTAAAGAGAAAAATTAGGGATACTCTTCTTCACCGAATCATCTATACTGATTGGTTCTTGTAAGGAGATATACCTAGTGTCGTGAATTTATATAATATAAAAGGTATATTTTCAATGAATTTTGTTTCACTGCAAGAACAAGATAAACAAATTTTTAAAACTTTTATAAAAAAAAAATGAGTTTCTTCAGGTATCTATATTTTGAACCCCTCTCAACTTTTTCATCAACTATTGAATTTTTTGTTCGAAAAATGATCTAATTATTTCATATTATGCCATATTGTCATTGATTGTATATACACACTGAAAAAAAAACACCAGCTAACACCGTCTGGTCTCCACTGTGGTCCTGATTGTTTTAGTGTCAGTAAACACCGGTATAATATTCACCACTGTAGGTGTTATGTGACCTTTCCCATAGGTGTTTTTAATAATCAAACACAGTTGTCAGTAAAACTACACTGAAAAAATAAATAGATTTTTATTTTACTAAATGAATGGTAATGTCGAATAAGTTTCATTGAACAAATTACATGTTAGTGATATTACTTTTATAAGTGCTCGATATCTCGACAAATTTATTGCATACCACATCAGAATAGTAATAATTCAAATTATTATTGACTACCTCATCAATTGAAATGCTCTATAACACGAAATTATCGAATACATTTCCTGTAGTGGTATTAGGTTCAGGGTGAACATAACTCAACTAATATTTATATTTACCACTACAAATGGTATAGCACGTATGAGAATACTTTCCGTGTTGTCAAGATTTACCACTACGAAGAGTATTAATTATTAATTTCCGAATCAATAAGCACGCGAAAGATGCACCAGCGCAGTACGTGGGCAATCGGGGATGCGAATTGCGACGCCATTTGTTGTGATGTTGTTTGCCGTTGGTGGTTTGTGTACTCATTCTCATTGTTTTATCACTTTAGTTTTGCACTTGAGCTGTTCAAAGTTGTAGTTTATACGAATATATACCTTTAATGGAAAAATTAGTGATTCAGTGGAATTTGGATCAATCAATACCAGTATTCAAGTTGAATTCTGTTTTGAGTGTAATAGCGAATTTGGAATGGCAGTAATGGCAGAATCCAGAATCGCATGTAAGTATGTCGTACACCAACAGTGGGTATTTTTTCGTTTTTTTATTAATTAAAGAAAAAAATATGTGATTATTTTTGTATACTTTTGTATTTGATTATTTTCCCAGAACCTGATGAGACCATTGAATATTCATCAACATTTAACAGTGATTAATTATTTCTCCCTGAATGATCTAACAACTATCTATCGTACACGAATTTCTCTCTTTAGAAATACTTGATGTCCGAAAATTGCGCCTTAAAAATTGAGAGGGTGATTCTATTACATTGCCAAAAGTGTCCATAATTTTTTCAAAACTCACTAATATAATGCTTATTGGCCTTTCAGAGTGGATTTTTGAAATAAATACTTTTTATAGCCTAAATGCCGTGAAATGAAAGGAAATCATAACTTTGAATCTTTGTTATGAAGATTATGTATTAATTTGTTATCATGGAAGTTAATGGTGAATTATTATTATATTATTATTATATTATTCATTTTTGTTGGAGCCTTTCTTACATTGATAATGATATATTGAAAAGGTGCATATGGTTCGAATGATTATCTCAATGAATAAACGTGTTATTTTTTCACGATTTCCGCGGTGACAGCTTATTTCATCATGATATTCTCGAATATTTTTATTTTTTCAATTGTACATTTTCAGGATCCAGAAGCAAAAACATTGAGACAGAAGGACATCTTTAGAAGGTCCATGGAATTCAAGGCTCTTTTGCTATGAGGAATAATTCAAACTTTTTGGCATTATTTTCTAGAATATATTACTCATAGATTGTTTTCGCATTATATCCAGACGGTATGTTGATTACTGAAGTTGAATGAACCAGCATAATAACAATTGATTATGTTACCGAAAAACAATATATAGTTATGAAATACTCATGTAGTGAAGTTATAATTAACCTTTCAAAACTTCTAATATTACATCAGTATATAGATAAACAATATTCATAAATTCAGGAACCAAAAAGGAAAGGTAGTATTATACATTGTCATGTGAATGCTAGGTGATATTCTGATTTCGGTATGTAGTACTACATGCCACCGATAAATAAGAACAAATCGACAAGTGGGAGTTACTTGTTTGTAGTGGTAAATAATAACCAAACAGGAAAAGTACTTCATACTTGAGGCTTCAGTATTTATTATTGTTTGAATCGTACTATTTCGTAGTGGTAATTTTTAATAAATGTAGTGATTGGCGCCTATTTGACCACAACGCTTGGTATAATATAGTCATCTTTCGGTATTCATAACGGATTATTTTTCTCAGTGTAGTGTTAGTGCTGAATTTGGCAGAATGAACACTTTGGTGGTGTTCTTTATGCATTTTCAAAAGTGCGATTTGACACCGCAGTGTTGTGATGCATATTATGTGATTTTACGGATGCTGAATCTCTACCTCAACGAAATTCTCTTCTGTGCGTTCAAACACTGAGCAGGTACATGCGAATACTGTTCTAGTGTGAAGAAACACCATATAATTAGTGTGTTCATGCGAATCAGTGCTTTTCTTCACCACTTCCGGTGTTTCTTACTAAGTTGGATCACCTATTGAAATATATTTCAAATGGTGATAAACTAAACTCGGAAGAATCTAGCGACAATTCGGATGATCAGTGGTACTAGGGACTAGACCAATTGATACTGATCTATATCAAAATCATCTAATATATCTAGCCCAATATTGAAATCAGGTACGGTAGAAAGGACGTCAGTGCCACCTATTGGCAAAAGTTCTAAGGTTCTGAGATCGAACAGATGAGCGCATGAAATTCTCACCATTCAGATGCCTACATACAATTTTTCATTGATTTGTCTCAAACCTGGTGTTTTCATACACCGCCGCGATCCCATCGTGATATGACACGGTGTAACTTGGTGTTGATTTTATATAATAGGTGTTTTGTATGCGTTAACGTCAATGATAGCACCATTGAGAATATTAAATTTCAAACATTTGGTGTTTCTTATGATATTATGTTTCAGAATCGTTTTACTTCAACACATTCGTGTCATTTTTCACTACTAAGATCGGAATTAGCACTACTCAACACTCAATTCTGAAATGTATGATAAAAAGGACACAACTTTGATATCCAGGTGTTATCTTCGTCGGAGTTTGTTCTTAAATCCATTTGATTGAAATAACACCCAAGTTTTTTTTACTGTGTAGGTATTTCATGAAATATATAACTTATATATAACATATAACATGAGATCATGATAATTCATGAGATGATATCCTATAGTTCTTTTCATATTTCATCAAGAATAAAGGGTAAGATTCTAATATGAAAATGAAGACCAAAGGTCAATCGAAAGCAGTCACAAACATGGCTCGAAAGAGTTAGGTTTCAGTAATAACGTGATCACACGGTTTTGAAGCTAACGGACTTTTAAGTAGCGGATTCTTTATCGACAGATAGAATCATACTTTGTCCATTTCGCAAGTGAAGGCTAAAAGTGAAGCTCAACAGTGATTGTAAAAGTACAGTTTAAAGTTTTCTCAGTGTTGTTGTTCGGTGGCTCAAACCAGTCAGTTTGCAAGTGTCGCGAATTTCAAGCATTGCAAACGGAGTGAAAAAGTGAACCATCAAATACAAAGTATATAAGTTGCCCAAACCAGTCTATATATGCCCGTAGAAAACGATTTCAGATCATTGACCCAAAAGTAATTTAAAAGGCACATGGTAGGAAATTATGCCATTCATATCAGAGGCTGTCGTTTGTCGGAAAGTAGGCAGGGTTGTATTTAAAAATATTAAAGTGTTTGACGTAGGATTTTCTGATTACAAAAGGTGACTGATAAAAGCTTTGTGTATTTAACTCGATAGGATGATAACCTGTATGATTATAAACCTGGTTTTGTATTATTTTATGTAAATTAATATGGTTCTTTCAGGAGTACTTATTAATCTTTATAATATTCCTATATGTCAGTAGACCACCATAGTTGTTGGATAAATACTTCATGTTTATATTAAGTTATTCAATGCCGTTGTTATTCATCCGCATGTAAAACCTTACCCTAACAACTGTAGCTTTACCACCTCACATATAGGACAAATCCGCTCGGCCTTTTAAAAAATACTAGTGAGGTGTGCAGCACAGCAGCAAGAGATCGATAAGACAAAAAGAAGAAGAAGGACTGGGTTTTACTGTTCTCTACACGAGCAGCCGCCATGACCGTTTTGGCGTGAAGTTGAACGAATAACCCCAATAGAAATTTTCTTTAACAAAAATTAGTTACTTCCAAACATCATGAAACATATTTTCAAAATCAGTCATCCTGCCCATAGGAGCAAATTGTTGGAAGAAGTATTCATAAACAAGTAAATAAGCATAAATGAGTATTCCAGGTTGTATCACCCTGTACGTATATGGCCTCGAACGGAAAGTGACATCAGCGCTTCAATTGCATACTTCATTGCCTCCGGTGATAATATATACGGAAATATATCGGAGAAATAAAAATTCGAAGATAAAACTCTAACTCGAACATATGGCAAAACAAAGTCTGGTGATCTCTTGAGTGTTCCTATTTTACGGGTACTTCCCTGGTTTCAGTGGGAAAAGTTTTAATAGAGTTGGCTAACAGGATCGATCTTATATTCCGGTATACATATATAATACGCAGATGTAGGCATGCCGATGCATACAGGGAGTATCTTGATAAAATAACCAAATGTTACCTTATTATAATGGTGGATGCATATCATGTTGATACTCGCATACCATCAAGGAACACCTTGTATATCGTGAATGGGAATATTTCTTCAATCTCTAAAATTTAGTAGTTCGCCCTATACTTCAATCAATTTTGCGAGTGAATGTGAATTTTCTCATCAAATGCTAATTCCACAAAATCAAGTTTTCATTACCAAATTTTATGACCATAGTTATTCATCTGTCAAGTATTCTGGCAATAAACACATAATGGAAGCGTTTCCCTCTCAGAATAGAATTTTGAAGATCTGATTTTCATTACTATAATAACTCAGAGTTAGTTTTATGTACTAGGTAAAATTTTATTATCTACATAAATTCCTAGTTTCGTTCACTTTTACGATTTTGTTAATGAATATTCTAGATGAAATCAGATAGTATAGTTTCATTATATTAATAAGCCGTCCAAAGATGGATTCATTCAGGTCCACATCAGTATCAAACATTTATTAAGGGTATCCCAAATGAAAAGTCTTTACATAAACTCACCCACTACATATTCTTCAGACCAAAATTCTATTCAGGCTAATTCACCCCACTGTAGAGTTGCTTTGATTGAGCGCTAGCTGGCTCTTAAATGACAATTTTTTGCTATATAATTTCGACATGCCATATCATTCCATTGACGTAAAACATGATTCATGGAAACTAAATATTCCTTTTACTCTTCTGCCTACTTCCTCATATGATTTCATGTTTATCACATGTTAACTCATTGTCTAAAAGTATGGAGACTTCGATCCTAGGAAAAAATAAGTTATGCTGAAACGGAATAATGATGATACGAAAACGCAATGCACGAGTTGTTTAAGAAGTAATGAAAATATCAAAAGGGAGTTGAAGTGAGAAGAAGATTATTTGTATATTGAGACAGAAGATTAAAATTCAATAACTTGAAGAGGAGCGAACAATAAAAAATATCATTGAAGAAAAATAGATTAGAATATTTATATTCAGAAAGGAAACCGAAAACTCTAAGTGGAGTGGCAGTGTTAAAAAGAGGAGAATATATCAAAATCATATCCATCAACACTATTTAGAATAATCTAAAAAACAAAGGTAGAAAACGAGCAGAAAACAACTACTTTCCTGGCAAATACCACGCAGAACATTGAATTATATTCACTCGTAATCTGAACTCTTTTCAAACTAAAACTGATTGTACGCGCCACTGCGCTCCTTTTATATAGACACAATAGTCATTCTAGCAAAATCTTCAGATAAATTTGTTAGTGAAATATTCTTCAAGCCATAACTTTTCAACGAATGAAGATTTCGTCATGCGATTTGAACATATTATGATGCAAATTTTATCTTCTTTTCGAATATGATGAGATAATTATACCGATGCAATTGAGATTCCGGAGAAAAATTTATTGGCATGGATGGTTTTTTATCCTATTCACCAATCATTTCTTTCTTGAACCATGTCTTGTTAGCAAAATTCTGTCAAGTAAAACTTCTAGTTCTAGACATTTACATTCCAAAAAGTTTAGGATTCCCTCCCGCCTTTATTTCACGCCCTACAATGAAACTTCATGTTTCAAAAAGATGGACCATTATGTTGGCATTAACGTGAGAGTTTTCATTTCTGAACTTATATAGGAAAATTTCCGAAAAAATTCAATTTTTTGTACGATCGAAACTATTACGCCTCCTAGCGGTGGACGTATCGATTTAAAAAATATTTCCAGCAATTTTTCTTGGTCGATTTCCCCTGAAGAATTTTTCCCCAAACTTCTACGACTGTTAGTTACTGATATACAGTACCTCGTTATCCTTACTGAATCACCCGTTACAATGTCCCATGTTCACCAGGTCTTCTGCCGTGGATTTCTTCTAGAACTTCGTTCATTCTGTTCTAATTGAGAAATGGATGATCTGCCATCGGCTGACTCCCAAACTCGTTTCAGCAGACCATTCTCCATGATCAGGGAGTCCCATTGTGCCCACATAGACTTAAAAACTGGACCTCTATATTCGATATCGTTCCATGAGGATCTGCTCAATCCATTTTCTTTCCATCGTAGAGAGTCAGCAATATCCGGATATCGTCTCATAGTAAGTCTTTCCCGCTCGTATCCCGTATGGCATCCACATTGTGATAAACCTGTTCTTCTAATCCATCTCGTGTCTCAGAACTAGGCACGTTTTCTGTTTCTACCATGACCCCGTTAACGTGAACAACCCTAGGAACTACATGCTGTTCAGGATTTTCTGATAGCCTGCGCCACGAAGTGCTAACAAAAGTGCTTTCTTGACCATTTATCGAAAACTGGATGTGTCAGTCCTACTAGTCGAGAAGAAACCTGAGGAATGTTTCATCCTGCAGTACTTCTGGATGTGTCCCATCTTACCACATCGATAACATGTTCTTTCCTCTTGTTTTATCGTTGGATAATCCCTCACTGGCCCAGGTATACTAGTCCAAGTCTACTAATATGTGGCGCAATGCGATTAGCACATATAGTCTACAAGACCTTTGTATATGTCCAGTTCTGCCGCATCTGAAACATTTTCGGTCATCAGCATTCTTCTTCAGGACTCTTATCTTCTCTAACAACATTTCTAATATTTGTGTCAATTCTTCACTCTGCTTGGTTGGTTCTCTAATTGGAACTGCTCTTGCAGCACGAAGCAAGAAAGGCTGCTTTTACCTCCAAGGCTCGAACTGCTTCTATTGAAGGTTATCAGTAGTTGAAGGATCCTCTCAATCTGAGGGTCTCTGAGTCCATCGATACACAGCTGAACAGTCAGTTTCTTCCTGAAGTCTTCTGGTGCTTGTGGGTAGGCTTACTGGATCAGTCTCTTCTCACATCTGCCTCGAATTCAGATTTCTGTACCCGTATCTTCATTTGCGCCCGGTATAGCTGTTCTCGATGTTGATCGTCATACCTTAACTCGAATGCAGTTACCAGGTCTCAATATTTTTTTTGTTTTGTTGATCGACAGGTATTGTCTGTAGTACCTGTTCGAAGAACTTTTCTTGCTGTTCTAGAAGTTTCTGGTTATCTGCTTTCCTTTGTTCCTCCTGTTGTTCCAGAAGTTTCTTTCGTTCCTTTCTTTTTCATCCCTCTCTTCCTTTTATTCTTCTAGAATTTTCTCGAAGTTTTTTTTTCATTCCTCTTAACGACGCTGTTCTTCTTCTAGACGACGTTTCTCCTCTTCTTGACAACGTTTCTCTTCCTCTAATTTCTCATCCTGACGGCGCTTCTCTTTTACAAATTTTTGCTCTTGTCGTCGTTTTTCTTCTTCCAGACGGCGCTTTTCTAATTCCGCAAACTGGTCTTGCATGAATTTTCCATTGCGTCGTATGCCGTACTTCTAGTATTCACCATAAATCCAAGGTCACAAAAATTCTCACTTCTGACACCACTGTTACGATATTTCTACTTGGGTTCGTGAATTTAAAACACACAGTACAAAACTGAATAATTTCTTTCACCATAGATTAAATACTTTTCACTAAACACTCGAAATACAACTCGATAAACACTTAATTAAATCACAACGATATTCGTTTTACAAATTTCAATGTTCACAATACTAGCTTTCTTTCTATACTGAACTCTTTCGAAACTAAAACTGACTGTACGCGACACTGCGCTCCTATTCTGGCAAAATCTTCAAATATCGTTCATTTTCGAGAATCTATGACGGTTATGAGTAATCCGCTATTGTCCTCTAATTGATACGTCGGTGACCGATGTTATCGCGGGGCCATAAATCACAACCTAGACGCGAGCCGCCGAGATAATGACTTCCGGTGTTCTTGGAAGCACAGTTCGTAACAATATAAATGAATAAAGAATGCGAATATTTCTTTTTTCGAACAATAAGGTTACAGGTTGTCAGGCGTGTCTGTCTTGTTGGAAGCATCAGGATCGCATGTTCGAAAAAAAATATTCGAATTCTTTATTCATCTATATAAATTCATGCACAGATTACGAGTGGATACAATTAAATGTTCTGCGTGGTATTTGCCAGGGCTTTCCGGGCATATTTAGTGCGTAAAGTGATAGATTGCCGCTAGAAAAAGACAGTTATCTTTCGAAAGCGGCAACACACTTTGAGCTCGAAATACACACAATATTTTTTCTACAGTCCCTATACAAGAAAACTCGATACTTCATTCAGGGCCGGTTGTATAAAGATTTAACAGACGATTTTATATTTAATTTGTTTATAACCATGGAAACGCATGCCTTAGCTCGCGCATTAGCAGAGTTAATCCCACGTTAATTTAATAGAAGGCTTGACGGGCTTTTATGCAACCGGCACTCAATCAACTTACATTTCGTGATATTCTTCATTCAAATCATTCATTTCATTAATTAATTTCATTAATGGATTGAAAAAATAACTGCCATTTGCAGGGATCGAACCTGGGCTGGCGGCTTGATAAGTCGCGCTTTGAACCCGTTGGCTATTGAGGCTACTTGAAAACTTATGTTTATCCCACAGTTATAATACGTTATGAACCAAAAAGATGTAGCCAAACTTATTTTTGTTTTTTTTTTTTTTTTCAACGGACTGGTGTTTTCAGTGAAATACGACAAGTTTAGGATATTTACTTTGATATCTTTAGCATTCAAGTATTTCATGGCACCAAATCATGAATCTATCAAATCATGATTCATACTTTTCCTCGATTTCTCTGGTAGGAGGTTCAAATTCAAAATTTTCGCACTTTCTGCTACATCAGGAGGTATGTTTGATAATTCACTGTCACTATTATTTTCCATCATGCAACATAATGATAAGTTCGTTTTCAACATTGATGGATGAGAGTGCAAATATGCTGTCATTTAATGACAATTTACATAAACTCTGCGCACGAGCAGCTATGCTGTCACTTGATAACATTCCTCGGAAAACGTCAACTATGTGTTGTTGTTGAAAAAAAAAATAATCTCAATACTAGTATCTCATCTATGGATTGATTTGATTTCAAATTACGTATAGCCTCATTAGGCACACAGATCGAACACGTTTCAGTCGAGTTTGTGGCGTTAGGAGTTGGAGTTATACAAGAACGATAACTGTCCGGCAGGTCCGACTCGAAGGACCTTTCCGAGATCCGGAGATTATAGGCCAAAACTTGTTGAGAAGTTGGGAAGTTTGTTCCGAGCTGTTATCGGGTATTCGAGGACGATGGAGTTTTCGCCTCTCCACTGGAGTTCTCCAGCCTCAAATCACTAGCAAAGTGATGATTTGAAGGCGGACAAAGGTAGGTATATAAGGTGACAACTGGAATGAAATGAAAACGGAATATTTGCTGAGTGTTCGATTTGTTCCTGATTTCCAGCTTGGGAGTCGATCGGAGTTAATGTGTTTCAACAATTTGATATGCTGATGTGATGAAAAGTATCAATCAGTGGAAAGTTCAAACTAATCAAATTAACTTGCTAGCTAGGTTTCTCAGTCCTGACAGAAGAGTTGATTTAGCTCGCTATCCATCAATAACACAGGAGTCGCTCACATTTTCTTTGCACTGAGTGACTTTGGCAATATTCGAAAATAGTATATGAGCACATGATACAATTAGAAAATTCAGTTGGCTATCGCAACATGTAAGGAATTATGGATCTTTTAAGAGAATCCAGCATATTCTTACGATATTTCCACTTGGGTTCGTGAATTTTAAACACACAAAACTGACCAATTTATTCCACTAAACACACTTAATACATCTCAATAAACACTTAGTTAAATCACAACGATATTCGCTTTACAAATCTCAATGTTCACTGTACTAGCTTTCTTTCTAATCTGACTTGTCCGCGAAACCGCGGATCTTATATAGGTGAAAACATCGTTGTCCAGAAAGAACAGGAATAAACTGGAAGTATTTTTCATATTCGACGGCATTGAATCATCCGCTAATTATAGCGGTTCGTCTGCGACCGATGCCTTCACTGTGATTCACGCGTCGAGATGATGATTACCGACCTTCTCGGAAATGCCAGAAGTTCGTAACAATATTTTTCAGTCATAGTTTTCGATAATTTGGATGTGTACATCGAAAGACACTGTAGAGTGTGTCCAATTCTCGATACTTTTACACGATATCTCAGTTCTCTATGGAGATAGAGAGTTGCGGTTCTCACATTAGTGCCCTACTTTATCGTGAAATAAACGTTGTCGAAAACAAAACTTTCATAGACCTCCCTGTTTTAGGTTGTCAAGACGAATATCACTCTTGAAATAGATCATTTGGCACAATAATCAAATACCACTTTCATTCATGAAGGATATAATAAAAAGTATACATTTAAAATTATTACGAAATTAAAAAAACATGGAATTGGACGAAGTATCTAAACTTAATGAAATACATATCTCGTCTTGTCCAATTAAAAATCAAACACAGTTTGAATAACTGGTACACGCCTTCGTATGCATTCGCTTGTTGGACAAAATTCACATTCATGCTAGTTCCTTTTAGTGTTTTTCAAGCAATTCATCCTGTTTCATCTTCGATCGAAATCGGAATGTCAAAGTTTCAGGTACCTTGTGAAATTATTTGTTGATTCTTGGTTTATCATGATGTCCATCTCCTCGTCTTCCTTACTCTAGTTACAGCAACAAATACCCACCAAATAATGGTCGCTCACCAACTTTACGCGGCAACGAGAAAAACCCGTCAATCGTGGTTACGCAGTTGATGATACCATACGTACCAATTAGCGAGGGACATAACGAGATTTTCTTACGGAATTTGGGTGATAAAGACATTAACGCCGCGGGTAATCTAATATGCGGGGGCTCATAACCCACGTCTGGAGAAATTGGGATGCGTTCGAAATGTATAGCGACTAGCAGGAAACCCCAATTAGGCAGCCCTAAGAAAAGGTGCAGGCTCGAATTGCGGCCGAAATTCAGCAGTGGAGTAGAGAAGGCCATGACATCACAGAAGCGATCGGGAGTCAGTCAGAAACGAAACGCAGATGAGAGAGAGAGAGAGAATATATGTTCATTGTTCATAAGAAAATGTATTGTTGACTATGCTATGTTGAAAGGTTCTGGATTTTAATGAATTGTCCTACTAACAAAATTATCGTATTCATTCTTCCTAAGACTGAATGAAAACAATGTAATATCAAAGTTTTCTAAAAATATACATCTTCAATTTATTACCCGAATGATAATAGATTTAATTCACTGTCACAACTATATTGTTTATTTTCTGGCAATATAAAGTTCCAAAGTGTTTCAAACTAGAGAGATATGACATCAAATATGTTGTTATTACTTTTCAATTCCACTAAATATAGGCTTATCTACTACTCTGAGCATTTTCTTACCCCTTGGGCCAACCATTCTATCACTTCTACTGAAATAATGCGAGCAAACTCTAGCGTCTCTCGAAATATTCTATTCCTTGATCATATTTTTACATATATCCACTAACTTTTCATCTGAGGGAAACCCGAGAATGTTTTCAAATTACCAAAAATCGTTTTGCATGTGAGGGTGGGTGAATAATGTTCATACAACGAATGATACGACACTTAGTAACTCACCAGTGGAATGTTGTGTTCTGGTCACCACTTTTGAATCGTCTCTTACATATTTAACAATGTTTTACCATCCTTTAAATTCGATTTGAAGAGAATAAACAAGGTTTTTAAGTAAAATCCCATTCAAATTTTCACACAAAACTGGAAATACTCCGTTTAATGAACCATCTAACAAAATCTGAATTGAAAACAAGACGTTTCGCGCTGTCACTGTCAGCGTTCGGTCGATTATCGGTTGAACAAAATTAGCGGCGTTGGTGCATTTAACAAAAATGCCGCAATCTCCAGAAAGACGTGCTATCTATAAACCACTCATTTATAAATGAGGCACTGAATTATATGACGAACATTGAATACATAGCTTTTGATCGAGCTACTCATATGAGTACCAACAGAAGGATATATATGTTTGGGAACCTTGAAAAAATATATAAATATGAATTTCATGTTGGCTTCAAGCAATTTGGGGTGTTACGGAGGAGAAAATTAACATACGTGGACAAACATGAATGAACATAAGTCACAATTGATAAAATATTCACAGGTTGAAAACATTACTATGAATTTATATGTTGATACCTCCACAATAAGATTATAAACAAATCAAACATCAAACTAAAAATACAAAAATATATCGTCATAAAATTCTTCCAAGGTGTAGTAGGCCTTTTCTGAAAGTAGATTTCTCGTTTTAGTCTTAAAAACCTCTATATATCTCTTTATCTCCTAGTATTCTATTATACATATTCACTCCATTGTTAATAAGATAATCTTCAATTCCGTTGGATGTAGGAATGGGAAGCTTCATGTGATTTTCGTTCTGGCGAGTATTATAATAGGGGATGTTGTTGATATCATATTCCAGTCTATCCTTATGGATTAAATTAACTGACTATCTTCAGCACGAAAATTGAGATGAGAGTTAGAATTCCATGATCTTTAAAAAAAGGTTTACAAGATTCTCTCCATTTTGCATAGATAAATAATTGCGCGTTTTTGAAGTATAAATACTGACTGGAAGAGTTGGTTGTTACATACCCCCCTCCCAGAAAGCTATGCCATAGTGTGAATGTGAATCTATAAGTACAGAATAAACCGATTTGGCAGCAGTAAATCATAACTCGTTTAATACTGATCTCAAAACATAACAACCAGAAGCCAGTTTTTTATTCAGATGAGTTATGTGCCCTTCAAATTTTAAATTATTGTCAAAAAGTAATCACAAAAACTTTGTGGAACTCTTGCTTTCTATCATTTTAGTTCCTTACTAGAACATCTGAAATACAACATTTGAACGCAATATCACCTGAATTCAGAGAAAGAAAATCAGAATCGAACCAGTTCTGAAAAGTGTTTCCTCTGGATCCATAATGTTTTCCCTGCAGTAGGTACTCAAGTTCAACAAATTTTTTGATACAGACATTAAGTTACTCAACTGTGACAGCAACAAAGACAACCGTCCTATTTCCATTTTTCATTTTGTGTATCATAACATTATTGAAATTTCATTGTTTTCAGCAGAGATAACAGTTGTAAATTTGAAAACTGATCTGAAGGATAAGATAAACTTCCATGAAGAAAAAATCAAGAGATACCAGGAAGCTATTTTCCATCATAATAGTAGTAGAGTTAATGCATTAGAATCATTAGATAAAGTCCAAGAGTTGATGCATTAAGTCTGGTTCATGCTTATACGAATTTCGGAAAATTATAAATATTACATTGATATTCCTACTCTACAACACTATTGACTTGTGCATTCTGTAGTATCATATCATGATTACATAATAAATCCGCAAAAAAGTTCAAATAACTTTATTGCGATATTTATTTTCAGCGGCCATTTTATTCGCAAACATTTTCCGATATTCGTTTAAGCATGAACCAGGCTTTATACAAAGCCCAATAGGAGGATGATTATGATTGAGTATTCCTCAGTCTTATGAGATGAGCTTTGTTGATATGGATAGTATTCTGACTTTTTTGTCCAAGTTAAAAAAAGTTTGAGGGACTATTATAAGATATCGTTTGACCCGAATTAAATGAATACCAATAACAATATCAACAAAAAATCAAGGGTTAATTTATTAAAATCTAACGTGAATTTTCCATTTATTCAATAACGTGCAAAAGTTTGGAGCAAATTCGCGTTTTCAAACTAAGTTTTTCAAATCCGCATATTTTCTAAAACCTTACCTTTTTGAGATCTCTCAATATTTGTCTTTCAATACTCATTATAATTTTCAGACGCATGTATCAACAGCAATTCATATATTCAGTGGTGATACGATAAGTACTCCAGAATATTCGGGTTATACATCGATTACTTGTTGCACATTTTCAATGTGTGTCAGTTTAAAAAGTTGAAATAAACCCATCGCGAAGCGAGAGATTTATTCTGTGCATGAACCCTAATCTATTCGAAGGCTGGTATTCCGAGATTTCGTACAAAATTTATCAGTTTCCTGAGAGCTAAGTTTCTAACGTCGGAGGGCGTTGAGAAGGCCCTTTTCAGGAATTTAAACCTATTGCAAAAAAGTGCAGGGCATTCGCAAAGCAACTGTTCTGCAATGTCAGCGAAGTTTTCGCAGTAGCAGCAACTATCATTCGCTGGTTTACCCATCTTTTGGAGGTTATACTTTATAGGGCAGTGTCTAATGAGAAGTCTCGTTATCATTTTTGTACCAAGAAATTCCAGGTCTATTTCGTTTTTTGATTTAGCATATTTTCAAATGGAATTATCATGTTTGCCGTCGTTTTCGTAAAATCAGATTTTACCAAATTGATTAAATTCTACATTGATAGTTTCCGAAATATTGATTCTTGAAAGTATGGAATAATGATCTTGGCATGATCAAAAGGAAATTATATAGCATCAGAAATATTCATGAAATCCCCAGAAATATCAGATTGCCAGATCAAACATACATAAAGCTTTTGGAGAGCTGTTTGTCTTATTGATGATCCTGCACTTACGAACTCTTTGATCTCTCATAAACATCATATAGAGGTGAGCGATTTCTTCATTTTCTTTAGATATTTTATAATCGATGCTCATAAGAAATAACGTCTAGGTATTATTCTACCCGAGATTCTACCACTAGTTGTGCAATTTGTATTAAGAATAAAAAAGGTATCAGGAAAATATGAGGTGATGATGGTTCTACGAATACGAAACGTCGCATCGAGAAATCAATATCACTGCGTTGAATCACATCAAGAGTTAATTTATAAGGTAATTTCAGTTCTTCTGTATATCCAATAATAACTGGGAGAAAATAGGATATTTTCCATGAATTCACCTTTTTCAATATAACTGAAAAATTGGAATTCAAGACAGGCTATTGGAAGAAATGAACTTTTTATATATCCAAACAAATTGGTATCTTCTACTGTTGATGCGGAAATCCCCATGTAGTGCACACTTCTTGGTCTTGGTCACACTGTATATATAATGAGTTAATTATTAGTGAATTTTGCGTGTCGAGCTTAGCTAATCGCTTTGCCTTTTAAACTCAAATTGCGCTTTTCAAACACAGGGTCACTGTTGATCCTACTAGAACAATTTACTATTATTCATTGATCCACTCATTTTAACGTATTGACAAAAAGTTTCTATATTTTTTTCAGTTGCTCCTGTGATAAAGGTGCCCAATCAACTCCTTGGGGCACCTGTCAACACAGACGTTCAGCTGGAATGCTACGTAGAGGCATATCCAAATACTATAAACTACTGGATAAAGAATAGGGGTGAAATGCTTCTGAATGGGTAAGGGAATGATGGTGTTCCTACAATTTATGATATGCCAGTTATGCCACTTTTTACCATTGCCCCAGGCAGCCGAATGACGTCATTATGACGAACTTTTTACGTCATCGCAGACGTCTATTTGACCTGAAGGATGACGTCATGATGACGGTAGGATGACGATAATGTCACAGACGAAAGACGTCATTTAGTGACGTCATTTTGACGTCATCAAATTACGTCGCATTGGCGATATGATGACGGCCTATCGACGTCATTTTGAAATACTCCTCAGACGTCATAATGACGTCTGTACGTTTCATACCATTAAAAAAGCTGTAGATTAAAACGAATCTGAGGCGAAAATCGATATATTGTGTTAAAAAGACATCTCAAAGCACCTAGTTAAAGTTGTGAACAATGTATTGTATTGAATCAAGCTATGGTACGAGCTTATATATAACGTTCAATCATATCTTAGTTGAATCGGTTCAATTGAACAGCCATTTCCTAAGCGATGAGGAAAATATACACTATATAGGTCCAATAAACGAGACTCAACACCAAATCACAATGAATCTAAACTGCACAGCACTCATATATCTTCAGACAACTAAATTCGAACAATTGGCAAAATAAGATGGCGTGAAGACGCGAGTACCAACCGGGCGACTGCCGCCTGCCGTTTTGTCATTGCCCAGTGGGATCGGCGCAGGCGCTGTACTTGGCTGTACTGCCAAGTGACTACGTGACGTGCAACGTAACCAGCGTTTCCAGTGCTAGTACTTTCGTACTAGATCTAGTACTTTTCAACCTTGCCGAGAACGCTAGTACGCCTGATACAAAATTAGTACGTTTTCATGTTTTCTGAAAATATCCAAACATAGGTAACTGAAATGAACCAAGAAACACAAATGTGCGATAATTTCGTCTCATAAATATTGTTTCATGTTATGTCGAGTGGTATGTAGTTCATAGGTCAATACTTATTACTTTTTATCGTCGCAACTCGCAATCGTCGCATAGTCGCAATGACTGTTTACATTGCATTGCAGTAATGAACATTATAAAATTATAATTTTTTCAAATAAATCTTCTTTTGTTTACATATTCATTGATGATTTTGCTCTAGCCATGCGATCTATTTTTCAGTGAAAATTTTGTTTAACCATGTGTTTTGTTTTGACCTCACAGTAATCCGAATTTGGTGATGAAATCGTGAACATACCTTTACTTTTCCAGATAATACATGCAAAAGTTCAAAATTTCACCTTCTTTTAATGTTATCTGTCTTTCTTTTCGACATGTATTGAAGAGAGAAAACACATATCACTGAGTGGTTTTGCTACACCTACAAATCAGCCATGACATATCCACAAAATATGCGCATAGAGGTCTTCAAAATAGCCGTTGGAAAATCATGAAAGAATTACATATTTAAGATGTTTTTCTTAGACAAAAGGTATAGTAAATGCATGTTATATCATGTGGGTACAGTGATCTAGAAAGATATAATACTTGCCGAAAACTTTCCAGACAAAGAAGGTAAAATTTACAACTTTAACACGGATTATCTAGAAATCTTGTTCACGGTTTAATCATCGAATTAGAATTCCTGAGTTCAAAATACATATTCATTGCATGATAAGTGCAAAATTACCATGTATTGAAATTTGAGAATTCTGATCTAGTACTTTTTTCGAAAAATAGTACCTTTTTCGGTGGAGCTTTAGTACTTTTTGAGATGCAGGGCTGGCAACGCTGAACGTAACCCCGGCTCAGTCGATCCGATGACACGGCCGATGATTACCGATCTCTTGGTAGTAATGAAAAGAATTCTGTTATTTTGATTAGAAGCGCTACCAATATTTCTTCATTAGAAATAGGTACAAGAGTACAAAAAATAATACAATTGAAATAAATGTTGTACAAAATAGTAAAACAACGCCATGCCTATCACGTCTAAAATACGTCTGAAAATTACCGTCATAAATGACGATTTTTTAGTCATAAATGACGATATTTTCAGGGTAGGGACATCACGGACCAATAATCATCAAAAATATACGTCAAAATGACGTCAGCTTGCTGCCTGGAATGTTCACTGAGACTTTCCGAAGTTTCACCAACAAATATAAGGAGTATTGCCAAATCTCAACATCAGTCTGAGTACTGCGGACATAGTTCATGAGATTATTGTATTAAGTCCGTATTACACGGTGCAGAAAATGGTACATTTACTGTATGAAAATGTGAAGGTAATATTTTTTGCTTCGTGTATTACAGAAAAACTGAATCTGAATATTCCATCCAAGAAATATAGGACAGGTTCTATTTTCGGACAGATTTTTTGTATGTGATCATGCGCAGTGTGATTATTGCATTGCAGCTTTATTGTTTTTGTGAATATTTGTGAGGTTAATTTTATTAATATCATCATATTTCGCGAATCGCCTCGAAATACAAATAAAAGTGCGGGTCTTTGGGCACAGTTAGGGCAATAGTAATATGAATTGGACAGCAGAACAAGTTTTGGCACTAATAGAAGAATACCGATTTTTGTATGCTAAAAAGTATTCTCAACAAGAAAATCATTCTCAACCATATTAAGTACACCTCTGCCATTATCTCTCCTTCTCAGCAATGATCCTATCTATCCTATCTATCCACCTCTTTCTCAGCCATTCGCGATTCCAAAGCCGTCCTTTCCTGCTATTATTATGTCTCTCCATATAAATTTTCATTAATGTAAACATTATTAAAGCACTGCAAGCTGAAGCTGCCACAGTCAAAGAATGATTAATTGGAGACATCCTTGTTTGTGTAGAAAATTTCCAAAAGCATCTCTCAACAAGTTAGTTTAAAATGAGGTTAAAATCCTCATAAAGGCCGTTTGGATTCACATATTGCGCATGCTTATGTGTTGAATTATTGATATCGTGTATTACCAAACAATATTTATTTGCAGAAAATTTGTCAATGTTTTCTGTACAAGAGTCTGTTTGAGAAAATGGAACATTTTCTGTATCAATTTCTGCACCATGTAATACGGACTTTACGAGATACGGAAGCAAAGGTATTGTCGCGGTATTATGTTTGGACCACTGATGACCAATCGGCTTTTCATCATCTTCAACATCACCCTGCATATTATTATGGATAAAGTTGGACTGAACTGGACTGGAAGGCTTCAAAGTAGAATATATTTTAGTGGTTATAAGCTATTTTCAAAATATTGTGAAGAAACCATTGTGCGCATTCAGCGTGGGCCATAATGTTTGCATATAGTATCCGGAAACGAACCTAATGACTTTTATTACATACGAGCCTTGAGACTAAATTTTTCAAATAACTTTTTTCACCATGTTTGAAAAGATTCCCATTGTATGACCATTCATTATAAATTTTTCAAGTTAGTCAAAATGGATTTTGAGGTTTTTTCATTATGCAGAAACAATCTCCTTCAAAATCTCCTTCAAAATCGGCTTTGGATGATGAAAGTGTATGCACTTTGGATGATGAAAGTGAATGCACAATATCCCCACTAGCTTAATGTAGTGAGATTTTGATTGTCCTCTAGGGTGCCAAAATAATTGGCTGTAGTATATGAAAAATTAACCAGAACAATCGATCAGAAATATACCTACGGAGTTATATTTGAGCGTTCAAATATAAGGATTCTGTTTGTCAGATCAGTTTTTATACAGTGTTGCCAGGATGAGAATAAACAGAATGGGGATTCAGGCAACGACAAGAGATACAGATTCAAGAGCGCAACCGAGAAAATTAATTTTATGTATTTTTCAATAATATAGGGTTATATCAAGAAAGTGGATATTCCGAAATTCCGTTCCATTTTTCAATCATTCTTATTAGAAATATATACTAAAAAACAGAAATGCTTTTCCATAGCAAATTTCGATTATATTCAATATGTTTATGTCGATCCAGAAGTTGGTCATATTCTATAATTATTTAAAATTTTGCAATTTTAGATAATTCTAGAGTTTCACAACTTTATTGAATTACAATCCACAATTATTGAAACTGAAAAGTGATGAATATATGAATAAAATAAACTTTCCAGAAATAATGCAAACAATAGCGAAATATGTTTTGTTTCAATCAATTGATCTATTGTTTATTGTTTCCTCGAAACATTATAGTTTTATGAACAAACATGGAGTCAATATCTTATAATTGTTATAATTTGATTTGAAGGTAGATAGTCTAATCTAATATCTAATATCTGAAAGCGAATCTTTTTGTTCTAAGGTAATAAAGTTTATATTATCTGAACAAAATAACTTAATGAATGTTCTGGAATTATCATAAGAATATACAGATGATATTAGGATGATTAGTGATTATAGTAGCTGAAGCATAAAACATAACAAGATACTGTTTTCTCATCGATGCCATATTTGAGCACTTACGTTTCGGTTGATATATCCGCTATTTTATCAGATGGTTTCGACAATTTTCATGTAATATTCAATCATATATTGATCGAGATATTGCATTCAAGCGCGTCGATACGGGAGAAGTAATGGGGTTAATTACCCCCCCCCCAGGGAAATATTGACCTACATGAATTAGAATATGGAAATACACATAAATTTCTTCCACATTTTTCTTCTTTTCGATATTTTATTCATTTTTACATTCCGACCACATCTGTAAATGTTGCAAAATTAATATAACATCTCTGTTTTGTTTGGCTCATTTTCTGAGCTTAACAGAAAACTTAGGCAGAATTTCGCAAAAAAAAACGGTCGAAAAAAGTGTTGCATAAAAATTAGTTGAAAGTATAATTTTGGTATTTAAAAAATAAAAGGGATAATATCGATATTTGCTTCCATTCAATTTTCGAGGAAGTGAAAGATCTCAACGAAAAATTGGACATTTCGATACTCCTTATTGCTAGAGTCAATGCAAGACAAATGAATAGGGCGAATTTTGTTACCAAAAATCCTGAGGAATATTACAGAATCAGCATATAGGTACATCCCATCGCTCGATAATGTATTACAGGATCGCAATTTTCGATTTGGTAAAATTTTTTCATCTGCCATGGAAATCAAACTATTCTCATACTCAAGAGAAATCGAGCCGAAATTGAAAAAAAATTATGAAAATTTGAGCCATGTAAAGAATATATTTTCAATAAATTGCAGTTAGAAATTGAGCTGTAGGTAGAAAATCTAAGAAAAACCGAAAAGCCAATTCATGAAAGTGCGATGAATGTATTGAAAATGTTTGTTAAATACATTTTTCCAAACATCCATTTATTGTTACATTTAAAATCGGTCATGCCCGTAAGTGTAGCATCTGCTGAACGTTCATTTTCTTCATTGAAACGCCTAAAACCTACTTAAGATTGACCATTAGGCAAGAGAAGCTGGTAGGCTTAGCTCTTTTACATTTACATCGTGAATTTGAAATAGATTACGACGCAGGGCTGAAAAGATTTGCTTTCCAGAAAAGAGGATTTCATGAGCTCAATTTAATATATGGATGTTTGATCAGTTTTAGTTTTATTTATGATTTTCATGCTTTGTGTTTCAGAATACATATGTTTTTATCTCGGTTTTTACTCTTCCCCCAGTCATTATCTATATGATAATATTCTATATGAAATATCGTCTGTAATTTCAGATTACCCCTCCCAGAAAAAAACCTAGCGACGCCCTTGATTGCATTAAACATATATTATCCTCTCAAGCAGTCAGAACTTAGATGAAAAAAGCAGCTAATTTGAATTATTACAGTTAGGTTACCATTCTTCAGGAAATTTGATCATTTTTCTAGAATAATTATGTCAATACCTTATAAAATTCCTCTGTTACTTTACTTGATACTCCATGGCAGTATTTTTTGTATACCTACGCACGAAAAATCGTTAATATAGATGAGAGATTCTGCACATAAATATAGGGATAATTCCCTAGCAAAAACCGCTTCAGTTTCCCTCGATATATTAAGAAAACATCGATCACTTTCAATCTGGGTTGTCATCACTGGCAGAAGCCTGCTGGTGATAGATGATGCAATGAAATTCATTGAAATCGGCACGAACAGGCATCTAATCGAATGACTAAAGAAAATATATAGACCTCCACCATCGTTAAATGATGGTTGGGCCTAGTATTGACATAATCATCTGATAGTTTTTTGGAAAACGGTATTCGATGAACTCCCCTATCTTGACATATCGATGTATTTATATTGAGAAATACGAATAGATTTAGGGTATTCATCTGCAGTTGGGGTAATTGTCGCAAGAAGGGTGCAGTTTCATTTGTTTGTCATTTTGAGTTGAAATATATCGTTAGGCATATGCAAAAAACTTGGCGAATCGACTGGTACGTATAAAAACGATGCAGATTCGTTTATAAATGGAGAAATCAAACGTATTCATGGATCTGCATCCTCAGTTGTTTGGTTCAAAGGGTGCAGCTCTGGACTTGCATACTTTTTGCCCATAACGATCTTGAGAGTGTATTAATTTCGATTTTTCTCAGTTTTGATTTTCTTCAATTTATATTTTATCGCGATAGTAACCTGATGCTCATTTTTATTGATTTTTTTTCCTTGTAATCTTGTAGTTAGTAAACAATATCCATCCCATTTGCATGACTTAATGATGAGGTTTCGACCGGTTATTCGTTTTATTCTTATGTCGAGACTGAGGTGAGTACGTATTTTCTTCTCATTCTTTCTCATTTCTTCAAAAATTATCTGATTCAAAATCGTATCAAATATTGATAGATTGGCATTTCGTTATTGATTAAGGTTTTTTTTTCAAATAGGTTTCCTCAATTTCTAAACAATCACCAAATAAAATATGGACCGAGATTGTACCCAATTCAGATATATTTTTTATGTAGATAGATACGAGTTTTCTTGCAGCTATTCAGCTTTTCCCATGTTTTTTTTTCATTCCATATCAATCTTTGACTCTGTCGTTAGATACTTTTTTATATTTTCGTTGCTCATACATAATTAATTACTCTCATATCATTATTCCTTTGAAAGTGTCCTCACATTTTCTATATTCGTTTGAGGTTTTTTGTCTAGGTGTCTAGGTATTCTACTTGTTTTTGTTTCTGGTTCAATATACCAAGGATTCACAGCCAGATATCAGAATTGATCTATTTATTGATTTGAACGCATTTATCCTTGTTTTATCTGATATCTCCTTTTCGTTATTGAAATATTTGTTAATTGCTTAACTCAATATGTTTGCACTATTTTTCTTTTCCTTACCCTCCACTGTTCTCGTTCTCTGTTTCTAACTGTTACTCTTCTGGAGTCTTTTTAATAATAGACCTAATTATGTGTTTATATTTTTCAATTGCTATGCTAAACTAGGTTTATTTTTCAAGGATAAGTATAATCAAATAAATTCAAGTTCCGAAGTTGAACGGGATTTAACTTTTCCGCGGCAAGCACACGGAAAAAGTATAGAGGATAACTTAAGATTAACTTGAACTTATACAAAATAAAAATACGAAATCACTAATTTGTTAAAACAAACTGGTAATAATGATTTTTTCTCACGTTGGTGATGTTAGCTCCCGGCCGGCCAGCTCCAAGCGGCACTTTTCCACCAACGGTCAAATTATTTCACATAGCCGGACCGCCTGACTCGATTCTCGCTTACTTCGTGTGCTTCGATTGCGATATTAGGTGAAGTCAATGGGTGTATATATTGAGGAAAATCTAATGATTATAGGTACATCATAATATCATAAATCATTTCGTATGATTGATTACATGAAAAGGATATGAGTATAAATAATACAGGCAAATTAACTTGATGTGATATATCGACCTCGAAAGGATACATGGTCTGTCTTCTATTCTCCAAAAATCTAATGTTGATTTACATACCGCTCGGAACAACTTTTCGAATTTTTTTTTGGATCCCAAAGTGGGCGGCCAAGACAAATAATTTGCTGATCATAAGGAGGAATGTGAGGACTATCTATACGAATTTTTTCGTCTCATTATATTCACTCTGAATAGCCAGCTCCAAGGTTCGAAATATTAAAT
This sequence comes from Chrysomela aeneicollis, assembly GCA_029955515.1. Taxonomy (NCBI): domain Eukaryota; kingdom Metazoa; phylum Arthropoda; class Insecta; order Coleoptera; family Chrysomelidae; genus Chrysomela; species Chrysomela aeneicollis. The sequence goes on along the minus strand of JARUHQ010000008.1, from coordinate 5,124,185 downwards.
TTCATACCGCTCGAACAACTTTTCGATTTTTTTTTGGATCCCATAGTGGGCGGTCAAGACAAATGATTAGCTGATCACATGGAGGAATGTGAGGACTATTAATACGAATTTTTTCGTCTCATTATATTCACTCTGAATAGCCAGCTCCAAGGTTCGAAGTATTAAATTTCATACCGCTCGGAACAACTTTTCGAATTTTTTTTGGACTCCATAGTGGGCGGCCAAGACGAATAATTAGCTGATCACATGGAGGAATGTGAGGACTATCTATACGATTTTTTTCGTCTCATTATATTCACTCTGAATAGCCAGCTCCAAGGTTCGAAATAATAAATTTCATACCGCTCGGAACAACTTTTCGAATTTTTTTTGGATCCCATAGTGGGCGGCCAAGACAAATAATTAGCTGATCACATGGAGGAATGTGAGGACTATCAATACGAATTTTTTCGTCTCATTATATTCACTCTGAATAGCCAGCTCCAAGGTTCGAAATATTAAATTTTATACCGCTTGAAAAAATTTCGGATTTTCGAAATCTGCAACTCATCAACATGTGTCGTTATGCCACGGGCCACAAGTGGTAAGTATTTGCTTTTCCCATAAACAATGAAAGAGCGCGCCAAACGGCGGCTGTCGGCATGGTCACATTCTGTACACCTGCCATTGAATTAGATGCTGTCACGTCCTGTCATTGATAAATCCTAATTTTAGTCTCACATCATATTCTGTTCATTTGGGATATTTTAATTATCCAATCCTATCGTAATGAATTCAAAAAGTTTCTGAAACAAATGGGATCAACTCAATAAAATGAAAATTGCTCGTAATCGAGGTAGTATTACGTGGTATTACTCCTGCGTAAGTAGCAGAGCCAACAGAGGTTATGTATATATAATAAAATTATGTATATAAAAAATTCGAAAAGTTGTTCCGAGCGGTATGAAATTTAATATTTCGAACCTTGGAGTTGGCTATTCAGAGTGAATATAATGAGACGAAAAAATTCGTATTGATAGTCCTCACATTCCTCCTTATGATCAGCAAATTATTTGTCTTGGCCGCCCACTTTGGGATCCAAAAAAAAATTCGAAAAGTTGTTCCGAGCGGTATGTAAATCAACATTAGATTTTTGGAGAATAGAAGACAGACCATGTATCCTTTCGAGGTCGATATATCACATCAAGTTAATTTGCCTGTATTATTTATACTCATATCCTTTTCATGTAATCAATCATACGAAATGATTTATGATATTATGATGTACCTATAATCATTAGATATTCCTCAATATATACACCCATTGACTTCACCTAATATCGCAATCGAAGCACACGAAGTAAGCGAGAATCGAGTCAGGCGGTCCGGCTATGTGAAATAATTTGACCGTTGGTGGAAAAGTGCCGCTTGGAGCTGGCCGGCCGGGAGCTAACATCACCAACGTTTTTTTCTCAACATATTCATGATACGTCATTCAGTTTGAAGCCGCCATGTTATTTCTCCAATAAAAGTTTTACAATTCTTTATTGTCACCGTCAAATGTAACTTCTGATATTTTATTATATTACGAGGACCGTGAGAGATACAAAAAAGTTAAATCGGGATAAAGATGCCTGGATTCATGCTTACTATTTATTATATTGGAAGAAAATTCACAAGAGCTCTTTTAGTTCTCAAAATATTTGGGATCATAATTTTCATTTTGATTTCTTGCTTTATCACTGAAGATTCATCAAAACTGGAATAATTTTTTTACTGCCACTCCTGACTATCCTTAAATTGGCATTTTTAGATTTCGAATTCGATGTCTCTACTTCTCGTTACCATCATCAGCTTTTTTATTGAATACGCAGATGCATCTCTTTTTCCATTCTCTACTGCCATTGGTGCCCCAAAATAGATTGACAGAGAATTTTTTCACTACTCTTTAGGTTCCGAAACTAGAATTATTTCCAATGACTATCGACTTCGATATCAAGCAGTTGAAAATAGTTGATGAATAGTATATTATGATACAAGTTTTATAAGATGCTATTTTGTCGCACGCGTTGATTGGAGTACGACGAGCGAAGCGAGGAGTGCTCCAAGTGAATAAGTGCGACAACGTGTCTTATAAAACATGTGTCATGTGCAATTTTTTCTATTTTGAATTGATTTGAAGAAAAAAATTGATTTAATATCGATAAATAATAGAAACTTCTTCGATTGGTAACAAAGATGACATGATGAAATAATTATAATCTGACGCACAAGCGTAAAGCCCAGTTTACAGTTGAGCGATTATGATTATTGCAATAACAGCGGTGAAAAATTCAATGTGTTTATTGTTTTTATTCGTCAATTCAAATCAAATTACACTCTGAATTAAAATTTACCAATTAAAACATTGAGTTTTTCACTGAAATGAAATGAAAGATTTCCATTTAGCCCAAGAAATATCAGTTCCTGTGAATTATCATGTTGCCAAAATCGATGCCTCCTCAACCAAACCAATCCTGATCCTGTTCCCAACTCTCACACCAATATCGAATAACCTGTCCAAAGCACACTACACCCTCCAAGTAATTCTGAACGCGGTGAAAATCAAACAACAGCAATGTCGAGAGGTACTACACGCTACATTGAAAAAAAATCAAAAGGCATTCAACGTATTGACGAGTTCCAAGAGCTAGCCGAAGCCGAAAAGGGATAATGAGAAGTGGTTGCTACGTACAATTAAAACAGTGTTGCTGAAAGATTCTCGACAGAACTTTCGAGCTATTGTTTGGAATTCTGTTTCGTTAGTTGAGGGCGAAAAAGGGCTTCAGGAAACAGAGCAATCTAGATTCGGAGATAACAAGGGTGGGTTGTTTGAGGTTTTTCAATGAAAAGGGTCTTTTCTCAAGATATTGTGACGTATTTCTCCTTTCATACATGGTTCGTTGATATCATTAATAGCATCGATCAATTTTCAACACCATGTTTGCCGAAGTTTATATATCATTACTCATTACTCATTCTCGATTTGACAACTTTTTGAGGTGATACCTCACAGAGTAGTGTCCAATGAGGAGTCCCGTCACCAAGGTTTCAAGCTTTTCTTGTCCCACTAGATAGATGGAGCAGGTTCATTAACTATTCATGGTACATTCATAGCAGGTCATAATATGTGAATAAATATGTAAATTTGTATACTATAGATAATTCACTTAGTAGGATATACGTGTGTGACATGATGAATCATGTGATGTCATAGTCAAATTTCAAAAATAAAAAGTCAATATCAGCAGTGAGGTATTCTTCGACTTTGCAGAAACCATAAATCAGTTACATGTTTTTCAAAGCTGAATTGAATTGCTGATAACGCATCAATCTGTTCTGGTATTTTATTGTATAGTCGTAAGGTGGGAGAAATACTGCCAATCGATATGTCTATGTATATGAACATCGAGGAAGCTTTGATACATATGCTATAAGGTGAGTCTTCCTATTAATAATGATTGCTTACCAACAACTACACTTTTTCCAATTGTAGTTCAAAAAGCGTCAAGTTTATTTCAAAAAGTATCAATTGTATTTCAAATTAATCACTTCAATTTCAAAAAGTATCAAATGTATTTCAAAATTATCAATTCAACTTCAAAATGCGTCAATTGTATTTCAAATTAATTTAATTTAAAAAATTTCCATTTCACTTTCAAAATCCATAATTTCAAATCTAATCATTTTTATTTCAAAATCAGTCTACTACAATCTAATATATGATATATGATAGGAACCCGAAGCGTTCTAATAACAGGGTGAATGAAAATATCACCTTACACCCCCATCTAACCTTTGCCCGTGCTTTTTCAGTTTTGACATTAAAATGATGCATTTTGAAATCCATTTAATGCTTTTTGAAATTAAATTGATTAATTTGAAATAAAATTGATACTTTTTGAAATCCAAATGACTATTTGGAAATACAATTGACCATTTTTGAACTAAAATTGGAAAAGGTGTAATGCTCTGTCATCTTTAATACCGAGGTTAATGATATATTTATCAGAGTGATAGATTTTTGCATCATCTGCATATAATATGCACTTTGGAGAATTCATATTCACAACTATGTTATTAACATAGGTGATAAATAAAAGGGGCCCTAGTTCTGAACCCTGCGGGACTCCGTATATAGATTTGGTAGGATATACATTTTTTAGAATACATCATGATTCCTTCCGCTCGAATGATTTTCTAAGAAATTCTGTGCTATTCGTCTGACACCATATATTCAAGTTTGTCCAGTAAAATTTCATGAGAGATACATCAGTCAACTTGAGAAGCTGTTCAGCTCTCCTTGGCGATAGACTTGTTGCAGATCAATGTTTATAAAAATATCAACAAAATACAGTGTATGAATGAATCCACTTCAAAAATAAACATGCCTATTAATCTGCAAAATTCTCTCAACTATTGCAATTTAAATCGGAATTGCAAAATCAAAATTGATATTCCAAGCGTTTTAGATCCTTCAATAGCCATATCTAGTAGTATAGGTATCTTCTTTTGCTCGACTCTAATTTTTCTTAAACATCGTTTTTTTAGTCGATCTAGTCTGTACTTCTTCTCGATCACTTGTTTCTGGTCCTACTAATCCTCTTTCATCGTCACTTTTTTCTGGTTCATTCGTAGCAGGAATGAAAATTTACTTTTATGCTGTGGAGTATTAGATGATGGCGTTCCAAAGTAACTCCATTATTTTCTATGAAATACTGAAACTCTACCTTTTCTAGGTATAAATCTACCCAAAGCGTCCATAAAATATTATTATGGAGTTGGAGTTGAGTGAATAATTTTAAATTTTGTGAACTGCACATGTGAAAATAACTATCCATGCACGCATTCTCAAAATTTCTCAAAAATAATGGACCTGCCAAGTCTATTCCAGTTACTTCAAATGATGCCGAATTTTTATCCTATCTTTGCTTAAAGTTGCAAATGCGAGTGCAAAATATAATACATTAAAAAATAACATTCAACATTCTACAAGCTTTCATCAGAATCAAAAATCTGTTTCTCAATATTTCCAGTAATGTCTGCACACGGGGGCTGGAATTCGAGCCTCATCATTGGGATCTTGTTTTTTTCAACAAAGTACCTAATTGAATTATATATTTTAAAAAAATTATTTTTGTCATCGAAACATTTGAAAGTCAAATTTTTTTAAAAGCTCATAGTTATTGAGCTTTCCAAAGCTGACAAAAAATCATAAAAATCCAGAAGACGAAAAGTCTGATTTCAAATTTGAAAATGTTATCTTGTAGGGAAGAAAAAGTGGCCATAATGAAGTGTAATTCATATCGATTAATCGTCGAATAACGACAGAAAAAAAATTAAAACGGTTTTATAAAATTTCAATTTTTCCGGATACCTCCGAAAGTATTCGAAGTTTCAGAACGGCATATTGGTATATCTTACGGTTTACAAGATCCCAATGATGAGGCTCGAATTCCAGCCACCCTGTACACATGCATGATGGAAAGCTTTATGTTGTATTAATATTAATCGCTTAACAACTCCATGTTTATAGGGTAATAGTATTGGATATTTGAAATTATATGGTACTACTCCGATAACGAGTTTTGTTTCAACTCTTAACCAAGTTTTTCGTAAATTATGATCTGTAAATTTCCCAATTTGCTTCGATCTTTACCTTCGAAACATTTCTGTAACATTTTCAATAGTTTAATTGCAGCATTCTCATATCCGTCATACATCAAAACTTTTTACTTTCGTACGATACCTTTATGGGTTGTTTCTCGAAATCGACATATACATCCTTATGTTCTCGATATTTTCGAGTTTTTCGATAATTATACTATGGAATCTGAACAAGAGAATCCCGCCCACTGCATTCACTATATACTTCTGTTTAATATCAGTCATATTCGGGCAAAGTTCTTGAGACTCTCAACCACTCTGGAGCTTTCTGAAGAAGTAAACATTGTAATTGATCATTCGTTAATTTTGTACACCTTATATTTGTTGTGGTGATAGATGTTCAACTTGTATAACTGTATTGTCACTGTCATTAAAAAGGTTTTCCAAGAGAGTTGAAGTTCTTGGACGATATACTATCTTGTTTCAATTCTTTCCACCAATGACAATCGACCAATGATTCAAAACTACAACCTCCGGAAGGAATATAGCAGCATTCTGATCACATGATACATGATTCCATTTAATTTTATTAATGTGGGAACTGATTTCAGAAACTCTATTCATAAGAAAGGTATTCCAATTTGATTTGGTCTTGATCCACGTTAAAACAATTGTTGAATCAGAGTCCAATGATATGCCTCAATATATTTGAAGTTGATGTTAATACACTGTGGTATTTTCTTAATGATATGTATGGAATTGCTATTGTCAGTCATATAAATATACTGATCTTCAAATCCTCTACAACAAGGCCCATTATTAGCCTTCTAGCTTTCATCTGTCCTGGCACTTTTTTTCAGTGAGATTTTATCTCATCTGAGATTTTTCGTTACATAAATCATCTGCATTTAGTTTGACTATATTATGATCAGCAAGTTGATTTACATATTTCCTTTTATCCAAGGTGGATATAGGATGGTGAGACAGCTATATAACCTATAAACGAGCACTAGACTTTTGTCTACTCGATTTCAAACCATAGTAAAATTTCCTGAAGTTAGCAGAGATATGGCAACACTAGGTATAGTGTTGGTAAAACAGAAACTGTGCATCTGTCATTTCTTCATCCTTATTGTCATCTGTTCAAGAAGAAAAAATACTAAGAAGACTCAATATGGCAATATTTATTCCAGATTTACTGAAATATAGTGTTTTGATGTCGTTTCAATTCACGTTTGTCAGACGCGATCCACATAAATACATAAGCAACAGAAATCTCCCTTGATAATCGATCTCAACGCCATCTTCATTCAAGTCGTGGAAATATTATCACGCTTCTCGACTGGTCTACAAGTTTCTCGCAGAAACAATTGAAGGGATGTTTCCATCATCCTTGGAGTAACTTTCACAAAGAGTCCTGCCATCCAAAGTATCTCAGAAACTAAACAATTCATCAATTCATAGAAATCGATCGTGACTACCCTTCGTTGATTTACAACACCCTGAGTCAAGGTCTTGTGATAAAGGGTCTCCTCATTGAATGTCGATATAGAAGAAACCCATCTTCGTCATCACAAAAAAAATACGACATCTCCCGCCTCGAGCCATGTGAACAAACAGCAAGGAGAAAATAATGAACGGCCCATCATGCCGATAATAGCTGATTAATCGAAATCGTGGCAGGGTTCGAAGACGGACGACCCGAAAAATGATCCCATCCCGAAACATAATTCACGGTGGAAAATCGAATATAAATCCGCGCCTCACACACAAAGCTTTGCCACATAAAGCTCCAAGTTCATTTCCGCATTTTCTCCGTCGAGATGTTCCTTCGAAAATGAGGTTAGTAAATTTCGTGTCCGCGCGAAGCAGCCTGTTTTTTGACTGGTTCTCCTAATATAATGATATTGTTTCACGGAGAATGTGGCGGGTTTTTGTGGTGAGAAAAGTACATTAGGAACCCCAACTTTGCTGGGTCGTCAACTAGCTACGTCATGTTATTCGCAATCTAGACGAGATGCTTCCATAGACTTATTACCGCAAGGAGACAGAACTATCTACATTTGAACGCGATCAGACATTGCAAACTTTTGGTCCTCATTAGTAATCTTAGCATATGCCCGACTATAGAATTTATTATTTATATATAAGTAACAATACCTACTGATATTAAAAACTTTTGCACTGGCTGAATAATATTTCACACATAATTAAACCTGAATAAAGCGATCTAATTATTAAGAAATCAATTGACGTTTCCATCAGTGATCGATGATTCTGTTGTTTCATGGACGTTGACATGTCTTGCATCCTCAATGACTCACTGAAATATAACCAATAACTGGAACGCTAATATAGGTAAATGCGCGGGGAACTTATGATCCCAACTATGCGAACTGAGATTTCAGATTATGCGCCGACGCAGTAAAAGTAAAGGTACGAAAATCATATCTTTGATTACTACAACTGTATACATTTGATGACGTACGTCTGTGATGAGATGAACTAAATCAGACGCGGCTTGGCACTTTTTGTTTCGTGTTAATTCTCACTGGTCAAGTGGTAAATGGTCATTCGCCAAATCCAAATCAAAGAGAAGTTGTTCCATATCGTCAATTTGCCCTGTTTGATATTTTGATAACATTTTCATGAACAAAAAAGGTTGAAGGTGCATTGCTGCAATGCAAAAACTGCAATACAAATTCTAGTTTAACCTTTTTTTGGTGAGTTTAGATTGATATTTATACTTGAGCTGTATTATTTTATCTTAAAATCATCCATTTTCAGTTTAACTAAGAATAGACATTGCTCATGAATGAAAGCTAGATATTGGTAGATATCCAAATATCGAGACTTTGAGCCATGGAAATGTGATTTGTGAAGAACATTTCATCATTGATGACATCATATAACTTCTGGTGATGAAAAACGACTGAAATGTGATTCAGTTCCCAGGCTGAATCTACGTCCTCAAAAGCCTCTGTCAACTATCCAGCGAATAACAGTGTAAACAGAATTCAAATTGTTCAAAGCAGAGAAAAGTTATTCAGATTTCAACAGGGGCAAAATTTCGGGGTGTGACGTGATTAGTGCTGTGTGGTTTAGAATAAATACATCATATATTATAATATAATGTGCCTCATTCTATATGGAAATTGTTTTTTTTTTGCCTGTTTACTAACACAGGTTCACAGGAACTGAAATCATTATTACAAAGATTGGTTGATCACAAACTTATTTACTGTAGGACAGTATTATAAAATAGAATTTATTCGTCGCTGAAGAAGTTTACATACACATGCAACGATACATACATGTAGAATCTTGGAATAGTAAAAAAACTTTTGGAAATATACAATCAAGACTAATTTGATTAATTAAAAATATGAAAAAATACTCGATTTAATTCGGTTGTATAATGATTTTCATAATTCGCCCCAAAAATTTTGGTTTCACCCTGGAACTGCTAATTCAGATAATCCTTTATGCAATGTTTCTTCAGAGATGTTAATGTTGATAATTGGTCCCAAAGCACAGTCCAGGTGGTATGTGTACCAAAGGCTAGACCGGACCTGGTTACAGTAATAGTGCGCATGCTCCCGGCCTGATTTATTTTCAGTCTGTGCGAGATTCAAAAGGGTCCATGCTTGAGAAGTTCCTTTGGCATTCCAGCAAGGTGGATATAGTATGGTGAAACTACGGTGAAACAGCTCTTCAATTGTTTCTGCGAAAAACTTGTAGACCGTTTGAGGAGGTAGTAATATTTCAGCTACTTGAATGAAGATGGCGGTAAGATCGATTATCGAAAAAGATTTCTGTTGCTAACGTGTATTTCTGTGGTTCGCATCTGACAGACGTAACTTGAAACGACATTGAACAATATATTTTCTTTAAATCTGGAATGAATATTGATATTTTGACTCTTCTCAGTCATTTTTCATCTAGAACAGATGAAAGTGATAAAAAGATGACAGAAGCACAGTTTCTGTTTTACCGACACAAGGTATGTCGCCATCTCTGTTAATTTCAGGAAATATTACTACGGTATGAAATCAAGTAGGCAAAGGTCTACAGCAAGGTGGATATAGGATGGTGAAGCAGCGCTTCAATTGTTTCTGCGAAAAACTTGTAGACCGTTTGAGAAGGTAGTAATATTTCAGCTACTTGAATGAAGATGGCGGTAAGATCGATTATCGAAAAAGATTTCTGTTGCTAACGTGTATTTCTGTGGTTCGCATCTGACAGACGTAACTTGAAACGAAATTGAACAAAATATTTTCTTTAAATCTGGAATGAATATTGATATTTTTACTCTTCCCAGTCATTTTTCATCTAGAACAGATGAAAGTGATAAAAAGATGACAGAAGCACAGTTTCTGTTTTACCGACACAAGGTATGGCGCCATCTCTGTTAATTTCAGGAAATATTACTACGGTATGAAATCAAGTAGGCAAAGGTCTACAGTTTATTCTAGTGCTTGTTAATAGGAAGCTGTTTCACCATCCTATATCCACCTTGCATTCCAGTTATTGGTTATATTTCAGTGCAATGACTACGCTGCGACTGCACCTCGTTCCATTAATGAGATCGCTGAAGATCAACTTACTTCTCGTATAAGATATTGTATGTCACCTACCAACTAGGTTTCCAACTGAGAGTGAGTGAGGAAAAATTGTGAAATCTAGATTTGCCTGGCAGAAAAATCAACATCAGAAGAGATATTATCGAAAATGTTTTGATCATTTCTATCCAAATGATAACAATCACTGTAGGAGAAATGCTTTTGAATATTATGTGAAGGCAGATGCAAAACCATTTTACCATGTCATTCTGCATTTCAGTTCAAATCTGACACGTGATATGCACTCAAAACAGCTTGCTTAATCGAACACCCTATAGCTATAATCAAATAGGTACGGTTGATCAAATTTTTCCTTTGTTACCATAAGTAGATGACTATAGAATGATTTCACTATATCTTTGAAGCTCAGAATTGTTTTCTTATTTTGAAAAATTTTCAATTCCCATTTTATGCCAATATAATTGATCTTGTTACACGGTTGAACAAATATATATCGATTATCTTGGTGTATCCTCCTAAAATGGATTGAATATTAATAATGTCTGTCTACGTGGCAGTTGATTAGTTTTTTCTTTATCTTCTTACTGTACGAGAGCAAAACCTTCAATTTTACAAATTTACATTATGTGCGAGGATGTTTTATTCTCGCTTCTGAATATCAAGACCGCCTCTTTCATTTCCATTTTCATTTACGAACGAGTTGGACGGAAACAATGCATCGAAATGAAGGTAATTGGAATATCATTTTTTGTGGTTCTCTTTATTTTTTCGCGATATACAGATGAATACTAATTAATCAATTAATATTCAATGATGTTGATAATTGAATGCAGTTGGGCTTCAAAAATGTCTAAAAATACAGATAAAGTCGGATCAGTCGAAGAAAAATCAAATTGGAGATGGTTTCTAGACGACGAAACGTCGGATTTCCATCATCATATGTAGAAAGAAGAAAGGTGGTTGTTGCAAGGTCATTTATTTCAATATATTTTTTCAAATGCTGTCAGAAGAAAATAAGAAAGGGATTAATTCGGAAAAGTATTTGGTATTCAACTAATCGGATGGCGCAACTTTGTCACAAATTAACCGGCCCTGTATATCTTACGGTTTTCAAGTTCCCCATGATGATGAGGCTCAAATTCCAGCCATCCTTCTGATAAAAAAAACATTCAGTTATGCGTACAATTTACGGACACCCTGTATTCCTGTTGATGTAGTTATATATTATGGTTACCTACCCAAATATTTTGTGAATTTCTCACTACATTGCAACTTGAGTGTCCATTTGAAATATAACACTATAAAATAATATGTTTCAATAATTTGTTGTCTATGGCATTAACCAGGAAAATGGTTGTTTTCTGCTCTTGGTTAACCAGTCTTTCTTTCGATTTTTACCTACCAACATATTTCTGCTGAAATTACACTTTTCCCATCAATGTTGATGTTCATCCAGTATAATGCGGCTTGTTAAATATTTTATTGAAAAACGGCTTCCCTCATTTTCCCCTCGTTCATTTTCTAATTAACTCCGTGGCAGTTCGCGATTCTTATAATCCTCGAAGTTCTTTATTACCGCATTATTATTTCAGATCGAAGTACTCCATAAGAGAGGACAGGAGCGGCTATAAAGTATTCATGTGGCTGGTTATAAAATCTTTCTCGTCAAGCGATATTGGAACCTACAACTGCGTCTCTACAAATTCTCTGGGAAGGGCCGAAGGGACCTTGAGACTGTATGGTAAGTTTTTTTTCCCTTTCAATATCTGTTTCAAGTACAAATATTGCATTTCTATGCTCTGTATGACAATGTATTTATATCATGTGGTTTCTTCCAGCCTAATGCCACAGTGCGGTTCAGAATCCACTTGTATGAACTGTAGATCCCCCGTTTCCTAAACTCGCATAAGCTCTTTGAGAGCTACTGAGAGTTGTTTTGGTGAATACAAAGACAAGTTGCGACTTTAATTACGATTCTAATTGATTATAGAGAGATCTCCAGCTCGAAAAAGGGGAACCCTGTATAGAAAACCATCAACAATTTCATATGATAGTGGTACCTGAAGTCCACCTGATAATTCGTGTAAAATTCGGAAATATAATGAGGAAAATTTCATTAATTTATTTTCAACCAATTAGAAGGCTCCTTTTTGTATACGTTGCTTATAGCAACGGGCGATTACCGTGAAAATTTCATAAATGACCAATTAGAAGGCTCCTTTTTGTATACGTTGCTCATAGCAACGGGCGATTACCGTGATTATTTCATTCATGCTAAAATACACGTTTTTGATTGGTTGAAATGATTGTGTTGATAAGCAATAACACCATGTTTTCGATTTTGTATTTCGGCTCCTGATTGGCTATTGGATACCTACATGCTGTGTTTTCGTTTATGTATTTCGCTTTCTGATTCGTAGGCAGTAGGGTAGTTTAATTAAACAACGACTTACCAGTTGCAATCTGTCATATTATTTTCCGATTCCCTGGTAAATAAATGAATGCCACACTACACCAAATTTTCGTCTGAACCATGATAAACACACACTATTGATATGTATCCACTTCATTTTCCACAAATTCTGGACAATTTCAGCAAGAATTAATCTAATGTAACCTAACCACACAAATTGTGACAACAATCATAATGAATTTAGCTCAGTAGTTAGTACCTACCTAGTGCATAGGTAATCTTGCCTACATCATACAATGGCATAAATGTATTGTTGGTTGCATAACGGTTGTGTCGAACTACAATGCATTATCAAAATAACTAATTCCATATTATATTAACAACAAATAGGAAATCATCAAAATTGCTTTGATTTTATTCATGAAATAATCTGAACAAATACAACTTGTGCTATTGATGATTATCGAAAACTGTGTTTCGATAATCATCAATACACTTGTATTACATGCGATAATTTTGTTAGTTTCTATTGACGGAATTATTAAGTGATAATTTTTCTGTCAAAAATGAAGCGCCTTATATATTTATTGACGAAATGTCACTCAGAATAAAATCTTTGTAGACATGTGATATTTGATGTTATGATTAAAAACGGATTACTGTTTTGAATGTTCCTAAAATTTTAGTAATAAACCTCAGTTACTATCTACAGTATCTACGCAGAATAGGTCGCATAGGGTTCATCTTCTCACCATATTAAAAGCAACTCCAATTTATGAAATTTTCTTACCGAATCTCCCACGCAGCAGAATATTCGTTGATAGAAAATTATCTCGAGTTTAGGACGAGGGAAACAGCAAAAACATTCTTGACCTTGAAAAAAATTATCGGTAATAATTCTGCTGCTAGGGAGATGACAAGTGAATATTGCGTTCATGATTTTATTTTTTGAATCACGACAAATCAGACAATATTTTGAAAAAAATATTCATCAAGCTATTCTTTCAACGGAGACCAAGACTTCACTAATTCATATACTGATTCATGCTATAAATATAAACACTTTAGTCCTGAGGTATATAGGTATACTATTTTGTGCACTTTAGGATAGTTGAAACGTTAAAGAAAATGTAACAAAAAAAAGATTTCGATTCCTATTGTCGCTGCCACCGACGACAACAGCTACATATTCATTCCAAAACACTTTAATAAATAAAAATAACAGCTGCAATAATAACAGTTTACCTCTTTTTCACTTGGCCAATTGCAGTGGGGTACACGGAAAAAAATCATTTCATTATATTGTATTGTAAAAAATATATAATAGCATGTATGACAATTTTTATTCAGTTTATCATCCTCATATCATATGAGTCATTATATTTTTCTCATAAAGGTCAAAAAGGCGATATATAATGAATCTTATAACAATAGTTAATAAGATTGATTACCTTAAAAAGTTACTAGTAATTTTGATTATAAATTATAATAAAATTATCGTTTTATGATTTTTCGTCTTTGAAGTATACTGCCTATTTACGTTAAGTGATTTTTTATAATGCCATGGTAATAAAGTTTAAAATACTCGAATAATAGAAGCTTCATTTCTATCAATGCCATATTATATGGATAATAATCTAATTTCATACACTTTATTACCTTGGGTTATACCGCGTACACACCAAAAATCATGCTCCACTTCCACTTCAGTTCAGTTTAATCGACGAAAGTGGACAGTAGGTAGTCACGAAGTTGCCTATTTTCACTGTTTTTAGTCGATAGTTGATGAAGCAATCAACAATATTCTGTTTAGAGTGATATTCTTGTGTGATGGAAATCAAGGAAATATTGGAAAGTTTTGGGCTTTCCACATTGATAGAAGCATTTGAATGTAAGTATCAGAATTACCAAACCTAACCTAAATTATAGGTACAGTCGACTGTTGAGTGTTGACATGACCGCCGCGGTGGTCCGGCCAGAAGTTGATTGTTGGTTAAATTTTTCATTGCTAACCGCCTGACCGCCGCGCCGGCGCTGTTTCAACGTTCACCATCATTTTTGTATTTGCCCCAAATAATAATTGTTTCAGTGCACGACATCGACTTGGAATCTTTCAATAAATTGGCCCAGTATCCCGAACTCATAAAGGAAATTATCCCAAGTGTGGGAAAAAGAATCAAGTTTTGCGAAAAATACAATACCTATATAAAAGAGGTACTGTTTAAACATCATTTAGAGTGTATGCGTGTATGAGTGTAAGCATTGTCAGATAATGACCTGATTACGTTGAATTGTTTACCATATAGGTATCCTTTACTTCATACGATTATAAATGATTTAGAAAAATTTGTTAATTTGAGGTATTCTGCGATACTGAATAATAATGTAATCTACAAATGTTGAAGAAGAAAATATATGAAAATGTTTATCAGGGTGCGTCCACATCTGAGCAGGACAAACCAAACTTTACCTTATTAGATAATATGATTTCACACTATTTTGAATTAAAGCTTAGTTTATTTATTTTGTTCTGAACACTATAATGTGGGCGCACCTATTATTATAGGTGATAAAAATATTGATTACTGCTGTATGAGTAAGAGACTTTTTCACCTTTTTTTTAATTACTACTAGTTTCCAAATAATTTTGAGATATTTGTCAATACACAGGCTAATTAGTGTTTCTGAATCAAAGTTTTCTGTTGATAGCATTAGGCATTCTATATTTGAGTTGAAATATATTTCTAGTTTTTGCAATATATTTTTTATGAATACATATATAAACTCGTTTCATTCATTAAGGACTGCTGTGAAAAAAATATCGGCCATCAAAGATTGGTCCAAATTTCATATTTGGTTCTGTCTTGAACTGCACTACTGATCTTGATGATTTTCTTACATATTATTATAGTAAAAAACATGAGAATCAGATTAGCGCTTCATGACAGAGCCAACTATGAAATTTGGGCCAATTTTCTTTGGCCAGTTATTTTTCAGGGCAGTGTATATAGGCCCCAAAATATCATAAAACAGTATAATTAAATGTATTATAAAATATAATGATATTTATTATAAAAGTCTAATGATGTTTACTACAAAATATTATAACGCTAAGTATAACAGTATTATACCATTTAATATGAGAAATAATACACTTTACAAACTCCATATAATGAATTATACTGCACAAGTATTATTGACCTAATGATACTATATTCATGAATTATATTATATAGTATAATATCTTCAATAATAAAATTAACTTATTTTTATAAGAAAATATTTCAAGATATCATTATAAAATTACTTTAAGTGTTATTACCATAGGTAATTGTCCTATATGGAATGATATTATATTTTAATGATCATTATATGTCTAATACTGTTTACTATCCATATTTATATTTCTGATAAAATTATTGAAAATGAATTTGTAAATCCAAATCAATTCAAAATAGAAAAAATTGCATATGACACACGTTTTATAAGACACGTTGTCGCACTTGTTCACTTGGAGCACTCCTCGCTTCGCTCGTCGTACTCTAAACAACGCGTGCGACAAAATAGCGTCTTATAAAACTTGTATCATAATATACTATTTTTGTTATGTTGGGCAATAACCCACTAAATATGATTGGTACTCTCCTTCAACCTCATTATTGGTTATAGTGATAGAGTGTTGGGATGAGAAACAGAGTAAGATAATAAAAATTGACCTGATTTCGTATCCCAAAAGAAAAATCATTTTGAAATATTTGATATTGTTTCAAATTGGGCGCCTCACCCTGTATTTGGTTCAAGTACGCCCAATCCGATATCCTATCCGCTCTCTCATCTCTTTTCTTGAAGTGCCCAGTGTATGAATATCCACCCAGCAGAAAAAGTCACTCACACATCAAAATTGAGAATGTCAAAAATATGGTCCAAAGCGTCAAGCAAATACAATCTTTGAGCAATGCCACAAAAGGAAGATGCCCTCGAAAACGTTGTCAGTATAAATCCGTTACAATCGATACTCAAGAAGAAAGTTAGCAGTAAAGTGAACAAGAACTTTCAAGAGTTTCAGGCAGTGTACAGCAAGTGCCATGAAGAAGGTGCAGAGAAGCACGCAGACATACGATGCAGCCATGGTGATGTGAGACCAAAAACCAATTTAAAAACAATCACAATGGAAATGCCCTGTCTGGGCTCCGAAAGTGCCATATTACAAACCAGAAAGAGACGTGTTCTGAAAAGCGAGAAGGTGAAACCCAAAGGCTTAGGAGTGGAAAGAAAGGTTGTGGTGGTAGAGGAGCCTACTCTGGTGCAGAAACTATCGCAGCTCGAGAAGAAGCTAGAGCCTAAACCGTCACAGGAACTGAAGAAAACGCCTTCGAGTTTCTTGGATCAAACCAACATGGAGCTATCAATCGCAGCAGAACAACTGGAACACATAAGAAGCCTCATCAAAATGAAAGAAGCCACCAAGACCAAGAAACCGAAAACTCCCAAGAACAAATCGAGGAAGAACAGCTACCACCACAGAGACTGTATGAAGAAGAATTACATCAGTACCCTGTCAACCGTGCAAAGGAAGCTGCAAAATTTAGAAGACAAATATTTCACCAGGCCCAAAATATTGTACCGTAGCGTTAATGACACCTTCACTCAGTACAGTGATGTGGAAACCCTCTACGAGAGCAAAAATAATCAAGAAGAAACCGAGGTAGATGATAAGCTGAAGGGTATAATTCAAGAGCTGGATGAATTGGTCAGCAAAAGTGAAGACTCTCAAAGACGATACTCGCCCAGAGACTTATCTTTGACTAGCCCAGTTACCAGTGATAAAGCTGATGTGAATACCACAGCAAGAATCAAAGAAGTAATTATCAACAGTGGAAACTATGATGCATCAGAGGGATCAGCATTGAAGGAAGCGGAAAGACATATTTCCTTCATGGATTCACAAGATATGAGATTGAAAGTAGAAGATAGCGATACATCGAGAACTTTTCCATTCAAGAACGAAGAAAAACATAATACGTTGTATCCATACAATCGTCTGTCATTCAAAAAACTTGAGTACTATGTTCCCAAAGATGATTTGTCTAGACTGATTGACGTATCAGAATCTCGATTGAGACAATTCAGGCGTACAAAGCAAGACATCATCGATATTGAGGCCGTATGCGATAAGATATGCGATCTATCTAACGAAGATAATATCATCTCGGATGGTACAAGGAGGAAGAGTCAAATTATGACGTCTAGCTTCTTCGATGGAACGGAGTTGCAACAAAACATATCGAAATCTTGTTTTTTGACGAAGGAATTCGGGAAGGTGAAGGTGTTCATCGAAGATAAGGCATCTCCGTACGCGTCTGGGAGTTTTAGAAGTTTAACTGACCTGATTAGGGGTCTGACAAGAACCGTGGAGCAGTCCATTGATGAAGTAACGGATGATTAGGACCAGTGCAAGTTTTTCTGAAGTGTACTCTATAATGTTTCGAAAATAAAAATTGTGTGTCGTTGGTCTAACTGTTATTCCATAATAAGCTTCTACAATTAATAGATGAACAAGAATCACCCACAAAAAATGATAAAAATATGTCGGCTGAAGCATATCCTCAGTGACTCAGTTATTTCAATTGTACAGAGTGAATGAAATAGTGGAAATTTAGACAAGGCATGTACGTCCCCACCGAGAAGAAAAAATGATTTTATAGATTTTCTTTCAGATATATTTTGTGTGAAGATTTTTCTCCGATATTTGTTTTCAACCACTTGTGAAATTGTTTTTTTTTTGTATTCTGTTCAGATAAACCACGTTGAGAAATTGCAATTGGCAAAACTCAAACAATACAAACTATTCATTGCTGCCAATCACTATGGCGGTTTTCAAGGAAATAAGCAAATTGCAGCTTCAGTTGATGATGTTGGGAAAAATACTGGACATTGTGTTTTTCAGCCTGCACAGACGACAAGCTGTAAGATTCAATTCTGTTCGGTTCTTGTAGCGAATTTCGTCTAGCTACATTCTTTCAGTGACTACAAAATGAAAATACTTAAAATTAAGTAGGTACCAAAAGTTCTCATTTTCTATGCTGAGACTCAGAGGGGTTGCAACTGCCATTCTTCGTTTTCATAAATAAAGACAATTGGAATAGTAAATGCTCACACGATGAAACGATGAGGGAAGTACTCCATATTCACCAAATAATAGACAAGTATCCCTATGATCAACCCTCGATATATTTTTCTGATAATACCTGGAGTGACTGCATTTCTTCAGAAAGGTTATAATTGAGATAGATTTCCCACTCAAATCCTCAATACGAACTGATCACTGCAATTTGTCATTGAACGCAGTTTATTTTATTGATCTCTGAACGAGGGGAAGTGGTGCGAGAAGTACAAGAAACCTCTTTTTCATAGTTTGAGAAAGTTTGAAATGAACAATTTATCAGCTTAGAAGAAAAAAGTTGAAACATTTTTTCTCCGTGAATTTTTTGTACTTATTTGAGTTAAGTCTTATCATCTGAATGAAAGATACATCCATTTGGATATATTATGATTAATAATATCGACTTAGACTATGCAAACATAGGGTGTCCTGGGTGTCCTATTATTGAGCCCTGGGGATTCAATACTTACTCTATATTTTCAATTTCAGAGTGAGAAAGTTTCGATTTGTGATATAAAAAGCTCTCACTCTCCCTGAAACAATGTTATTAACTTTCCACAATAGGATAATAATTGTTGATATTATCACCATATATTTCTATATTATATAGATTCACCTGATAATGTTTATTCTTGTTTTTTTTTGCAGAAATAAAGGTGGGACCAATCTCCCACAACAATCATGTTATTGTTGGCGGTAAGTAAGCTTCAACATAATATGCTAATTTGATCTAATACTTGAAACTAATATGGATTCATGTACAAACTAGATTGCTTGCTAGAGCTTACATAAATTGGACCTCATATATAACTACTTACTATTCAACTTCGAGTTTATTGATATTGTTTAACAAAGTATACTTACCTATCGTTTAGTTTGGGCCACTTTCGACTTTGTATTTCCAAATAGGAACCAGCAATTTCTTTATATTTTTGTAAAATTATAAGTCTGATCCCTCCCTTTCCCGAATCTCCCTCCTCTGTAGTAAGTAGTTGACAAAAAGGGGTAGCGGGTGACAGTGACTCTGGGTGACATCATATAATTCATATTTTGCTCGGAGTTTCATTTCGAAAAGATGTAGATGATACTTCATCACGTCTCCTATCTCAAGATTGGCGACTCACATACCCCATTTTGTATATCATCAATTGCGCATCGTATTGGAAATATTGAACTATTACCAGTAAAATTTCAACATTTTTTCCTGTATAACTCCAGAACTGAAGAAGCTAGGTCAGATTTTTTTCATCCATATAATTAACCTCTGAAATATGCTACTTTGCCCCCATTTAACCAACCCTCTATATCTTACCGTTATCGAAATCCCCATGCATAGACTCGAATTTTAATAGCCCTATATATTATATATTTTGTCAGAAGAATATAGGTGTGTGATATGGAGTGCGGAATTAATACCTCATCTATATTTTCCTCATTGATCATGCATGAAACAACTGATCCATCGATTGAGAGTATCACGTTTCATTTCGATTCATTAATTATATTTTAATATAATTTTTCTATTTTAGTTGTATAATGAAGTCATTGTGCAACGCAAATGCGTGTCGAAATAGCCTCTATTTCGATACGCATTTTTTATTATTTGGAGATTGGTACAATCGAACTGTCAAATGAAAGTCAGAAGAGTTAAGCCCAGTTTACTTCTGAGCGATTTGGATTTGGTGATATTAACAGTGAAAAACTCATTGTCTTAATTGGTAAATTTCAATTCAAAGTGTAATTAGATTTAAATTGACCAATAAAAACAATAACAACATCGAATTTTTCACCGCTGGTATTGCAATAATCAAAATCGCTCAACTGTAAACTGGGCTTTACGCTTGTGCGTCAGATTTTAATTATTTCAATGTCATCATTGTTACCAATGGAAGATGTTTCTATAATTTATCGATTTAAAATCCATTTTTTCTCAAAATTAATTCAAAATAGAAGAAATAACATATGATACACGTTTTATAAGACTCGTTGTCGCACTTGTTCACTTGGAGCACTCCTCGCTTCGCTCGTCGTACTCCAAACGTGCGACAAAATATCGTCATATAAAACTTATATCATAATATACTATTGTATTGTAATCCTCCACAGTAGCTGTCACAGTTGATAATACTCACAGGTTATCTATATCCACCTTTCTCATATCTCAGCTCTCAATATCCCACGAATTATCAATCCATATTCTACAGGTATTTGACTGTCTTTTTATGATTTCCTCTGATTGAAAATTGAAAAACAGGGTTTATTCAGTATTATAATAATTTCAAGTGCGTATTCAAACGCAGGATATCCGAGAATGAATGACGATTGACGACAATTTATAAGCTAGGTGGTCAAAAGTTGGACTTAAGGTGAGTTCCCAATGCAGCGTTTTTGCTTCTCGCGTCGCGCGTCATGCACTCTGATTGGTGAAGTGAAATTCAAAATTGCTGTGCTGCTTTTGTTGTTTATTCTGATTGTTCCCAATGAAAGAATTAAGTGCGGTTGAATAAATGAAATGATGGAAGCCATAATAAAACAAGAGCGAAGAAAATCATTAGTTCATTTCCTAGGAAAACGTAGAAGACAGGGTAAAATACGTTCGTGCTGGGTTATATGCTGCCTAATTCACAATAATACTGCAATTATTTGTAAACTTCAATGAGATGATTCAGGATAACAGCAATCATTTTACTCACTCTCAAGATATCCTCATGCTCTTATTGTTCCTCCATTTCAGTTGAATAAATAACCTAACCAATACCAGCAGCGATCAGCGACGCGAGAAAGTTGAAAATATTGACCTTTTTCGCTTCAATATCATCTGAATTCCGCTTCACCAATCAGAGTGCATGACACGCGACGCGAGAAGCAAAAACGCTGCATTGGGAACTCACCTTTAAGGGGAGTTAATTTGAGAGCGTCGAATTTAATATTCATGCATGCGGTTCAATGGGCGGGAATAAAATGTGGTGGGACTTCGGTTTCGCAAAGTCGGGTTTCAGTTGATAAAATATTCATCTGATAGTAACCGATGGCATTATGAAGTCTTTGAAACACATATGACCTACTGCAGTTATTAAATCCTCGATATTTCATTTGATCTAATATTGGTTAATAGTTTAGAGATAATCTCTTTTTATTTAAATCAATATAAATTATTTACACAGGGTTGGCTTTATGTATTTTGAATCTACTGTCGCCAAATGGTGAACGGTTATAGAGGTAAGTATCTAATAAGAAGGTTGTAAGGATGAATCAGAAAAACTTCGGCAGATAGAAACTGAAAACAGCTATTTGTGTATATATTTAGAGCGCAAAAGGATCGATAGATTGCCGCAGTTATCTCTCCAGAGCGTCAAGACACTTTGCGCTCGAAATACACACTTATTTTTTCTACAAACACAGTTTCTTGACAAAAAAATTCAGTGAAAACTTGATTTTTCTAATATTCTTCATCTAATTCATTAATTTCATTAATTATTCACTATTATTATCTCAATCCAATAAATCATATTAATTCGGAAGTTTATTTGGAAATTCGATCCGTGCTGCAAAATGAAACTTTCATGATGACGAACTCAAACCTCCAATGTTCATCATTTTTTATCAAGAACTTGTTCACGTTTGGAGAACAAACAAAATAATAGAAACAGCTACGATAAGACTAATACCGAAAAGCCCCTTTTGGGTTCTGCTTGCGTGATTGTAACCTAACAAACGAAAATATAACCCAAACATCACGAAAACATTTGAAAACCCAAATGCGTCTTACGGCAACTAAGTTGCCATCTTCAATGGATGCCTGGATGGGATGGCCACATCACATAATGAAACTGGGTTTCTAACTAGCGTGCGACCAAATGCGACTAACAACTGCGTCTGAATAAATCCGGCTATCCCGCATTCCTGCCAACGTGCGACTGCGTCGTAGCATGTGAAATGTGAATAGCACGCCATAAGTGCCGTTTCAGATTGGGCGTATGACGCGCCCTACGTCCTACGCCGTGCGTTTTGGAAAACGTCGCATTTGTTTTCACATGGAGCAGTTTCAAAATTACCACGTCGCGTTACACATTGGGCGTTGTTGCCATTTACTGCGTATTCAGTTGGGTATCTGCGGATTGCGGACCCATATTCAAAACTAGTTTCATTGGAAAACTCGTTCGTTCATACGGAAGTTTCTTTGGAAATTCGATCCGTGCTGCAAAATGGAACTTTCATTATGACGAACTCAAACCTACCATGTTTATCATTTGTCAGGAAACTTGTTTTCGTTTGGAGAATGAACAAAATATAAGAAGAAGCTCCATTCGGGTTCGGCTTGCGTGATTGTAACCTAGCAAGCGAAAATATTACTCAAAAATCACGAAAACATTTGAAAACTGGGTTTCTAGCTAGTGTGTGACTACCCACGGCGTCTGAATAAAACCGGCTACCCAGCTCGCTCACACGCCGCTGTCACAACGCTCCTATCTGAAATGTTACATTTGACATAATACCAAACAACTTTCCAGCCATTTTCCAGCGTAGAATGTAGCGTCCAACGCCTCATCTGAAACGGTACATAGATACTTGAAAACTCATGTGTATCCCACAGTTATACGGCGCGTTCACATGACAGCTTTCGCCTACCGCGGAAAGCTTGAATGAAACATTGCTACTCAATTATTTATAATAACCTGAAAAGTAAAAATCCTGAAAATTTGAGCTTCTTTCAGGCAAAAGTCGGAATGTAATCGACTTTTTGGCATATGACCTTGATGCGGGCCGACAAAGTTCGGCCATATGGAATCACAATACGTCATGGGCCAAAAAGCAAAAAGCCAGCATGTGAACGCGCCTTCCTACGTTATGAACCAAAAAGACAGCCAAACTTTATTTTTGATTTATATTCAACAGAGTGGGGTGTGTTTTGAGAAATACAACAAGTTTAGGATACTTACTCTGATATCTTTAGCATTCAAGCATATTATTATGCGAGATGTATCATGAATCTATCATAATTCATACTTTTCCTCGATTTCTCTGGTAGGAGGTTCAAAATTACAATGTTCGCACTTTCAGCTAATACATCAGTAGATGTTTTAGATAATTCACTGGTCACTATTATTATTAACCATCATGCAACAAAATGATGAGTTCGTTTTCAACAATAATGGATGCTGCTGTCACTCAATGACAATTGACATTATTTCCGCACACGAGCGGCAATGCTGTCATACTTGATTACATCATTTCCGCGCACGAGCGGCAATTCTGTCACTTAATTACATTCTTCGAAAAAACGTCAACTTTGCGTTGAGATTTGAAAGCTGCAAAGGCCACTTATTTATTATTAACCGTTTGTAGAAAAAAGAAGATCTTTCATTGTTTTTCGATAAGTACTGTACTCGGTACTGTAAAAAGAGCGACTTGAAACATTTTCGTCAGACTATTTGTCCTGTAACGCACAGGAAATATGAAATTAGAAGATATAAATTACTATAGAGCTATAGATATATATGTCATATGGAGTACCACCGGGTTCAGTCTTAGGGTTATTACTCTCCTTATACTTCACAGGTTAGAACTTGTGTTGTAAAAAGCTGATTCAGTAATGCATCTACATCTTGAAGAACAATTTCATTCCTAACGTTAAAATTTATATAAACATGTCAACTTGAATTCTCAACCAACATAAAATTTTATTTTGTCATTGAAAAATATCCCTATCAGATACCAAACTTCACTCGAATTAACAATTGTTTCAAAATTCATTCACAAAAAACAAAAATAAGATTTCAACTTTGATTTATGTCATAAACGCGAACATCTTGCGGACATACGTTTAAAGGAAATTTTCTTCTCATTTTGAAGCTATATATGCTCCTGAATTTTCTACACGTACTTGATCAAGAAACACCCTGTATAAGGATGAGAGTCAAGAGGAAATAAATAATAAGGAACAATAACATAATGATGTCCCTTTCTTTCCCGAAATAGTATAGGTAATGAACCAGAAGAAACATTGTATATAGGTAACAGAGGTATATAATAGTTATGTGTGGAGTGCAGAATTGACCCACTCACTCAAAAAGTGTACAGAGTGTCCCTTCGGGTAGGTACTATGATTGACTATCTGGCTAAAATATTCGGCCCACTCAAAGTTTTCCATACATTATTGATCGATGCAGTTCCTGGCGGAACACCTATAAACTATACATGCATGTTATAGGTACTTACTCAATGTACCTATAGAATATATTCTGAATATAAAATAAAATGAGCACAAAATAATCGCAAAAGTTGGATGACGGAATGAATTTTTCGTCATATCATCGTACTTGATCAGTTATTTTTTATTTTATGCGATGTTGCTATTGTCGTAATGGTCTGAGGTCGTATCGTAGTCACAGAGTCATGTAACTATTACATCACTACTGATTGTTCAGCTATCGTGATACAATATTCAAAAGAAAAAATAGATTCATCGTCACTTATATACAGTTTCAGTAAAATTGAATTTGGCGCCCCATAATTTCAAAGTGCTGCTTGCTACTTCTTTAAGAAATGTATGAGTAGGAATTTTGATATCTTGTTGAAGAAACTAAAAATATATTCAATTCAGCTCAAGTTTTGGGTGGGTACCCAGCAAACACATCTGTTATATTCACGTGAATATTACATAAAATCAATGGAATATTTTTATGTAAAGTAATTATGTAAATATTACATCTCATTTCTAAGATACGTAAACTTCGTTTTTATGTAAATAGTTGACATAAATATGACATAGCTGATATATAAAAACATCCAGTCAAAATTTTGAGAACATTTTCAAGTAACTACCATGTAAAAATGTGGACTTCATCTTTATGTAAATAGTTGACATAAATATGACATGGTTGAAATATAAAAACATGCTGTCAATGTCAGAAGCACAGTTATTAAGTTAATACTATGTAAAAATTTGAACTCCATGTTTATGTAAATATTCGACATGAATAGGACATATTAAATACATAAAAACTTGCTGTGAATATTATAAACATAGTATTGAATAACTACTATGTTAAAATGTGAACTTCATCTTTATGTAAATAGTTGACATTAACATATGACATGGTTGATACATAAAAACTTGCAGTCAAAATGTTAAGCACATTATCAAGTAACTACTATGTAAAAATTTGAACTTCATGTTTATGTAAATATTCGACATGAATAGGACATATTCAATATATAAAAACTTGCTGTCAATATTATAAATACAGTATTAAGTAACTATACTATGTAAAAATGTGAACTTCATCTTTATGTGAATATTTGACATATAATATATTTTATACATAAAAACTTGCTGTATTAATGTAGCATTATTAATGTAACTCCTATGTGAAGGTGTTACTTATATGCTCTCTTAGCTTCTCATTCGTTAGATTATATACAATATTATAACATGTACGATGAGTCGATGAGGTGATATGTCTGTATCAAAATATAAATATCAAAGAGGTCTGGTAGCGCAGTGGTAGAAGCGTCAGACATGTAACCGGTGGAACCAGGGTTCGAATCCCGTCGAGGGCAGAGAATAGAGAATTTTTCAAGTGTTGATCTCGGATACTTATCTAATAATGAGTAAGGTTCTCGTTATAATTACTCGTTCAAGTTCAGCTAGGCAATTTCTAGGATAGTGGTAAGAAACAAAATAGTGATATCTGAGTAATATTTAATAATTTATATTTTATAATATAAGTGTGACGACGTAGCTTTCACGTAAAAAATTTGTTTCAGTAGTTATATAAATGCTATGTAACGAAGAAGTGTTATTTGAGGCGGACATTTCTACGTAACACTGATGAAAATTTTATGTAACGTATTAACATGTATTATGTTGTGGCGGACATATAAAATTAATATAATATATATATATAAAGTAGTTACATCAATGTTATGTAAAAAGAAGGTGGTATAATCTGAGGAGGACATTTCGCCATATAAGTAATGTAAATTTTACGCAACATTGTTACATAACATGCATCATCAGTTATGTAACATTCATGTCAATTTTACGTATGTGTGTTTGCTGGGTATCTGAAAAGAAATAAAAAGAAATTACCAAAAAAAAAAAGGAAATTTTGCATCGATAGACTTGAACTATAATAATCATAACCTCGAGTTGATAGACATTTCGATTATTTCCAAGAAAACGTTTCAGGTTTGGCCGAACCAGCAAGGGGTCATCGTGCCAACAGAGCAGAGTCCTCGAAAAGTTTCCTTCCATCTGCATTGATCGTCGTGATGGCTTCTTCGAGTTTATTCTTGAGGTGATACTGAAGCCACAACCGTTAGTATTCCACAGGCTGATTGTCACTGACTCTCACACGAGTGATGGAATATATGTGAATTTGTTTCGAATTTTATCGTGAATACGCCACCTTGTATTATTTCCTATACTTACACGACGGTTATTCATCATTTTGGGTTATCGAAAATCGTAAGAGATGCGAATAAGGAGATCAAATCGAGACAAACTTGCAGAATTTTATGCTCCCAATTATGGTGAAAGAAAATTCATGATAATTATTTCCTTTTTTAATAAATGAGGCCAATACGTGATGAAAATATATAATTGAACACCTGAAATATTCTAATAATACATTTCATGTAAGTATGTAGTCACTGGAGATCATAAGAATATTATGGATATTCTAGGATATTCAGATGAAATATGCTATGGATATTCTTGGTATACACTCCATGTGAATATTCAGAACAGGCTTATATCGCATATATATTGTATGAGTAGAATATTCTAAAGATATGTTGTGAACGTTATGATATGATGTTTATAGCATATCCTGTGCTATCTCTGTAATGGAATATTTTATGAATGTCCCTGAAATAAAATTCATGGAATATATTGTAAAATATTCTAGAACGTTATATGATATGCATATTTAGAACATTTTCATCACATTATAAGAATGTTTTGTGGAATATTTCGAAA
The DNA here is from genome assembly GCA_029955515.1 of Chrysomela aeneicollis. Lineage (NCBI taxonomy): Eukaryota > Metazoa > Arthropoda > Insecta > Coleoptera > Chrysomelidae > Chrysomela > Chrysomela aeneicollis. Next base: position 5,096,415 of record JARUHQ010000008.1, on the reverse strand, counting down.
TAGGTGTGTTTTGAACGTTGTCAGAATAGTCACAGTGAATATTCTGCGCTTTCTGGAAAAAGGTAAATCTTCATGCAAATGTCAATATAAAAAACAATACAGGATGGCGTCTTCATGAGGAATGAAGCAGAGGTTGAATGTGAATGTAATATTAATAAAATATGTGTTTATCAACTGTTACTGTTACATATTGTGCGAATTTTTGGATAAGAGAGGAGACTGACTATGATTATTGTGCTTAAATCTATTTTCTTTTCTATCGAATTTGTATAGAAATACCATAGAGGGAGTATTTAATCTATGGAAATACTTACATTGTATCGAACTCATCTTGGTGGTATATTATATACCTACCTATTCTCACTGTTGTTCGTCGTCAATTATATTTTCATGCTCAAAAAAAACGAAGAAATACTGATGTATATATAATTCGAAAGATATATGGAATCAAGTTATTATAGTAATGAATTTTTATAGTAGATAGGTATACCTATATTAATTTCATTATCTATAGCTATAAGTAGGTATACTCAATGGGTTAAGTTGATGAACCTATAGAAATCTGATGAACCTGATGAATATGATATTATTCAAGTTAGTATTTCCAAATTTGACTTGAAGAAACGATAGCTTTGAATATCTAAAACAGTAAAATTGAAGGTAGGTATATTTCATATATTTGTATACATCCAGGTATAGATCGTTCAGTCTATGAAATGAATACAATATTGATTCCATCCGTCTTCGAATGAATAAGGGTATTATAATTTGAGGATATTATTTACCTCAAATCATATCTTGGAAGTATGATTTGTCCTGGAAAATGTGCCATGTGTTTCCATTGATCGACGCGATTTTAGGAAACAATCCCAAGTCAAAGATATATTGCTACGTTTCTCATTCTTTATATAGGAGTACAGGATGTCACAGAATTTCTTACTCAAGCTAATTTATCATGAAATTTTGTCGATTTTAGTACCGTCATCATCAAAAGTAACTATATAGAAAAGTACTTAACTAAGAAACAACAATCTACACACTTATAACATCGATCGACTCCGTGTAAAAGAAATGTCATCAAAAAAAATAAAGATAATTAATTCAAAAAGCAATGTTATGAAGAAAAGTTTACGCGTAAAACGTCGCAAATTGAGCAAACAACAAAAAAAAAGAAATCACAAGGAGGGAAAGAATTAGGAATCTACATCAAGAAAGTGAGTTCCGGAGAAGAATATATTAATAATGATCATCAGAAGGACAAAAATGCAAAGTTCAGATACTTACATGTTATTGAATTTGAGAAAAATTGTGGAATGTGGTTGATATATATCTATGAGCAGAGTCATGTCGCAAATTGGGCACACATAGCTGAGACTGAAAATAGTCACATGTGATAATTGCATTTGAATGCAAAAAATCATCTAAGTGTTTTATTATTCATTGTATAAAATATAGATGTTTCGTTTTTTTCTCGCGAATGTTCAATGAATTAACATCAACAAAAATGTCATATCTCTTAGTCTGTACATTTTTGTGAAGATTTGTTATATAACCCTGCTTGAATGGTCAAAAATGCTTATAGGGGCCGAATTTCCTCCCTAAAGTAATCAAAAAAGTTTCTATGATCTTTCTCTTTTGTGGATAAATACCTACATTGCTTTGGAGTGGGACATTTTGAAACTTCTTGTATGACATTCATGTACAACGCCATTTTACGAATGCTCAAAACCATGTATTTATATAGTGTATGTTGATTATGTACAAAGTTTTATGTATTTTCATTCTATTCTTATCTCTTCTTGTAATACAGATATGGAGAAATGAAATAAATGAAAGTGTATTGAATATTGTGGTATTTCCTTTCGATATAAATCTTGAAGACTAATAACCTAGTATATAGGTATTATAGTTCTTCCTAGCAAATAGAATAGCGAATATATGAATTAATACCCACCCACTTATCTATAATTGATTCACATTACATTATAATTGTTTCGGATATCTTTCGACTATCCACAAAAAATATTCTGAGGATATCCGTTTTTAATCGACGGATGTCTCATACCACCAGTTTGGGTACTCATCATTCAAATGAATAGGTAAAATTTTCAATGCTGAAGTTTTCAAATTTATATGATCTTCAGGGATTACAAATTCCATCAGAAATTATAGGTATAGGTCGATCTAGAATCTATTCAGAATTCATTGTTAATGAAACACCATTTTGTTTGTCAATGTTATTTCTTTCAAAATTCCAATGATGAGGCTTTAATTTCGGATAACCTATGCAGGCTTCATCATAATTTGGTCGAAAAGGAGAGCAGAAAGTTCTCTAATTTATCAATTGAACTCAATAAAAAAAATTTCTAATCTGATTCGTTGAAGCTTTTATTGATATACTCATACATATTATTAAACTATATGTATAGCAGAGAGCAATACATTATCAATATAAAAACAATAAATCGGATGAAAACAATGAGATTCTAAAGTATCACCCGAACTCAATCACATCCAATGTTGGGTAACAAATATCTTATCACTGTTTCAATTCGTTGATGACAAGAGACATTTGTAGCGACAAACTATACGTCAGATTATCACTGGCGAACAAAACATAAAACTCTTATCTATTAACAGTCAAGTCAGATCACTAAGTATAACGAATTACCTACTTTGATTTTGGCTGATTGAAATTCATGAAATATACACGACACCTATGACTGAATATTCATAAATATATGGATAACTATAATTGAGTCCTTCTACTGGAACTCAATTACGTTATCATCAAATCGATTTCAACGAACAGCGTTGCCAACTCAGATTGATGGTAAAACACAGACTCAGTAATTAGCGCTATACTGTCCATCAAAAACCATAGGGCGCGAAAAATTTACATCGATAAGTCAATACACAAATTGGCCTCTATGAAATTTAGAAAAAAATGTTCAGTTCTATGATGCGTTTATGAAATTTACACATTTCGTTTCGCCCCGTGGCCTTTTCGGCTCAAGTTCCGGCCCTGATTCTAGTGATTTGAATCGTAGCTGAAACCACCAGACAACCACTAGATTTGATGTATTCAACGAGGCCAATTTGCGACTACTGAAAATCTGAGTTGGCAACTCCGAAATCCTACACCCAGCTGCCGAACGGCTTGTTCCTGGTGAACCTCGAGATCAGATCGAGCGCCCACAGCGGCTGGTCGGCCGGCACCATGTGGCCGGCATCACGCACCAGCACCTCCGTCAGGTTGCCCGCCTGCTTGACGTATCCAGCGAGGTCGGCGCCGACACGCCAAGTACGCCGCGGCGCCCTAGAGTACTCCTGCGCCGCGTCGAAAGACAGATTGCGCAGGAAGTTGACGGTCAAAGGGTAGGCGACGATGATGTCGAGCTGTCCGTTGTAGATGAGCACCCTGTGGAATTGAAATGGAGATCTAAAATCGTTTGTATGTCGAATTAATGAAAGGAACAATGATATGCGAACGCGTATAGATTCTTCGTTCGTAAACCAATTCGTATAATAATCCCGAACAGCCAAAGCGATAAGTTCTACACTCGATAACGAATCCACACGTCAGCAGGGGAGAGCACAAATCTTTGTACTACCTCTGTGAAATCGGGATAATAATGAGAAATCCTACCGAGAATCCATTTCTGAACCCATAAAAGTGGACGAATAACGATATCTCCGATATATATAATATTAAAGTCATAGCGGATAAAATTCTTGCATTCCGATAACTAGAAATGTAGAAACAAGGCAAAACCATCATTTTTGTCTGGATCCCCAGCCATATTGGTATAAGAGCAAATGAAAATGCAGATACCGCAGCAAAACTAGCAACTACAAATGACGTCGATGAAAATATCCCTATAGCTCCTATAGACTGCAAGAATTACTGTAAGAGAGAAATATCTAGAAAATGGGATAATAAATGGAAAAACTCCGATTCCAAACTCAAACATATAAAACCTGACACAAAAAATATCAGATATCTACGTGAACTCTAACGGAGAGAACAAGTCATCATAACCCGACTCGAATAGGTCATACCAATTTAACCTCTAGCTATATGTTGACAGGAGAAAGACAACCAGAATGTCAAACATGCCAATTCACATTAACTGTAGAACATATACGACAATGCTCGAATAATCTACAACGTCTCAAATAATTTGAAAGACTGCCTGAGTAGTGACAAAATGTATAATATTCTAGAATTCCTGAGAACAACGGGACTTTTCAATAAAATCTAGCAAAACCAAAATAGAAAAGGCTAATGACCTCAGAAGTCGATGCCTTGAACGAAGAGAAAAAAAACAAAACCAGGTGTCCAGACACGAGATGAAAGCTTGATAATGGATCTGACATTGTTTACTGGAATGGGTAGGCAAAGATGATTTCGAGCAGCCCGTTGTAGATGAGCAGCCCGTTGTAGATGAGCAGCCCGTTGTAGATGAGCACCCCGTGGAATTGAAATGAAGATCTAAAATCATTTTTATAATTGAAAAAAAAAGTCGATAAATACTTTTCATGTAACAAATCATAGTAGATGAAATTCCTGCATTCCAATAACTAGGAATGTTGAAAACAAAGCAAGGTGTCCCGTGACACGAGATAAAAGTGTGATAATTTATGTCACATTGTTGTTTACTGGAATGCACTTAGATGGTAGCTTATGAGATCAATTGAGATGAGCGAATTACTAGTGAAATAAGGAGATGCATTACCTACAAAATTTATATGGTCGCGAAACGATAGTAATTCAGTTTGAGATGGGAGGTGAGACCTTGAGGCGTCCATCATATTTCATTCAGATTATGAATCAGAATATGCAAGACATACTTGCCTAGATAACATTAAAACCTTTCAAGGACCTTCTGAAGCAGACACAATAATGTCCTGAGAAGTCGAGGAGTTGCCAAAGGACGTCCCTAGGATGTCCTCCTGGTACCATATCATGTACACGCAAATGACGTTTCAGAACATCCTTACGAGGTCTTATTTTTTTCATCAACTCCAGTTCTGACATTTTCGAGTTTTTAGTATTGTCAGAATGTCTTGAGAATATCTGAGAACTAATACGAAATAAGAAAAAAAACTTTCAACGCTATCACGATTTGGTCACCCATCCGAACGATCAGAAAGGCGCACACATATGCAGCCGCTGAAATGACTAATGTGGGACAAATATGTCGAAAATTCTGAGCCTAGTTACGTTCTCAGAATGTAGAATTCAGAACATCTTGTACAGTTTTTTGGCGACTCTCAGAGGACGTCCTTAGGCCCACGCATATCCACATCCTCTGGCTGCCGCTGAGATGACTTATGTGGAACAATGAGTTCGAAAATTCTGAGCCTAGTGACGTTCTCAGGATGTAGAATATAGAACATCCTCCACTGTCTTTTTTGGTGACTATTAGAGGACGTTCTTAGGCGAATGAGTGGTATCTGGGTGAGTGCTATGTTCAATTTAAAAAACAGTAAAATTGTATCACAACTCATGAAGTTAGAATATATTTTCGCATGTATTTGTGAACTGAATTCCTCCATAATTCAAATAAATTCAGTCAACTACTGAACCATGACCCATCCCATAGATCGCCCACAAAAAAGATCTGTCACCCATCCCACAAGGTTCCACTCAATCAAATAACAATCACCATCTCCAAACAAGTAGATCAAGTAGCAAACCTGTAGGCAGAGAGCAACTCCACCAGCCACGGGGCCACCGACCGCATGACATCACCGGCGAGTTGCTGCTCCACTTTGTCCCCCTCTCCGTGGAAGGTGGCGTTGCCCACGTGGATGGCGGCGCGCACTTGCGCCCTCTGGACGTACTCGCCCATGCGGGCGATCTCGGGGCCGAGCGGGTTCTCGGGGTAGAGGTAGTTGTAGTAGTTGGTGAAGCCGGTGGCGTTATTGAAGAGGGTGGAGGTGGTGTTGAGGTCGCCGTCCAGCAGGCTGTTAAAAACCTCGAAGGCCTTGTCGAACTGTTGGTTTTTTATGAAGGCGATGGCTGGAACATGGGTGAACGCCCATTTGAGAAGTGGTTCACGATGGCCGAAGAATTTCCGAAGTCATACGAAATTCCGAGTTTGAAGCTGGAATTTCCGAATTTGAAGTCGGAATGTATGAAGTCGAAAAAAACAAAATTCCGAATTTTCAATGATCGGTGTCCAATGCCGTTCAGGAGGCAGTTGGAAATCCCGAAGGGTTGTCGAATTGTTGTTTTTTTATTAAGGAGACGACTGGAAAAGGGTGAAAGCCGTTTTGAGAACTATTTCACGATCATGAACTTCGCGTACTTATTGAAGATGAACTAACAAGACCTCAAATTATTATTTATAATAGGTATCTTTCCATATTGATTTATGAGACGCAAATGAGTTGAGGATCATTACTTCTGCCACTGCTTATCTTCTGTCAATGTTTCATCGAATAATTCAACATTTCTAAATTTTGTGGATGAAACTTGAATTTCAAATTCAATTTATTCATAAAATAATACCCTCTCTGGCAACGCCGCGAGATGGGCAAATTCGACAAAAAAAGTGATCCCCTAATTCATAAGTGCAACCTTCTACTGGCTTGCACGTTGTTCCTTCACGAAGATTATAGGTTTTCCTCTCGAGCAGTGAAAACAAAATATTTCCCCGCATTTTCAGATATTTCTCCGAGTATTTCCCTTCGAACGTACAAGGATTTCCTCCGTGACAAGTCCTTAGATCATATATGTTTACGCTAGTTCCGGCATCATGTAGTATTTGTTTGGTATTTGAGGGGTCTGCAAGAAAGTACTATGATATTGTTACAATATAATCTCCTTGGGTTCGTCAATTTAAAACACTCGGTACGGAACTGAACAATTTATTCCACTAAACCCTTGAAATACAACTCAATAATCACTTCGATATTCGCTATACAAATCTCAATGTTAACAATATTAACTGTTTGCGCCACTGCGTTCCTTTTATATAAGTACAAAACACTTATTCTAGCAAAATCTTGAATATTCTATATAATTCTAAGAAATACCGTTTATTTTGGAGAAACTGCGACGGTTATGATTCATCCGTTATTAAATCACAGCCTAGATGCGAGCTGTCGAGATAATGACTTCCCGTATTCTCGGAACGCAGCACAGTTCGTAACAATATCACGTGGTACAACACATATACAGGGTGTTTCATAATAAATGCGCAGGACTTCAGAATATGAAAAAAAGTTCCTATTGTCTTACCCTCTAAAATGCACCATTTTCGACATACAGGGCCATCTTAAAACCCTAGTCCTCGCTACTCCAGTTGAAAATGTTGACAATTTAAGAGAGCGCATTGTTGCTTCTTGCAACATAATTCGGAACACTCCGGGTATTTTCCTACGTGTTAGACAGTCAATGCATCGAAGAATTGCTGCGTGCATTGAAGCTAACGGCGGACATTTCCAACACTTAATTTGACTTAAGTATGATTTGTTTTTTTTCAAATATGAAGTTAACGTTTGGTTTTGTTACTTGTTCTAACGTTTAAATGAATTTTGTATAACTATGAAAAAAATTATTTAAAAAAATTTACCATGTTTTTCAACAAGAAAGTTGATTTTTCTTGAAAACGGTCAACTTTAGAGCTTATAAACAGGGGTCCTTTTTTTGTGTAGAAAACATTGGCGGTTTGAATAGGTGGCTCAAAATTGTACTTTTTCCAGTGGCGTAAAAGTTGGAGGAAATAACACCCACTACCCCTTCAAAATCTTCACCGATTATGAATTTGAAAAAATAATAAATCAGCCCAAAACATAGCTTATTATGAGTAGATAATGTCTACAAAATCTGTTTTCTGTGCGATGAACGGTTCCAGAAATATTCGCAAAAAACGATTTATTTTTTTTAATTCATTTATGTCGAAAATGGTGCATTTTAGAGGGTAAGTCAATAAGAACTTTTTTTCATATTCTTAAAAGAGCTATCATATCCTGAGGTCCTGCGCATTTATTATGAAACACTCTGTATGTATGGTCAAAATTTTAAAACGACCAATCAAGGGCGTTAAACCCCCCCAGACCTACCAAACAAATAACCTATAAATAACTTTACCTAGCGGCGTAATGATCTAAGGGCAAGTCCCTCGTTCGCGACACTGTGATTCTTTTATTTATTTTTAGTTTCCAAACCAAAGTTTCTAGAACAGTACCATGAATTCTCACGAATATTCATTTAATTTTTTTCTCAATCGCCAGCTGACCACAATCCGAACAGTATTTTTTTAGTCTAGTCTAGTACAAAAGAATTGGCATTTGGGTTTTAACTTTATTGATATTCCTTGAGAGTCCTTGAAATTTTTCAGTCTGACATACATGAATACAAAAATATTCTTCTTTGGTTAATTCTTATAGGGTTTCTTGTTCCTATTTTATGAAAGTAGGTACTTAATTGCTGGTGAATTCAAGATAATGATGATTCTCAATCATTTTGGAATCAATTATTAATTTCATGTAATTTTTATTATTTCATCAAAAGGAACATCAATTGATTTCTAAACTTATGATATTTCTTGGTTGGCCTTGGCATTCATTAGAATTTCTTAGTGAATTTTAATAAGAAAATGTCAGTAGATTCCACATTTTTGTGGTACTCTATCAAAGTTCTATTATGGATGTTAAGAAAGATCTGTTTCAATTATTTTAGGGTATCCTTTCATTCAAAGCCTAATTTCCAGTAATATATTATGTAATGGAAAACATTTGAAACATTCCATAATATTGATAGAGATTATTGTATTTCACACAAAATTTTCTGAGATCCAATATTTGATAGAAAATACCAAAGGAATAAATCCTCTACCCCATGCTGATAAAACATAAACTCACCCTGTTGCTCGTGGTCCTGGAAAATTTTCTGGGCATTGGAATCAATCAATCCCAGTTGGTATAAATAGTTTCCATACTCAAATTGGTGTTCAGGATCACAAAGTCCATTACCAATACTCAATCCTTGAAGATTGATCTTCAGTTTAGCTGCTGGATTACTTTTCATGATGGTGAATGAAATGGCAGGCACATACTTTCCCCCATAGGATTCTCCAGTAACAAAAAACTCATTTTTTTGTAATTCTGGAAAGAGGGTGAAGAATTGTAGCAAAGCATTGTACAAATCTTGCCCCACTTTAGTTTCATTCTGAGCATATCCACCATCTGTGAAACTGTACCCTGTGCCAACAGGGTTATCAATGTAAATAACTGAGTGAGTAGTTGTCCAAGAAAAAGGGCGTTTCTTCAAGCCTTTATTTTTTACTATGAAGGGTCCATTTTCAGTGAACAAACCAATCAGTGAAGTGGCTCCAGGCCCACCTTGCAACCAAAGGACTACAGGAGCATTTTTGTAATCGGTTTGGGCTGGAAAAAACCAGAAAAACAAATTTGAATTGAATGTTTTGTCCACCGTTAGAAACCCAGAATAGCTCTGCATATTTTTGAAGCCATTGAAATGAATTTGTGCGGCCGTTTGGGCTTCTTTGATTTTGTTTTGTTCAATGAGAGGGGTCAAAAACAGGGGTACACCGGGATCGTCGGTCAATTTTTCCACTTTAATTTTGCCATAGAAATTCGGAAAAGATGAATATGCTTGAGATAAGAGCCATAAAAACATTATTATGTTCTTCAGAATCATGATACAATATTTTCAGTTCGACCTTTTGTGACTTTTGCGAAGTGGAAATCTGTTTATATTGTTTATAACCTAGAAAAATATTGACTTGGGGAAGAGCCAATAGTCTAAAAATTCAGAAGAAGAGACGAGATATATCCTCTGACAAGTGACAAGTCTAACAGAAACCACAGAACATGAAATGTGTGTGTCATAGATCTCATCTCTAAACGCTCATTGAAATGAATAAATGCTTACGCTAGACTCCGGAGGGGTTGAAACGTTGAAAGTACTAGGCCATTGATTGGTCGTTTTCATTTATGTCCATACAAATGTTGAACCACGTGATCATGTAGTACCTACTTTCTTGCAGACCCCTCTTGACCTAAAAATTACTACAGGATGCCGGATATAGCGTAAGCAAGCAGTAAGATCTATGGTGATTGGTGAGATGAGAATGATGAGATCATTGCACAGAACTTAAAGTTCTGTGGACCATTGATGTCATAGATCTTTCATTGCTTACGCTGATCCGGTATCCAGGTTATTTGTTTTATAGGTCCGGGGGGGTTGAAAGTACTAAGCCATTGATTGGTCGTTTTCTCTCTAAAGGGAAGCTTCCCTGAGCTCGCTTTACATTTAAGCCATATTAAACTTATAGCGAATCCCATTGGTAAAACTAGTGCGCACTGAGTGCAAATCGCGCGTCCCATTGGTATAATCAGTTGTAGTTCTTGTGTCCCATTGAAAAACTGGTGCGGCTAGTTTTGCACTCAGTGCAAGAATTTTCGCACCTGCTTTAGGAGGTCGTGCGCGATTCAGTGCACTGGAAAAATGGCGGGTCCAATGATTTCGAGAAAGTCAATAATATAATTTGATGAGTACAACATTATCTGTGAATGAAAAACATATACCGCCAATAATTTTTAGAATGGGTAATTGTCAGCTGATAATATATCATGAATATAAAGCACTGAACTCAAACAAGAAATGGAACGACAATATAGTGGTAAAGTACTTACAGGTTGATGTACAAGCTTCTACTGGAATTGTTCGAATGATCCATTTTTATTATATTGAAAACAGAATTGATGAATTGAATAATATTAAAATCGAAATTCGAAAACCTAACCTAACTAATCTGAAATTTTAAACGGTCGGAGACACAGACCAGGGTAGGTGATCTGTGGTCGGAGATCGTCCCATTGAGATTGCACCAGTTCAAAACGAAGGCAGTGTCAGTGCAAAACTAGTTCAAAATTAGAGCAACACTGGTTTTACCAATGGGATTCGCTATTATATGCGTTATGCACCGCACAACGATGAACCCCGCTTAGCCAAGCGTGAAAAAATCCTGGCAACGTTGTATTGTTTAGGCTAAGGTACACACCTTAGTTTAGGCGTTTTCAGATATTTTACGCAATTTTACGTGTCAAAGTCATTGAGGGTCCGGGTTGGTCCGGGATTTCAAAATTCAAACTTTCGAATTTTCGATTTTATTTACTTATCTATAGTTATTCATAGCAAAATGAGTGAAAAAGTTAGAGTTCAAAACTTCACATCATCGAAGAAGCTCCACTTGATGAGAATTATTTCACATAATTATGCACCCATAGTGATAGAAAGGATACGAAAACCAATAGGGCTTCTGGTGAGAAGAAGGAAAAGACCTGAGAGCAGATCACAAATGATTTCAATGGTACTTCATCTACTGGTATTTTAAGCAGTATGACTTTTTTGAAGAAATGGAGAATAGAAAAAAGAGCTCAAGAAAACCTTGGCGGATGAAAAGAGAAAAGTTGGTCTATCGTCTCAGCGTCTCACTGGCGGAGGCCTCCTTCCAAAAATAAAGAGGGATGATGCTGACAACTTTTAATGTCGATAATCAATAGAAATACAATGGTGGGTTTTAGAAACAAATTTGATGATGATGGAGATGATAACACTATTGTGTGTGTAAAGATCCTGATGAAGAAAATGAAGTTGAAATGTTGGAATACATAGTTGAAATGAAAGAGGCAGCTATAAACCACATGAAAGAAGGAAATGCTCTCATAATGAGAAAAAGAAAATTAGAAATAGGATTATTAGAGACAGAGAGTTAATTTTGAAACAGAAAAATTTCGTTAGAGTAGTTCATATTAAAGAGAGTGAGAATATAGATATTAGTGATGGTATTATTTTTATGCTACATTTGATTATTAAAAAGAAATACATTATATTATTACATCCTTTTTTTTTCATAAATGTGTTATGATTTCATTATTGATTCTCGGTTTGAAAACTAACGTAGTTGCAACAAGTAATTTCATATTTTGATAGAATGTGAATTCCTTCTACCTCCATTATTGACTTCCATCATTGGTTTTCATTAAAAAATTTTGAAACATTCAGTAGAAATCAAAAAAACGGGATTATGATGTCTACATAATCCTGGCTTAAAATATAAAGCCACCGATTGTGGCCGCTCAGAGTTGAGCGAGCTTAAATGATTTGGTGATACGGTGCTTACAAATTCGTAGCGTTAAGCGAACTTAATCATTAAGCTTAGCTTAATAGCATACGGCGAATACGGCCGTTAGTTGTTGACCATACAAATGTGTTGTCCCACGTAACCATAGTATCTACTCTCTTGCAGACACTTTTGCAGAACCCTCTTAACCAAAAAATTACTACAGGATGCTGGATCTAGCGTAAGCAATAAAAGATCTATTATTGGTGTTGTCGAATTACTGACATCAGCATGTTGCCTTGCATAGCAGACTGTGAACTTTGAAGACACACAACTGTTAACTGTTTCACAGAGTACAGTAAGTTATTCGGTTATTGTTATTTCAACCAGTGACCCGGGTTAAGGACCCACGATTTTACAGGGGTGTTAAATCGTTATTATTTGATGAATTTCGAAAATATTTTTATATTGAATATAATTCCGAAATGTCTTTTGGCTGTTATCGTGGGCAACTGCGACCAATTTTATTGAAACAAGACATACAGGTCCCGCTTTGACGTCACGTTCTGAATTATAGATCCTTGGGTTTCCGTCACAAGTTTTCAAGGTTTCCGGTTCCTGTACGTTCTGTTCCTCGTGTTCTGTGATCTGTGTTGTGTTTAAGTTCTGTGTCGAATGTCGATACGTCATTCATTGAATCAAACAATCAAACAGACAAACAAACTGCTGTTTTGTGTATACCTATTCCTATGGTAGTTGTTAATTAGGATAGTTCTTAAAATTAGATTTAATTTAATTTTAAGTTTAGTGTGTAAGAAGTCTTATTAATTATGGAAGAGTACGAATACGGGTATGTATTTTCCACCTATTTTTAAAAAAGTTCGGAATACGATGGTGACCGCCGAATTATTTCCGTCTGAAAGTGACTGCTAATCGTCAAGCTTCCCGCAGCTGCCATTGTGGTGTAGTTTGTACGGCTTGATGGACGTGGTATAGTTATTGGTGTATAAACCGGCTCAAACGTTTTTGAAGAATCTTGTTTTCGACGGATAATATGCTGAGATTGAAGCACGATATAATGGACGATGACGAAAAAGGGTATTTTTAACTTTAGTTATACTTAACATTGAAAATATGGTTTTATTTAGGTCACTTCCGTGAACTCACATTCTCATTATAACCCATAAACGTGTACGTAAAAGTTCTTCAGTAAAATGCTCATAAATATTCCCAATTCCCATTGTTTATCAGAAATGAAGCAATGCTTTCTGGCCATTTTGAATTTGGGTGAAAATGCGGCCATTCATACTCATTATTATCGTTCATCGACCCCAACCTATAGCAGGTATAGCAGGTTTTCATCTCAACGGTTTGAAAATTTTGGAGAGGTCTTCATAGATCACAAAGAAATGTTTGTTGTTTTGTAATTTAGGTGTTTCTCCATTTACTGATAATATCACCACTTTTAGTTGAAGAATAATTTCATGATGATTTGCTGATTTTTGGTTGTTGGAACTCCTCCCAAATATTTTGTTTATAAATACATGGAATGTGAAATCTTTGCAAAAGAGTGATTCATCAGATGCAAGGAACTTTATTTAGAAAGTAACAATCTCTTATTGAGAAAAACTAAATGAAATTAATATACCAATACCTACTTTCAGAATAACACTTTATAGGTGCATTGATGTTCTAGCAAATGCTCCTCTGATTTTGTTACATTATTGTGATATTTCACTTGTTCAAAACTATGAAACATCAATGAAATGATAGAGGCTGGGAATTTTAGATCAGATACCCTGTTTTTGAGTAATTGAAAATCTGGAGGAAAATCTTCAACATATATTTGTTTAAATAATGAGAAGGAATAACATTTCTACAAAAATTAGGAATGTTGGAAAATGAGGAATTAATCAGCCAAGGAACAGTCTTTATGAATAGTTCTTTGAAATTCCACCACTTTCTACATGTTACAAACATCATCAAATTGATAACAATGTACAATATATCTCTCCTCTTCTTGTTGATAACTTTTCTCTATGATTTGGTTTCCTAAGGTTGGTTTGGTAGCAATGTAGAAAAAGTTGGAATTTCTGGTTCTTACTGCTTCAAAGTCATTGTTTCTAATAGAATAGGTAATTAAAATATATTCAAAATATTATCAAGGTGGAATTATGATGTTCAAGCTACTGAACTTTCATGTAGAATTGAAGTTTGGTGTTTCAATAGACAAATTCACAAATTCCCTAAGTTTATCTCTGAGGTATTTGAAGATTCATGGTAATATTGTGGATTTCATGTTCCATTAGGAATATAGAGAATAAACACAATGAAATCTATTATAAAGCATTTAAGTACTTAACAATTGAACTTTTTTATGGATTTTCCAAATCAATTGTCTAGTTGAAATCAGAAAATGCATTTCAAATAGCCTTGAATGAGCAGACAACCTCAAATAATAGCAAATATGAGATATTTATGTTTGTCATTTGTGGGTTAGTTTTCCTTGAGGTTTCCCTTGAGTTTCTCTCACTCAAAAATTAATGTAAGAGAAGGAAAAATTAATACATTCAGTATTGATTAATTTTGAACAGGGTTATTCACTTTCTCTATTTGCATTTGTTGTTGTTCAGAGGAACAAGAAAAATTTTCAGGATTTCATATATTTTAAAAATTATTGTCAAAAGTTCCTATAACATTTTTTTGAAAGGTATATGAATTCAAAGTTGGTGTTTTTCAAACATATTTTCATTATTTTTTTCTAGTTTGAGGATTTCTATAAATTCTGGGATACTTAGTACAGATGTTCCATCATGTCTTTGTTCCTTTGCTCAGACTTGACCTTCAAAAAAGGCTCATAACTTTTTACTGAAAAAAAAAACTAAATATTCCAGAAAGGCACTCATGTTCTATCATGATGAAATGAGCTGTTTCCAAGAATTAGGTGAAATGTTATATAACACTAAAAACAACTTCCCCAATAGTGACGTCTTGAAAATATTAAGATCTTATTTCAAATACATTGATCCCTAAATTACTTTCACACAATTTGAATGAGGAAGAAAATATCATTTACAGGTTAAATTTGGGTATCTGGGTTAACTTAAGGAGATCTGGCTCAAACTTGGAGCAAAATTGGGCATCCTTGACTTGATAAATGATTGATGATAAAGAAAATTTATTGTTTTAGAGATATCACTGGAAAAGTGAATTAAGCGATTTTCTTGGAAGAAATCATTTTTAGTCATGAAACAAAGATATTTTTTGTCAGACATCACACATCATTAAATTACTTGTTCAGTCTATCAAAAGTGATAGAAAAGGTTTATTACCAGTTGCAGGTATGCGGGGATATTTTTCTTTCTAAGAACACTACCACAGAATGAGAAACACTATTCTTAGGTATTCTTATAAAAATAGTAATAATTTCTTGGATCAAATTCGTGCAGTGAACTAGGATTCAGTTGTAAATAAAGGAATAATTGAATGAAGGGGTGTTTTGGAATTATCCTCGGAATTATCAGCTTGAAAGAAATATAAAATATATTTTTTTCTCTAGTGGAATTATTTAAACATGAATCTTTACAAACATTGCCATCAGTAAATAAATATGCTTCAATAAGAACATCAATATACAGTGTAAGTTCGGCTGAATCTAGACCTCAGAATTCTTGGAATAATTTTTCGAATTTATATTACTATTTACTCTTATTCTTTAGGCATGGATAGATAGGACCCTTGAAATTATTAATTAATGAACATCGAGATGAATATTAAGTACATGCTATATATTTACTTGACCTGTAGCAATGATGTATGTAAAAGAAATCTTTGATATTAAACTACACATACTTGTAGACATCTGAATGATTTGATTCTAAATTGGTATTAACGGGTTTTGGAATCTGGAATCATTTGTCAGAATTTATAAAATCAAGATGGCTGCTTCAAGATGGTGGAAGAGATTAAGTCCGAATAATTTGAAATTTTGAAAACAAACTGATGACCATCATCATTTTCATTAACGAATTCAGACATTTTGGTTCTATTTCATTGAGCAGAAATGTACCTACTGCAATTAGATAAGATTTTTCAAGAATCGTATGATATAGGTAATATACAGGGGAATGCAAATTTCATAGTACACTATTGTTAAATGGGAAACGTGGAGAGATACGAAGTAGGTTAAATTACGAAAAAGATGCGCAATTTCATGGCTATTTCGAATATCAAAAGAAATCGAGGATATCTTACGTAGTTCCTGAACTATTCTGAAAAAACTGAAAATTGTCGATTCTTATAGTCATCGATAAATTTTCAACTATTGCAGCTAGGATTTTGAAATTTGGTATAATCACTGAAGTAGCATGCTGAATTCAACGGTGATATGAGAAAAAATCTAGGCACACTAGATTCGAAGATATCGATGCTAACTTTGATTTTTTCAATGGCAGCCATTGTGGATTTTCACATCATGGGATAGACCATGAAATTACCAGTTCATCAATATATCACATTTGTATGTTTAATGAAGGAGATGTCGAAATAACAGGAAAAATAGAAAATGTGAAGTAAAATCTATTATGTATATCATCAATGCTTCTAGATTATTCATTGTTTTTATGCCATAGTAGAACGATACACTAGACCGAAGTTTATATGTAATATATTATATCTGCACATTAAAATCGCGAGTTGATGTATAATTCCGATTTTATTGTGGACAATTCATCATCACATGTCAAGTAGGCTGCTGTCAGAATTACCACTCATTGTTGGATATAATGGAATGGATAATTCCATAAGAATCGACAATTTCATTTTTTTCAGGATATTTCAGGAACCACGTGAGATATCCTCGATTTCTTTTGAAATTCGCGATGGCCCATCTTTTTCCTAATTTAACCTAGTTAGTATCTCTTTCCGTTTCCGATTTGACAATAGTGTACCATGAAATTTGCATCACCCTATATAATACTTTTTTTGTGATATTGAAAAAATAATATGTTTGTCCTAGTTTCTGTCTATTTGTTGTTTCGGAACACCTCGTATTTAGCACCTTTTATTGTTCTATTGGAATGAGTGAATTCATAAATATAATAAGCTAATTGTTTAGGAATGAATGGCTACCTGTTGACCTACAAAACACTGGGGAAATGTAAGTTGTTTTCTTTTGAACCATCCTAATTTGCTATAATATGGAAAACTTTCATACAATTTATCAAGTTCTAAAACTCGTAGTAGAAGTCAAGTTGAGATGATTTGAACTGAAATTTAAATCAGTAAGCAAATACTACACCTTTTCCAGTTTTATTTCAGAAACTATCAAGTTTATTTCAGAAATCGTTGATTGAATTTCAGAATAGTAACTTGTATTTCAGAAAGTATCAATTGTATTTCAGAATAGCCAGTTCAATATCAGAAAGTGTCAAATGTGTATTTCAGAATAGCGAGTTTAATTTCAGAAAGCATCAATTGGATTTCAGAATAGTCAGTTCAATATCAGAAAGCGTCAAATGTATTTCAGAATAGTCAAATAAATTTCAGAATTCGTCATTTGTATACAAATGGTATATTCTGAAATTCAAATGACGAATTCTTGAATTCAATTGACTATTCTGAAATACAATTGACGCTTTCTGAAATTAAACTCACAATTCTGAAATACAATTGATGCTTTCTGAAATCCAACTCACTATTCTGAAATACAATTGATACTTTCTGAAATACAAGTGACTATTCTGAAATTCAATTGACACTTTCTGAAATACAACTGGAAAAGGTGTAGTTGGTACATTATTATTTCATATTCTGATACTTTTCTTGGAAATAATTGATGTGTAGCTTGAAATTAACATATTTTTTATACACCCATGTTATCAATTGAAACAGTCGAGACATTCAAAAAACAATGATTTCACACTTATATGTTTTTGATGAATAGAAATTCAAAAATGACCTCCTTTTTTGATTATCAGTGTTTTTTGTTGTTGAAAAGTAAACGAAAGAGGATTCCATTATCTATTCAAATCTGAATATATGAAAAGGAAATCATACATGTTACAAATTTTTGTTTGTTTTTATTTGTTTACTGATTTCATTGATCAACTCATGTGAAATTTGTGCCGACTATTATCCAAACATTTTCTTAAACTCAAGTGGATTTGGTATAGTCCGAGAGTTCTTGACTATAATTTTGAAATGTTTTAGCAATGCCGCCTTTGTTTGAGTACAGATTTTTTCTTGAATATAAAGTTCTGGAGTTCATTGATTAGATATTAGGTAAAACTATTCCAGAAAAAAGTAAAAACTGATGAGAAAATTCTGAATATAAAAAATATTTCCATAGGGTTTCAAAGGAAAAACAAAACTTTTCCAGGAAATTATCAGTCGACGAATTTCGGAAAATTGTTGAAAAATCGTTAAAGTATGTGACAAGTCAATATTTCCACTCGAGGCTATGTCCATTGGATGAAACTGGTGCGTGCTAAGTGTATGTATACAGGGTGATTCACGTAAACCGATTGAAGATGGATATTAGATAGGCGTTATAAGAGTTATTGATTTTCGCCTACTTGATTCGTCTCATATTAGATGGTAAAACAGCTTCCTATTAAAAAGCACCAGAAAAACTTGTAGACTTTTGCTTTCAAATCGTAGAAATATATCATAAGGTTACCATAGATGGCGCCACACCTTGTGTTGGTAAAAAAAAAAACTGTGCAATTGTCGTTTCTTTATCAGTGTCATCTGTTCTATGAGAAAGAAGACTGAGAAGAGTCAAGATGTCAATAAATTAATGTACTAAACTAGATTAGGTTAATACTTTAGAATCATGAAATTAAACAAACTGGGACATGACCATTGACCATTGAAGAGTTGTTTCAGCATATTATATCCACCTTGACATTACATCGCAGAATTCAGAATTGTGAACCAACCTGTACTTGTTTCAATTAAATATCAATTTACAGTTAATTGAAAGTTAAGGTAGAGACATGTGAGCCGTTTTGACCAATAATGAATAGTTTCAAAACAAGAAATTCCTAGAGTTGAAAAATCTCGATTTTTTACTTCCTATCTATCTTTGAAGCTCGATGATCCTAATGGCAATAAAGTTGCCGCTTCTTCTCAATCTGTGCAGCAAAGCCGCAGCGCTGAAAATATTTTAGATCGATAGAGCAAAATTGATTACCCAGAAAGCCAAATTTTCAGAAGAATCGTTTTCCAGAAACTTGTTATAGGCCATTGAGTTTGGGCCTCCCTGTATGTGATTTATAGTTATGCATACATCGCCTGTTCGTTAATTTCACCATGTTGGCGTTGTCAAGAAAACAGAAAATCGAGCACAAAATAGATCAGAAACTCAAACATTGAGCTTGGATGAAATTTAAATAACGGAATGGGCAAGAGATAACTGGTTAGTTAGTGCAATAATAAGTGAAAACGTTCGCCGTGTTTAGTATCAGCACAAAATTACAAGTAAAGCGAACGTGGCGCCATCTACATATGCTCATGGAACTATTGCCTATGTTTGAAACTATGATTAATCGACATAATAAAGTAGGCCAGAGTCTACAAATTCATATAAACTACGCAACACTAATTACGTCGCACCCCGAAATTTTGCCCCTGTTAAGATTTGAATAACTTTTTTCTTCTTTGAACAATTTGAATTCTGTTTGCACTGTTCGCTAGCTCAGTCCTTCAGCTATAATCTCGTACTTCTTCGATACATAAGGTTATTTCCATAAAATTGCTACAGGATGTTTTTTGGAACTGTGCAAAATTTCGAAATTTTCAAAAGGATCCCAAATGAAGAAAAACAGTTTTATTTTAACTTCAACAGCAGAGGCATGAAGATTATCTCATTACCTTTGGCCATTTCCAAAATTGCCTTCTTATCACTTTTCTTTACAGAGTGATCTCAAAAAATCAATTTTTTGGTTTTGCAGTCATAACTTTTTTCCTCTTCAACCGATTTTCAAAATCTCAGGATCATTTTGAAGCTGAAACGTTAGATGAACAGACACGAAGATTAGAATTGACTAAAGATAAATATTAAAGATCAAGGGTTTCTGCAAAAAGAAAAGTGATAAGAAGACAATTTTGGAAATGGCCAAAGGTAATGAGATAATCTTCATGCCTCTGCTGTTGAAGTTAAAATAAAACTGTTTTTCTTCATTTGGGATCCTTTTGAAAATTTCGAAATTTTGCCCAGTTCCAAAAAACATCCTGTAGCAATTTTATGGAAATAACCTCATGTATCGAAGAAGTACGAGATTATAGCTGAAGGACTGAGCTAGCGAACAGTGCAAACAGAATTCAAATTGTTCAAAGAAGAAAAAAGTTATTCAAATTTAAACAGGGGCAAAATTTCGGGGTGCGACGTAATTAGTGTTGCGTAGTTTAGATAAGTATAGGCAACTCTAACCGAATCATTGACAATACTAGGGATGGGTTAAATGGTTGACTATAACTGACAACGTCGCAGACTTTTAAAACATCTCAGAGGAGTAGATATTTTGAATTTACAGAAATTTATCTCCTAGTTTCCAAACGTGTCTAATAGTACACCGAAATTCTAAAATCGTAAAAGAGATGCAGGGTCGCTTAAATTGTGGCAATGTTGCGTATTTTATATTCAATAAAATCCCGTCCCAGCATCGGAGACATTCCGATAACTTCTGAAGATGTGAAAAAAAAAACCGAACTTTCATTAAATCTTTTCAACCTTGTTTGGCCTTATCTGAATAGATATTTCAAAACGAATGTAAATTCATCGTTGCCACTTTTTTGTTGCTATAAGATGACGTCACACCTGAAGTTCTAGGTTTTGTCTTCGAGCCACCATCATCAACTTTGATTTTTCACATACGGCTCTGAACTTTCTATCTTGAATTTGGTTTTCCTATGTTGCCCTGATAATTAAATTATTGGATATGAGAAAATAGCCTCTTGAAAAAATTTGAACCATTTCATTTCATTTCATTAGAATCAATCGGTATTTTTGAGATGATTAGACGGCATTTTATTGAGCACAAAAATACGCAGTTCAGCCGTAATTCCACCGACACTGTATTTATCACGGTTTACGAGATCTCCATGTTATGCAATTTGGTCCACCCTGTACACACACACCCACACACATTGGCCGTGCACTAGTTTTTCCAGAGTAATCGCTTTGAAAGCTAGCAGAACCACCTTGAATGTTTAGAATTTTCCTCTGGTCAAAATTTGATACTAATTTATAATAATAATTTATATAAAATAGCAACAAAATCTTTATCATTCCAAATCAATCGTTTAATATAACATTTTTTATATCTCTTTTTATGCTTACCAGACTTCGATTAAAAGGTTTGGGACTATGACTAGAGAAAAATCCTCTGAAGAATTGTTGGAAGACCAGGAAAATATTTTGGAAAATATGCAAAAACCAATTTATTGAATTTTTTTAGGTTTCATTTTAAATAATGATGCCTAGAAATATGAAGCATTGGTATACTTTAAATTCAAAATGGGGTCCGATACTTGATCCTGTATTGTTTGTGAACACTAAACTTAGATTTGAAAAATATGTAACTGAAAAGTCATGAATGGCATATTCTTCATTGAAAGTAGTGTACCAGCAAAGATCATTTCTCCATGTGGAATGTGGAAGTGAAAAAAATGTTGATCAACACTCTGATTTTGTCTCATCTCAACCTTTGTGACATTTTTATTCTGCATGTATTGACTATACCATGCTGTTCAAAAATTACAAATCCTTTTTGCCAATAATTTATGGAATATAAAAAAGGAAAGAATTTCTCACTAACTAAAAGAGGCGAAATGTCCGAGTACCTATGTATGACGGACAACAATTTCACTCTCACATTCTACTATAAATTATTGTGACTCGTAATTGAAGAATATTGGTTTATAAAATTAACTTGTAGAATTATTCTTAATCAGTTAGCTTTAGTTTTGGTTGATGGGGAGGAATACAATCATTCATTTGGCATTTTTGTGATGAGTTCAACCAAACACCATTGATTAAAGTGGGTTTTTATTTACTTTGAGGCCACCTGCGCATAATTCAGTATTTCTTAATTGTCTTAGTTGATGTTTCATGAGCACCATGTATTATTGGTTTGAATTTCATGTGAATCTTACATATATTTCAGTTCAAGTTTGTATGTTCTTAAATCAGATAAAAATGGCGAAGCTACAGCTTTCAGCGTTTTTTGTTGTATTACCATGTTATATGATAATCATTGATTTAATTTTCATAATATTCAGTTTCTATTTATGAGTTTGCAGGTATAGATCAAGTATTGTTAATTTTTTAATTATTATATCAAGGTTTCCATTTACAGCATAAATATATCATCTGAAAACGAACTAAAACTAGAACCTAGTATATGATTGGTATTCAGATAAGTTATAAACATAACTGGTCCCGAAACAGTACACATATATCAATTGAAATATTGGTAGAAGTGGTTCATTTAATACTTCTTATAATGTATGAATTTTTTAAATTTTCATCCTGTATTTTATCATTTAGGATGCAATACCGAGTGCAATACTTCTACAAGATCTATGTAACTATTCCTGACATTTATGCTACCGAATGATAAGATTTTAATATAGTTTATATGTCGATTTTATACTATCTCAAATCACATCACAAAAAAATTGTGGTGGTTTTACCTTTATAATTGTTCAGAATGCCAGAAAAATTTTCTATTCCAAGAATATAACATTACATTAACGTTTGGTGAAATTTCAAGATCCGCCGTTTTCCCTAAATATAAGACCACCTCGAAGACTACCAACCTCTATTTTTTCAAATTCATACTCACCGGTCAAATCAGAATTCAAAAAAGTACTTTCTTTCTCACAGAATCCTTTTTACCAAATCGAGTCCACTAAAAATCTCAAACAACGTGTTTTTGCATTTTCTCCAGATTATTTTCTTGTCTTTTTAGAAAAGTTCGAACCCTTTACTTTTGTTGAGAAAAATAAAAACAACGATGAATTTTGCTATAACATCAATAAAAATCCAAAGCCTATTAAATTAACTCTAAAACCCAAGGGATTACAAAAGTGGGAATACCCAGCCTTGGTAATGATTTTTTCTTTCCTTCCCAAGAAATTCCCAGACTTTCAAGCAATTCCAAGACTTCTCAAGAAAGTTTCAGCCTGCCCAACCATCCCAAGGATTTCCCGGAATTCTAAAATAACCTCAAAACCTCACAATAAATTCCTAGCCTTTCTAAGGAATTCATGGATTTTCCAAGAAATTACAAAACTTCACAAGAATATCCCAGCCTTCCTAAAAAATTCTTAGCCCACCCAAGATATGACCAACATTCCCAAATAGTTATTAGCCTACTCAAAGAATTATAAGCCTTCCCTTAGAATTTTAAAAGAATCCTCGAACTTTTCTAAGGAAATTCATAACTTTCCAGCCTTATCAAGGAATTTCCAACTATTCTAGTCCTTTCAAGGACAGCCATTTTAGTATTCCCAGCCATTTTAGTATTCCCAATGAGTTTCCAGCATTTCCAATCTTCTCAAAGAATTCTCAGCGTTCCAAAATAAATTACAGCCTATCCCATGAATTTACAGACTTTCCTTCCTATGGAATTTTCGGACTTTTCAAATAATTTCCAGATTTCCAGCCTTCCTATTGCTTTGTTGGAATTCTCAAAGAGTTCCCGGACTATTTCAAAAATTTCATGATTTTCCATCCTAAGGAATTCTTGGACTTCCCGGCCTTTCCAAAGACTTCTTGGATGTCCCAACCTTCCCAGCCTTCCTTAGGCTTTCTTGGAGTCGTCAACGTCACCATGGAATTCCCAACTTTCAATACTAAAGAAGCTAGCAGAGCCACACACGAATTTCGACTCGGGATAGATCACATAATTTTAGGCTCATTTTAGGCTAATTTATTACCCTATTCCCAAATTTTTTGCTCTTCTCTTTGACAGAAAAAACTGTGGCTTCGCTAGCTTCGGCCGAACTCAGCAGAGCCATTTTTGAAAAACAATAATTTTGGTGTTTTGAAATAGCCAAATTGTAGAGCTTATTTTGGGCTAATTTATTACCCTATTCCCATTTTTTTTGCTCCCTCCCTTAATAGAAAAACTTGTGGCTTTGCTAGCTTCGGGCGAACTCAGCAGAGCCATTTTTGAAAATTTACTTTTTTTTGCGATTCAATATAACGATATCCAAGTACTAATTTTAGGCTAATTAATTACCCTAATTTGATTTTTTTTGCTCCACGCATTACAGAAAAAAACAAGATTTTTCGATTTTCGCCAAGTCGATGATGCAATCATTTCAAATTATAATTTTTTGACGATTTAACTTGTCAAACCGATGATACCCATCGCTGGATCAATGAAATGTCCATGTTGGAATGTTTTATTCGACGTTTTTTAAAAAAAACCTGTGGCTTTGCTGGCTTCGGGCGAACTCAGCAGAGCCATTTTTGAAAATTCACTTTTTTTTGCGATTCAATATAACGATATCCAAGTACTAATTTTAGGCTAATTAATTACCCTAATTTGATTTTTTTTGCTCCACGCATTACAGAAAAAAACAAGATTTTTCGATTTTCGCCAAGTCGATGATGCAATCATTTCAAATTATAATTTTTTGACGATTTAACTTGTCAAACCGATGATACCCATCGCTGGATCAATGAAATGTCCATGTTGGAATGTTTTATTCGACGTTTTTTTAAAAAAAACCTGTGGCTTTGCTGGCTTCGGGCGAACTCAGCAGAGCCATTTTTTCAAAAACATTATTTTTCTGTCATTTGATATTTGGATATTTCAAGACTAATTTTAGGCTAATTAATTACCCTAATTTGATTTTTTTTGCTCCACGCATTACAAAAAAAAACAAGATTTTTCGATTTTCGCCAAGTCGATGATGCAATCATTTCAAATTATAATTTTTTGACGATTTAACTTGTCAAACCGATGATACTCATCGCTGGATCAATAAAATGTCCATGTTGGAATGTTTTATCGACGTTTTTTTAAAAAAAACCTGTGGCTTTGCTGGCTTCGGGCGAACTCAGCAGAGCCATTTTTGAAAATTAACTTTTTTTTGCGATTCAATATAACGATATCCAAGTACTAATTTTAGGCTAATTAATTACCCTAATTTGATTTTTTTTGCTCCACGCATTACAGAAAAAAACAAGATTTTTCGATTTTCGCCAAGTCGATGATGCAATCATTTCAAATTATAATTTTTTGACGATTTAACTTGTCAAACCGATGATACTCATCGCTGGATCAATAAAATGTCCATGTTGGAATGTTTCATCGACGTTTTTTAAAAAAAAACCTGTGGCTTTGCTGGCTTCGGGCGAACTCAGCAGAGCCATTTTTGAAAATTCACTTTTTTTTGCGATTCAATATAACGATATCCAAGTACTAATTTTAGGCTAATTAATTACCCTAATTTGATTTTTTTTGCTCCACGCATTACAGAAAAAAACAAGATTTTTCGATTTTCGCCAAGTCGATGATGCAATCATTTCAAATTATAATTTTTTGACGATTTAACTTGTCAAACCGATGATACCCATCGCTGGATCAATGAAATGTCCATGTTGGAATGTTTTATTCGACGTTTTTTAAAAAAAACCTGTGGCTTTGCTGGCTTCGGGCGAACTCAGCAGAGCCATTTTTGAAAATTCACTTTTTTTTGCGATTCAATATAACGATATCCAAGTACTAATTTTAGGCTAATTAATTACCCTAATTTGATTTTTTTTGCTCCACGCATTACAGAAAAAAACAAGATTTTTCGATTTTCGCCAAGTCGATGATGCAATCATTTCAAATTATAATTTTTTGACGATTTAACTTGTCAAACCGATGATACCCATCGCTGGATCAATGAAATGTCCATGTTGGAATGTTTTATTCGACGTTTTTTTAAAAAAAACCTGTGGCTTTGCTGGCTTCGGGCGAACTCAGCAGAGCCATTTTTTCAAAAACATTATTTTTCTGTCATTTGATATTTGGATATTTCAAGACTAATTTTAGGCTAATTAATTACCCTAATTTGATTTTTTTTGCTCCACGCATTACAAAAAAAAACAAGATTTTTCGATTTTCGCCAAGTCGATGATGCAATCATTTCAAATTATAATTTTTTGACGATTTAACTTGTCAAACCGATGATACTCATCGCTGGATCAATAAAATGTCCATGTTGGAATGTTTTATCGACGTTTTTTTAAAAAAAACCTGTGGCTTTGCTGGCTTCGGGCGAACTCAGCAGAGCCATTTTTGAAAATTAACTTTTTTTTGCGATTCAATATAACGATATCCAAGTACTAATTTTAGGCTAATTAATTACCCTAATTTGATTTTTTTTGCTCCACGCATTACAGAAAAAAACAAGATTTTTCGATTTTCGCCAAGTCGATGATGCAATCATTTCAAATTATAATTTTTTGACGATTTAACTTGTCAAACCGATGATACTCATCGCTGGATCAATAAAATGTCCATGTTGGAATGTTTCATCGACGTTTTTTAAAAAAAAACCTGTGGCTTTGCTGGCTTCGGGCGAACTCAGCAGAGCCATTTTTGAAAATTCACTTTTTTTTGCGATTCAATATAACGATATCCAAGTACTAATTTTAGGCTAATTAATTACCCTAATTTGATTTTTTTTGCTCCACGCATTACAGAAAAAAACAAGATTTTTCGATTTTCGCCAAGTCGATGATGCAATCATTTCAAATTATAATTTTTTGACGATTTAACTTGTCAAACCGATGATACCCATCGCTGGATCAATGAAATGTCCATGTTGGAATGTTTTATTCGACGTTTTTTAAAAAAAACCTGTGGCTTTGCTGGCTTCGGGCGAACTCAGCAGAGCCATTTTTGAAAATTCACTTTTTTTTGCGATTCAATATAACGATATCCAAGTACTAATTTTAGGATAATTAATTACCCTAATTTGATTTTTTTTGCTCCACGCATTACAGAAAAAAACAAGATTTTTCGATTTTCGCCAAGTCGATGATGCAATCATTTCAAATTATAATTTTTTGACGATTTAACTTGTCAAACCGATGATACCCATCGCTGGATCAATGAAATGTCCATGTTGGAATGTTTTATTCGACGTTTTTTTAAAAAAAACCTGTGGCTTTGCTGGCTTCGGGCGAACTCAGCAGAGCCATTTTTTCAAAAACATTATTTTTCTGTCATTTGATATTTGGATATTTTAAGACTAATTTTAGGCTAATTAATTACCCTAATTTGATTTTTTTTGCTCCACGCATTACAAAAAAAAACAAGATTTTTCGATTTTCGCCAAGTCGATGATGCAATCATTTCAAATTATAATTTTTTGACGATTTAACTTGTCAAACCGATGATACTCATCGCTGGATCAATAAAATGTCCATGTTGGAATGTTTTATCGACGTTTTTTTAAAAAAAACCTGTGGCTTTGCTGGCTTCGGGCGAACTCAGCAGAGCCATTTTTGAAAATTCACTTTTTTTTGCGATTCAATATAACGATATCCAAGTACTAATTTTAGGCTAATTAATTACCCTAATTTGATTTTTTTTGCTCCACGCATTACAGAAAAAAACAAGATTTTTCGATTTTCGCCAAGTCGATGATGCAATCATTTCAAATTATAATTTTTTGACGATTTAACTTGTCAAACCGATGATACTCATCGCTGGATCAATAAAATGTCCATGTTGGAATGTTTTATCGACGTTTTTTTAAAAAAAACCTGTGGCTTTGCTGGCTTCGGGCGAACTCAGCAGAGCAATTTTTTCAAAAACATTATTTTTCTGTCATTTGATATTTGGATATTTCAAGACTAATTTTAGGCTAATTAATTACCCTAATTTGATTTTTTTTGCTCCACGCATTACAAAAAAAAAACAAGATTTTTCGATTTTCGCCAAGTCGATGATGCAATCATTTCAAATTATAATTTTTTGACGATTTAACTTGTCAAACCGATGATACTCATCGCTGGATCAATAAAATGTCCATGTTGGAATGTTTCATCGACGTTTTTTAAAAAAAAACATGTGGCTTTGCTGGCTTCGGGCGAACTCAGCAGAGCCATTTTTGAAAATTCACTTTTTTTTGCGATTCAATATAACGATATCCAAGTACTAATTTTAGGCTAATTAATTACCCTAATTTGATTTTTTTTGCTCCACGCATTACAGAAAAAAACAAGATTTTTCGATTTTCGCCAAGTCGATGATGCAATCATTTCAAATTATAATTTTTTGACGATTTAACTTGTCAAACCGATGATACTCATCGCTGGAGCAATAAAATGTCCATGTTGGAATGTTTCATCGACGTTTTTTAAAAAAAAACCTGTGGCTTTGCTGGCTTCGGGCGAACTCAGCAGAGCCATTTTTGAAAATTCACTTTTTTTTGCGATTCAATATAACGATATCCAAGTACTAATTTTAGGCTAATTAATTACCCTAATTTGATTTTTTTTGCTCCACGCATTACAGAAAAAAACAAGATTTTTCGATTTTCGCCAAGTCGATGATGCAATCATTTCAAATTATAATTTTTTGACGATTTAACTTGTCAAACCGATGATACTCATCGCTGGATCAATAAAATGTCCATGTTGGAATGTTTTATCGACGTTTTTTTAAAAAAAACCTGTGGCTTTGCTGGCTTCGGGCGAACTCAGCAGAGCAATTTTTTCAAAAACATTATTTTTCTGTCATTTGATATTTGGATATTTCATGACTAATTTTAGGCTAATTAATTACCCTAATTTGATTTTTTTTGCTCCACGCATTACAGAAAAAAACAAGATTTTTCGATTTTCGCCAAGTCGATGATGCAATCATTTCAAATTATAATTTTTTGACGATTTTTTGGAGCACGTGATCTAAGCTGATGAAATAGATGTTGTCGACTATTTCGATGCATCGCAGGATATCAGAAATGGAATTTTATTTGGCGGGAAGTGCATCATTTGAGATATATGCCTGAAGCTATAATAATCGGAAATCGCTTAATCTAACCTAATTTTTTTTGTAATGTGTGGTACAGAAAAAATTGAATAAGGGTAATTTATTAGCCTAAAATTAGTCTTGATGTATCACTATATCAAATGACACATTATTTTTTCTAAAAAACGTCTAATAAAACATTCCAACATGGACATTTTATTGATCCAGCGATAAGTATCATCGGTTTGACAAGTTAAATCGTCAAAAAATTATAATTTGAAATGATTGCATCATCGACTTGGCGAAAATCGAAAAATCTTGTTTTTTTCTGTAATGCGTGGAGCAAAAAAAATCAAATTAGGGTAATTAATTAGCCTAAAATTAGTCTTGAAATATCCAAATATCAAATGACAGAAAAATAATGTTTTTGAAAAAATTGCTCTGCTGAGTTCGCCCGAAGCCAGCAAAGCCACAGGTTTTTTTTAAAAAAACGTCGATAAAACATTCCAACATGGACATTTTATTGATCCAGCGATGAGTATCATCGGTTTGACAAGTTAAATCGTCAAAAAATTATAATTTGAAATGATTGCATCATCGACTTGGCGAAAATCGAAAAATCTTGTTTTTTTTTTGTAATGCGTGGAGCAAAAAAAATCAAATTAGGGTAATTAATTAGCCTAAAATTAGTCTTAAAATATCCAAATATCAAATGACAGAAAAATAATGTTTTTGAAAAAATGGCTCTGCTGAGTTCGCCCGAAGCCAGCAAAGCCACAGGTTTTTTTTAAAAAAACGTCGATAAAACATTCCAACATGGACATTTTATTGATCCAGCGATAAGTATCATCGGTTTGACAAGTTAAATCGTCAAAAAATTATAATTTGAAATGATTGCATCATCGACTTGGCGAAAATCGAAAAATCTTGTTTTTTTTTGTAATGCGTGGAGCAAAAAAAATCAAATTAGGGTAATTAATTAGCCTAAAATTAGTCTTGAAATATCCAAATATCAAATGACAGAAAAATAATGTTTTTGAAAAAATTGCTCTGCTGAGTTCGCCCGAAGCCAGCAAAGCCACAGGTTTTTTTTAAAAAAACGTCGATAAAACATTCCAACATGGACATTTTATTGATCCAGCGATGAGTATCATCGGTTTGACAAGTTAAATCGTCAAAAAATTATAATTTGAAATGATTGCATCATCGACTTGGCGAAAATCGAAAAATCTTGTTTTTTTCTGTAATGCGTGGAGCAAAAAAAATCAAATTAGGGTAATTAATTAGCCTAAAATTAGTCTTGAAATATCCAAATATCAAATGACAGAAAAATAATGTTTTTGAAAAAATTGCTCTGCTGAGTTCGCCCGAAGCCAGCAAAGCCACAGGTTTTTTTTAAAAAAACGTCGATAAAACATTCCAACATGGACATTTTATTGATCCAGCGATGAGTATCATCGGTTTGACAAGTTAAATCGTCAAAAAATTATAATTTGAAATGATTGCATCATCGACTTGGCGAAAATCGAAGAATCTTGTTTTTTTCTGTAATGCGTGGAGCAAAAAAAATCAAATTAGGGTAATTAATTAGCCTAAAATTAGTCTTGAAATATCCAAATATCAAATGACAGAAAAATAATGTTTTTGAAAAAATTGCTCTGCTGAGTTCGCCCGAAGCCAGCAAAGCCACAGGTTTTTTTTAAAAAAACGTCGATAAAACATTCCAACATGGACATTTTATTGATCCAGCGATGAGTATCATCGGTTTGACAAGTTAAATCGTCAAAAAATTATAATTTGAAATGATTGCATCATCGACTTGGCGAAAATCGAAAAATCTTGTTTTTTTCTGTAATGCGTGGAGCAAAAAAAATCAAATTAGGGTAATTAATTAGCCTAAAATTAGTACTTGGATATCGTTATATTGAATCGCAAAAAAAAGTGAATTTTCAAAAATGGCTTTGCTGAGTTCGCCCGAAGCTAGCAAAGCCACAAGTTTTTCTATTAAGGGAGGGAGCAAAAAAAATGGGAATAGGGTAATAAATTAGCCTAAAATAAGCTCTACAATTTGGCTATTTCAAAACACCAAAATTATTGTTTTTCAAAAATGGCTCTGCTGAGTTCGGCCGAAGCTAGCGAAGCCACAGTTTTTTCTGTCAAAGAGAAGAGCAAAAAATTTGGGAATAGGGTAATAAATTAGCCTAAAATGAGCCTAAAATTATGTGATCTATCCCGAGTCGAAATTCGTGTGTGGCTTTGCTAGCTTCTTTAGTATCAACTTTCATAAGGAATTCCCAACTTTCCCAAATAATTACAAACTTTTCCGGAGTCTTGACTTTCCAAAGAATTCTCAGCCTTCCCAAAAAATGTCTCGACTTCCTAGTATTATTTAGGAATTCTCAGCCTTTCCAGTATCCACAATAAATTCTCTGACTATCAAAGAATGACGCCAAAGAATAGACTTCCTAGCCTTCCCAAGAAACTCTAAGGGCCGTTTGCATAAAGATTTAACAGACGATTAAATATTTAATTTGTTTATAACCACGGCAACGCATGCCTTAGCTCGCGCTTTAGCAGAGTTAATCCCACGTTAAGTTAACAGAAGGCTTGACGGGCTTTCATGCATCCAAGGAATTCCAAGATTTTTCAAGAATATCTTAGTATTATATTGGCTTCCTAGCCCACCCAAGAAACAACCAAGCTTCCCAAATAACTATCAGCTTTCCCAAGGAATTGATAGCCTTCCTAAAAATTTCCGTAGTTTTGAATATATTTTCAGACTTTCCAGAGAATTCTTGGACTCTCATTCTTTCCCAGGAATTTCCTAACTTCCCAGCCTTCAGAAGGAATTCCCAACCATAATAGTCTTCTTAAGAAATTCCTAGCTTTTCCAGTCTTTTCAAAGAATTCTCATCGTTCCCAAGGGATTCCCGGACTATCTCATGAATTTCATAGTTTTCCTTCGTAAGGAGTTCTTGGACTTTCCATTCGTCCCAAGGAATTCAAAACCTTCCAAAACTGTACAAGAAATTCTCAACTTCCCTAAAGAATTTCCAACCTTCCCAAGAAATTCTCAACTATTCTAAGGAATTCTCAACTTTCCCAAAGAATCACTAACTTTCCCAAGGAATTATTACCAACATTCCCAAGGAATTATTACCAACTTTCCCAAGAAATTATTACCAACTTTCCCAGAGTATTTTAAACTTTCCCAAAGAATTTCCAACCTTCCCAAAACATTGCCAATTTCCCCAAAGAATGCTCAACGTCCCCAAAGAATTCTCAACGTCCCCAAAGAATTCTCAACTTTCTCAAGGAATTATTATCAACTTTCCCACAGGATTTCCAACCTTCCCAAGGAATGTCCAACCTTCTCAAAGAATTTCCAACCTTCCCAAGAAATTCTACACTTTCCCAAGGAATTTCCAACTTCCCCAAATAATGCTCTCCCCAATAATTGCTAACTTCCGCAAATAATTATAAACTATTCCAAAGAATTCTCAACTTTCCCAAATGATTAACAACTTTCCAAGGAATTCTCTACATTCCTAAGGAATTCTCAACTTTCCCAAAGAATTGCTAACTTCCTCAAATAATTATCAACTATTCCAAAGAATTCTCAACTTTCCTAAGGAATTCGGTACTATCCCAAATAATTACTAACTTTCCAAGGAATTCTCTACATTCCCAAGGAATTCTCTACATTCCCAAAGAATTTCCGGATCGCTTAAAACTATGTCGAAAATTCCGAGGTGGTTCCGCTAGCTCTACGAAGGTCCGCCCTCGGGGCACCCTGGCGGCGCGGAAAGCAAACACTTCTAACGCCCACCCCCCTATTATCTTGTTGCTTGCAGCAAACTGTTCGTCGGCGGGCTGTCGTGGGAGACGACGCAGGACAACCTGCAGCGCTACTTCTCGCGCTACGGCGAGGTGATCGACTGTGTCGTGATGAAGAACGCCGAATCGGGCAGGTCGCGCGGCTTCGGCTTCGTCACCTTCGCCGATCCAGCCAACGTGAACGTCGTGCTGCAGAGCGGGCCGCACACGCTCGATGGCAGGTAAGCGACAGAAGGTTGTGGGGAAGTTGCCTTCGAACGGATTCTCATCGAATTAAGATGGATTTATGCACAACGCTTTTTCATTAATTTGTTGCTTTCTTTCACTGTCTTTTTATGGTGATTGGATTTTTCATTCCATTCTCATTTTAATCCCTATATATTCGAATTC
The DNA here is from genome assembly GCA_029955515.1 of Chrysomela aeneicollis. Lineage (NCBI taxonomy): Eukaryota > Metazoa > Arthropoda > Insecta > Coleoptera > Chrysomelidae > Chrysomela > Chrysomela aeneicollis. The sequence continues at coordinate 5,063,093 of JARUHQ010000008.1, read as the reverse complement.
CCGCAATATAATGACAGCTGATGACAGTTGTCTGCCATTTAGAAAGCATATCACGGAGCATAAAACACAAGAATAAATGACAGCTGTCCAAAAGTCGCCATTTAACTTTTCACCAAACTTTTTTCCGTGGGATTGGTCAATTGTTACCTGATCAAAAACTCTTTCGCGATTGAAAGTCAATAACTAATGAATAAAATAAATAAATTCTTAAAGTGTCAATGCATTTCAGGGGTAAGTCCTTGGTGAAAAATATGGAAAAAGATGTATTTGAAAAAAAAAAATTATGATGGCGGTGAGAAGACGAAACATCGAACTCAAAATCTAAGAATGCTATTTCGAAAATCGCAAAATGTGGTAATGAAGAAGTGCTTCCAGTTTTGTTGTATCTCCAGTAATAAAGCAAGAATAAAATAATTCAAAAATTCAGTATTTTTCGAATATTTCAACTAACTATCGCGGATTTTGTTTCACCATAATTCCGCAACTGTGCCCGAATTCAAAGTTTTTCGTATCTGTTACGGTTCTCAAGGTCCCAATGATGAGCGTCGAATTTGAATAACCCTGTATAGAACGAGGTCTAGAATGACAACTGAAATTATCCAAATATACAAGAGGTATCCCTGAAATGTCTGTACAAAAATGGATGATTGAAGCAAACTTATTACCTCTTTACCAAAATGCTCCGTTTAGCCACTACAAGGTTCAAAGCAATTTACAATTTTTATGGCGGAATACTGTGATGTACTACCTAGATTTGGTGATATTTGCGGACATTTTTGGATTATAAGTTTCTGAGCTCAATTCGGTTTGGCCTACGGATCGAAGATCGAAATAGAAAGTAGGTAGAAAGCACTGTTGCCTGACTGAAGTCACTAATTTCTCACAGACGCTGTTCAGCTGTGCAATCAAGGCTTTTCGTGATAGTACGTCAACAGAATGGTGGAAGAGTCGATACTACAGTTTTGATATTTTTTATTAAAGTTGATCGCATTTGTATGTGATTCGAGTAAATGTCATTAGATAGTTGATCAGAAGTTGAGATAGGGACATGTGAGCCGTATAGACCAATAATGAATAATTATGAACACAAAAAATTCCTACAGTTGAAAAATCTCGATTTTTAACACCCTTAATCTCTCTGCCAGACCCCAAGTGTGATGAATCGATGGAATTATATTTCCAGGGAGAATCTAAAAATTCAATGCAACAGGATGTTCCGTAAGAAAATACATAACTTTGATATGCCACAACTTTTTGGGTCATCCTGTATATTTCAAAATAATTTCAAAAAGTGGCATTTATCAATATACAAACTACTGAAGTGACAAAAACTTCTATAGTTTACCGTTTCGCTATAAATCTTCGTTGCGCTAGTCGTGAGCCACCCTGTATGGTATTTGTCCTAATTCAACCGACCCTGTATCTGTAACCGTTACCGAGTTTCCCATGTTGGCACGCGAATTGTGGACACCTTGTACATGTGCCTCAAAAATAAACATGTGTTTATTTTCCTATTATCATTATTCATGAGGTCATAAAATCAACTAAAATGTGCAGACTACATCCAGACCACAGACCGTCAAACACCTAACAAGTCTCGACAGCAATATTTCGGTTCATTCAGCCAACACTTCTGCCCTGACTGGTCGGAGAATCAACCGGTACCGTCCTAAGGCTCAGTTTCACCAAAATATTATTGATCTCGGATTAATAAAGCTCTACTTAATAGTTAAGCTGACTTAACAATATTTCCCGTTTCACCATGCACTTATAATCTTTGCCATGCATCAACCCATCCGAGATGGCAACGTTGTGGAATGCAGAAAATTCTATTGTTCTGTGGAGATGTATGGTTCTGTGTCAGTCATTGAGATTTGATAACGTCAACATAACCCTAAAAAATATTTTGGTTAGGTTGGTTATTTTATTTTTGTAATTACTAATAATAAACTTAAATAAATAAACAATGACTGACGTCGTGCAGAAGCTGAAAAAAAAAGAGAGACCCAACATTCACAGTGGAGGATAAACAGATCATAGTAGATATTATCAGACAAATTTTATCTGAAAAAATATGTCTGTGTACTTCGAATTTCTTCAGGAGTTTCAGGTAATGAAATATTCAGAGGATGAAGAGATGTAATAGCAGCACTGACTCGATGTATTATTCTATGTGCTGTTGATTTACTAACTCCAGAAAAGTCAGCAACTGTTATCTGATGACAACCAGTAGCATAATACCTCAAAGTACATAATAACTGGTTCATTGGAGAAACAGAATTATTCCTGAAAAAGAATCTATGAAGGAACTTTAATAACAAACAATAATGCCTATACCACCAATCATAATGATCAAAACTATAATAAAAAGTTAACTATTACACGGTATAGATAGGTACCTACATGTCGTTTGCGAATTCTAGTCGGTCTTCAATAGATTCCAGTATTTGAAGAGCAGCTTCTTTTGAAAGTCGAAACCTTGTCTCGAAATCTTTATTGTCCAAATTTTGGAAATAATCTTCTCTTTCTTGAACCCATCGAGGACGACGAAAAATAAATTCATCTTCATCATAGTGTCCTCGAAGGCAAGATCATAAACTCTTTGAAATGCCATAATGAACAATATCACAAATTTATCACAAATATTCAAAAATATTTATTCCTTATATCTATAATATAATATCGAAATCTGAACTGATCGGCCTTACACACAGAAATCCACCAAAAATGGCCGATTTGTACTAAATCGCGATCAGTCGATTAAATCCCGCTTTTGAGCATGGTGAAACGTGTCAATATGTCAATCGTGATTAGACGCTCCACTTAAGAGATAAATCGGGATTAAAACTGATGGTGAAACTGGGCCTAAATGTCCAGCAACATCATCTATTATCGCGGCCTCTCGCATTTATTGCAGGACCATCGATCCGAAGCCGTGCAACCCGAGAACGTTGCAGAAGCCGAAGAAGGGCGGCGGCTACCCCAAGGTGTTCCTCGGCGGGCTGCCCTCCAACGTGACCGAGACGGACTTGCGCAGCTTCTTCACCAGGTTCGGCAAGGTCATGGAGGTGGTCATCATGTACGATCAGGAGAAGAAGAAGTCCAGAGGTGAGCGGTTTTATTTCGGTTTTCGTTCGTCGATGTTATGGTGTGTTTCTGTTGCGCAGGATTTGGGTTCCTGTCTTTCGAGGACGATGAAGCCGTCGACAGATGCGTTTCGGAACATTTTGTGAATTTGAATGGGAAACAGGTGAGTCAACTTCTATGCATATCTGATGATGTTGATGGTAGCAGGTGAGATCAACCACAACTTGCTACCAAAGAGTACGGCTACAGTTTTATGCGCGGCTTGCATGAATTGCATGTTGCATCATTTCACAGATGTTTGCACTATTTACATTTGACAAGGAGTCAACGTGTGGTGTCAAATATCAATAAAATTGATTGTCCAAACAAAACAATCAGTAATTCACATATATGGAATTGACGAAAAAGTTTTCAAATATCACCTTAAATATGAAAATGAACAGTACTCTATATCGAATCGAAACCAACTGGAATTATAGAGCCCGCTAAAGTTACATCTTTGACATGACTCCCTATGACATGACGACCTATTTGGAATAATAGTGCACAAAACTCGTTGGAAAGTGCATTACCTGCACTCGTTACGTTTCCGCACTCGCCGGTATGCTACTAGTGAGAAATATGTCACTTTCCACACTTGTGTAATATACCATTGTCTATCTAATCTAAATGAACACCTAGTAGACGGTATAATATTGTCTGTTCACTGGAAACAATTACGTCACTTTCTCCGTGAGGCAGAGACATCTCATAATAACCGTGAACTATTTTGAACTTTCAGTGTCAAACTAGGCATAACCTAACGTTTTTGTTTACATTTTGAATTATGCGCTCCTTTTAGCACAGCGAAGCTCCTGTTCCAAGCACAGAATTGTTTGATTTCATTGATCAGGAAACAGAAAAAACATAATGAGAAATTCAAATGCGTTGCAAGTATTGGCATATCGTATGTACAATAGTTAATACAATTTTAATTACTTACGTTGAATTGCATATTTTACTCCACATGATGCACGCATAATTCATATACACTGATGAAAGCATACAAAAATTAGTCCGTCTTTAAACTAAAACACCACACACATTTACATTTTTTTGTTTTCAACAAATTTCAGCAGAATAAACAGTATATTTGAAGGAATTCAAAAAATTTTACGAAACCCATCGAGAACAGAGCAAGACGGGAAATGAACTTTGTGATAGTGTCAAGATGACAGATCAAAGTCTCGTGTTTCCGAAGAACGGTACATTTTTTGAAAAATATTGAATGCTTTCGCTGAAAAGTGTTGAAAATAAGTAAATGTCAAATGGTGGGTGTATTTACGAAACAAGCGTTTCGGATTCTTGTTCTGGAGGCCAAAATACGTGAGTACCTCCAAATATTTTCCTTAAAATGCTTTATTATTGTTCCTAAGAACTGGTATTGGACCCATTTAAGTAGAAATATTTATAGAAGTAAAAATATGTCAGATTATGAAAGTTTCATACAATAAGTGCTGAAGTCAAAAAAAGAAGAAGAACATAACTTCAACCTAAAATTGGGTCGCTGACAGAGAAAAAACTGAAACAAATGATCATCGAACTACTTCTATAAAGTAGCGACCTCAACTTGGCAGACGTTTGGGACTTGAGTGAACAGACAATATTGTAGCTCCAGCCTACTAAGTTTCCATTTAGAACGACAATGAATATACTATTTCTTTGACGCTCGATTTTTTGGAATGATCAAAACGAACTCCTAATGCACCGCCCGCCTTTCGTGCCCCATCAGGTGGAGATCAAGAAGGCGGAGCCTCGCGACGGCTCGGGCGGCAACAAGATGGGCGGCGACCCATCGTCGGCGTGGGGCCCGCCGCAGGGCGCGCCCATGGGCATGATGCAGGGCCCGAACGGCCAGATGGGCGGCGGGCCGCCAATGGGCCTTGGCGCCCCCATGGGGCCCAACATGATGCAGGGCTACCAGCAGGGGTGGGGCGCGTCGCCGCAGCACCAGCAGGGCTACGCCGGCTACGGCGCCCCCTCGGCGGCAGGGCCGGGCTCGTACCAGGGGTGGGGCGGGCCGCCGGCTCCGCAGGGACCGCCGCCGCCGCAATGGGGCAACAGCTACGGGGGGCCGCCGCAGCAGCAGGGATACGGGTCCTATGGTCAGTGGATTTTTTTTACATACATATGTCGTACCGTCAGAACAATGCTGAATAGTACATTGTTTTATTATGATCAAAAGTGACACTTTGTTTGCGTGCTTGGCTTCGCTGATCGCTCTGCCTCGCGTACACAAATTTCGCAACATGCATATATTAATCATGCAACATGCATATAGTAATCGTTTTGTAGTGTCAGTATGAGAAACGTCAACTTCAAGAGCTAATTTCAGAACAAAAATGGACGACTATTGAGTCGGTTGCAGAAAAATACCTTTTTTTATTATTTTTTCAAATGACGGCCGTTACTTGATGAAAATCCATAGTAGTTGTGAAGTAACACATAGAGGATTGTCTCAAAATATATTTTTGTACAACTGTCAAAAAAAAATTGATATTTCTGCATCTCTGTTGATGCGTAAATTTTACTATTTTCACCGTGAGATTTATTTTTTTAACGCGAAAAATAGTATATTATGATCCGACTTTTATAAGAAGAGAATAAGTGCGACAACGTGTCTTATAAAACGTGTATCATGTGCATTTTTTTCTATTTTTCATCAATTTGAAGTATTCTATTACAAATCTCAAGAAAATTTATACTCTTTATTTTTTTACTTCAACTTTTTTTTTTCTTTCTCTGTATTTCTCTCCTTTTCTATTATTAATTCCTTTTGTTTTCTTATCTCTCATTTATTTTTTTATCCATCTTCTTTTGCTTTCCTCCTTTGTTTTCTCATCTTTTTTCCTCCTTATTTCTTGCATTTTGTATCAAATTCTTATCTTAATTTCCACAGATTCCCTTTTTGTCTTCCTCCCATTGCTATTTTGTCTCTTTCATTAATAGTTATTTATTATTATTCAGATATTAATTTAGATACTATTTGTTATCTCCTATTTATCTTTCATTTTTCTTTTCTTAATATTTACTCTATTTCTTTTTTGTTTTTTTTTTCATTTTCATATTGTTTATTTCTTTCCCCTATTTTTTTCCCTTCTTTTTTCTCTTATCTCACTCATTTTTAAATAACATTTTTTGATAGAGAATGAATAGAACTTTCAAATGATATATCACAAGCCCATACTTTGTATTAAAAAAAATTGGAGTTGCAACTGTCATTTGAAAAGAGTTGGTGATATTTCGTTGCAGGATGTTATTCCAAGATCTAAAATAAATATGCTCCATAATTGGGATGTATTCCATTTGGCTGTTCCATACTGCGATTGATGTATCCACAAAAAGAAATCGAAACAAAATGAGGATAATGGTGGATCAACGTTTATTTGATCTTATATATTAACTAAAAATGAACCACGTGACTATATTTACTAACTATACATAATATCAGCCTATCTTGTCCTGTGAATTGTCTTTCACAAATACAAATAATGATGATGGAAAGGTTGAGTTAATATGTGGCCTTCTGAAACCACTTGATCTAAGAAACGTAATCACAAATTTATCAGGAGTCTAGGATGTTTTAATGAGGCGGTCGACAGCGAGCATGAAAAATTCTTTCCTGGCTAATGTCGCGAAGAATATGCACCAATTCACCAAGTGAATACTCAATGCAAATGCTTCTTTCTCCGAACAAATTACCATGAAAAATTAGCATTCAGTGAATCAATGCTTTGACTAGAATAGCATATAATCCAATGTTCTGCGTGACATTAGCTCGGAAAGTTGTCTTCTGCTCGTTGTCTTTTTTGTCATTTTAATATTTTGAATTGGTAAAGACATATCTCACCTTACTCATGGAGCATTATTTGCAGGTCCTAATGCCGGAAGCGGTGCGGCTAGCTGGAACAGCTGGAATATGGCTCAGAATAGTGGTTCGACAGCGCCATCAGGTGAGTGATCGGAAAATTGTTCGTTCGTTTCCGGTGCATTTAATCAACACGATATCAAAAATTATGCTAATGTTAATTTTAAAGTTGAAAGTTATATCAAATGGCACCATTTATACAACAATAAGTTCATGCTTTGAACTGACAAATTTCCAACTTTGAGGATCTTATGATTATTATAAAAACATTGCGTGCGAATAAAAAGTTTCAGTTTAGTTCTATGGTTACTGTTTTTTTGTCATTGCAATGGGTTAGTGACGGTAATTTTGCTAAAAGATAACGAGTGCCTGAAAAAGGTGTCAAGAAGAACATACACTAATCACATACTAATTCATCTTGTCCATAAAATTATCTATGAAGTAGAGTTTCGGACTTCCATTGTCTGAAGGTATGAAGATTTGAATCCTACGAAAAGAAAAGACGTTATGCTGAAAACGAAATAAATAATGAAGAGTATTCAAAAAAATTTTGAAAATATAAACTGTATTATCGAATCAAAAGATTCAAATATCAATAATCTGAAAAATTAAAATTGAAGTAGTAATATTATATATATTCTCATCATAGTATATATTCTCTTTCTCACCTGAAGACGATTGTAGATACCCACAATCGAAACGTCGTGACAAACTCGGTTTGAAATCCTTTTTTATTTTATTTTATTTCTTCTAATTCACCTGTAAATTCCCATTTAAATCTATATTATTCTTCCACGCGAGTAGGAGACTATACTTTCTCCACGACTATAGCAGAAAAACTTCTAGTCAAGACTAGTACAGCCTTTATTTTATAAAAACATCAAAGTACCTAATAGTCATAACTCAACGATATGACTAATGCACAATACAAATATAGAAAAAGAAAAATCCAACAGCTGACAGAATTCGAACCTACGTTGTCAACTACCACGTCCTTACGCCTAACCAACTGTGCTATTAAACCTTGTTGTAAACTTAGGCGCAAAACAGAAAAATATAGGTTCAGTATATAATACTATGGATAGGGGCAAACTTTCATACTCTGCGCTGTACAAATTTCGTCAACATGTATGAGGAATCATCTACATTTGTCAATCGATAACGTATATGTAATTGATGTAGTATCAATAGTCGTGGAGAAATGCAGCTTTACTGACTTGGTTAACTTATGAAATAATTGATGTCCATTTCGCATTCAACATATCACAACATTGAGAACGGCCGATAAACCCTTATTTCCCGCCCCCAGGCTACATCGCCGGCGACATGTACAGCCGCGGGCAGTCGGGGCCGGGCGGGCCTGCGACTCCGGGCGCGCCGCCCGCCATGTCCTCGTCTGCGGGCAACTCGAAGCCCGCCTCCGACTACAACTACGCGTCTTACGGCTCGTACTCTGCCGACGGCTACGGCGCCCCGCCGCGCTCTTACGGCAGCGACGCCGGCAGCCAGGTGGGCGGGTATTCTTCGCAGCAGCAGCAGCCGCCCAACGCAGGTGCCAAACATTTCAATGATTTTAAAGAGTGGCCCAGTTCTTGACAACCTTTCGACGCCGCCGCCGCCATCGCAGCGACGCTCCTGCGCGCCCACAACAACAACAACGGCGTGCGCTTTTACTTTGGCACCATCAAAACGTTCTTCCCACCCCTGGGGGGCGGGCAGGTCGAGGTGAAGGGGGAGGGGCTTCGGGATAGCGGCGAGGGTGTGGTCGATGCTTTCGACTGAGTAGCTTTCTTGTTCCGGTTTTTCGTTGGGTCGTGGTTTTTTTTTTTCGTGCTTCAAGCCGGATAGGTGGGTTTCCGAGCGGTTGTGGTGCCAAAACACATCGTCAACCGTTTCTGTGGCATCAAAATCACTTGGGAATCCCTTGTCCCTGATTTCTTCTCGTTTGTTTTCTCGGCGATTTCGACCTAGCTCGAAAAATGATTCCAAGGCCGCATGAAAAGGGGACACGAAAAACTACAATGCACGGAGAGGTATCAACTGATTTATTTACTTCATTCAAGATGAATCCAGTTGAAGTCTCTTTCGTTTCATTACAGCTAAGGTATTCGACTATATACTTGTTCTATCCCAATTTAATGCGAAAGTGTCCGTTTGAATCCTTATAATTTTTGAATCTGTAGTGAATCTTTTTTTTTATTCAATTACGTAAAGTAACTTTATTCTTCAGACTGGTTGCCTTTTGAGAAATCGTCTTGGCGATTTTTTCGCTATTAGCTCCATTGAACTCGAATTTTCAAAACTAAAAAAACTAATACCTTCTTCATAAAATGAATCAGTTAATTTACTGTTTTACCTATCAAGCTGTTCACAGAGCTCTCCATGGTCCAGACGTTCTCGGAAAGCAAAGTAGGCAATAAAACGTTCGTGAAACCCGGCTTTAGCTCTTTTTTTTTTCAACTAGCGGAGAGCTTAGACTTATGTCAGGTCTAACCAATGATTTATTGCCTACTTCGCCTTCCGAAAACGCCTGTGCTATATCGAATAGCTTTGTATTTCAATGATTTTTTTTGCCAAGTCAAACTTTTTCTCATGGGATACTTTCGGAAGACTAACAAACCCCTCCATGAGATCATCATCGACAGCTCTGCCCCTTTCCTCTGGGTCTCGCGTGACGTTCCAGGGGCAGGGGGGGTGGGAAATGGCGACGGCGCGGGGTTACACGTGAGCGCGTCGATCTGTCTAATAATTTCATTAATCATAAATAATTACATATATATATATATATATATGGGTCTATGTTATAACAATTGAAAAGTGAAAGCATCCGGACTGGCTGCTCCCGTCAACATTCATTAGCCCCGTTAGTTTACCACTCACAAACACGCAGACAGACGAACGATTTGTTGGTATCTTTGTATAGTAGGGAGTTTTTTTTTTGGTCGCGTTCAGACCTACCGGAACCCGTCCGAAGTGTTGACAACCTCGGAATCGTTTTGGTGCTTTCTGCCTGATGAATTTTCCATAACCTCCCCTCAAGTCATTCATCATGGCAATTAAAAATGGAGAAAGGTGGAAATGTCAACGCAGTCACGGGAGGAAACTCAATAATGAAGTTTCCTGCAATTCTCATCGTTAATCTCAGTGTGTTTAACGATATTAGCAATGGATCAAACACCAGAAGCGGAATGAGACGCCCCATTTAAACTCCGAACTGCTTTTGTACTTTCTGCTTGATGGTTTTCCATGTATTGAAGCCTCTATTTGAATCAGAGTTGTTTTGGTTAACAAATAACCTTGATAACCTATCGTGAAGTCATCCATTTTGTCAAATAAAATTGGAGAAAGGTGAAAATGTCAACTCAGATATGCGATATACACATCTAATGTAAGTTTTCCTTTTTTATAACAGTATTTGGCGATACCATCGATGCACCAAAGCATAGCATATCTTTTTAACCACGTCTTGTTGGTTGTCAAGTATTTTTCAGAGATCTTAAAATCGCGATTCGCATTGTCCAAAACATGAAGGAAGGGTTTTCCGTCAAGTCTGATCACGCCGAAACCGTTGAGCTCAATTTATAAACTCCGCTGCCGTAGCTACAGTTGACGCTGCCGTTCCAAAATGTATTGACAATATATCCGACGGCACCTGCGTCAGCTAAACAGATGTTTATTTTTAGCACATTCCATCTACGAACATTAACTGGAGCGTCAACTGTAGCTACGGCAGCGGAGTTTATGAATTGAGCTTTATGTTGATGCGCACATTGGCGTAACGTTCTTTTAAAAAGTCTTTATCTTTTACTAAGCATATTTCTAATTAGGAAATGGTAGTGTCAAATTAGGTTTTCCTCGACGTCTCTTGTGAAATTATTAACACATTTTCGTATCATACGTAGGAAATAGCTTCCTAATAACAATATAGTTGTAGAATATTTTTTGCTAATAACGAGAGTGAGACAGAGTGAAAAATTCAGGTGCGGTATATACATTACACTAAGTTTAAATAGACATAAGAAAAATTCTGATAATAGTAACCAATACAATACAATAACATGTACAGGATATGTCGGATATATTTGCCATGATGACAGCCCACACAATTTTAGGTTTTTGAATATATTGTGCACATGCCGGGATAAAAATGTCGATATGGCACGTATATACGGTATGCTCCGTACGTCGTGAGAATCTGACCCCGAGCAACTAGGAAATGTAACGGATCCTGCGAAAAAGCGGTGTTGAGTCATCTCCATTACCTACCTCGAATTTGACTGTTTATTGTGGTTGTTTTTTGACCAACAAACCTTTTTTCTATTGAGGGTTTGCATTTGTCTGACCACAAAGGGTGAACGTTCAGATTAGACTAAATTGTTGAGAATTCGGAAGGATTCGCACCGCGAAAATGAAAATATCGGATCACAATCGCTAGAATCGTTCTACTAGCTTTAACGTCACTCCCGCTCTTGATGTTCCAAACAATCGGTACGTTTTCAATTTGTCAGTAGTTCGTGTGGTCCTATTGTGGGTGACATTGAAGGTTTGTGACTAGCCTTGACTTTGTAATGACGACACCAGCTCTGATTTTCGCCTCTCACTTTCTCGAGAATTGTCTGTTTTACTGTAAATTCCATGTAACCAAGAAAAATTCCGGCGGCCAAATTGGAGGTCGATAAAATTTCAAGGTTGTTGAAAAATAAACATGCAGTGTATTTATAGCCCTTGGGGGTTACACAACTCCAAAGTCATCATGTATTTATCGGTTATCTCGATATTAATTCTTCTGCCCAGATCAGTTATTACTAAATGTCACTACATATCGGACAGACACTTGAAAATGTTGACTAATTTTAAGAACTGCTCAAGTTGTTATACAGTTAATATAAAAGATAAATTAGTTTGTAAATTCATATTTTACCTCATCAGTCTTAGGTGGTTAGAATGTCTGCTGGCAATAATACTAATTGTTTTGATTTTTTTTCGTTGATAATTTTACATTTCGAACTTGTGATTCCTACTAGTGCGTAAGTAATTTTAAAACCTAAGTCGACTGCATTTACAATAGGTGCAACAATTTTGAATTATACTTCTATGAATATAATGTGATGTAGTATCGAATCATATTTTTACTATTAAGTTCATTGTTCTCTAGTCCCATGTTTTCTATTTAATGAAATTTAAGGTAATCTATTTTGTACATAAGTATAATAGATGTATCATATTTAGGTAATTGTCACTTCTACCAGCAGACAGTCTGATTATTCTAATATTTAAATTAAGTTGAAAATTATTGATTATTGTTTTCTGAAAATTTTATGAAACAAGCAGTAGCATAGTTTTACAACTACAATTTTATTTCTAAGATCTGACCTGTACATGGAGATCAACTCTATTAATTTAAGATGCTTATTATTTATGGTCGAAAATAGTTGAACAGTTTCGATAAAGAGGAATGTATCCCTTTTACATGAAAGGTGGTTTATCTTAGATTACCGAAAATAAATTCCCCTACCCCCTCAGGCAAGATCGAATAAAAAACTAAACGATTTATATTCACCACATTTCCCAGGGCTATTCAAATTCGGGGGTAAGAATATGTGTTGCTCGAACTCTTCAAAATTATCCATCTTGATAATTAATATTGATAAAAATCAAAAATCTAATTTTAATATACATCGTAGGCCATACTGTTTGCAACATATGGTAAGCATTTTCATTATCTTAGAGGATTGTTTCTGCATAACATGAAACCTCGAACTCCATTTCGACAAAAAATGTCACGTCACCTCCAATATGGCAGCAATTTGGAAAAACTCAAAACGAACGGGCGAAAAATTGATTCAATTTCAAATAAAGCAAAGAAAGTTATTGGAAAGAAGTTCGATCTTACGCCGTTTTACAAATTTTTAAGAAGTTATCTAGAATTCGAAATTATAATTTTTTATAAATATCTTTTTGTTGATCGATAAAAACTGCTTTTCACATCAAATCATTTCTTGGATTATTCATAAACTCATTGGATCAATGAAAAAAACTTTTCTGGTTTGTTCTGGTGCAAAAAAAAATCTTCGAAAATAGCCCAATTTTTTTGTATTCACGTGACTTTTGTCAAATTGGATTTTGAGGTTTCCTGATATGCAGAAACGATCCCCTATGAAGTATTTTTTGTTATTCTGTTGATACAAAATGTTCCCATATGTTATGGTCCACACTGTATATAACGCCTGGCTTTTGCATTTGAATCGCCCCGTGTACGAAATCCCGTCTTTCGCAGCACGTGTGACCTTGGATGACACCCATAAAATGAATTACTTCAACATTTATTTTTTTATCATCAGTCAACCCATCCATTCTTTCTGACATGGGAAATTTCGCTGGGATCAAGATATATTCGTTTTACGGTCGCTTTAATATTTCAGTCGCCCTGTGTATGAAATTCCGTATTTCCCAGCTCAGATTTCGGGAAAAATTAGCAAAACGAAATTAATTTGAGGTCTTGACAGTTGGGACCCACGTGACACAGATGGTCGGTGGAAACCTTGAGCTTGAATTTTTTTTGTTAAATAAATCTCGCTTTGCATTGGAGCCTGCTTCACTGTAATCTAAACAAATTTAAGAATACGATTTCGATTTTAGCTGTTTAATCTAAGGGCGAAAACAAGACGGGTATTAGAAGTAAGGAACAAAAATGATGCGGTGCTCTAATGCAAAAATGAACGTATTCGTGGAAGACTCGTTCTACGGTTTAGTGCTAGTGTGATCCAGAAAATTCCCGAATAGAAGGTGATACAAATCCTAAGATGGCTATGACAAGTCTACAGTTTCTCGATCAAAATTTGGGGTGTAAATCGGGAGCCGGTTCTTAAATATTTCCTGGATCTATTGAAGGGAATGACAGGAATTACAAACTTATCAACAAATATAGGTCTGACAGTTTTTTTTAATTCAATTAACACCGGATGTTTTACAATCAATTTTAACTCGATTGAATTAACTTTTTAAGGTGGAGTGATTTATTTTATCTATCTATAGGAAGTGGTGAATACCTTCAATTATGTGTTTCAGGTCTTGAATGATATGTGGAAATGCAAAAGAAATGATTATTTTGTGCGAACTTATCAATGCTGTTCAATCTTTACTTATATCAAATTAGCATGATTACGTTCATCTATCGTCTATTTGTAAAAAATGTGATTCAGCAAATTTTTGTTTTCAAAACCTTGGTAGAAATAGACACTGATTAGCAAGTATGTCTTGAAACAGTATGAAATTTTTTAAAGAAATTGTTCAAAAAATTCCAGTTTGCCCTTGGGAAGTTCTTAGTAATATTTCTTATTTCCAAATGAAATGACTCAGTTTAAACAGTTTCCTTGTACGATCCTGAACTTCAGTAAAAAATATCATGGTCGGTTGATTTCGGGATTAAAATTTCATCGATACCAACAATATTAGCACTCTTTTTAAGATTTATCGCTAAATGTTATGAACGTTTATTATTATGTTGACAAAATTGCGATATCTTTTCGAATATACACAGGTCACACATTTTTTTCATTGATCCGCCTTTCGATTTCAATTCTTCGAGTTCCCACTTCTGAATATATTCAGTGTGATACAGACTCGTGGTTAACCACCATTTTTTGCTGTTTCCCCAGCTATATTTATGAAATTTGGAACATTTACCATGCTAACTAGACGGCACTTTTTGACATATTTGAAAAAAAATCAACTACCGTTTTTTCCGGAAATAACTTTATTTTCAAGTGGGACACACTTTATATTATATTGTTGAAATCTTCGTAATTATCTTGATCAAACATCAATTAACAATGATTGAATTTTTTTCCAAATATGCCAAAAGTTACCGTCTAGTGAGCATATTCAATGTTCAAAATTTCATAGAAACGGGGTGTACCATGTGTCTGTATCACAGAGTATACATATCGCATAATCGGTTCAGAAATGTACACCATATTTTATTTATCAAATCAAAATATTTCATTATATTTCAGAAAACCCTCAATACAATCAAAAACTGCATAATAACTATCATCGCACAATTTTTAGTTTTTAGGTTCAAAGATAATCGCGAATTATCTATCCATTTCTGTGTTTTTCAATTTTAAATTGATCTGAAGCATGTAGGAAACTGTTTTTTCGGTCGCTTCGCACTTTTCCTAAGGGCATTAGGAGTAACAATTGTAAATTTGTATTCGTCATTATTGACATCCGAAGTTGACATAATTGAAGTTAACGCGAATGCCGCATTAATAATTTTTGTTAAATATGTGAATATACATAGCGAGAAATCGAGAAAGGGCCATTCAGCTCTGGTGGTGGGGGAATATATCCACGAGTTGGAAAATGTGAATTACTTGTATTTACACTATCCGTTGATTAATTCTAAATAGGGCAACGTATTACTGATGATGTCGATGTTTTTTTTGCATTTATTATGTTGTGTATTTCAATGAATAAGATGAATGGTATTAGGCAGTTAAGCTTACGTGTAAGTAAACAATTGACACAATTAGTAATATATCTACGAAATAATTGTTATAGTGTACGAACGTACATCTAGTTCAAGGAATTTGAGTAGTTAGAGAAGTTGGGGCTGTAGTTATTATAGTTTTTCTACTAGACTATCGAGATCACTCATCCTGTGTAAGAATATATTTTAATGATACTAATACACACGAATATATTAATATACATTTATGCCTAAGTACTAGTTATTGTTTGACAAGTTCTTACTATAATACAAAATAAATCTGTGAATTGATACAACATTATTTAGAAACTGTAATTTATATTATTACCTTATTGTTAGTGTAATTATAAATTTTATAGAATTTAAAAAATAGAACAATTCGACTGATGTACAGTTATTAAATAATAAGTTTTAAATTATAAATACGGATACAATAAAGCAAGCTAAAATATTTAGGAGTTAAATATACCTAGTGCAATTTCTCAAAGTAATTTCTAGCGAAATAGTACGTTACATAGGGTATTTTCATAATTTAGGATACTTTTCCAAAACTGGAACAATTTATTGCTCAAAGGATATTATTTTGTATTATGTTAACTGTTTGAAATCCAATGTCTGCCGAGAATGCTCCAATAAGAATTGTATATTCAATATATGAGTGTGACTTGTGTGTCATGTACTGTTGTTTTTTAATCGTTAGGCATAAAGTGTCTATCAAATGCAGAGCCTCACGATCAAAACCAATCGACCTGTATAAATTCGAAGGTGCTATCCATAAAAGAACGCCAAAACTACGCAGCCCTGTAGCGATCAACCACTTTCCAATTCATTGCACCCCATTTTTTTAAGTTTGCAGGTGGTTTAGTGCGGGATTGAATATTACAAAAAAAAATTAATCGCTGCCCCGCTCAGGTTACCGTGTAGAGTAGGGTGTTCAATGGGTTTTTCACCTTCGAGGCTATAGAGGTGGGCTCGCTTTGATCGAATCGCGCTGTATAACTTGTCCCCGTTCAACTTCAGAATCAGAGTAATTTGTTATCCGCACCGCTAAACATCAAGTGTCACAAATTATTGTCGTTGTCATAGTCGTAGATGCTATATTTTTCGTTAAGGCACTGTAAGGTTTGTCATGGTTCATCTTTAGGAAATTATAGTAATTGAAGCAATCCTGATGCGCGTTATTGACGTTTGCTCTATGTAGTAAGTAGTACTTTTATAATGTAGTAACTGATATTTGAATATATTTAGCTTGGATGATGTTTATTTTCATGAATAACTTAACAAAACCATGTACCTTTCACTTTGAAAAAATATAAAGACATGAACATATTTCCATTTCTTTTTTTCCATTTCTTATTTTCTCAACGACTTCCAAAATACCCTCAACCAGACGATTTTATCGAGCCTATCGGTTATTGAACGAAGATCATTTAAATACTCCTAGTCTGATTGTTTTCAACTATCTCGTTTTCTTATATCCTGTCATCAATCGAATTGGCAAGATCAAAAATGCCAGGAGACTAGTTTTTGACGAACTAATCGAACCAAAATTTTGGAACAATTATGAAAAGTTTGCCATTGAGATGTCTGTCACACGACATATTCATCCTTGGGCTAAGTAGGTCTGATTTAATTTTATTTTTTCACCAAGTCCCATAATGTCCCATAGAATTTTCTTTCAATGGCGGCCATAAATAAAAAACATGCCTGAATGGTCATGCCGTCAAATTCATATTGCTCACTTAACATATTGAACCTATTGTTTTATTTGTCCATTTAGTGAATTAAATTAAGTAGATTATAGCGAATTATATTTTGAGTGCTTCATGTCTGGAAAAAATATTGCACATCCACTGGCAGAGATATAACTAACGGAAATTCAAAGAAATAATATCACTTCTCATGATTTCGTTATCGATATGGGTATGCATGACAAAAAAAAGAAATTAGATGTTCTCATCTGAAAGTCAACGTATCGGATCTTTTTATGAATCACTGATAGACTGACATTTATTTAAAAGTCGAGTCAGAAAATGTCTGTTTCTTCTGTATGTATTCGATCGTGAGTAATCGAAATTTCTCAGATGTTTCTGATATGATTATACCTTTGACAGAGATCATCAAATGATACGAATGTCGTGTTCTGGATATTTTGATAAAGAATATATCAATTTGTATTGTCTGTCATGCTTATCGAATTCATTTTTTCGATTATTGAAAGAACGTCTATGTACCATATAGAAAATAATTCACCTATGGGTACTTCAATAAAACAATTTGACTTTTATTTTTGAATTATATTTGTGGGTGTTTCTAGAGTAAAACAACGGTATTTTTTGTTCTATATGATATAGAACCTCTGGTAAGTAACTTAATATTTAGGTTACTTTGATTTTGTTTACAATCATCAGATTATTACTAGTTTGATATATCTTAAGTACGTCGAAAAACTACCCTTTATTAATGATTTCGACATTTATTCGCTTTTGTTTTCAAATATATGTTAGATTAATAAGTCTCCATCAAATTGGTTCTAGTTTTCAATTTTTATCATTTCTAGTTGACAGTGTTAAAGAAAAGTGGATATATTTTTGCTAGCTTCTGCAAGAACTAGACGCTTTTTATAAGTTTTTCGTTTATTGAAACGAATTTCGTCAAGCAGAACGTTTATTTCTACAGTAAATATCAAAAAAAGGCAAAAATTCGAAAGGGGTGAGATTTGTACGATGCATGATGTCATTTTAGAATCCAAAATCGATATATTGGGATTTTTTATAAATATGCACGATAACTGAGAATTAAATATAAAGCTCGAAGTCATCTCCACAACATTTATTTTGAAAAGAGGGTTATAGGGGACATGTTTCGAATGCATATGCACTCATCATCAGCCCAATAATAAACAGTTGTTGAAGATGAAAATATTACATAACTAGATTATGAATTAAACAGGTAATTCAAAACGGGACCCTGTGCCCAAAAATTAACAATATCAGGATGGTAACATCATGAAAATTAACCAGTAGAAAAGAATGTAACAAGGCATGGTTGTAATCTAGAAGATTATGATGAGTGCATATGCATTCGAAACATGTCCCCTTTAACCCTCTGTTCAAAATAAATGTTGTGGAGATGACTTCGAGCTTCATTCCTGCTTTGAAATCTACCACTCCACTTTGAGATGCCATGGACTACTTCCTGAGATTAATCATCTATAATATTTTGCACAATTAATGTATCTTAATATAGTAGCCATATCATGAATATAAAGGCAACCTGTGGAAAAAATAATGCAAATTGACAATAACGCCTTGGAAAAGATGAAAAGTTTCCATCACGAAGTTTATTCGTTGACTTCAATACAATTCTTCAAATGACGTCAGAATAAAATACACAATATTGCAAATGTAATGTTGCATGATTAACCATTAGTACCTATTCCAACATTACATAATAAATCAAAATTTAAGTTACATTGCAAAAGTGATGTTACTAAATTTAAACTCAATAATTTATTTCATTGCTTTGCTTTCAAATTGTTCGTAGATGCCCATGTTATATGTTACGAATGTTATGAACTTCCATGGTTTAGGCAATGTTGCAAATGAAACTCAATCCATAACTCAGTTTTATATTATTACTTGTCATAGTTATATCACAGAGGAGCAACTACGTGATATACCAATAATTTGTAACATTAAATATTCAGTGGGTAAGGCTAGAACATCGGCAGTAACTTTGCCATATTTGAAGAAAATCAGAAAAGTAAAAAACATTGAGTTTCAAAAATAAACAAAGAAAGCATATAACTTTCTTATTATTTATTAATTTCTGCTCATAGAATATGCCAATAGAAGCATCACTTCACAGGGTGTTACCAATTCAATTCTTATATTTTCTGGGGTCGAAATAAGCCATTTTTTCATATCTCAAAAATATGTGTCCTTTAATTTATCCCCTCCAAGCTACAAACATTACACGAAAAGAACATTTGGACGCGCTAATAATTTCTTCAAAAGTTTTTTTTTTATTCAGGGGAGAATGAAAAGCATTTTTTCGACCGAATTGTTATTTGTTTTCAAATTATACACGGGGTGGTAAGGTTAGTCGATTATAAACACTAATCATCTGGCTTTTTCCAGGATATTCGGCCGCTGCTGGAGACTACGTCAATGGCCCCCAAAGGGGTAGCTCTTACGGCGTACAGTCTTACCACCCGTACAGGCGATAGGGCCGTGAGAGAATGATTTTTACCCTACCTTAACCGTTACCCTTCAGTTTTAGTGACTGATAATTGTGATGGATTTGATGAAGTAGACGTTACGAATAAATGTATAGTTAGCTTATATTGTCCTGTTTTGTAATGAATGTTTTTTGTAGTTCAGTATATTGAACTTGTTACTGAACGAGAATATAAAATTATTGCTTATCTGTTGCTGAACTTTTTTGCTCCCAGTAGTGTTGACTTTTCATTCTGAGAATTCTTTCATAGTTCAAGCAATTCAAGAACGCTCAATTGGTCATTGAAATTATTTAACTAGTGAGTGGTAAGTGTATTCTTTCTATAACTGGACCAGTATAGGTGTTTTCTCTCCATTTTACAAAAAAATAAACAAATCTCACCTTCAAAGCCAATTCACCCATGAAACCACCCCAGACAATATGGTCATTCAAAAGCTGTCAATATCAAAATTCATTTAGGAAAAAACCATCATAGGTAGATATTTTTTCCTACGACTATGTATGAAAACTTCATAAAGTACACTGTTTTGTTATTTGGAAAATAAATCAGTTCTCCATATGGCATTGCAATTTGAGAAAAATCACGTGTTGAAATGTAAAAAAATAACACTCGAATGTATGGATAAAACAAGTATATTAGTTGATAATCACTGTCACCATAAGCGATTTTGCTACACTGCATTAATATTTATTTGATATTCTGCCTCTTTTTGGATAGCATCTCTAACATCCCTAGGGAAATATGACACTCTTTATTGATATCGTTACTATGACGATATAAGCTTATGCCAGTCAGAAATAAAAATATATATTTGTGTTCGAAGGAGAAACTCGTTGGAAAGTCAATTTCCTACACTCATTACTTTTCCGCAATTCGGGTCGTCCTAAAAAACTAGTCGTGCGAAATATGTCACTTTCCACACTTGTTATGAAGTTTACCAAATACATTAATCTTATAACAAATTTAAAGATTAAACTGAGGAAATCTATTTTATCAATTCAATGTTTTTCATGACATATTGCTTCATTCCGATTCAACTGTTAATTATATTCCACGTGATTCATATTTTATTTATATTTCAATTCTTTCCTGTGTACATGTTGTTTTAAAGTTAGTCATTGGTATAATAATAATTTGTTTCGAATAAGGAGCTCCCGTTTCCTCAATAAGATTTGAATCCAGAAATCAAGATAATGAGGAATAATTTATGATTTTATTGGTTGACGCTGGAAAAGTACCATTTGGGGAAGATAATTTAATTATTTAAAATTTGTGCCACTCATTTTATCGAAAAATCTAGATTCGACTCAAGTTAATAAATGAAAAAGTTGTATGCAAAAACACCAAATGCATTCGGTCTTACTCAGTTTTTCTGCTCTTTCTAAATCTGTGAATGAAATTTCAAAAAATTGATGTACTTACAGAATGTTGTTTCGACTCGAAACCTACTTTTCAATTTTTTCAAAGCCGAACCTGGAATAAGACTTTTCTTAATTATGTTGATCGACACCACTGTGGACACAGAACATACGTACCAAATATCACAAAAATGTATAGGGTGGTTCATAAGTTATGATCAATTAAAAAATTTAGAAAAAATAATAAATCATCCTGTATCTTGGTTATAAAGAACGATAGAACCTAAAATATAGTTTATTTGGAAGCACCTCGGTGTCCTCCATCTACCCTTACGGTATGCGCATTTCCCAATGAATCACCCTACTATATCAGATCAGATAAACTGAATTTTCAAGAATAAAATACTTATTTGAAAAAATTGACACTGCAAATTCCCAGGATTTATATGGAATACGATACGAGATCCAAAAAGAAAACTCGAAAAATATCTAGAAACTTCATTGCGGAGGCAGGTAATGATTGAAACATTTTTTGCGACTGAATCAGCGAGAACCATTTCTGGTACTGGGATCATTGAAACACGAACTTGTTAAGCACAGTTGTTTAGGATTTATTCAATAAAAAATCTAAATAAGATATTATTAAAGCTTGAGAAATGATTATGTAGAAACACCACAGTGCTGAAAAATATTTCAGTGAATCGTATTTTGCATTTGTAATGCAAAAAATCTACAAACACGTCTCGAAGATCAGCTGCAATATGAACATAATTTCTTTATACAAACGTCCATAATTGTTGACATAATGCATATGATTATAGTATAATGAACAAAAAATCTTTATATATCACATCATAATAATTATCTAAAACAATTTAAATGATGAAACAACCAATGTCATTCAGAATGTCCTCTATGTCCGTTAGTAATGAAAATATCCCTTGCGTTTGTTATAAATTCAGTATTATATTTTGCTTTGCTCTTAATCACCTTGTTATCGATTCTTCAACTGTACAATAAATAATCATAAAAAAGTGGGAAAATATTGGCTTATATCACAAAACTCGATAAGAAGAAATAAATATTGTTTATCTTGCTAACCAACTAGAACGTCTTCCTATGTATAGCTCTCTGACCTTCCTCGTCGAATTCCCTTTTGGACACCCACATCTTCTTGAAGGTGTCCAGTGATGCCAGAATCGAGCCACCTATCCACGTGGAGTATAACCTTTCCTGGGGAGCCGATATCTGGGGGGAAAAGTTGGTATTAGCCCCTATAGTCCATATAAATAGAAAAAAATAATTTCTTGAAATAACCTTAATACTTTGTATAATCACATAATGAAAATAAAAAAAAATCCAAAGGCTCAACTAATTCACAATTCTAAACATAGTTTGGGTGACAAACAGCGAGCAGAAAGAACAACTACTTTCCTGGCAAATGCCACGCAGAACATTAAATTATATCTACTCTCAGTCTATTTGTATTTATTTATTGTTAGACAAATTAAAAATTTAAAAAAATATCTCATAGAATAATATAACGATTGTACCTGATGTGGATCCAGTATAGTCAATTCTTCGTTGAATTTAGAAAGGGGCGTATATCAAAAAATTGCGTAGTGTTTTTCTCGGGTAACAACTTGAGCATTTGCTCTCAATTTTTCTTTCGATAGTGACAACATGAAAGACTAGTAAACCTTAAGAAATTGTTCAAATCCATATACGCCCCTTTGTAAATTCAACGACAAATTAGTCACTGGGATGGCGATATCACAGTTGTGATTCAGCGTTGATAAAGAGGGTTATGTATGACTTAATCAGTGGTACAACTCATCGATACGGCGGTGTCGCAAGTTACATGATGTTCCTTATCATAAACATGCAGAGACGACAAGAGAAACCCGACACCGTTCCGAGAAGATCATCGTATGCGAGATTTCAACGAGCTAGCTTTTCCTAATAAAATAATCATTCTTTGTCAAGCTTTTGTAGAGAATAAACCTCATAGATTTCACACAACGAAACTTTGTGTTTTTTAAAAAGGCAGTTTTTGGTGTCGAAGTTAAAATTGGCGCAGTCGGTAGGATTCTCGCGGTCGCAGAAAGACTCTCGCATTGTGTCGAAAAAACTGTTTTTCGTGACTTTGGGAATTTAGCCCCTTGAGCGTGAATCCAAGAACATCCTCCCGAGGAAATCGACCGAGAAGACTTGCCACTCTACGGAAGACGAAGAATCGGAAAAGGAGACAGGAGACTACGGGGCCAACTTGTAGAAACCGTAAGTGCCAAGTTCCTTTTCGCCTTTCCTAAACCCTCTGATTAAGGACTTTAGGAGAGACAGGGTAGTGTTTAGTTTAGTACCAACTGCAAAATATTGTTAATTATTAATGAATATTTCTCAAATCCTTAAATAATATTTATGAGCAATATTGATGATATTTTAGAAAGACTAAGCTCTCTTTCTTTCGAAGAAAGTACCGATACTGATATTCAAATCAATAATACTTCAAGTTCAATCAACAAAAATAACATTTTGACAACAAATATGGTTCCACCAGTTCAAGCTCCGGTCCAAATAAACTGGAACCTTTTTAAATCACGAATTGACAATATAAAACCATTCGATGGAGACAGCAATACGCTAAATAAATTTATTGCACGTTGTGATACACTTTTAACAAACTACGAAGCTTATGGGGACCCTGAACTCCAAAGGCACATTCTAGAATGTATTCAAGAAAAACTTGTTGGGAAGGCTGAAGCCATGGTGGGAAACCGCGTAGAATTAAAAGATTGGAATAGTCTGAAAAATGCTTTAATACAATGCTTTTCTGATCGCAGAGATCTAGATTGCCTCGTTCAAGAACT
Source organism: Chrysomela aeneicollis (assembly GCA_029955515.1). Taxonomy (NCBI): domain Eukaryota; kingdom Metazoa; phylum Arthropoda; class Insecta; order Coleoptera; family Chrysomelidae; genus Chrysomela; species Chrysomela aeneicollis. Next base: position 5,039,134 of record JARUHQ010000008.1, on the reverse strand, counting down.
CACTAGAACTAGGCCCCATAAGGGAGAAAATCTCGTTGATTTTGGCAGTAGGCTTCAATTATTGAGAAGTAATGTCGCTCAGCGTATAAGTAACGACACTGTTCTATCTGAATCTGAAAAATTGTGTCACATTTACTATCATGATAAAACAGCGCTTAATACGTTCATCGCTGGATGCACGGGTACATTGAAAAATAATATGCACTTGAAACAGCCGGCTTCCTTAGAAGACGCAATAGCTTACGCAAATAAATTCGAAAACTTTGAAAGACTTTACGGCAATTTGAATGAAGCGAGAAATATACCCGCTAGAAATAATTCCATGCCCAGACAAGCATACGCAAATAGCCCTCAAGGAAATCAATTTAACTACCAACAACGTCCTCAAAATTTCCCACCTAATTTCAATCCAAATAATCAAAATTTTTCAAAGCCCTTTTGGCCCAATCAACCAATAAACGTACAACCCAGGCAACCACAAATAAGCAGATTCCCAACGAATCGTGAAGTTTTTGGTCCACCAAAAAACGTCTTTAAACCAAACCAGACCCACGCAAACCAATTGCCCAAACCTGAACCCATGTCGACAACCTCTCGAAACCCAACAGTAGCTTCAAGAAGAACTCAGTTTCAGAATACTGGGTACCCCAATTTCGGTAACAGAAACCCATCATATTTTCAGTCAACCGGAAACCCAAATTTCGGTTATAGAAACCCATCATATTTTCAGTCAACCGGAAACCCAAATTTCACATTCGAAGAGCTGCATTCAAATGAATATGATATCCCAAATCCTACAGATTTCCCCACTTTACAAGATACTGTTATCAACCCAGATGATTTTCCATATCAATACAACAATCCATATGAAACCGGTAGCGAACAAGTTGTGGAAAAATACGTTGAATTCGAAAACGAACAAAGCGAAAATTTTCCCTCAGCGAGCCAGAACGAAAACCACACGTAGCAGAAATCAATGTCCTTTCTAGCAACGCGTTACCTTACATAGAAATAGATAACCCAAAATTAAAATTGCTTATCGACACAGGTAGCACTAGATCCATTATCAGACCATCGATTATTGAAAAGTTGTATCCGAACAAAATTTATCATGCAAATACTACAATCAAAACAACTCTAGGCAGCAAAAACGTAAGGTTTAATGCAAAAATACCCGCATTTACTGAATTTGGTAGTAACCACGAAATCGACTTCATCCTTTTCGATTTTCACGATTACTTCGACGGAGTCATTGGTCTAGTTGACTTAGTCGACATGAATTTGAACATCGACCTAAGCAATAAAAAATTAGTGAGCCACTGCGTAGAAGTTCCATTCAAGTACAGGGAAACGAATACAGACGTAAACTTCTCACTATTTGTGGGACCAAACGAAAAAATCATTAAATATCTTCCAGTAAATGTATACGAAGGAGATGCGATAATAGAAGGACATAATCTAGGCGATCTCACTATTCCCCGAATCTTAACTTCAGTAAAAAATGGTCTCGCACCAATAGAAATACAAAATAATACGGATAAACCGATTTCGATGAAATTAAACAAACCAGTATTAGCAAGTCCATTCGAACCATGCCAATACGAAATTTATAAATTCGAGTCTTTCACTAACACACCCGAACAGACGGATGAACTATTGGAAAAAATTGACATACAAGACCTCATACGTACGGATCATATGAATAGCGAAGAAAGAACATCCATAATAAGACTTTGCGAAGATTATTCTGACATATTCTTCAAACCTGGGGACAAACTGACTTTTACATCAAAAATCAAACATACAATAAAAACTACTGACGAAACACCCGTATTTACAAAATCGTATCGCTACCCCTACGTACACAAAGAAGAAGTTCAAAAACAGATACAAGATATGTTGGAAAAAGGTATAATTAGACCGTCCTGCAGTCCATGGTCCTCTCCAATCTGGATAGTGCCGAAAAAATTGGACGCGTCAGGTAAACAAAAATGGCGTCTCGTTGTCGATTATCGAAAGATCAACGAGAAGACCATCGACGATCGATACCCAATTCCAAATATCAGTGATATATTGGATAAACTGGGTAGAGCCCAATACTTTAGTACACTCGATCTCGCCAGCGGCTTTCATCAGATCGAGATGGAAAAATGTTCGATCGAAAAGACAGCTTTCAGTGTTGACCATGGTCACTTCGAATACCTCCGAATGCCATTTGGTCTGAAAGGAGCTCCATCCACGTTTCAAAGGATAATGGACGAAATCCTGAAAGACCTACAAACTAAAATTTGTATGGTCTACATGGACGATATTATCATTTTTAGTACCGGCCTTCAGGAACATATCCAAAACTTGAAACTAGTGTTTGCTAAATTGCGCGAAGCGAGACTTAAGATCCAGTTGGACAAATGCGAATTTCTACAGAAAGAAGTAGAATTTCTTGGACATGTCGTAACGCCCAACGGAATCAGACCAAATCCGAAAAAAATCGAAACCATCCGCAAATTTCCAATTCCTCGCACACAAAAAGACATCAAATCCTTTCTTGGCCTCCTAGGTTATTATCGGAAATTCATCAAGAATTTCGCGAAACTAACCAAACCAATGACCTCTTGCCTAAAGAAGGACCAAAAGGTCGAACATACGAAGGAATTTGTCGATTGCTTCGATACCTGTAAAAACATCTTAATCTCGGAACCAGTATTAGCTTACCCGGACTTCGAAAAAGACTTCGAACTGACTACGGACGCTTCCAATTATGCGATAGGAGCAATACTATCCCAAAACGACCACCCAATTAGTTATGCCTCTAGGACATTGAACTCGGCGGAAATAAATTACTCCACTATAGAAAAGGAGCTATTGGCAATAGTTTGGGGCTGCAAATACTTCAGACCCTACTTGTTTGGCCGAAAATTTACCATCTATACGGACCACAAACCGCTCCAATGGCTTTTCTCTCTTAAAGAACCAAATTCGCGACTTGTCAGATGGCGTCTGAAATTGGAGGAGTTCGATTACTCGATAAAATACAAAAAGGGTAATAACAATCAAGCAGCTGATGCCCTATCTAGAAATCCACCTGAATACGAGCTAAATGCACTCGAGACTATGTCAACTGACGTTAACCTAGACGACCTCGACGAAATCATACAGAGAGAACTCGGAAACCTCTATAACTTGCCGAACTTAGACAACGACAATGCCCTGGGTATTATAGATAATCAGAACACCCACAATATACATCCAACGAACACCTCACAGGAAAACAGCGATCCTAAAGACAACGTTACTATCGTCTCGAACATACAACTCAAACCTCCTATTGAAAATGAGGCACCAGAGACGGACAATGAAACAAATCTAGAAACAGTCCATACTTCTATTGAAAACCCAATCCTTACAATCCCGATCACCGACCGATCTTTGAACACATATAAAAATCAATTGATCATAACATGTGGAGAAGTAGATAGTACAAGGTCCCGTAGAGAAAAGATTTTCAGCAATTCTCGCTTTTACATCACATTTCCCAAGCAAAACTTGAGGAATTATATCCGTGATTTCGCGATAAATCATATGGACCCCAAACAAAACTATGCTCTATTTTTTCAAAATTCACACATCCCTGAAATATTTGCCACCACAATGCAAAATACCTTCAAGAATTCCTCTTTTAAACTGATTCAATGCACAAAATTCTTGAAAGATGTCGAAACGACAGACGAACAAAAGCAGATTCTAGAATATCACCATATTTACAAATCAGGTCACCGGGGAATTAACGAAGTCAAACTGTCATTGAGTTCTAGATACTATTGGCCCAACATGACCAACGATATCGAAGATTATATCAATAATTGCGAAACATGCTTAAAAAACAAATACGACCGAAATCCTCCTGCGATAAAATTCAATCTAACACCGACCACCTCTAAGCCTTTCGAACATATTCATGTAGACGTCTTCAAAATATCAAACGAAAGCTACTTGACCATAATCGATGCTTTCTCACGTTACGGTCAGGCCTACCCTTTGAGATCAGTCACTGGAATATCTATAGTAGAAAACCTGTTAACATTCATTACCCATCACGGATTACCTCAAAAGATCACAACCGATAGCGGAACTGAATTCAAAAACCAAGACCTAGAAAACTTTTGCAACTTACACCGTGTAGAACTTCACTTCACTACAGCAAAAAATAGCAATTCCAATTCTCCAGTAGAACGTTTCCATTCTACTTTGATTGAACATTTTCGTTGTCTGAGAGAGGAAAACAAAAACCTCACCCCCGACCAATTAATAAAATATGCCGTACTGAGCTACAACAATTCTATCCATAGCGTGACGAAATTTACCCCTTTTGAAGTCGTTAGAGGTCACATCAATAACCCAAATCCTTTCGATCTTGACGATAATATAATAATATCAAACTATATTCAGAATCACAAAGAAGTAAGCAAAAAATTATATGAGAGTATACAAAAAACGAATAGAGAATCCAAAGAAAAAGTAATCGAGAAAGTCAATAAAGAAAGATCAACACCTTTAAATTATTCTGGTCAAAAAGCGGTGTACATAAAAACCAAAGCGCGCAACAAAAAGTTACCCAAATTCAAGAAAGCTGAATTGGTAGAAGAAACGGATATAAAACTGAAAACGAAATCGGGAACCTACCATAAAAATAGCGCGAGAAAACCAAGAAATGACAATGAAATATTGTTGCAGGGAAATCAAGAAAATGAGGCTTCCTATCCTATTCCTGGCTGTTCAAATAGTACTCTGTAACGAAGATATGCAAATAACCACCCTGGAAAATTTAATCCTTCCTTTGAAGCTCGGAAACGCAAGACTCATTTACACAAAACACACATTTCTACACTATCTAGAATTGAAAACAATTATCGATCAGATAAATAATCTCAACGATAATTTCCAATTGATAAGGAATAGCATTACCAAAATTAACACTACGAACCCGATATCATACCATGGGTTAGCCGAGAGTATGTTATTGAGGACTGAGCATTTGATACAAACTGCCCAAAAGAAGATTGAAAGTTTTCTTCCTCATAATCGAAACAAAAGAGGACTATTAAACGGGATAGGCAAAATAAATAAATGGCTTTTTGGCAATTTAGACTCTGACGATGAAGAACTGTATAATCACGCAATCGCTGTCTTGGAACAAAATCAAAAACAAATCTCCCATGAAATCAACCTCCAAATTTCCTTATCGAAAAAGCTTATCGATCACTATAATAAAACAATCAGAATATTGAGCTCAAATCAGGAAAAATTTGAACGTAATTTAGAAAGATTCCAAGCTGCAATAACTTCTGAAATAAGCGATGTCAATAACTACATCAGTTTCCAAGGAACAATTTCGCAAATGAATCTTGATTGTCAAAGTGTTATTACTTTTGTTGACAATGTGGAAAACGCCATAATGTTTTCGAAACTCAATACTCTACATAGTTCAATTGTATCAACTTCAGAACTGAAGGAAATGATGAAATACGTACAAAACATATACAATGAAAAAGAAATACCAACATTCAAGAACACCCTAACTTACTATCAATTCTTAGGGACACAAGTAATCGTCACCAACAGAAAACTGATATTTGCTATTCACATCCCTATCATGAAACCTAAAGTCTTTGATTTTTACCACCTATACCCTGTTGTTCAGAATCACAAATTATTCGTCCCTAAATATCCCTACTTGGCACGTGATATGCAAGACACCCAGTTCGAAAAAGAAGATTGTCCCCTGCTAGAAGAAGTTTACTACTGCCCAGAGAAGCTTCTGCCTAAAGATAACTGCACCATCAACCTCCTCGAAGGACGATCACCCGAAGAATGCCAAATTTTGGAAATCAATGTTAGCGACTCCATCCTAGAGCAAATAACGCAAGACAAAGTTTTGATGATACCATCCCAACCAGAACAAGTCTACTCAAAATGCAAGACGGACCAATATATACAAATCGACCAACCTGTATTAATCAAGATTCCAGAATCCTGCGAGATTAGAATCCACGACAAGAAATTCGTTAACGATGTTAGAATTCAGCAAGGCAAACCGCTCTTCCTACCAAAACTGAACACGGTTATCCTGAAATCGTCACGAAACTACGAAATCCAGAACCTCACCAAAATGGACTTCGAGGAAATGAAAGAAATCAACAATATAGCTAAACAACTGAAGCCAATTCGACCCGAAGAAGGTCCACAACCAACTACACACATATTTGGGATTATAATTGCTATAATATGCATTGCAATTATTTTATTATCCCTATCGAAAATCAAGAAGATGTACCAGAAATATTGCCCAAACTGCAAGAAGGTCCAGGAAACTCCAGAGACAACGACTTCCAAAAATAACTCCGTTATTTTTTCATCTTGAGAAGGGAGGAGTTACATGATGTTCCTTATCATAAACATGCAGAGACGACAAGAGAAACCCGACACCGTTCCGAGAAGATCATCGTATGCGAGATTTCAACGAGCTAGCTTTTCCTAATAAAATAATCATTCTTTGTCAAGCTTTTGTAGAGAATAAACCTCATAGATTTCACACAACGAAACTTTGTGTTTTTTAAAAAGGCAGTTTTTGGTGTCGAAGTTAAAATTCGCATTCAAGTAGAACCAGTCATCGGAAGCAGTTATACTTACCATTATTTATACTATATTCGGATTTATTGTGTTCAATATAGTTATTGAAAATGGTAATACGTTTGATTATTCAATCGGAAGTTGGTGGTGACCATAAAGTTTACACGATGTTCCTCCAAGATTATAGGTTTCCATATCATGCAGTCAAAAGATAAAGAAAAATAAAAAAATTCATCTCATAGGTGATCTCTGACGTATCCAAAATTGAAAGCAAAGTTTTATCTCAAAAATTAATAAGTACATGAAATCTTCACAACAAAAGTAGAAACAAATTTTTGACCTAACCATGTATACCGGTTTCACTTGAAGTGGTATCAACTTTCAATTTTCAAACGGAACATCATCATTAGATTACCGAATTCTGTTATTTTTCTGAATCCAGTGACATCACATAAGTGACATTTGAAATATTAATATCTATTTCAATTTATAATTTTCATTTTGAATTTTCCATCTAAAAAGAGTGTGATGCCATTAAAATGAGAATAGTTGAAATAATGCAATGAAAAGTAATATTGGAAGCTTTTCAAAGTGAATCATGTTATTTATTTAATATGATTCGAATATTCATCTAATATAATGAAAAAGTTAGGAAAGTGTTGCGCCAGCTTGAGCTTGAGCCGTTACACCACGACATTTCTACAACCAGTTAACAAAGTAGCCTTTGAAGCTTTCAAATTTCAAGTTTTGCGACGAATGTCATTCTGTGACAACATTTACGCTCTTGAGCGGAAATACTGATGAAACGCTCGTCTCTATCATATGTATATTGTTGAAAACAAACCTATATATTCTTTGCAGAATTAAAATAGTGATTGTGAATTATCTAAGGCACCTCCTCATGTAGCATAAAGAACAAAAATTGTAAATTTGAACCTCCTACCAGAGAAAGTATCAATCATGATATGACAGATTCAAGACACGGTTCCATGAAATGCTCGAATGTTAAAGACATAAAAGTAAGTAACCTGAACTTGTCGCATTTCTCAAGAAACATCAGTCCGTTGAATATAAAGCAACAGTATTTACTGAAAAAGGTATATTTCATTTATACATCATACTCTATGGTAGTTAGAGAAGCACCGGGAGTAGTAGAAATAAAATATCGAGGTCACTTGTCTTTTAGAAAACAAATTGAGTGTATTTCAAAGGCAGTGTCCTGACGCTCTCAAAAGATCTATCATTTTGCGCTCTAAATACACAAATAGCTACTATTTTTCGCCAACCGCTTGGGTGAGAAAATTCTGGTTTGTGTTAGGAAATGGTTGAGTAAAGAATTATTGAATACTGAATGATTTTCCATTGATTGACAGTTTCTTAGACGTAGGCAAGGTGGATATAGGATGGTGAAACAGCTCTTCAAATTTTTTCTGCAAATAACTTGCAGACCATTTGGGGAGGGTAGTATTATTTCCATAACTTGAATGAAGATTGCGGTAAGATCGATTATCAAGGAAGATTACTGTTACTTATGTATTTCTGTGGTTCGCATCTGACAGATGAGAATTAAAATGACATTGAAAGGCTAGATTTTCAGTAAATTTGAAATGATAATTGATATTTTGCCTATTCTCGGTCCTTTTACTCCTAAAAAAAAGACACTGATGACGAGATGACAGATGCACAGTTTCTGTTTTACCGCCACAAGGTATGGCGACATCTCTGGTAATTTCTGGAAATATTACTATGCTTTGAAACCAACTAGGCAAAAATCTATAGCTTTTTCTAGTGCTTGTTAATAGAAAGATGTTTCACCCTATATCCACCTTGGACGTAGGTACCACTGAACTCAAACAAGAAATGGAACGATAATGCAATTCAGCAGTTTTACGCTAAATTGAATTCGCGCATACCATGTGATCATATAGTAAAATTGAATGTGGATCATGCGCAGAAACCTTTTGCACAGGACCGGCACTACCAAAGATGACAAACTCAATAACACGGCTTTTTAAACAACAGATAATTCAACAAGAACACAAAAACACATTATGAAGCCGAAAACAGCTTGCTGTAAATCGAAATGGACAAGATTCGAGAACAAAGAGCAATCAAATACAATGTAAACAAAACTTATAGGCTGACGCCAACTCTTAGTTCTGTGGCTGAAATATATAATTTCAGACATATGTTCACATAACACATCAAAAACGTAATCTCAGACATGCCCAGTCAACCCTGGCACATATTGCGCATGTGCTCGATTCAAGGTTTATGATTCGCCTGTTGGCCGTAAATAATCCTCGCGCATCCTGCTATATTGAATTCGATTATCCCCCCGCTATGAAACCCACCTTGATCTGCGTCTCTTTGGGCGATATCTTCTTGATCTCGGACAACAGCCTGTCGCCGAAGCCCTTGAAGAGCGTCGAGCCGCCGGACAGCACGATGTTCTTGAACAGCACCTTCCTGAGGTCCAAGTCAGACTTCTGTATGGAGAACACGAGCACCTCGTGTAGACCCTCGAACTCCTCGCCGATGATGTCGGGCTTGAAGAGGATCTCCGGTGCCCTAACACCCGAAACATTTATTTTTTACACAACAAATTTGTCTCAAACTGTTACAGAGAACTGTTAGGTACTGATAGATAATGAATATGATGATAAAGAGAATGAATTATATAACAATAGGTGCGTTCAGTCAACACGATTTTAAAATTACGCCTATGTTAATTTTAGAGTCGAAAGTTTAATCTCTTAAATCTTGATTTCGAAACACCCAACTTCAAAAATCTTATGATTTAGTACATCATGATACAAGTTTTATTAGACGCTATTTTGTCGTGTTTTGTTGTTACGTGTCTTATAAACGTGTGTCATATGCAATTTTTTCTATTTTGAATTGATTTGAAGAAAAAAATGGATTCAAATTCGATAAATAACAGAAACATCTTCGATTGGTAACAATAACATTGAAATAATCAAAATCTGACGCACAAGCGTAAAGCTCAGTTTACAGTTGAGCGATTTTGATTATTGCAATATACCAGCAGTGAAAATTTCAATGTTGTTATTGTTTTTATAGGTCAATTTAAATCAAATTACACTCTGAATTGAAATTTGTCAATTGAAACATTGAGTTTTTCACTGCTAATATCACCAAATCCAAATCGCTCAGAAGTAAACTGGGCCTAACTCTTCTAACTTTCATTTGACAGTTCGATTGTACCAATCTCCGAATAATAAAAAATGCGTATCGAAATAGAGGCTATTTCGACACGCATTTGCGTTGCACAATGACTTCATTATACAACCAAAATAGAAAAAAAAACATTGCGTCCTCCCAATTTGTTCCATGGTTACGATAGTTTTTCTATAAAATAACGAGTGTGTACAAAAAGTCTCAAGAAGAGCGTACACTAATTGATCTGATTTTCGCTTTCAGTAACTGTTATTCTCAAAGTTATTTCTTGTATAATACAAAATTGGTAATCTTGCGCGGCAAGCTTTCGTATCTGTTACTCACAGAATAACCTAGATCCGAGCCTAGATCAAACAATGAAGAAAAAATGTTTTTCTACAAACAGTTAACAAAGTAGCCTTCGACGCTTTAAAATCCCAACACAAAATTGATTTTTTCCGAGGAATGACATTAAGTGGCAGCATTTCCTTTCGTGAGCGTTAATATTGAAAAAAAAACGCTAGCCTCTACTATTATTGAAAACGAACTAATATTCTCTTGCATAATTGAAAATAGTGACTGAGAATTATCTAAGGTACCTCCTCATGTAGCAAAAAGAGAAAACATTTTGAATTCGAACCTACCACCAGAGAAATCGAAGAAAAGTATGAATTATGATATTCATACATGGTGCCATGAAATAAATGAATGAATGTTAATGAATGACAAGTGATATTGTCTCATTTCTGAAAAAACACCAGGCCATTGAATATAAAGCAAACATTTTCACCGAAAAAGGTAAATTTCAATTATACTTCATACTCTATGGTATTTGAGAAGTACCAGTAGTAATAGAGTATTGAGTTAACTTGTCTAGGAACTGCGTTTGTAAGAAAAATCTTGTGTGTTTTTTGAATCTTATCACTGCGCTCTGAATACACAAATAGCTATTATTATTTTCAATACCCATCGTACTTCAAATAAATGTCGTATTCGAAAATTGGCTGATATAGTGGCAAATTGGCTTATTATGAGCTTATAAAATATGTCGTATCTGCATAAGTTTTCCCTAAACTAATAAAATTTGTCATGTCATTTGCTAAGGATAAATGTAATATACAGGGTGTAACTAAATAAGTGTTAAACATTTGAGGGGGTGATTCCTCATCGAGGAAAAGATAGGATCTTTCATATAAAGAAACTTCATTAAGATACATTACAAACAACTACAGAGATATATCGTCATAAATGCAAACTGGATTTATTGTTATTTTGTAGTTACTACCTGCATTAAATTAAATGCTAAGTGTCTTCTTGGTAGTAGGAAATGTAAAGTTAATTTCAATACTGTAACTTTTTTAGTGCTTGTGAAAAAATTGTTAAATAAATTTTATGTACCCCCTTCAAGGGGCTGTATCTTAAAATGGGATGCTCTAATGAAGTTTCTTTGTATGAAAGATCCTATCTTTTTTTCGATGAGGAATCACCCCCTCAAATGTTTTACACTTATTTAGTTACACCCTGTATATTACAAGAAAGTTGACATATATGACCAATTCAATTTTGTAATGAGTTAAAAAGTTGTCACTATTCCCAAAAGAATCCTATAGAATGCTAAGAAAAATTGTTCTACAATGGAAAGTTTTTGTTGGATATGACTAATCCAAATCTGAAAAAAAACTGAACAAGTAGTTGTCTCAGATTGATATTACCCGATTTGATTACTATATTTTTAATAGCTTCCATTGTCTGTTATTAGGTTTAGTACATCTGCATTAATCATATTTTAGAATATAATAAATAATTCTGAAGATATAAAAATAAAAAATAGTAAAGCTGAATGTCGTATGTAACCAAACAATTTGAATTTGGAAATATTGATTTTTTCACGAAAAGTTAGATTTCATCATTATTCACTGCATATCAAACCTAGAAGGCTCTAAATCACAGTTTTGTGGAAAAAAGTAGTAACGCTATAAAAACGCGATTTTCTTGATAACATGAAAACTGCAAATAAGATTTTCTTGATTAGCACGGCAGCATTGACTCGCAAGTTCAGAATTTCGATAAGTTAGTCAGTGAAAAAGGATGTGAAAAAGTTAAAAAGTAATTAAAACTAACAAACTGACAAAATAAGGATATATATTAGTGTGTGTAATCAATTTCTGTTACCCAATACTCCCAATAGTGATATTTAAACATCGAAAGGTGTCATTATAAATTGACAGATGCTATTTCACCATAGATCTTACTGCTTACGCTAGATCCGGTATCCAGGTTATTTGTTTTGTAGGTCCGGGAGGGTTCGAAAGTACTAAGCCATTGATTGGTCGTTTTCAAATTTTGACGACCCGCGTTAGTTTGACACAAATTTAAAATTCCGACAAATGTCAAGTATTGTAATCTTCAGCGAATTCCGGTGTCGATCGGGTCTGATTCACATAGTTTTGAGTGTTTTTATGTGAACAATTAGATTGCAATGCCGAAATCCTGTATGATTTGCAGCAACAAATTTGTAAAGGGTTCTGCCAGATCTTTTCATAGGTATGTACTTATATCATAGTATTTGTATTCCATAAACCATAGGCGTACTGTTGGATGGGACAGGAAGTAAGAATAGAAACTAAAAATAAATTATGAATACTTTATATTCGATAGATTTGAATTACTTATTTGGATATCCAGAATCTTTGTCCAGACCCTTCGGCAATCTTAAGTTCTTCTTGAATGATTTGCCATTTCTGTCAATTTGTTCACCGATTGCATGATGATACAGCCGTATATAATAGGTATGTAATATAAATGATTTCATTTTATAGGTTTCCCAAAAACATCGAACAAAAAAAAAGTTGGTGCAATGTTTTGGGTATTACCGGAAATATACCTTTCTATGGAGTTTTGTGCTCTGATCATTTTTCTCCAGGAAGTATCAGAATTTCACCAGCTGGCAAGAAATCATGCACTAGTACTTGGAACTTTACCAATTTTATTGATGTTTCAGTATTGCAGCCAAAGAATATTGAGAGGTAATAACTTTTCTTCAATTCTTTCACAAGTAACACATATTTGATAATATACTTTTTCTTTTTGTAGAGGATATCAACCATTGAGTCATTGGGAACTTGACAAGGAGAACTACGTGGAGATTATGCCATTGGAATATGGATTTGGAAAGCAAATCAAGAGATAGGTACATTTGAAGATAAATTATATTCGCTATAGTGATTCATTGGGGGGTTATCGAATCTACTCCACCGGCCGCCATCTTACTCCAAATGATTCTTCTGATCATCATCAACCTTAACAGCTTCAGAAACTGAGAGGGAATACCGAAAGCTATTTACAGGGTATATATGGAAGTATTTCTGTGTGTTATTATACTTATTTTATTCTATTTTATTCTCTGATTGAGAATAAAAACATCTACTCTGAAAATCCAGTTCATCACATCAAGAGGAAAAAATACATAGATATATATTAGAATATCAGAATGATATTACCAGAATTGATGTAAATGAATTGTTTTATAATAATCAGATATGCCTAATAATAATAAACAATGTTCATCAGCAAGGTTTTCATTATTTAATCACCTCAATCTGTACAAAGTACAATTCGATATCTACCTACCCCTATTTACCTACTGTTCATTTTGTTTTTTTTGTAACCAGTGAAGTCAAATCATTCATTAGAAAATGAAGAATTGAATATGTTTAGTACCCTTCAAAATATCTCAACTGTACGCTACTGTATCATGTAGTACTTTCTTGCCCTTCACCCCCTCTCATCAATACCCCTCTGATACCAAACAAATACTACATGATGCCAGATCTAGCGTAAGCAGAAAGATCTATGTATTTCACAGTCGATGGTGACAGGTGACAGATGACAGTTGCCATGACATAAAAAATTACCATTTTTTTAATTCTTTGAATAATCACTTCCGTGTGGAAGAGTATACAAACGTACCTGAATCTCGAAGGGCCTATTTTGATGGCGCTACCGTCCGGCAGAGTGTAGTTGAGTTGTTCCGTCTCCAGGGACTCCTCCTTCAAGGGGTTGTTCGACAGATAGCACGCCTTCTCTTTGATGGTTTTCACCGATTCGAATTCGGCGGTCGTTCTGAAGATTGTGCCTTCTTTTCGCAGAAGCAATCTGCCGATCGCGAAAACGGTGCGTTTCAATATACATACCGATGGTTTCTCGAAAGTGGCCCACCTCTAACTTGTTTGTTTCTACAGATGAACAAGTGACATTCGATGGACATTTCTTGGCATTTTCAATATTTTCCATCACTTCGGGTCAGACCCGATATATTTTCTATTTAATTCGATATAAAATCACATTGCGAGCACCTCAATTGCAAACTTTTGTCATTAATCATCCTAAAGACTCAATTTTTGATTTTCAATCTCGATAGTCATCAATGAGTTGAAACCTCAGATCATATATGATTACGCTAGATATGGTATCCAGGTTATTTGCTTGGTAGTTCCGAGGGGTTTACCCATTGATTGGTCGTTTTCAAAATCATACATACGTGTTGTACCACGTGATATCTTAGTACTTTCTTCCAGACCCCTCTAATAGCAACACGTATCTAGCGTAAGTAAGCATATAATATGATCTATGGTTGAAACGGTCAATTTTGCTAAGGAAATGTAGTTTGAAATACGTTTCACTTTTTTAAGGATATGTGAGTTGCTTTGATCAATTAGAGATAGTTTCGGCACAAAAATTCGCAATTGAATTATCGAGCGATGTAAAAATTTGCATAACTCAAAATAATTTTGAATCATGCAAGATGTAAGATTCTACATGAAGTCAACTTTAAATTTGTGATAATCTATGTTTTTTTTATAGGAACTTCGTGTCAATATATTTCAACTTAACAATAACTGAAATCTAATATTGTGCAGCCCGAGGTGCAGCCCTAGTGAGTACCATGTCTATAAAGCGCGTCTTGTAATGAATAATTTTATACTACATAATCGATATTTTAAATAAACATTAGATAATATAACTCCTAATAACATGAGAAATTACGAACATAAAGACAATGCATAATGATGTCAAATTGTTTGGACAAAGTGACATAATAAATCATAAGGAACAAATGACATGTTATTGTACTCACAATATGTAATAAGTAAAAATATACCAGTTGTCTCATTTTAAACAAAAAATCATATTTCTATCCTATACCTACAGATCAAATTTCATTTGTTTATCTTTAGAAACAAAAAAGTTATAAGAGTGGACCAATTAGTTAATACTTACACGTGGCAAATGAAACACAACAGGAAAGCTTTATGGTACAGTGATTATAAATGTAGATATCAATAATAATTAAATGAAATGTGATTCATTTAAGACTATTTTTCATTATTTCACTAGTGAACTAAAGTAATTTCTTTATTTCACTAGTGGCATGAAGTAATTTCATTATTCCTCTAGTCTAGTGGATAAAGTTGTACTTTATATAGTCATGTGTGGATAAAACTTCAGTTATAAGGTGATTATCAATGTTAATTTTGATACCAATGATAATCAAGTAGATTGTATTTTCATTATTCCACAAGTGGATATAGTGGTACCTTATACCATGAGTGTGGATAAAAGTCAAATTGTGATTGTGATTGAAAGCTTTATATGTAGGTGGTTTATAATTGGTTACCTCAAATATCTCGAAACATCCCTTCCAGCAATATCAGACCTCATAATACTATGTGGCAGAGCAAATCCCTCATAAATAGGCACTGAATGAGTAACACCATCACCTGAGTCCAGTACTACTCCAGTAGTTCGACCAGTCGAATATCTGCAAGATTATCTTGTGTTTAAGGGTGTTTATAGATTGAGCGATTTTCTATGCTTGAGCGAGATATCTCGGTTTTCACATTACCGCCCTACTTGATTTTGAAAGAAACTATGTGGGAAAAACAGAAAATGCCTCCTTGTTTTTGAGAAACAAGGCTCCTTTTTGTATACGTTGCTTATAGCAACGGGCGATTACCGTGATAATTTCTCGACTGTTCTAACAACCATTCAAATTTCGTCATTTTGTGTCATGTGGAACAATTTCACCCAATCATGTCAACATTAGACTGATAATTGCATTCAGTGCAATTTTCAATCCCTATGACAACACGATCGAGTTTGACAACTTCATCCAAATAAATTTCAAAATGTCACGTTTCGGCAATGAGAATGTTCAAAGTATAAATGCGCTAATAAATAAATAAATGTTTCGTTGTGTTGAGTTATGATTTTTTTTGTCGAAAAATTATCCGCCGAATATCCCTCGGACATTGATGAATGCCTCATAATTTCATGACAAATTTCTCAAGCTCGTTGCTTGGTAACAGCACTCAGCCTATGAAATTATCTCGTCTGTTATCAATGTCCTAGGGATATTACTACTGATAATTTTGTTAGTTCCTATTGACAGAATTAATAAGTGATAATTTTTCTGTCAAAAATGAAGCTACTTATATTCATTGACAAAAGTCACAGAATGAAATCTGGGTAGACATGTGATATTAGATGTTATAATTGAAAACGGATTACTGTTTTAAATGTAACATCTAATATCATAATCTGATATCATAATACCTTAGTTACTATCTACGCAGAATAGGTCGTAGGGTTCATCTTTTCATCATATTAAAAACAACTCCAATTTATGAAATTTTCTTACCGAATCTCCCACGCAGCAGAATTAATTCCCTATAATTTTTTTCTCGGTTTCACTCATGTTTTTGTTGATATAAAATTTTCTAACAAAAACATTCGTGACCTTGAAAAAAATTATCGGTAATAATTCTGCTGCTAGGGAGATTAAAAGTGACAATCTTGGGCGTTAGTTTCCATTACCTTCCTACAATTTTCAAGGTATAATAAAGTGGCGTTATATTTTCATTTCCATGATGGATAAAGGTTGCTATTCTTACAGAAATGGATATTAATCCCTCACACATTATCATTTGAATGCTCTCTGCCAGTTACTTTTGTACAGTTGAAATCATAAGAATTCCTCCATCAAGAAAATATTTTTCTATTTCATCTGATTATTAATATAATAAATGGATAAACACGTTCAACAGAAAATTCAAATAGTTGACATATGCCTGTATAATATAGATATTAATGAACAATTTCAATTTTCCTCTGAAAAATGAATCATTCAGATATAGACATAATAATAATAATAATTGCCACTTACCAGATTTTAAATTGCTATTGAATTGAAGGAAATTGTGATAAATTTGGGAAGCCACAATTAGACAGAAGTAACAACTTCTTTACACAAATATGACAGCTAAGTAACAACTTGTGTTCCTTTTAACAAAAGAAAATTCAAGTACAGCTAGGTTGGATTAGGTTGACAATAAAAAAATGAACATCTTCAAATAAATATGATAGCATGAATTGTCACAATGACAATGGGAAGCAATCTTGATACTCACATTTGAAAAGAAAATATACTCAATTCTAGTAGGTGAAGTTAGAATGCATTGGGTTGGTTGAGGTTGAAATAAAACTAAAGTACAAACATCTTCACATGATAAAGACAGCTCAAAATGTTGAAGTGATAGCTCTATTCTAAATTGCAAGGAATTATAATATTTATAATCCTGATAGATTCACATGAAGCACAGTTAGAATTTTCAACCACTTTTGTAATTGATGAAACCCTCTATATCAAAGGTGATAATTGAAAAAATGAAATCATCATGTTATTGGTAATGTAATGCCAAGAATACATTAAATATTTAGAATCTTGGAAAAAAATACTTTGTTGTGCCTTTTTTAGTCTCATTTGATTAATCATATTTTCAGATAGCATGGTAAACATAAAATCATAGAAAATAATCAAGGAAAAGTTAAGAATTGCACAAAAATAGATGACAATATAAAAGTTGTATAAATGACAAGAGAAACAAGAATCTAACAGCACAGTTGATCCAAAAATAAATTGTAGAAATGGGGATATGGACTTGATGTTGACCTCTTTGGAAAAATAAATGAAACTTTTCCAAGCAAACTTTTTTCCTACAATTTAAGCT
The DNA here is from genome assembly GCA_029955515.1 of Chrysomela aeneicollis. NCBI lineage: Eukaryota > Metazoa > Arthropoda > Insecta > Coleoptera > Chrysomelidae > Chrysomela > Chrysomela aeneicollis. Next base: position 5,021,258 of record JARUHQ010000008.1, on the reverse strand, counting down.
TGATTTTTAATGATGTATGTATGTTTTTAAATATGGGTAGAATAACCTTCTTGGCATTTATGATTCAATCAAGAACATTTATTATCATTATTTGAAAAATTAAACTTTATTTGGAGTTTTGAGTAGACACAACACTGTCTGAAAAATAAACTTTTGTTGTTAGATTTTGGAGTTTCTGCCTACTATCAACAATATTTCTGAATAATCAGAAAAGTTTCAAGGAAAAATATATTAGGGTGAAAAAAGTGGAAATCAGTAATACAAATCAGAGCAGCTCTAACAGCATCACAAAATGAAGGCCACCAATCAAAAACAACACCCTACTCACAAACTGAGCACCGCCTGTATGGATATAAATAGCGCCGGCACATTGAACGTCTCAAACATGATCTCGGCCGCCTTCTCCCTGTTCGGCCTCGGGTTCAGCGGCGCCTCTGTAAGCAGCACCGGGTGCTCCTCTGAAAACGTCGACAGCTGGTCCTTACTGTAGATGTAGCTCCAAATCTTCTCCATGTCATTCCAGTCGGTCACGATGCCGTGCTCCATGGGGTACTTGATGGAGAGCAGGCCGCGGTGCTCCTCCGCCTTGGGGCCGATGAAGATGTCGCCCTCCAGGGCGCCAGCCATCACGCGGGTGTGCTTGGGCCGGCCCACGCTGCAAACGACACTTTGTGAATGTCCGCGACATGATCGAGGGGATTGCTCACTAATTTGGGAATCTGCATTTGGGGATTTGACCGCCTGCGAAGCCTGCCTTGATGACTCCCGTTCCCTGGAAGAGAGGATGTTAGTGTCCGTGGAGAGGTTATCGGGGTACCCACATTATCTATCACGACGGGCTGATTGACGATGACATCGTAGGCTTCCATTTTGAGTGGTCACTAAGTACCTAACAGTCCTGAAAAAAAGGAAGTGTTATGGAAATGATATAATTTGGAATGAAACTAAACATCAGAATCTACACCGTTGTGTAAAAAACGATTATGACAACACATGACATGACAGCAATGTGAGCAATGCCAATGAGTAATGAATGACAGAATGACACTGACACTGACTGAGTTATGCTGAGAAACACAAAAAATAATGTGGACACTAATGATAATGACATGACAATAACCTAGAGGTGAGCAGTTCAAAGATCGATTGCTTACAATAGAGCATTTTAGAATGCTGTCAAATCAGACCATAGATCTTATTGCTTACGCTAGATCCGGTTACTTGTTTTGTAGGTCCGGGGGGGGGGGGGGGGGGGGGTTGAAAAAGTACTAAGCCATTGATTGGTCGTTTTAGTTGTTGATCATACAAATGTGTTGTCCCACGTGACCATAGTACCTAATTTCTTGCAGACCCTTCTTGACCTAAAAATTACTACAGGATGCCGGATCTAGCGTAAGCAGTAAGATCTATGAATTAGACCGTGGACCAGAGTTCACTGGTGGACAGGGTTGCCACTGCTATTACTTTCGTAATAGATCTATTACTATTGAACTAAATCTATTACGCCATTACTATAGACCAAAAAACTGTTACTATTTCGCTGAACAGCCATCAACAGTGAACAGCCCGTAATTTTACCCAAGAATTCTACCAACTTCAATATTTTGCTTGTGTCATCCACCTTTCTTATGTCAACTTTATGTCTTTGATTGTGAATCGAAGCACTATATTTGCAGGCGCAAAATTTGAATCTTGAACAATGCCTTGAAACATTGAAATAAATAAAAAATTACTTTAGATTTGTTCATACTTTATTTTTGTAGCATGAAAATTTGTAGATACAAAAATGAAATTCATCAGTTGCAAGTTGAAAAGTGGTTGAAATGAGATTATCAGTACGCTACAAGAACAAAAACTGATTATTATATGTTTTGTAAACATCTCGAATACATCACAACGAAAAATGTATTACTTTCTATTACTATCTCAACTCCAATTCTATTACGTTGTATTTCAAAGTGGTGGCAAAGTTGCCTCCACTTGGCACTTATATATAGTGCTTATGTATATACAGGGTCACTCACGGTCGATGGTAGGTTAGACATTCGATATTCTCAGCGTTGCGGCGATGCCGCTTCTATCGACAAGTAGCAACAACTTTGTTATTTCAAATGCAACACCCTGTATTTTGTTACATTCTCGAATTCTCCCTAAAGAGCTGATTTCGTCAATGCGTCATACTTGGGGTCTAGGGTGAATGATTAGAGAGATATAGGGTGTGAAAAATCGAGATTTTTCAATTTTAGGAATTTTTTGTGACGAAACTATCCATTATTGCTCAAAACGACTTACATGTTCCTATCTCAACTTTCCATTTACTATCGATTGATATTTAATTGAAACAAATACAGGGTGGTTCCGAATTTTGAGATTTGCACTACCCTGTATTTGTTTCTATTTAATATCAGTAGATATTCAATGAAGAGTTGAGATAGGGACATGTGACCCGTTTCGAGCAAAAATGCATAGTTTCGACAAAAAAAATCCTTAAGTTGAAAAATCTCGATTTTTCATCTCTGTAATCTTTCTCGCTATACCCCAAGTATGATTGATCGACGAAATCAGCTCTACAGTAAAAAGCGAAATACAGGGTGTTGCTACTTTTCGATAGAAGCCGGCAACGCCGCAACGCTGAGAATATTTTAGATCGATAGAACAAAACTGAAAACCTAAGAAACTAAATTTTCAGAATAATTCTACGTCCTGTTCTCCAGAAACGTCTAACCTACCATCGACCGTGAGTGACCCTGTATAGCAGTCAATGTTTTTCGCTGGTTCTGGACCTCCCCCCAAGGTCACACAACTCCACGTGGCCTTGGGAAGTGACCTTGGGTTGACCTTGAGAATAGGGTGGAGTTGATGCGGCTTTGAGGAGTGATAGATAAAAATCTAATGGTCCCTGCTGTGGCCAAAAATGGAAAAAATTATAAAAGCATGTCCATGCATGTGTTAGGTTCTTTCCTGGTTAGTTGTAGAATGAAGAGTAGACATGCACAATTGTTTTATTCTTACAAATGTTGATTATAGATTATATGATTTGGATTAATTTGATAACATGTTTATTCTATGCAAGTGCTAAAGTGAATCCTTGAGAAAAGCTCGTCGACAGTTTCTTCGAAAAACTCGTTGCTTCATCAGCGTTTTCTTGATGCATATTCCAGTGGCGTGGTTGTGGAACATAACATCTCTCCCTCCTTAAGATTAATCTATGCGGATGTGCATTGATTAATAGATCTTTTCTCTGGAAACTGACTTACGACCATGTACAGATTGATATGGGTTTCTGTAGGATCGTGTGTCTTCTTCTGGTATCGGCATGGCTTGAAGATGCGGAGTGGATGTTGTTCGATTGAATGGTTGTAGTTCATGTTCTTCGGGAGATGGAAAAGTCTTGTTATTTTCTCTCGTCTGGATGAAAACTTGGCTGTTTGTAATGGAGTGGTTATCGTAGGAAAATCGGATGGCTGAGTGTTCTCTCTTTCTTGGTAGAAATGGTCCTATGAATGGAATCCATCGGCAATTACAGCAATAACGACAACAGCAACAGCATATTGCCATAATAATTATCAGCATAATTGATACTGATAGAAGAATATTGAACATTGTGTGATGTTCTCCTAGAAATGGTTTATTGATTTCTTTCTGAAGTGTTTCGTCGAACATTTCTAGTTTGTGTTTCGCATGTCGAAGTTCATCTAGGTTGATGCTACTCAAATGAAGAGGATCCATGGTTATTTGCTTAATTTTCTGCATTTCATCTACACAACAATCGTCTGTGTCGATGTTTACTCGTGGAAAATAGTGAGTAAAATTTCTTGATTTATCAGATGATGCTGCCAAAATTGAGGACATCGTGAAACATTTGCATTTTGGTTGAAGCTTCAGGTATCCTGATTCTTCAATTATCAGATCGGTGAATTTTTCTGGGCTGGATTCACAACTGATGGTTGCTGATACCGGGTTGGTAACTATAAATAGCCATTCGTTAGGAGAAAGCTTGTGGTAAATCTCTAAGTCGGCCTTGATGGTTTTCGTTGGGCAATCATCTGGGATCTTGGTGGTATAACTTAACTTCATCATGACTTCGCAGGTTGGATTTTGAGCAGTGAGATATGTGATTGGATCTTCACAAAGTCTTGAGCCATCGTCGATCTCGTAGCAGTTAGACAAACCTTTCATTCTACCATACTTTACTTTTGTTGAACTAAGTAGAAGGAATGGATATGGAGGATCTATGAAGGAATACATGTTTTTTGTTTCATCTCGAATTATAGGTAATGGGAGTAAATTGTAGAGTTTGAATATGTCATTGGAACAAATAGGTATTTTCAATGAGAAAATGAGAATTTCGTTATTGTAAATGACATGAAGTTTGCTTATTCTGTAATAATTGTGCATATCATTATAATTATTTGTATCAATTGGAAAACTTAAACTAGAATCTAACTTAATTCTCAGAAGTTCATTCTGAAGATCTTTAGGGCTAATCACCATTGGGTGTATAACGTTTTGTTTGGCAAATAAAATTGAATTTATTAAAGTATCATACTCTTCATTTAATTCAGTTGTAAGTTGCATAATCATATTCATATGATCAGTGATTATTTCTAGATTTCTTAGTAAACTAATTTCATCTGATACTAATTTGGAAAATTCATTGAACTTTTCGAAATTTTCGTTCAACTTGTCTTCATTTATTTTCAAAGCAATAACTGAATTATTATAATTTTCGATAGCAGATGTCATCACACGTATTTGTTGCTGCATCGATATTTGTGTTTCTCGATTTTTGTTCATTAATGATGTTATAGCCTCATTGTAATATTCCGCGTCATCGGAATCTGGGGTACCAAATAGCCATTTGAAAGCTGTAGATACGCCATTGAAAATGCCTCGTTTTTTGCGAATATTCACAAAAGTATGTCCTACAAGGTGAGTTAATGTTTCTAATTTCTTCTCCAAACTTGGAATTTGAATTCCGAATAGGTTTAACGAATCTGCGCAATGAAAATGATGCATTTGAGAGTGTTCTGTGTGTTGACAAAGATTCAGTGATTTTTTATAAACTTTCTGAAGAAATGACAATTTTTCAATATAAAAGGAAATATTGGAAAATGTAAAAAGTGTGAAATAGTCGTTATACAATCTGGCAGTTCCTAAGTCTTTATAAAAGAGACCGCCTCTTTCATCAATCTTCGTTATTTGATATGGCAACTCCTGGTTCTGTACTATCGTAAACAACGTTAAGAAGGTCAGGGTCAGTATCACCAGAGTTGTAGTCACGTTCATCATCTGTAACAATATACGGTTTCAGTTGGTCTTTATGATACGTGCAATCCTTGTTTTTAATTTTCAAAACAACTGTATTATTCGTATTCACTTTTACTATTTTATAAGGTCCTTTGAAATTCGGAGATAGTTTTTTGTTTACACCTATTTTTGTGATTTTATCAATCAAATATACCAAGTCACCAATTTTGAAATGATAATCATTTAATTTTCGGTCATAATATTTTTTTGATTGGGTTTTCGATTTAATTATATTTTCTCGAGCTATCTCAAAGGATTTATTTAATTTCAACTTTAGTTGGTTGTGATAATCATCATAAGAGTATCTGAATTCGGGTTCTTGTATTACTTTATTTGGTAAAATTGCTTTATTTCCGAATACTAATTCATACGGGGTGAAGTGGGTGGAAGAATGGATCTGAGTATTGAATGCGAACATGGCAGTTTGAATGTATTCGTCCCAAAGTGTTTGATTTTTATCGATAAAATGTTTCAAATAACCTTTCAGTGTACTGTGTGTTCTTTCTAAAGCACCATTACTCTGAGGTCTATATGGTGAAGTAGTAATGTGTTTTATTTTGAATATTTTATTTACTTCCTTCAGTAAGTTAGACGTGAATTCGGTGCCATTATCTGTTACAATGGATTTGGGAATTCCAAATATCAAAATAAACTCATTAATTTTTTTTGCGATAGTTTCTGCTTCGTGATTCGGAATAGGGTAATCATAAGAATATTTAGTTAAGTCATCTTGTAGTGTTAAAATGAACCTGTTTCCGTTTTCTGTTAGTGGGAGGGGACCTACCACGTCTAAAAATATTTTTTCGAAGCTTTGACTAGATGTTGATGTGATTTGCATTGGTGCTTTGATTGGATGTCTGTTTACTTTATTTTTATTACAACTTTCACATTCCTTTATGAATGTTCTTATATCATTTTTCATGTGAGACCATTTGTAATTTTCTTTTATCCTCTTGTATGTCTTACTGAATCCTGGGTGACCAGCAAGGGATGTTGAATGATTTTCGAAAATAATTTTGTTTATGTCATCTTTCGTCTTTGGTGACAATTTTTCTGAGTCTACAAAATTTATATCAACTTGATCTTGAAAGATGTAAAATATCATGTCTTGCATGACAGCCAATTTCATATTGGGATTATAAAAACGAAAATCTTTCATGAACAATTTTGTCTCATTAGCTTTTCTTATTTCCGCGAATAAATTTAGTAATGTATAAAATATATCTTTCGAGCTCGGAGTGTCGAAGTAATTGAGATGGGTTACCATGAGGTATGTTTTCTTATCGTTGTTATTTAATACGATTATGTCATGTAAAGAGAGTTCGTCTGGATTTATTCTATTCGTATCGTACTGCTGATTGATATTACTGAAAAACTTATTCTCTTCGTCAAAATCTTTTGAAATTAGTAAGACGTTAGGCGTTGTTGAAAAAATATTTTCTTTTATTATCGGAATATCATGTAATGTTCTATTCATATAGTGGAACTTGATAAAGTCATCAAAATTTCTCGAAGTATCCATACATAATACAGGGTTACGTGAAAGTGCGTCTGCATTAGAATTTATTCTACCAGGTTTATAAATGATTTCATAAGAATAGTCTTCGAGTTGAAGACGCCAACGTACAAGACGTGATGAAGGGTCTTTGCAATTGAATAACCATGTTAGTGGACGACAATCGGTTACAATTTTGAATTTTCTGCCAAAAATATAAGCTCTAAAATGTTTAATTGACCAGACTATGGACAGAAGTTCTTTTTCTACTGATGAATAACTTATTTCGTGTTGATTTAAGGTCCTTGATGCGTATGCTATAGGTAAGTCGCTGTTAATTTCGCCTTGAGATAAAACAGAGCCAATAGCGAAATTTGATGCATCGGTCGTTAAAATAAATTCTTTTTCGAAGTTTGGATATTGTAGAATTGGTTCTTCAGTGAGAATATTTTTTAGTTCTTCGAAAGCAGATTGTTGTGAATCGCTCCAAGTGAATTTTGAGTCTTTTTTCAACAGTAAGGTTAATGGTTTTGCGATTTTAGCGAAGTTTGGTATAAACTTTCGGTAATATCCAGCAAGTCCTAAGAATTGCTTGATATTTTTTGGTGTTTTGGGTGTTGGGAAATTACTAACCGCAATGATATTCTGTTCGTTAGGTTTCACTCCATGTTCTGATAGAACATGACCTAAGTATGTAATTTCTTTTCGTAGAAATTCACATTTGTCGGGTTGAAGCTTTAATTTATTTTGTTCTAGACGTTCGAATATTGCTTTTAGTTTTACTTCATGTTCTTGCAGTGAAGATGCGTATACGATTATATCATCGAGGTATACGAAGCAATGACTATTTTGTAATCCTGTCAAAACTATGGACATTAATCTCTGAAAGCAAGCAGGACCATTCTTGACCCCAAATGGCATTCTCAGGAACTCATAATGTCCGTTCTGAGTTGAAAACGCTGTTTTTGGACAATCTGATTCTTTCATTTTTATTTGATGGAAACCGCTCGATAAATCTAAAGTGGTAAAGTAACACGCATATCCTAGTTGATCTAATATTTCGTCAATTCTAGGTAATGGGAAGTTTTCACCAATTGTGACATCATTGAGACGTCTATAGTCTACGACAATTCTCCATTTAGTTTTACCTGAAGAGTCGATTTTTTTGGGGACTACCCATAGTGGTGCGTTATAAGGAGATACTGAAGGTCTTATTATTTTTTGTTTCAACATTTTTCCTATCTGATTGTTGACCTCGTCTTCGTGTATTTTTGGGAATCGATAAAGCTTTGATGCGATTGGTTGTGGTGTAGTTGTATTTATTTCATGTGAAATAACATCAGTGCAAGTGAGTTCATCGCCCGCATCTGGTAAATGAAAAATGTTATTGAATTTTCGACAAATATTCCAGATTGATTGTTCTTCTTCACTATTCAAATGTTCGAGTCTCAAATTGTTCCGCAAAATTTGCATTCGTTCGGTTTTCGTTTCTTGGTTCTTATTTTCCATTTTATCTGTGCAAAAAACAAAAGATTTTTCTTCCGAAAAAGGTTCGAGAGTTAAACTCATGTTATTTATAGTAACTTTCTCATCATTAGTGTTTACAATAGTAGTAACTGCTTCATTATAAGAATCTACTTTCAGAATTCCTTTTGCTAAAAATATTCCCTGAGCAAGTTGAATATCGGGAGATATTCCTATTGAAATTTGTGGATTATTGATGTGAACCTTTATAATGGTTTCAAGTAGATGATTTGTGCCGATTCTAGACCTCCTCCCAAGGTCACACACCCCCCACGTGGCCTTGGGGGGTCAATGACCTTGGGGGGTCAATGACCTTGAGAGGAGTGACCTTGGGAGGAGTGACCTTGGGGTGAATGACCTTGGGAGGAGTGACCTTGAGAGGAGTGACCTTGGGGTGAATGACCTTGATGCGATCTTGGGAGGAGTGACCTCGAGTTGGCGACCTTGAGAGGAGGGTGCCCTTGGGAGTTGCTGTGGCCTTGAGAAGAGCGCGTCCTTGAGGAGGGCTTTCTTTTTTTCTGTGAGCGTGACCTTGTGTTTCCACACCCCTGAAATGGGAGGGGGTGCGACCTTGAACACTGCTGCTGCGTGCGCATGCGCCATTCTCCCGCGAGAGTTCAAGATCGCGTTGGTGAGAGTGGGGGAGGCGGTACTTCTATAAATTCAAGGGTGCGCAGAGCGGAGCACAGTTTATTGGGAATCACATATTAATCAGCATTTGTTGTTTGTTCGTGAGTGATAAAAGCGTTTTTTATTCATCATCATCATGTTGACCTGCAGTGCTTGTTTCCAAACATTTACGCGTAGTGATAATTTACGCCGCCATCAAAGAATTTCATGTGTTGGTGATTTGAGTGATTTGGGCGAGCCTAGTGCAAAAAGGGCTCGATTGGATATTTCGAATCCGCCAGCGCCATCGACATCTAGAAGTATGCAAAGATGTGTGCCCTGCGCTAAAGATGTTCCATCAGATAGGATGGGTGCTCATAAGAGAACCTTGGAGCATCGCTCTAATGCGTGCATGCACTACAGAGATGGCGTATATGCGATCGAGAGCGCGTTCAAATGCCGCATTATTAGCTATAGGTTAGAGTGTAGAACGAACATTTTAGATTACAATGCGTTCTTCAATGAGAATAGAGCTACAATTATATCTCTATTAGATAATATGCTACTGATTCATCACTCGATTAAAGTGAACATGGAAGTTTTTGGTAGATATGTCATTGAAACCCGAGATGTGAGAGATGTGAAATCTTTCATGGCTCCGAATCGCATAATTGCTTCATCGCCAGATTTGGAAGATATCGTTGACGCATTTCGGGATTGTCTTTCGAATCTAGCTATCGAATTCGAGGAACGTGATTCTGGTGAGTTGTTTGAAAAAATCAGATGTCGACTAAGTTTGCTTATTTCTTTTTTTTACTTTGATATTACAGGTTGGGCTTTAGAAGAGATTTTGTTTCTAGAAATAAATATTAATAAATATAGTCCATTAAGAGGCGGGTCTTACATAAAGCTGCCCACCTATATTGCGAACAAGAAAGCGGTGGTAAACATTATTAATCAGGATGAGCATTGTTTCGCCTGGGCAGTTACATCAGCTTTGTATCCTGCGAGGATAAGGAATACCGAAACATCTTCCTACCCACACTTTTCTACAGTATTGAATCTGGTTGGTATAGAGTTTCCTATGAAAGTAAGTGATATTCCAAAGTTCGAAAATCAAAATGATTGCTCCATCAATGTTTATGGGTTAGAGAGCGTATTCGATGATCAAAAAATGAAATATAGGGTTATTGGGCCGCTTCATTATGCTAAGAATAGGTTGGGTAGGCATGTAAACTTACTTTATATCTCGGACGATTCCGATAAGGGGCATTATTGCTGGATAAAAAATTTATCGCGATTAGTGTCAAGTCAATTAAATGCCAGAGGGCATAGGAATTTCTTTTGCGATGGGTGTCTGATATGTTTCTCCGATGAGTCGAAGTTGCTACGTCATAAATTGAATGATTGCAATCATACATACACTACGGTTCCATCTCCAGAAATCAAGGTTGATAAATTCGGAAATAGCGCTCCCGGGAATATTTTAAAATTCCAAAGTTTTGAGAAACAGATGAAAGTACCATTTGTTATATATGCGGATTTTGAATCTGTTCTGAAACCCATCCAAACTTGTGAACCAGATCCTACGGGGTCGTATACTAATAAAACATTCGCTCACGAGCCGCATTCATTTGCATATCTCATCAAATGCTCCTACGATGATTCCCTCACTAAATTTGTTTCATTCCGAGGAAAAGGTGTAGCAAAAAAGTTTGTCTCCAGTTTAGTCGATAATGTTAAGGCTATATATAATATGCATTTGAAACGTGTTGTTCCTATGGCTAAATTGAGTGCTGCAGAGAAGCTTGATTTCGCTACCGCTACAATTTGCAACATTTGTGATAAGCCACTTGATTCCACAGATGTTAAAGTTAGAGACCATTGTCACCTGACTGGTAAAAAGAGAGATGGCGCTGCACATTCTAAATGTAATTTGAATTTCAAGCTACCTAACTTCATCCCCATCTTTTTCCATAATATGAGCGGGTATGATAGCCACCTCTTCATCAAACAATTGTTCGAGCATGAAGAGAGGGTGGATTGTATCGCTCAAACTAAGGAAAAGTATGTTTCATTCACGAAACATGTTTTTGTTGATGAGTACTTGGGAAAAGATGGGAAAAATCATAAAATGTTCATGAAGTTGCGCTTTTTAGATAGCTATAAATTTCTTTCTGATCCGCTGCATTCTCTAGCTGAAAATCTGACTACGGAACAGTGTGTTGAGACAGCGAGAGCATTTCAAGATCGCGAACAATTTAAGCTAATGACGCGAAAAGGCGTATTTCCGTATAGTTTTATTACATCTATCGATAAATTGGAGCATAAAGGTTTACCTTCTCAAAATGACTTTTTCGATAATTTATCGAATGAACACATTTCGAATGAGGATTATCGTAGAGCTGAGCGTATTTGGAAGATATTCAAATGTAAAACGCTTGGGGATTATTCAGACGTATATCTGAAATCGGATGTTTTGTTATTATGCGATGTTTTTGAAAATTTTCGGAAGGTTAGTTTGAAGACATACAAGTTGGACCCATGTCAATATTATACAGCCCCTGGTCTATCGTGGGATGCTATGTTGCGCTACACAAAAGTGGAATTGGAACTCTTAACTGACATCGACAGTAGAGGGTTTACAGCGGCGGAGAGGGATCATGTGGACGGATGTGGACGGTGGACGGATCATGTGGACGGTGGACGGATCATGTGGACGGTGGACTGGAGGTGGGCGGGAGGTGGACGGGAGGTGGACGGATCATGTGGACGGTGGACGGATCATGTGGACGGATGTGGACGGTGGACGGATCATGTGGACGGTGGACGGATCATGTGGACGGTGGACGGATCATGTGGACGGTGGACTGGAGGTGGGCGGGAGGTGGACGGGAGGTGGACGGATCATGTGGACGGTGGACGGATCATGTGGACGGTGGACGGATCATGCGGACGGTGGACGGATCATGTGGACGGTGGACGGATCAGGTGGACGGTGGACGGGAGGTGGGCGGGAGGTGGACGGGAGGTGGACGGGAGGTGGACGGGAGGTGGACGGATCAGGTGGACGGTGGACGGGTGGAGACAGTGCAGGTGGCGGCGGCGGCGGTGGTGGTGGCGGTGGCGGAGGTGCAGGAGCCGAGGGGCTGAGGAGGATCTAGGATCTGAGGAGTGAACGACCGGAGGTATAGCCTTCGAGCCGAATAATGCATAGACCTAAAATTGCCATTTCCACGTTCTCGCGTAGGTAGAATATAATTTATCACATCTATTAAATTCTCAAGTTATGAGGTAGTGTGACGTAACAATGAACGATTAACTACGACATATAATGCCTAGAAGAAGACAGTCGAAAAATTATCATCCTGATGAAATCTTTGTTCTGAACCATTCCTATCATAATAATGAAAAGTCAGGGGGTTCGGCCGCAGATGTCCCAGGTAATAAAATCCTCACCGTGCGCTTTATCGTTGACCCTCACAGCAGGTAACCTCACAAATTCCATAATATATGAATTAAACTATTTGATGTGCCAAACCGAATTCGTACGTCTACTAATTCAATACGATAAATGCCTGCATCGAATTTCATTCCACTCATTACAATTATATAATGATACGATACACAATTTTTCATTCGATCCATAAAATCTTGCACACATATGATATCATTTATATATTATTTTTTTGTTCGTTTTCTCTCTTCTCTCTCATCGAACTTTCCCATCAAAAACGTTATGCTATTTTGATTGATTTTCGCTGCATAGAGTGTTCAATGAAATATTCGTGAGGTGGAGTTAGATTTGCATAAGTTATTTTCTCTATATCCCATTAAATATGATGGAATATATCAACAAAACGAATTGGGGTTGAATTATCAGAAATTACCAAAATGAGATGTTCTTCAATCAGCAAATACATTCATTCTATAGATATTTTCAGATATTTGAGGAATCTAGCGATCAATGTCCGATTGACATCATCCACTCTTTTGTATCCCGAAACAATGAATAATAGATGCATTTTTTCATGTCTAGGTTCTTTTATGGTAGCCTCAGTTTAGATGAATTCTGCCGGCAAATGATGGAAGAAGAGGAATTGCAGGGATTTTTATACGAAATTTATAGATTTCTACCCGCTAGCATCATCGAAAAGTACAAACTTAATCGGGATTCGGATGAAGAAGAAGTAGATGAGGATGCAGACTCGCAAGAAAGAGACGGAGGTTTTGAATCTAATTAAATCATAATTATCATTATTGTATATATTTTGTAAATATATTTATTTTAATTAATGTTATGTTGCCAAATATCATTGTAATAACTTGTATATATTGTTGAAATAATCTCTTGTGTCGAGCATCAGTGTTGCATATTTTGTACAAATACAATTGAATCGTAATTAGTAATCTCATGAATTTGATAATTTATTCCAAGTCCGATTGACATCATCCACTCTTTTGTATCCCGAAACAATGAATAATAGATGCATTTTCTCATGTCTAGGTTCTTCTTTCGAATTTCTCCAAGATACGATGATTTTCAATCATCCTTGGTTTTTACTGACAATCAATCAAATAATTAGGAAACACATATCGTATATGGCATAGTACAAAACAAAAATTGATATATATTATTTGTCCTTTGCACATGTCGTTCTTTCATTACTGGTATACATCGAATAAAACTCAATCCGGTAGTGATTATAATTGATACATTCAGCTATATAATAATCTAAGAGATATATAGAATATAACACCATCTGCATTGAAAAGTGAAATAACTTATAGATTTTTTAAATGCCCATAGGTTTTCGAGCTCCATAATACCTCAGTTTCTGGTATACTTATATTTCTACTTTGTATAATCAACTATCAGAATAATCTTAGCACTAGCGCCATCTACACTGAATGGTGGAAATAATTATCGGTATTGGTTTATCTTCGAAAATAATATACACTATATGACATCTATCGGTACAAATTGTTGGATGAGGGTAATGGAAACATGAAGAAAAGAGAAGAAAGCTGCTCTTCACGGGACGTCAAACTTCCAAATCTGTTCATGTGATTAAAATAAACTAGAAATTTTATGCGGCATCTCGCGGTTGGGGGTCAGGTATTTTCTAACCACAAGACGATTTCATTTGAAAATCATCAACTGGTGGATGCGATTGAACCTGTAATATAGTAGCAGACAAACTAATGAACAGAGATTTTGCGTGTGCTACAACGTTGCTTGTATCACAACTTTTGTGATTTGTGGTCCTTTATTGATTCGAAAGAGATTCTAATACCTATCCGACAACAATAATATACTTAACATCTCCCGTTAAAATAAAAATAACAACATAATTACAAAGTACTTTGATAGATAATGCCGATATACCTCAATAAAGTTACGATACATTTCATTTCTTTGGTATTTTCAATACTCGTAGGTGACGATGTTATTGCTCTCATCCTATCGATTAATTCATTTACATCAGTCCAATTTTCCCACTCGTACACCAAGTTTTCTGGAATTTTATCCGCATTATTCGTACTAATTCGTTTTGATGGAAATCCTCTTCCGGTATCAATCTGCCCTGGCCCCTTTCTGTTACGGTTTGGTGGAAATAATAACGAAATAACGAATCTATACTTCCAAGATGAATTGGCGTTTGTAGAATTCCTCTGGTCATATTTCTTTTTATGTGCACTACGCATAATTAATATTTTCTTGTATTCTCTCAAGTCTTCTTCGGTGTATTCCGCAGGTTCCTTCTTGGGCAGAAGTTGCTTCAAACCTTCTGTCAGATGAATTTTCTCATCATGGATTATTAATTTATCCTCTTCAATATTCACTGGTGTATTGCCAATATTCAATGAGACATCCTATGGGGATATGATGCAATTCATGCTCAGTGAATTCCGTCAGACCATTTCTATGAGTTTTGAGGAATTTTACGAAAGCAGTTGTTTCTGACTTCATTGTAGATGATTCAGAGTTTATTTAACTTTGCAGACTGAATGAAATTCAACAAACACATTATATTCATAGTTTTTTATTCAAATCTGATATTATTTGGGATTTACTATAATACAACAGTGCATTACTCGACAAACAATTGGAAGCTTCACAAAATCCAAATATTATTTCTTCTATACTCAAAACAGTTTGGTTAGTTTTAATCCAATGAGCTGCAGAATTCAAAAGATTATGATAGAAAGCACAAAAGTTCAAATCGTTGATCATGGTTATTCTATGTGATACCAGACACATCTCGGCACTCAAAATATCTGCAACATCCCCCTCCATCAAGTCAAATTTAACGTGATATTTGACAATATATGCCTTTTCTTCGAGATATTTTCTCTACCAGGTGAATATCCGGATTAGCAATTTTTGGAGTTCTTCTCATGCGAAATTTGGTAGTTGACGTCTGACATCTGAACACTAGCGTCGTACGTGAGGAGGCGTTAGACTCGGAGGTTAGGTGAGGCCTCGAGACGCTAGATTCAGAGGTTAGGTTAGGTTAGGTTAGGCCTCGAGACTCTAGATTCAGAGGTTAGGTTAGGTTAGGTCTCGAGACGTTAGATTCAGAGGTTAGGTTAGGTTAGGTTAGGCCTCGAGACTCTAGATTCAGAGGTTAGGTTAGGTTAGGTCTCGAGACGTTAGATTCAGAGGTTAGGTTAGGTCGGAGACCTAACCTAACCTAACAAACTAACGTACGAGTATTGAAAATACCAAAGAAATGAAATGTATCGTAACTTTATTGAGGTATATCGGCATTATCTATCAAAGTACTTTGTAATTATGTTGTTATTTTTATTTTAACGGGAGATGTTAAGTATATTATTGTTGTCGGATAGGTATTAGAATCTCTTTCGAATCAATAAAGGACCACAAATCACAAAAGTTGTGATACAAGCAACGTTGTAGCACACGCAAAATCTCTGTTCATTAGTTTGTCTGCTACTATATTACAGGTTCAATCGCATCCACCAGTTGATGATTTTCAAATGAAATCGTCTTGTGGTTAGAAAATACCTGACCCCCAACCGCGAGATGCCGCATAAAATTTCTAGTTTATTTTAATCACATGAACAGATTTGGAAGTTTGACGTCCCGTGAAGAGCAGCTTTCTTCTCTTTTCTTCATGTTTCCATTACCCTCATCCAACAATTTGTACCGATAGATGTCATATAGTGTATATTATTTTCGAAGATAAACCAATACCGATAATTATTTCCACCATTCAGTGTAGATGGCGCTAGTGCTAAGACTATTCTGATAGTTGATTATACAAAGTAGAAATATAAGTATACCAGAAACTGAGGTATTATGGAGCTCGAAAACCTATGGGCATTTAAAAAATCTATAAGTTATTTCACTTTTCAATGCAGATGGTGTTATATTCTATATATCTCTTAGATTATTATATAGCTGAATGTATCAATTATAATCACTACCGGATTGAGTTTTATTCGATGTATACCAGTAATGAAACAACGACATGTGCAAAGGACAAATAATATATATCAATTTTTGTTTTGTACTATGCCATATACGATATGTGTTTCCTAATTATTTGATTGATTGTCAGTAAAAACCAAGGATGATTGAAAATCATCGTATCTTGGAGAAATTCGAAAGAGGAACCTAGACATGAGAAAATGCATCTATTATTCATTGTTTCGGGATACAAAAGAGTGGATGATGTCAATCGGACTTGGAATAAATTATCAAATTCATGAGATTACTAATTACGATTCAATTGTATTTGTACAAAATATGCAACACTGATGCTCGACACAAGAGATTATTTCAACAATATATACAAGTTATTACAATGATATTTGGCAACATAACATTAATTAAAATAAATATATTTACAAAATATATACAATAATGATAATTATGATTTAATTAGATTCAAAACCTCCGTCTCTTTCTTGCGAGTCTGCATCCTCATCTACTTCTTCTTCATCCGAATCCCGATTAAGTTTGTACTTTTCGATGATGCTAGCGGGTAGAAATCTATAAATTTCGTATAAAAATCCCTGCAATTCCTCTTCTTCCATCATTTGCCGGCAGAATTCATCTAAACTGAGGCTACCATAAAAGAACCTAGACATGAAAAAATGCATCTATTATTCATTGTTTCGGGATACAAAAGAGTGGATGATGTCAATCGGACATTGATCGCTAGATTCCTCAAATATCTGAAAATATCTATAGAATGAATGTATTTGCTGATTGAAAAACATCTCATTTTGGTAATTTCTGATAATTCAACCCCAATTCGTTTTGTTGATATATTCCATCATATTTAATGGGATATAGAGAAAATAACTTATGCAAATCTAACTCCACCTTACGAATATTTCATTGAACACTCTATGCAGCGAAAATCAATCAAAATAGCATAACGTTTTTGATGGGAAAGTTCGATGAGAGAGAAGAGAGAAAACGAACAAAAAAATAATATATAAATGATATCATATGTGTGCAAGATTTTATGGATCGAATGAAAAATTGTGTATCGTATCATTATATAATTGTAATGAGTGGAATGAAATTCGATGCAGGCATTTATCGTATTATTATCCATATAATAATCATATGTAGCTTGAATTAGATTATTGATGGTAATGGAATTGATGATCTCCACGGTGAATTTCCAAATCATTCGATGAAGAGCTCTCCATTATAAAATATAATCGTTTGAATATGACGACAAATATATCGACTTTCCTCCCTGCTCGCAGTGGCGAAGGTTCATCGATCTGTGTGAACTTCTGTGTTGAACTATCTGAATACGATTATTCGATGAATTCCTAATGACTAATATACAGTTGTTAAATCATATGATTCAATAGACAGGTGTTTTATATGAGTATACCTCATCGCAGGTTTCACATTTTGTAAGTGGTATCAGTAGAGATATTAGTGATTTTTATATGAAATACATCCAAATAGCAATATTAATAAGTGAGACATGATTCTTCAATGTGGTTAAAAATCTACTTTTCTTCTTTTGTCTCTATGGATTCAACTGTCTTGAACTCGCGCATTATAATGGAACACCCTGTATATCAATGCATTTTTGGATTCTATGTTAATAATCATATATATTGACTTTCCTTCCTGCTCGCAGTGGCGAAGGTTCATCGATCTGTGTGAACTTCTGTGTTGAACTATCTGAATACGATTATTCGATGAATTCCTAATGACTAATATACAGTTGTTAAATCATATGATTCAATAGACGTGTGTTTTATATGAGTATACCTAATCGCAGGTTTGACATTTTGTAAGTGCTAGCACCAGAGATATCAGTGATTTTTATATGACATACATCCAAATAGCAATATTAATAAGTAAGACATGATTCTTCTTCTTTTTCGTCTCTATGAATTCAACTGTCTTGAAGTCGCGCATAATATTTCATTTGATAGGCTGTATATGAAGTATAGTCTTGAACTCGCGTATTCACATCAGGTTCCTACGTTCCGATATTTGTATCAATTCCGTTTGATTATTTATCCCGCATAAGATGGTTCTTTTCATGAGTATAGGGCGAAATAGAATTTTATTACCACCGGAGAGAATTAGGAGCTTGATATGAAATTTCATTGGAGTAAAACTGAGTCATAAAATCCCAAATATTCGATTCGAAGTTGTTGGTGACCAACGTCCAGTCCATACAAGTATCATTTCGATCCATCCTGTATATTTTTTTTCTTCGCATACGAGGATATCACCTTATACTACAATAAAATCTATCTGCACTAGCAATTCTATGTTTTTCTCTAATCTCCCCTGTATAGACATTCTTTCGATCCATCCTGTATATTATTTTTACGATAGCTCACACGTAGAATAACCCCATATATAACCTCTGAGGGAGCGAATTGCTTCATTCATTATATACATATCCTTTGTTTTTTCAGTAGAGAGCCATTCTAATCCAAAAATTCGACGCCATATTGATTTTTTCTTTCTAGAAGACCATCTTATTTCATATTTTCAATGGCATGTTCGATTTTCTCTATAGGTGACTTACCCAATTTATATTTCCATCAAACGCCATATTTGTTTTCTCTAGGCGGTCATCTTGATTATTTTGATCGATGCCATGTTTTCGGCCCATCCTGTTCTAATACACGCTGATTTACCACTATGCGCAAAGATAGCCGTCTGCTTGACCCATTTTTCCCTTATCGATTCTATTTATGCGTATTTACATCATTTTTCAATACACCCAGTATATAATTCTTTCGATACATTCTGTATACCAATTTTTTATATATTCCGTATATAATTTTTCGATAAATCAAACGCTGAAATCACTCTGCACTTCTGGACGCCAAATTGTACCAATGTTTTCTCTGGTCCATCCTGTATTTATTTTCTCCCAACAACTGACAAAGTCCTTACTATTTGAAGGTAGACGTACGAATTCGGTTTGGCACATCAAATAGTTTAATTCATATATTATGGAATTTGTGAGGTTACCTGCTGTGAGGGTCAACGATAAAGCGCACGGTGAGGATTTTATTACCTGGGACATCTGCGGCCGAACCCCCTGACTTTTCATTATTATGATAGGAATGGTTCAGAACAAAGATTTCATCAGGATGATAATTTTTCGACTGTCTTCTTCTAGGCATTATATGTCGTAGTTAATCGTTCATTGTTACGTCACACTACCTCATAACTTGAGAATTTAATAGATGTGATAAATTATATTCTACCTACGCGAGAACGTGGAAATGGCAATTTTAGGTCTATGCATTATTTGGCTCGAAGGCTATACCTCCGGTCGTTCACTCCTCAGATCCTAGATCCTCCTCAGCCCCTCGGCTCCTGCACCTCCGCCACCGCCACCACCACCGCCGCCGCCGCCACCTGCACTGTCTCCACCCGTCCACCGTCCACCTGATCCGTCCACCTCCCGTCCACCTCCCGTCCACCTCCCGCCCACCTCCCGTCCACCGTCCACCTGATCCGTCCACCGTCCACATGATCCGTCCACCGTCCGCATGATCCGTCCACCGTCCACATGATCCGTCCACCGTCCACATGATCCGTCCACCTCCCGTCCACCTCCCGCCCACCTCCAGTCCACCGTCCACATGATCCGTCCACCGTCCACATGATCCGTCCACCGTCCACATGATCCGTCCACCGTCCACATCCTTCCACATGATCCGTCCACCGTCCACATGATCCGTCCACCTCCCGTCCACCTCCCGCCCACCTCCAGTCCACCGTCCACATGATCCGTCCACCGTCCACATGATCCGTCCACCGTCCACATGATCCGTCCACCGTCCACATCCGTCCACATGATCCCTCTCCGCCGCTGTAAACCCTCTACTATCGACATGGTGAATTTCTTTAAGAAGGGAATAAGAGGCGGTGTCAGCCAGTGTAGTATGAGAAGCCATGTAGCTAATAATAAATTCCTCCCAAATTTCAACCCTGATGATCCATCGTCGTTTATAATGTATTTGGATGCGACCAACTTGTATGGTCATAGTATGTCGCAACCACTACCTACATCTGGTTTCACATGGTTAACTGATGTTGAAATCTCAAATTTGGATATCTCGAATGTTGCAGATGATGATCCGTTCGGGTATGTTCTCGAAGTAGATATTCACTACCCTGAAAATTTACATGATGCACACTCGGATTTACCTTTTCTTGTGGAAACCATCAGCCCGCCAGGTTCAAAATCCGCTCATAAGAAACTGATTCCGAATTTATCGAATAAGTTAAATTATATAATCCATTATCGAAATTTGAAACAGGCGATTAGAAATGGTTTAATCTTGACGCGAATACATAGAGTTCTTAAATTCAATCAATCTCGCTGGTTGAAGAAATATGTAGACCTCAATACTGAGATGCGCAATAAAAGTACGAACAAAGCCGATAATGGATTATTTAAAAAGATGGTCAACTGTGTGTATGGTAAAACTATGGAAAATGTCGATAGAAGGACCGATATCAAACTTGTGACCCATTGGGAGAGTATCGGGAAGCGGAAGGGTGCTAATGCATTAACGGCCCTTCCCAATTATAAGACTTGCACGATATTTCATGAAAATTTCGTTGCAATTCACATGGGTAGGGTTAGCGTGCATTATGATAAACCGCTCTATGTGGGCTTCAGCATATTAGATGTGTCGAAAATTGTAATCTATGATTTCTTATATGATTGTATCAAGAAAAATTTTCCTGGAACATCATCATCATTATTGTATACTGATACTGATTCCCTCATCTTGAAAATTGATAGCGAAAATTTCTATGATTTTATGAAAGAAAACATAGAATATTTCGACACGTCTAATTATCCTGTAAAAAATAACTTCAACATGCCTCGCACAGAATCGATCGTCGGCAAAATGAAAGATGAATTCCCAAACAACCCCTTAATTAGTTTTTATGGTACTGGCGCCAAAGCTTATTGCGTCAAATCAACGACTAGCGAGGTGAAAAAAGCGAAAGGCGTTTCCAGGGCTGTTATAAGAAACGAACTATCTCTAGATAGTTATAAAGACATTGTGGAGAAAGGTGGTTTGATATTTCGCAAGATGAATACTTTTCGTAGCTATAAGCATGACATCTTCACGGAGATGAGAAACAAAGTTGCTCTTTCATATCACGACGATAAGCGGTTTATTATTCCCAATACTGTCAGAACTCTTCCTTGGGGTCATAATGATATCGATTTTTATCGATTTAGTCCAGAGCAAAATTCAATTTGGTTACATCAGGCAATAAGCGACTTGTCGCAGAATGATCAGGGGGAGGATAATGAACGGTCCAAAAGATTAGACTCGCTAATTGAAATGTTGATGGAGCAATTAGAACCTCAGCAGTGAGCTCTATACCGGGAGAGGGGGTAGGGGGAGGGGAGGATTGTTTGCTACATGCCCTATAAGGGGTATAAGATATTTCCATTCCTCCGAGTTGGTGACTAGCTGCGATATTGGCAACAGCAGTTGAGATGACTACCGAGGTCAGCGAGACGCTTGCGAAACTTTCAATTCAGGAGCATGATAAAGAAAAGGGGAAAGCTGTGAGTATATTTTTTATTCGATAATATTCTCGATTTTGGGAATCATTTCCATATTATAAATGTATATTTTCTTGTTGCAGCCTTCCAAAAACGTTGTTGGGCAGCAAGGCATAGACAATTTCACGGATGAAGGATACGATGACGTCGAATGCAGCGAGAAAGCACTTGGGCGAAATAAATTTATGAATGTCCCTCGGTCATTCTTATGTACATTATGTAATCGAACACTTCGCGAAACAATTGTGGCAGGTGTTGCTCCTATTTGTTGCAATGTACGCAGCAAAGTTTATATTTACCATTTTTGAAGTTATGTAATCGAAAACTTCATGAAACAATTGCGGTAGGTGTTGCTCCTATTTGTTGCAATATACTTATGTAGTGAAGTTTATATTTACCATTTTTGAAGTAATAATATTTTTCTATACTCGAAACATTTATTGAAATATTATTGCGCAGTAGGCTATAATCCCCCCACCCCTCAGCCATTCTTGATATTCTTCACCGCAAAGGTGTGTTAGAGTCAG
The DNA here is from genome assembly GCA_029955515.1 of Chrysomela aeneicollis. Classification (NCBI taxonomy): domain Eukaryota; kingdom Metazoa; phylum Arthropoda; class Insecta; order Coleoptera; family Chrysomelidae; genus Chrysomela; species Chrysomela aeneicollis. The sequence continues at coordinate 4,998,714 of JARUHQ010000008.1, read as the reverse complement.
TTGTACGAAAGGCGGCCACCATGAAACTACTCGCTGTTGACATGCAAGGTTTCGTGCTTGGTGATAATAGTGTATTCCACCCCAAAGAAATATCTATCACAGATGGGGAGAAAACTAATCATTACATATTGAAACCGCCTAAGCCCTATAACAGTTTAACTCGGAGTGAAAAAAAGCAAGTAACCTATGTGGAACGAAACATCCACGGTATAAGATACTCGAGTGGGCTCATCGACTATGATCAACTGATGGGTGAGGTGCTTGAGCCTATTGCGAGCGCTAGTATAGTTTATGTGAAGGGGCATCAACAGTTTGAGATTTTACAACAGTATGTAGAACAATTGGCCTATAAGCCATACATTGTGAATATTGAAAAATATCAGCATGATATGTGTCTTCAAAACCCTGTACCAGTATTCGAAAAAGAAGCTGCTCTATGTATGAATCATACGCTATCTGCAAGGGTTAATTGTAGCTTGAGGCAATCGCATGCAGTATGGAGTTGGGTCTCTCAACATTTGAAATGGTGATGAAACATTTATATTCCAACATATTGTACTTATGATGTAAATAAATAAATATATATATTGTCATTCGAGATTATTTTACCTGACACCTTCCACACCAATTTCCTTATGGGCGAAGTAGAGAATGCCTGACGCGACAGTTGGTATGATCGGTGACATCCGGTATGGGAGATGGCAGTTGGTAAATTATAGTTGGTGCGGTAGGTGGCGCTTCACTTCTGTCAAAAGTCATACATCCCAAATACAACCAACTACGGGTACAGAACACTTCCTAATTGACAGTTGGCATGATTGGCGATAACTGACGTGACAGGTGACAATTGGCAGGGCAGCTGTCACGGCGGCCATCTTAGGCGGAAAGAGCATTGAAAAGCGGAGGAGGTAGCAATTTTAACCATAGCGATTTCAACTCCTGAGTCGAGCAGTAGTCATTGAATTGTTATAGAAGCATCTACAAGTGAGCATTCAATTATGTCTGGACAATATCGAAATATGTCCATGAGACAAATGGTGGCCGCCATACGGGAGAGACAACGCACCAACCCGGTGGAGATCGACGAAATGGTGCAGAGACACTTGGACGAGCGGCGGGCCGATGAAGCAATGCGGGAGATAATGGCTGTGGAGATTCCAGAACTCGACCCTGGATCAGACTCTGATGAAACCATCATTTTATCTCCCGTTATCACAAGAAGGGAGCTACGTAGGAAGAAGAAGTCGAGAGTGCCGCCTTACACGGCTAAAAGGTTGAAGCCGAAAGTGAAGTGAACAAATATATATCGTTTTTTATATTATATATTTCAATAAATTTTTTCATAATACAAATTGTTTGTCATGATTTGAATACACCATTAATAAGTAAGAAGTGGTCCTCAAGTGTCTACCGTTTCAATTTCTCTCGTAGATGCCTAACTGTTCTCACAAAAGAAGTGAAAATCCCATATTTATGTGAATCACAGTCGCACACGCAATAACAATAATGCATACATTTCCTGCATGCAAGCCCATCTACGACATCGTTGTATTCGAATAGATAGAAACACTTTCTGCGGCAGCAATAACGCCTTGATGTAACTGGGCATTGATACTCCAACGCGCGAACCATGTTAGACGGAGTTTAAATGATGTCTGAGAAGTAGGGCGAATATTAGAAACCAAAGTGGTGGGCGTTAACAAGAAGTGGGCTAGTGTAATGAGGTCCGAGCGTAACGACCAATGGGAGAAGCCAAAGGGCTGGGCCTCAACAAGTGGGAGGGTCTCAAATTGGCTACGCCCACCCCCCCCCCCCCCCGAGGAAGCTCCGCCCCCAAAACTCCGCCCCACCCCAAACTCCGCCCCCCCAAAACTCCGCCCCCCCCTTGGAGCACCACCCCTAAGATCTGTGTCAAGGTGGGATTCGATCAGCACCCCCCCCCCCATGAAATCCAAAATCCTTGCCGAGGTATCAAAAAATTTGTGTCAAGGTGGAATTCGATCAGCACCCCCCCCCCCAGGAGCACCATAGTTTTCTCAGTTATATTAATGTTATATGTGAAAATATTGAAAATATTGTATTTAATACTGGGCGATATAATTTTTGAAACTTTTGTATATAAAATAAAATCGATAATTTAGTTTTTTTCATTTATTCATTGTACACTCTTACATAAATATATATATATACCCTCAAATTTCAAATATACTAAATAAAATCTTATGAACTATAAATATATACAAAATAAAAACTTATAAATAGAAAAATAAATAATCAAATATATACACTAATTCAATAGTCTCCTTCAATATCACCCCTATAATACCTAAATGTTGGAGCCGGCACCTCCAAATCCCTAGCCCTTCTTCGAAGTCTCTCTTCGAGGGGTAGGCACCAACACTTGTCCAAATGTTCGGAGGGCCCCCTATAAAAGTGGCCCACCACCTCGCAAAAGAATTTCTTGCTGAAATTGCAACCTCTGCAAATCCCTTGCCAGCAATCATTCCGATATTGCCGGCAGCTTCTACATCTATGGAAGTGCAGCCTTCTACCCATGCTGCATTCCCGGCATGTTGGGCGGCAGATTCCAAAGTTGGAATTCCTCAGCTTTTTACAGCACCTATCGCATCGGGCTCCGGAACTTGGTGACTGCGCTGGTACAGGAGATGGGGGCCCCGTTCTTGTCGTATTCGCCAACGAGCAACGCTGGCACATTCCCGTGCTGGGATTAAGGTATTCTGGCACGAAGGCGTCCCCGCAATTGTGGCAGCATATCGCCCCATTCGCGATAAGCGGCCTCACTGCAATAATTGGCTTGTTATCCCAGGCACTCGGATACATATTGACTGAAGAATAATTGAGGAGTTCTTCTCAAACTAGTGGTCGACTCAGGAGTTGAAACCGCTATGACCTCCGCTTTTCAATACTCTTTCCGACTAAGATGGCCGCCGTGACAGTCGCCCTGTCAATTGTCATCTGCCAGCTATCACCCGATATCAGTAGCGTCACTCGCCATCAGTAGCGCCACTTGCCATCAGTAGCGCCGCCTGCTATTAAGGCTAATGACCTTGAAACAGGGGCGCCATCTATCACAATCGCTATTATTTGCCATACCAAACTATCGCGAAGTGTTCCGTGCCCGTAGTTGGTCGTTGAGGTGTTCCGTGTCAGCTGTCATCCGCCATCAGTAGCGCCATCATCATCTGTCACCCGCCATCAGTCACTCCCACTCTCAGCTAGGAGGGAGGAAAGAGTACAAAAGCGAAGCGCCCACTCGAATTTATCATTCTGCTGCCTGCCTTCCTCTTCGACTAGACCTGCCTACTAGACGCTGCTAGATCAATTGTGAGTATTACCTTTTGACTGTGTATAGTGAATTTGTATATATCCCCATATTTTTGTACTTATGATTTTGTATTATATTCTAAGTGGTGAATCTGGGACTTGTAGATTTCTCTCGTTGTGATAACATCAGATTATTTCTGTTTCTTTGACTCTGAATATTTTTCTCATTGCATTAATATCGAATCATTTTCAAAGTGGAAGAAGTTGGGGCTTGAACATTTTTTCTCGTTGTGATAATATTAGATTATTTCTATTTGCCCGACTCTGAATGTTTGTTCCACATTGCTCCAATTTCGAATTATTTTTCAAAGCGGAAAATTCTTACTCTTGTTTTTTTTTGCATTATACTAATATTGAATCTTTTTCCAAGTGATAGAATCTGCAAACCGTTTCCATCTTCAACTAATTCTGCTGCCCGCCTTCCTCTTCGACTAGACCTGCCTACTAGACGCCGCTAGATCAATTGTGAGTATTACCTTTTGGTTGTGTATAGTGAATTTGTATATATCTCTAAATTTTTGTACTTGTGATTTTGTGTTATATTCTGAGTGGTGAATGTAGGACTTGTATATTTTTCTCATTGTGATAACATTAGATTATTTCTATTTCTTCGACTCTGAATGTTTTCTCATTGCATTAATATCGAATCATTTTCAAAGTGAAAGAAGCTGGGACTTTAACATTTTTCTCGTTGTGATAATATTAGATTATTTCTATTTGTCCGACTCTGAATGTTTTTCCTCACTGCTCCAATGTCGATTTATTTTTCCAAAGTGGAAAACTCTTACTCTTGTTTTTTTGCATTATACTAATATTGAATCTTTTTCCAAGTGATAGAATCTTCGAGTGTTTTCATCTTGAACTCATTCTGTTCGCTGCCTTCCTGTTGGGCTACTCAGACTAGACGCTCCTAGACCAACTGTGAGTATTACCTTTGAAGTGTGTATAGTGAATTTGTATACATCTTCATATTTTTGTACTTGTGATATCGAATTATATTCTAAGTGGTGAATGTAGGACTTGTACATTTTTCTCATTGTGATAACATTAGATTATTTCTATTTCTTTGACTCTGAATGTTTTCTCATTGCATTGATATCGAATCATTTTCAAAGTGATAGAAGCTGGGACTTTTGAACATTTTTTTCTCCTTGTGATAATATCAGATTATTTCTATTTCTCCAACTCTGAATGTTTTTCCTCATTGCTTCAATGTCGAATTATTTTTCCGAAGTGGAAAACTCTTACTCTTGTTTTTTTTCATTATACTAATATTGAATCTTTTTCCAAGTTGTAGAATCTTCAAGTGTTTTTTGGACCCGGTCTAGAAGACACCGTTGCTTGCCCTCCTCTCGAGCTACCACACCACCGGCAAATTTTTTTTGGAGTATTACTTCTGAACCAATTGTAAGTATTTCCTTGTGAGTGCATATAGTGAAATATAAATTTTCGAGTTCTATAACATACTTCATTCTCATTGTGATATAGTCGAGTTTTGCTAAGTGCTATAATAACCTATAACTTATAATATTTTTCTTTGCGATAATTTCATAATTTCTCTATACAATGCAATACACGACTTAACATGTTTTCATTGTTATAGAAATACGAGATGGCCTTCAACAACTCCGCCGCCGCCGCTCAATCCTCTGCCGCTCCCGACAATTCTGAGGAGCTCCAGCAATTAAGTAGGTTATTTTCAACTCTTTTTCTTGTAACACCATCCTAATATTTTTCTCGAAATTTTTTCAGGCATCAATTCATCATTTTTCGAGAACATCACCATGGACGCATTTGATGTTCCCGAAGATGAAATTGATCTTGGAGCTCTTCTCGCTAACACGTATGATAGCATGTGCGGCGACGATACCGTGGGTGCGGCTGGCACCCGGGGTAAGAAGAGGCCGGCGATGTCGCAAGGGGCATCTTCCAAGGGGGCTAAGATGAGCTGTCGCAGGGTGAGTGAATCATCTTCATCGTCGGAGAGTGAGGAGGATATGGCGCTTTCAGACAAAGCGTCAATGTTGGTTGAAAGCCTGCCCGAAGATGACAATGCTGATGATTTCGCGCCACAAACCAAGAAAATGAAGGTTTGTGGCGCGAAATCATCGGGATCTGTTGGGGGGAAAAGCATGTCCTCGTCAAAAAGGAAGGTTGCTAACCCCCTTCAACATATCTTTCTCGATGATAGCGAGGATGATTTTGCACCACCACCGCAACCAAAGAAAAAGATCTTTGGTAGCCGTGTTGGTGGAAAGAGGGCGTTATCATCGAGGGCATCGACGTCTTCGAAAGCGTCGCCCAAGGCACCTTCGAAGAAGAGGAAGATTAGTCCGAAGGCGGTTGCGGGGCCTTCTAAGGCCGGCCCTAGCAAGAAGGGCAAATCTTCCTCTTCTTCAATGATACTCCGCAAGTTCCTCAATAATAGTGGCAAGGCAAACCCCTACCGCGGAGGTGATATTGCTGAGTGGTACGCGGAACGGCGTACCGCTCAACAAGAGCGAAAGCCGGCAATCAACGTCCTCAGAGTGGACGTGATCAAGCCGGCTAGTGCTCGAACCAATGCGGACGGTGATGCGATCGCCGCCATTGATGAGGGAACCAGTGGAGTAGGCGCCGTGGGTGATGCATCGGAAGTGGCTAATGCCAATAAAATTGAACAGTCTGGAAGCATCAGCATCGTCACCATCTCCGACGATGAAGGTGCTACTGCTGCTGAGGCCGCGGATGTTGGCGAAAACAATGGTGGTGATGCCATCGTTCATGAGGCTGCAGTTGCCGCCACTCCGCCGCCTGATGACGAAGTCATCACCATCATTGTTTCCGCCGACGCCGCGCCACCTCATGGAGATGCCACCCCGCGACCTCCCCAACAACCATCGCCGGCGCTGGAGGCAGAGGTTGCGGCGACGCCCCCATCATCCCCACCACCACCATCGCCATCACCAGCAGCTGAGGCGGAGGTTGCGACACCATCCCCGGCGGGTATTGCGTCACCCTCGCCGCTAGCGGAGGATGTGCCGCCGTCGCAGCCGTCGCCGACATCTTCACCGGCAGCTGGAGGTGCGGCTTCGCCTTCACAGGCGGAGAGTGAGGATGCCGCGCCGCCGACGCCTTCCCCATCAACGCCTTCCCCGTCAAACAGCATTCCGCCGGGACCATTACTGCCTGCTACCCAACTAAGGAGATACAATGACGAGTTGGTGCGGTGGTTGGCAATGATGAGCGACCGCAAAACGAGAACCCTTCACGACAACGCGCTGGTTGAAGCTCAGATTGCTGAGCTTCAGCGAATTTCTGCCATGCAGAAAGAGAGCATAGCCGAAATTGATGCGGAGGTTTCTCGTTATGGGGGACATGCCGACGCGAATGCTGTTTTACTGGGGAAGGAAACCTAGTTGTATATAGTTTTTTGTAAATTTTAATTAAGGCCCTAATTGTAAATAGTTTTTGTAAATATAAATTAAGATGTATATATAGTTGTAAGTATGTAAATAAATTATTGTAAATATTAGTAAAAGATGTGTGTATATAAAGATGATTGTGTATATAGTTGAAAATAAAGTTTTTATAAATATAAATAAAGGTGTATATAGTTGTGAATATATATTTATGTTTGTGTTCATTATATTATTTGCAAATTTTCATAATAAAATATATTAAATTCTGATGCGACTTTTTCTTATTGGGTGAAAATTGGGTAGGAAAGAAATAGGCGATAGGAAATGTCAACAGACTCATTTATTGAAAAAAAATTAAATACTTCAAACAATTGCAGATTTATCAAGCCAAGAATTGTGCTCTTCAGAAAATCCTAGCCACTTGACAAATATCTTATTCCCCTTCGTTTTCAACACTTTTTCAACTAGATATGCATTTGGCTCAGCTGTTTTCAACAATTCCAATTCATAAAAGCATCCCTTGATAGGGCGACCTTTGACATCTTTGATGTTGTATGTCGTCGGATTGGTAATATTCACTTTAGATATGGTGAATAATTCTGTGGAAAAATTGGCTGAGTATCCTTTCTCGAAAACTCCTTTGAATTTGCTTATTCTGACAACATCTCCAACATTATATTTTGCCGGTGGCGCTATTTTCAGGTGGCTATATACTTTAAGTATTGTTGAAGGTGTTACGTCAGCAGGTTTCATACCAATTGTTCTATGTTTTCTATTATTATACTCGTTAGCAAAATTTGCGAGAATGTCGAGCCACTTATAGTCACCTCTGGCGGAGAATTCTCTATAGATCCAAGTCTTCAATGTTCTAATTACTCGCTCCACAATAGCTGCTTTCATTATACTATAAGTTGAATAGTGATTGATCTTATATCTCTGCATCAAATTTTCGAAGCGTGAATTGTAGAATTCTTTGCCTAAATCACTTTGAATATTTTTTGGAGAATATTCAGCTCGCTTCAGCACTTTTTCCATAGCTTTTGTCACTTCCACACCAGTTTTATTTTTTATCGGTTCAACCCATAAATATCTTGAATAGCAATCGATAACGAATAATATATATCGATAGCCCATATTCTCATCTGCATATATTTGCATTTCAGCCAAATCAATTTGCCACAGGTCAGCAAATCCTTTGATTATCGTTCTCCTCCTTTTGAAGTTACGCCTCGCGGGTTTGTGTAATTCATTAGCAATCACCCTTTTGGTTGGGCTTATTTTCATCTTCCACTTCGTAGATTTCCCGCTGCGATTACTTCGGCTTTCATTCATATACTAATAACTAATCTTCCAAACTCGCATATACATATGGCGCTCGCACTTTGAAAAATCAACGTATGATACCTTCTTCACGCAATTCCTCTATTATCGACATTATTTCATTATCATGCCCTGTATGACCAACCATTTTAGAACTCCACAATAATCGAAGACGTTCCACCAATTCTGCAGCATCATTCCAATAAACAAATTCTTTCCGTTTTCTATTCAGAACTTTTTTGCGCGGTATTGACCCCACTACTCCTTTACCGCCTTTGATATCAAATCGTTGAGGATTACTCCTCATATAATGTGGGCTATCTATGAGAGGTTTGATGATTTGTCGATATTTATTTTTCGAGTTAGAGGATTCAGCATTCAAACCTCCTCTAATATCATAATTTTTATATGCGGATCCTGTAGTCTTCAGAATGGAGGTATATATATCTGCTTATCTCGATCGCTAATAGATCCAGGTGCTTGATTCATAAAAATCAAATCATATAGTTCAGAAGAAGCTGGAAATACCTTACTCCTTCTATTATCACGCCATAATTCGATTTGATCATTCAAAAAACGGATTTCCATATTACCCATCCTTAATTTACCCGTTTTGGGATCGATACGAACACCATATACTGTATCATAATTAGATTTTCCAGTTTTCAAGTTATCCAAATGCTGCTGCACTCGATCTTGTAGAGTTGTTGTATCAATAGCGGTAGTATTATCGCTAGAAATGTGTGAAGTTGATGATGTTGGTGGTGTTTCCATCATTGTCACATAATCGAGTTCGCTCTGCATCAATTGCGAATTTTTGCTGGAATTTCCAGATTCCAAATGTTTATCAAACATTTCTGTAGCATCTCCCACCGTTTTCCTACGCATCGGCGTAGAATGGTGCGTAGGCTGCGGTATTTTAAGGATAGGTGGTACTTTCAGACCCGATATTTGGGAGGGGGCTATCGCTACCGCAGCAGCTTCTGAGATAGCTTTCAATGGTTTCGTTAGCGGTTTGTATACCTTCTCAAGCATTGTCTGATCGCTGAGGTGGGCGCTCTTCAAACTTTTGAATTTTTTTCTCACCGCATCAGTTGCTTCGACAAGTTTCTGCTTGAGACATATTTCATCCATTTTTTCACTGCTAGATGCGCTCATTTTGCCATCCAGCGATCGAATGATTCAACCACATCAGGGTATCACGGATATATGAAGCAATCAAACCCTTTTCTATAGCGTCCCTCGCAAATCTCACTATCCTTATCGATAACGAGAAAACCATATTTATCCGTCCAACTATGTGCGCACATATCCCGAAATTGATTGAATGTCACATCTGGGGATACATGATCGGAAAATATGTGATGAAGATTCATTTCGTCCTGTTTGAACATGATTATGAAATTCGCATTATCGCGAATTAGTTGTTTAGGCACTCTCGAATAGGTTTGCGCAAGATAGAAACAATCGACATTCCTATGGCGCCCCATCGAAAAATAAGATCTAATCACATCCTGTTTCTCACATATAACATCATCGAATATAAATATACTCTCAGGTTTTGCATCGGCAGGTTCAACTATGTCTGCATTGTTACTGTAAGTGTGATAACCCAACCCCTTTATCGGTTCCAATACTTTACGTAAATACTCATACTTGGGTTGATACAATGATTTTGAATAGAGGTATATGTTGGCGAATCGTAAGCCATTCTGATTGGTGAGCAGTGATATCATAACATTCGTCTTGCCACAATTCGATGGACCAATAATCAAACTTCGAATTGTATTGGGAAATAGATCCCCATGCCTACGCTGTGGAATTGCACTATTTCCTAACCCAACTTTTTCATCAAAATTTTCCACACTGAATGTCTCATTTTGTCGAACAATCTGCATCATGCGACTGCCAAGTACTTTATAATGATCTGCGAGTGTCGCAAAGCTCATTTATATCATGAACACCAAGCGATACACTTCAACAAAGAAAAAAAGTTGGCGAATTTGTCGTAAGGGGAACACAACAAATATAATGAAGGGAAAAAGGCGCTTTGGTATGGGGTGCGGCGGTAGTGTGCTGAAAAGGAAAAAGAAGCGGACCACGCCCAAACGCATGAGAAAGATAGCTTTTGGATCGGGAATAGTGCACAAAGTTCGACATGCGCTACGCCAAATGGGGAACAGGGGAACGCTCACCAGAAACTTGGGTGAAACAACTCTAAAGGCCGTCGGTGCAGCTAAAAAATTCGTGAGAATGGCAGGAGGAAGGAGAAATATTCGAACACCCCGCATAATACCAATCCCCAAAGTTGGCGGCATTCTCCCACTAATCCCAATTTTCGCGGGATTATCAGCATTGGGTAGTTTGGCTGCAGGCAGTGCAAGCGTTGTTCGTGCTATCAATTCCGCCAAAGAAAGTAAGGAGAAACTCGCTGAGGCGAACCGCCACAACACACATATGGAGGCTATTGCTCTAGGTAAAATGGGCAAGGGGGTCTATCTGAAACCATACCGCAAAGGGTTGGGTATCTATTTGAAGTCCCAAACTCCAAAAAACTAGATGGCCTACCTCGAAGGGCTTTAACAGATGTGGACCTATCACGACATATAAAAAAGATAGGAATACCAAACTTTCGAGGTATATATATGAGGGATAATTTACCCTCATCCGGCCCATATCGTACAGAATCCGCCATATTGAATTTAGATAGCGAACAAGGTGATGGCACACATTGGGTTGCATATAAAAAAAGCGGTAAAGTAGTCGAGTATTATGATAGCTATGGCGATTTACCCCCACCAAAAGAGTTGGTGAAATATCTGAATAGAGGACCGCAGGCGCTTAGAGCTACCAAAATAGTATATAACTATGAGCGCCAACAAGAATACAACACAGTCTGGTGCGGGCATTTGTGCTTGAAATTTCTCTCGAAGAAGAACACAAACGAAAAGTAGCTCATCATGGATCGAGAAAGCATCAAAGAAATGGCCCATGCGTTGTTAGCTTACTCTAAATCACGCTCTCTCTTAAAAATGACTGAGAAAGAACTCGCCGACCTACCAAAGGAAGTATTGATTGGATTGGCCTCCCAAGAAATAGCTCTAGTATGGGATAAGCTACCGCAACGATTGAAAGACGATCCAGAGGTGTCGAAATACCAATTTTGTGAGGATCATCATCACGAGAAATGCGATAATCAACCAGACGGTGTTGATGTCAACGATGGACCAATACCACGAAAAGTGTTTTGCTGCTTTTGTCGAATGAAAATGTAGATGTGGCAATATGTAATAAAAAATTTTTTATATATAAATGATTATCAATGCGAAAATAAAAACATTCTTCAATGTCTCGCATAGCGATCAAGTTGCAGCTGTTGAATGTTCATTGAGGTTTGTTACCCATTTTCGCCGTTTTCTTTACACACCACCAACATTATGTCGCAAACATTCACCATATCGGGTGGTCATAGTGTTTTGAGCGCTGATTTTTACCCACCAATTGAACTAGATGCGAGAAGAACTTACGGTTTGGGATTACACGGCTTTTATTCTTACAATTCCATAGCCAATATAGATGAGACTAATAACGCTTTGGGTTATTGGGATGAGAAAGAAGGTCGCATCTCTGAGAACTTGAAAATGATTCATATTCCACCAGGCGCCTATGAAATAGAAGAAATCAATAGAGTTATACAAGAAGCTATAGCATCTTCGAACCCCTCCTCTGATAGTAAAAAGAGTAAAAATAATATTGAATTTTATCTTCGAGCTAATAATAACACTCTAATGTGTGAAATGAAATCTTCATATGGAATTATGTTGTCAGTTGAGAATTCCATAGCCGAAGTGTTGGGTTTCGAGAAAAAATTCTACCCATCCAACTTTCTACATAAATCCACCAAGCCGGTGAAAATTATTAAAGTTCGCCTAATACGCATCGATTGCAATATCACGAGCGGGGCGTACCTGAATGGGGAAGAGGTTCACACGTTGTATGAATTCGACATCAATGTGGATCCTGGATATAAGCTGTCGAAGGAACCGAAAAACATTATATATCTACCAATCAGCCCGACCGGACGTCAGTCTATCGATAACATTACACTGAGAATTTTGGATGATGAAAATTGTTTGGTCGATTTCCGAGGAGAGAAGATTATTGTGAAGCTTGAACTGAAACAACTAGATTGATCTCGAAAAATAGCAGAGAAAAGATGGGGTTCTGCTTCGGTAACCAATCAAAGCGAATATCCACCCCCACACCCCATAATGACCGCAGAAATAATAAAAAGAAGTGTAAACGCGGTCGCGGATTCATTCGCAATCGACGTCTCAATCAGACAAGGCGGCATCATAACCTATCTGAGAGCGATATTGATTTCTTGAAATCTATCGGACTGAAAGTGCTACAGAAAAAATAGAGATGGTTTCCACAACTTCTACTAGCCTCCAATTGGAAGTGTTTGATGAACCAATCTTCGATCATTCCCTAATCAGCCTGCATGAACACACATACAAACCATATGGTTCACCATCATTCAAGAACTCTGACGAAATAAGAATAGCTGTCAACTTTCAAGATTTGATATTAGATATTGCAGAGAGCTACATCTACATCGAAGGAAAATTCATGCCAGATGATTTGACAGCAGATTGCTATTTATCCAATAATGCTCTAGCATTCCTCTTCGACGAAATTCGCTATGAGATGGGTGGCGAACAAGTGTGTATGATTCGAAAACCAGGCATCACTACAGCTATGAAATGTATGATCTCCTATGGGGAATCGAATAAAAAATTTCTAGAGACCCTCGGTTGGGGAATTGATGATGATAATCAACCGATCCTAGACAAAATCAATCACGTATTCAGCGGAAAATTACCACTCAAATACTTGATGGGATTCGCTGAGGACTATAATAAGGGTGTCTTGAATATAAAACAAGAGTTGATACTAATCATTGCTCGCTCATTCAAAAACTCCTACATGGGAGTAGTTAATGCGAAAATAGAAATTGATAAGATTGAATGGAGAATAAGGCATATCATGCCGTCAGATAAACAAAAACTCAAACTATTGAATCGCATCAATAAAAGTTCCACTGCGAAGATAAAAATAGCATATAGGATGTGGGATTTGTATGAGTTACCAACTATCCGTGAAACATCTTCAGACATTTGGGCTGTCAAAACTACCAACAGCCTCGAGCGACCGCGATACATTATCATAGGATTCCAGAAATCTACTAATACGGATGATGTATCTCAAGATGCCACCCAATTCATTAATGCTGACATTAATAATATTCGAGTGTATTTGAATTCAGAAGTATACCCATACGAGCGGTGGAATTTAGAATTCGACAGGAAGTTGGATGCTATAGCCTATTATGCTTACGAAAATTTCCAAAAGAGTTACTATGGTAAAGATATGAGTGAGCCGATGATGGGTATAGAAGAATTCAGGAAGAACCCATTATTTATCATCGATTGCAGCCATCAAGCCGACGCCATGAAATCCTCAACAGTAGATATCAAATTGGAATTTGAGACTCGCAAATCAAAATTTCCAGCCAATACAAGAGTGTATGCGCTCATTCTACATGACGCAGTCATGACATATAGCGCTCTAGATGGCTCCATACAGATGGGTGTATGAACGAAGAATTATGAAGCTATGATCAGATGAATCACTACCACCATAGTTTAAGATATATATATTTGTAGCAGTTTTTTTTCGGATAATAAAAGATGTAAAATGTTGAATAATGTTTTATTTTTCCTATTATGTACAATGATTGAAATAGTGAGTCTAAAGACTATAAGAGCATACTAGACACCCCCTTGTACCCCGCCACCTTCTTGTTCTTCCCCAACTTCTTCTTCCCCTTCTTCGCCTTCTTCGCCTTCTCCACCTTCTTCTTCTTCTTCTGAAGCTTCCCTCAAACCGTATTTTTCGATGATGATAGTTGGTAGGAATTCAACTAAATCATGAAGGAAGCATTCCAAACCCTCCTTCACCATTTCTTCAAGAAACTTCTCCAAAGTTATACTCCCGTGTTCTAGGCGACTGCATAGAAAATGACCGATTTTATATCGATCAGCATCCGCTAAAATCTCTCGAGCTCGTTCTTGATTGAAACATGCGCTCATATCATAGTTGGCTGCATGGAGTGAATCACGCTCCAAATCGATGAGTTCACATTTAAGTCTGCTGACTGCTGATTCGATGTCTTCAGCAGCTGGCCAAAACTGGCTAGAATAGTGCATCCACATATCCTTAAAAGTTGAGTACTGGAGTCTACAAATAAATAAACAAAAAAAAAGAGTTTAGGAGATAATTCAACAAATACGTTTCATATTACATAGCTCATACCCTCAGCTTAAAAAAACTACTCACCAAAAATGGTAAATGCGACGACGAGGGTGGCGAGAATGTAAGAACTACTATATACATATAATCTTTAAACTCCCTTTCACTAATACTAAACTAATCATAAAAATAATTCAATTAATTACTGAGGCGAAGTCTCGCTAAGGGGTATTTCTTTTATGCCGAACCTAATAAGCGTTCGCGTTTTCGCACCAGCATATGATGGTTCACTCTGCCCCAGGTATGCTATTGTATAAAGCCCGCGGGAGTTGATCAAATGGAGATCGCTTTCTTCAATCACATCTGAAACTCTTTTGGGCAACCAACATTTCACAGTTTCCCCACTTTCTTCATCTAATAATATAACGGTGGCAGATCTACCAAATCTAGTTTCAAATATTGTCATTTTCTTGATCAGATAAGGCTTATTCAAGATCAGCGATGATATCAACACTTGCTTGGTGAATTCATACCCTTCAGCGATTTGATTATTGATCGCGATCAAATCAATTTTAGGTGAACCCATCTCTAGATTAAACACGTGAAAGAGAGTACAAAAGAATATATAGAATATAGGAATTTACTTACATAAAAATAACACTTGTTATCACGCAAGGATACGCACACGCTTTACGAGTCAATATTTATTTTTATTGATTGCTAGTTATACTGCTGCTACTGCTTGTGGCAACTATAGCACTGAATGGCCAATTTATAGGAACTCCCCCACTCTCACCAACGCGATCTTGAACTCTAGTGGGGGAATGGCGCATGCGCACGCAGAAGCAGCGTTCAAGGTCGCACCCCCTCCCATTTCAGGGGTGTGGAAACACAAGGACATGCTCACAGAAAAAGAGAGCCCTCCTCAAGGACGCGCTCTTCTCAAGGCCACAGCAACTCCCAAGGGCACCCTCCTCTCAAGGTCGCCAACTCGAGGTCACTCCTCCCAAGATCGCATCAAGGTCATTCACCCCAAGGTCACTCCTCTCAAGGTCACTCCTCCCAAGGTCATTCACCCCAAGGTCACTCCTCCCAAGGTCACTAATCCCAAGGTCATTGACCCCCCAAGGTCATTGACCCCCCAAGGCCACGTGGGGGGTGTGTGACCTTGGGAGGAGGTCTAGAATCGGCACAAATCATCTACTGTTTCAGATCTTGGTTCAAGAGTGATTACTGGCTATATATGAGTCATGTTGATGTATTCATGTTCAAATGAGAGTTTCAGTGGAAAAGATAAAGATTTTAATTTTAATTCTCGCTTGTTCAAATCAATCTCGGCTTGTTGTTGTATAAGAAAGTCATTTCCCAATATTCCGTCACATGGAACAGCTGAATGCTTTGGGAGAATGTGGAATTTGATGTTCATTTCATGATTTTCGTAATCTGAAAAGGTTGGTGTGATGAAAATTGCGCCCTGTGTAACAAGTGGCGTGTCAGAAGTTATTCCGCTGACATTCAATACTTCGTTCGGGTTGTACCTCAAGGATGTGCTTTTCAGCTTTCTGCTTTTTATCAGTGAAACACTAGAACCTGTATCGAGAAGAAACTTGAAATATATGATTTCATTATTCTTATCGAGATGAGGTAGTATTACATACAACATATTGTTCCAGTTTGAGCTTACGTTGAAGATTTGCTGGGAAAAGTTTCTTGTAATGTTACTGATGATCTCATTCTCGTTATTATACTGGGTGTTTTCTTCAGAATATAGTTCTTTTTCGTTTGGATTTGAAGCTTCAGAATTCGTTTGAAACATGGATTTTGTGTCGTCTTTGGATTCTAGTTCAACGCTGCGACACTTTCGGTTGAACTTGTTGGAGTTTAAATGAAGCGATTGAGAGTTTGCTTGATTTGTTGGATTTGTTCTTGTTTGGTTCGAGGTGCGATTACCTTGAGAGTTGGATTGGTTATGATTTTGGTTATTGTTCGAGTTATTCGTGTTGGAGTTTGAATCATTTTGATTACGATTATTATTGTATTCTCGTTTTCGACATTCTGAAATCAAATGTCCTTTTTTCTTACAATAATTACAGAATTTGTTGAAATTTTGTTGTTGCGAGGTGGAAGGTTGTGACTCTGAGTTGTTTTTGTTGCGACAGTCTTTGATCAAATGTCCTTTCTTTTTGCAAAAATTACAATATTTCTCGTTCGTGTTATTGAAAAATTTGGATTTCCTAGCGAGTAGGTATTTTTCTTCGAGTAATGCTTCAGTTAGTGCGTCGTTTATATTGATTGGTTTTGATCGTCGTAATGCTGAGGATATTTCATCATTTGAGTGCAAAACAAATCTTTGAAGAGCTAATTCTTTTATTAGTTCCGTTTTACCTTATGCACCTTCGTCATTCATGTTGATTGAGTTGAAAGCATGTGTTTGTAAGTTCTCGATTTTATTGAAGTAACTCTGAACTGATTCATTTCTAGATTGTCTGACTGTATTGAGTTCTTCTAGAATTTGTGAAAGATCGCGTCGATCGCCAAATAATTGAATTAGGCAAGTTCTGAAATCATCAAAATCATTGAAAACCTTGAATCTTGTTTGAGCACGAGCTGAACCTTTCAATTTCGACTCAATGAATGAAATGAGAAGAGTTTTTTGAGGACCACGACATAATGCCCAAGCTTGTCCGCAATCTTGAAGAAAATCATAAAACTTGTTTCGATCACCGTGAAAATCTTCAGAAATGATTGATCTGATATCTGACATTGAATGTATTGGTATATTTTGAATTGGGTTTGTTGAGGTTGGTGAAGGAGTTGGAGGGTCTGGATTCTGCATTGTGGTTGATTTAGGGATTGATAGATCAACAAAAATAAAAATCGGCAAACAAAAAGTCTATCTACTCACGTTTGACACCAGTGGATGGTTTCTGTCTCTGATTCTGTGCTAACCAAGGTTGTTGCTGAAGATCTGGATGCTGATTCTCAGGAAATCACCGGATCTTCTTCTAGCAAATCCTATTTCGACTGCGCCAATTTTGTTAGGTTCTTTCCTGGTTAGTTGTAGAATGAAGAGTAGACATGCACAATTGTTTTATTCTTACAAATGTTGATTATAGATTATATGATTTGGATTAATTTGATAACATGTTTATTCTATGCAAGTGCTAAAGTGAATCCTTGAGAAAAGCTCGTCGACAGTTTCTTCGCAAACTCGTTGCTTCATCAGCGTTTTCTTGATGCATATTCCAGTGGCGTGGTTGTGGAACATAACACATGGTTGGAATTTCATAAATATTCAAGAATGAATTGAATATTCTCATAAGAAATTCTAGCGGAATTTGAAAATTAACCAATGTCGATCAATTATTAATCAAATCATGTTTAGATCGAAGTATTTTGCTGGAATTTCAATAATATCCGGGAATAAACTCGATATTTTTAGGTACACATCATTCTTGAATTTTGATTAATCTCGAATGATTCCACGACTACTGAAGAATTCTGAATGATTCTCCAGTTAAATAGAAATAAGTATATTCGAAACACATAAAAGCTAGAAATTTTAAGGAAATTCAAATGATCTATAAAATCCTATGCAAATTTGAAAATCAACGAGACTCGATATATAGTATCTGCTCTCATCGACTTGGATATGATTGATTCATGCTCAAAAAAAGCAGTAAAAAGATTATAGTTCTTTTGCATTGTTTTTTGTTCTCATTCGTATCATTGTGGACAGTCATATACAACTTATATAATTGTTCTTGAACCATATCGATAAGCTAGGATGACTTTGTCTGTTCGCGATGCTTGAACACTTAGGTTGTTCGGCACAATATTGATGATATATACGCCGGTGTCATCATCATTGTCGTGACGGTATTATATAGAAATATAATAAAGACATCATCATCCCTCTAAGACATCGGATGTGCGGTCTCCTTTACCCAAATAACTATTGTGGATGTGTGAAGTGCGGATTATTTGGTTACCGTGTGATGTGCGGTTTATTCGTTTACCGTACGTGTGCAGTGTTCTAAAATGTGAGGTGCCGAAAGAGCAGCATGGGTGGATTGAAGGATGTTCCCCGAGGGTGAGTGAATTTTCATTTTGCATGCATTTGTTCCAGACGAGGCCCTCGTTTCTGTCGGGGCCTCCTGTCGGGGCCTCCTGTCGGGGCCTCCTGTCGAGGCTTCCGGTCGGGGCTTCCTGTCGGGGCCTCCTGTTCAGATCGCCAAACGATAACTGATTTTTTATGTCCATACATTGTGACATATTTAATCTATGATTGTGATTAGCTCACAAACATAGATTTCGAAGGTGAGTGATCTTCAATTTACATAGATATTTATGCACCAAAACCTGTGAATCTATTCAAACAATACATGTTTGTAACTTGGTTATATAAACTCGATTGTATTGATGGTATTTGATAGTTTTTTCGAGCAGCAATCGCTACGCTTAGTTAGGTGAAAAAAACCCTGACATATCAACCTTTATATTGTTCGGCTAGTAACAACAAGTGGAGTCATACACGTACCTACTTTTTGTCTCATCAACGGTCATTACCTATAACGTCGTATTACTGTGATCTCATATTTACATATACAGTAACCGCTACCCTCTTCGTTAGGTTAGGTGGAAAAGAAAAATATCAGGTTGAACCGTTCAAAGTGTCAAACCGTTGATTGATCAATCAACGGGTTGAACCGTTATATATATTGAATCATACCCTTTGTTTGACAAGCTAAATTTGCGTTTGCGTGGCGAATGGATACATTAATTGATAAAATATAAGTGACGTAATCACCATTGTGGCTCACGCCAATCTAACATTGGCCCATTTTTTGAGAAGAGGCCAATGAGACAAAAAATCATAAAAACGAGTTTTCTTGTTCATTTGATTTTGACATTCAATATTTGTTGCTGTTGAAGTGTCATGATTTGTAATGATTTCATTGATTCTCGGTTTGAAAACTAACGTAAATTGCAACAAGTAATTTCATATTTTTATAGACTGTAAATTTCTTCATCCTCCATTATTGACTTCCATAATTGGTTTTTATTCAAAATATTGAAACAGAAATCAATAAAACGGGGTTATGATGTCTACATAATCCTGGCTTAAAATATAAAGCCGCCAATTGTGGCCGCTTAGAGTTGAGCGAGCTTAAATGATTTTGTAGATACGATGCATACAAAACCGTAACTATAAGCGAGCTTAAGCCTTAAGCTTAGCTTAATAGCATACGGCGAATACGGCCGTGAAATACATCAAAAATGACTATAGATTTGTTTATATTTTGTTTTTGTAGTATGAGAATTTGTAAGTACAAAAATGAAATTCATCAGTTGCAAGTTGGAATATGGCAATTAGTACGCTAATAACGAGAAATCTATTACTTTCTATTACTACTTCGACTCCAATTCTATTACGATGAATTTCATAGTGGTGGCAACACTGCTGGTGGACCAGAACAAACCTAACACCTAACCACACATATTTTCGCTGTCATTCGAGTTGATTTTTTTCTGTTAAAAGTATTTAAAATCAGTTCTTGAGACATGTTTGGTCACGAAAGAATCTAAAGACCGATGATATCTAAGGAGGTAACCTTTGGAAACAATTCCTCGTCAGTTTCCACTTCATCATTTTTAATAACATAGGGATCAACGGAATTCATGACTCTTATTTTATCGATTCCTATATCATTCTGCAGCATCACTACCAGCATGTTTTAAACCCAATAAATATTTACTTTCACCTAAACAAGCCATGATCGAAATAATCCTGAAAATATCTGCTAAATCAGCAACTTACTTTCCTGTTTCCTGACATCTTTATATTGACATAATTTGACAATATTGATGTCGGCGCCATATTTGGTCCTTAGGCATTATCAAGGTGGATATAGGATGGTGAAACAGCTTCCTATTAACAAGCACTAGAATAAACTGTAGACCTTTGCCTACTTGATTTCATAGCGTAGTAATATTTCCTGAAGTTATCAGAGATGGCGACATACCTTCTGTCGGTAAAACAGACACTCTGCATCTGTCATCTTTTTATCAGTTTCATCTATTCTAGATGAAAAATTACTGAAAAGAGTCAAAATATCGATAATTATTCCAGATTCACTGAAATTATTGTGTTTTGATGTCATTTCAACTCATGTCTGTCAGATGCGAACCACAGAAATACATGAGCAACAGAAGTCTTCTTCGATAATCGATCTCACCGCCATCTTCATTCGAGTCGTGGAAATATTAGTACCTTCTCCAACGGTCTACAAGATTTTCGCAGAAACAATTGAAGAGCTGTTTCACCATCCTATATCCACCTTGGGCATTATGCATATGCATTATGAATGATGGAAACAAGGTGGATATAGGATGGTGAAACAGCTTCCTATTAACAAGCACTAGAATAAACTGTAGACCTTTGCCTACTTGATTTCATACCGTAGTAATATTTCCTGAAGTTATCAGAGATGGCGACATACCTTGTGTCGGTAAAACAGACACTCTGCATCTGTCATCTTTTTATCAGTTTCATCTGTTCTGGATGAAAAATGACTGAGAAGAGTCAAAATATCGATAGTTATTCCAGATTCACTGAAATTATTGTGTTTTGATGTCATTTCAACTGATGTCTGTCAGATGCGAACCACAGAAATACATGAGCAACATAAATCTTCTTCGATAATCGATCTCACCGCCATCTTCATTCAAGTCGTGGAAATATTAGTACCTTCTCAAACGGTCTACAAGTTTTTCGTAGAAACAATTGAAGAGCTGTTTCACCATCCTATATCCACCTTGGATGGAAATAAGACCTGGTGGCGCTACTCTTCAATTGTTTCAGCAGACAAATCCTTGATTTGAAACAATTGAATTTCAGCTCATAACGTGGAGTTATCATGTACAACACTAGATGGTGATACTATCGATAGGTATTCGAAGAATTTTCTTTCAATCATATTCGATACATATTCGCATCAAACTCATTGTAAAATGGGTCCATGGACCTGTTAGAAACGATTTAGAAGTCATTCAGAATCAAATATTCATAGTTTTGTATTGACACCTGCAGTAACCTGTAGATTTGGTTGAAATCGCGGCTTCACTTAGCGAGATTCACCCATGTCACGTTATACACGTTTTATCGAAGTAGGCGAAATCAAGAGATTTGGGACATGTCACAGGATAGGAAGTGAATTCACCAGTCTATCTATCCACCTCTGCATTATGCTTATGGTGCTTATGCTACGGTATCCAGGTTATTCGTTTGGTAGGTCCTAGGAGGTTTAACGTACTAAGCCATTTGGTCGTTTAAAAATTTTGACTATACATATGTGCATAGATCTTATTGCTTTCGCTAGATCCGGCATTATGCAAGAAAGTAGGTACAATGGTAACGTGGGACAACATATTTGATCTATGCATATATGTATGGTCAACAACTAAAACGACCAATCAATGGTTTAGTACTTTCAACTCCCCCGGACCTACAAAACAAATAACCTAAATACCGGATCTAGCGTAAGCAATAAGATATGTGTTGTACCACGTGATCATTACCAACTTTCTTGCAGACCCCTCTAATACCAAACAAATACTACTTGATGCCAGATCTAGCGTAAGCCTTCATGATCTAAGATTTGGTCCAACAAGGTCACGTGTTCTAAAATGATCTTTTTTAACTTCCTCACAGGAATATGAAATAAAAAAAAACATTTTGAATTATCCGAATAGCTTCCCCCTGGTGATTTGGCTACTTTCGCAAACGAGCATACGAATATCAATTCAAAACTGCTTTACAAACACTTGAATTTTGTATCGTGCCAAGAGTTACTTCACACCTTTAGTTTTAATGGAGTATTTTTCACATATGTTTGAAGTTAGCACCCAAATAACATGCGCTGAAGTTTCTGGATTTTATTCAAAGAAAACCTGTTCTTCTGATGGTTGGTTAATCCTGCACTAGCGGTTTCATTGACATATCCAGAACATTGGTAGAAAAGTAGGCGATCTCTCCGTTTTCTATAGATATTTTCATTGCCGATGCTCATCGGAAATAACGTATATCAAGCTACCACGAGCGATTCCGAGAAGGCAGACCAGACACCCTTCATTGTCAAGCTCGAGACCTGCCGAACTGAACTCTATCAAATCAATTTTTTTATCAAACGGCGAAATTGTGGAACTATCACTTCCTGGATAGGTTTTTTCTGATACCCATATTACATCCAAACTATATATTCTTTTCAATTTCCTTGGCTTGCATGCGCCATGTTTCTTCCACGATATCATAAATTTTTTCATCACGTGCAGTCAGAAGATACAAAAAATATATTAAAAAATGACCGTCGATCTATAGGTTATAGGATCGAGATATAAGAGAAAAAATGTCTTACAGAATTGGACCACAGCAGAGAGGTTATATTCTATATTCATAAAAAAAGTGAACTTTCGAAACTGTACCTATATTTTTTTTTCTACTTTCGCAAACTGTCAAACTCTGGAAAAAACTGAATTTTCGGAAATATTTCTTTTTACTTTCGCAAACGATCCGACTGTCAAAACAGAAGGACATGATCAGATGTTTTGCATCGAGATTCTAGAATTGATGAGATATCATAAAATGTATTTGTAATAATGTGTGTTCACACGTTTTATATACCGAAAAAGCTGAATTTTCGAAAATATTCTTTGTCAGGGGGCTTATAGCCTATATCTATGATGTGTGCACAAACTACAAAGGCGTTTGATGTTATGTGCTTAAAGGAAAACTTGCTGAAACATAACCAAGGAGAATGGTCCTTGTTTTTCAATCATATTCAGAACCAATGGAACCTATATGAAGCGAGTCCATGGTAGGATTCCTAATATTTATGGAAATCATCCATTCTCAAAGTGGCCCAATTTGAATTCAATCAAATTAAAAACTCAAAGTCGGTCGACCACACAATATAATAAAATAATGAACAAGTGGGTGTAACTATAGTTTCGGCTCAACAGCCATCATCAGACACAGTAAGTAATCTGTAATAGGAGAAATAATACTAAATAACAAAATGGTGTGCCTAAATACTTACTTACAATCAAATTCAAAGGAAAAGGTATAAACCATATCAATGCCAAAAATCAGCCGGAAATCAATCATATATCAAATATACATATTGTTTAAATTTGCTTAGCCACCAAAAGAAACTAAATATCACAATCAAAGGGGAGTTGAAGAACATCATCCTCCACTGATGGTAGTCAGTATTCAACTAACATGAATTGACATGAAATGCATGAAATAATAAAATTTAAAATTAAATGGTTACCGTTGAAATATGACACATGACTTGTGAAAGTACAGTTGACATAGAACAATGAATTTTTATGCCTATGAAATTTATATAATAAAAGTTGTATGAAATTTTTGGTGAGAAATAGTGAGTTGAGGTGGAAGATTCAGCAAAAATTCAATTCAATAAAGTTAGATGAGAATGAAATTCTATAACAAGAAACCATGAAGCTTATAGAAGAGAAAAATTTTTTTGAGAAGAAGAAAATCAAAGGTTAAGATTGAATTGAATAGTCAAGCAAATTGCAATCAACAATGGTTATCCGTTAGATTTCATCATAAAACTCTATTTCAAATTCTATACAAAATTCAGATTATCCTTTAATGTCACTACAAATCAAGATCCTGCTCCTACGGTTTACAAGTCTATCCATTTTATTATATTGTGTGGTCGACCGACTTTGAGTTTTTCATTTGATTGGATTCCTAATATTCCTACCGTAGGAATATTAGAAATATTCAAGAATGCCTTCATTAAGGAATTTTTAAAAATATTGATTCCATTCTCGAAGCAATTCAAAAAATCCCAAAGTGTTATGTTGAGGAAAGAATTGTTCCTTCACATCTTCACTTATAGACATCCTGTGAGAAAAATTTCATATTTTTGTAGGGTATCATGCTAACTGTGCCATCATTATAACCATACCATAGATCTTATGGCATCCTGTAGTAATTTTTTGGTCTAGAGGGGTGTATGAAAGAAAGTAGGTACTAACATGATCACGAGGTACCGATGAAATATCAGATCATTGTCTGGTTTATACCGAATTAAAATATGATAGTCAAAAGCAGAAACAATTGTTTAGGACATTTCGAGATTTCAAATACTTCTGTTATGAAAAATTCTATGAAGATCTGATACTTATGCCTTGGTATGATCTATACCTTGTTGATGATGTGAATGAAATTGTTGATAGATTCAATACATATATGAGCTCTTTATTTGACGTGCATGCACCAAAAAAACAGTTAGAATATCCAAAAAGAAAGCGCCTTGGCTTACTGATACATTGAAAATAATGATCAAAAATAAAAATAATGCAATGTCTAAATATAAACGTACTAGGAATTTGAATGATTGGAATAATTACAAAAATTTAAGAAATATGGTAACAATAGCTACTAGACGAGAAAAAAAAAGGATATCTTACTCATATACAGAATCAAGATAATTCTAAAAACTTGTGGAATACTCTACATTTATTTGATATAATCAATAAAAAAAAACAGAACACTTATTCCTGACCACTTGAAACATCCTGAAGAAATCAATGAATTTTTTATCAACTCAGTTACTAGTATTATCACTGAACCATCTGTAGATACCAAAGAATATTACAGCACCAATACTTTCAATGCAGATCTGTCATTTCACCTGGAACCAGTCACTGAAGAAAAAATAGAACTTATAATAAATAATATAAAGTCAAACGCTACTGGTTACGACGAAATTTCAACAAAAATGATTAAGATATGTATTCCTCACCTTACACCAATTATCACTTACATCATCAATAAATGTATTATGCATGGTATATATCCAGAAATGTAGAAGAAATCACTGATATTTCCGATAAATAAAACAAATAAACCTGAGAATTATACAGATATAAGACCCATAAATATATTACCAGCAATGTCAAAAATCTTGGAAAAATCAATTCATGATCAAATATATGAATTCGTCAATAAAAATGAAATCTTACCATCACATCAGCATGGATTCAGGCCTGGCCATAGTACAACTACTGGACTCATAGAATTAACCGATGAAATTATTAGAAATTTAGATAAAAAAAACTACAGTTACTAGTATCAATCGACTACAGCAAAGCGTTCGATACCATGAACCATGATCTGCTATGTTCAAAGCTTAAATATTTTGGTTTCGATTTGATATCGTGTTCAATGATTGAATCATTCTTGAATGGAAAAACACAGTGCGTAGTAATAGAAGATAAAAAATCAGTCGAACTTGAAGTACATCACGGAGCTCCTCAGGGCTCAGTTCTCGCTCCCCTTCTTTTCACAA
Source organism: Chrysomela aeneicollis (assembly GCA_029955515.1). Classification (NCBI taxonomy): domain Eukaryota; kingdom Metazoa; phylum Arthropoda; class Insecta; order Coleoptera; family Chrysomelidae; genus Chrysomela; species Chrysomela aeneicollis. The sequence continues at coordinate 4,972,943 of JARUHQ010000008.1, read as the reverse complement.
TATATACATCTGATTTCTATAAATATCTCGACAATTTTCAGATTCAAACCTATGCAGATGACACTAATTTATATTATAGTGACAATGTAGATAATATGATAGATCAACAAAATAGCCTCAATAACGACATTGCTAATCTAGTGAAAATATCACAAAACCACACACTCAAAATAAATCCTATGAAGTCGTCAGCAATTATCTTTGGCAGCAATAAAAATCGTCAGAGGGCCATAGATAATATGACTGTCCAGGTTGATGGACAGTCTGTACATTTCAAAGATAATATAAAATATTTAGGACTACTGATTGATCACAACCTTAGATTTTCCAGACATGTGAACAATCTTATTCGACGCTCCTATGGATTACTGAAAAACTTATACGCGAACAGGCATTACCTGAATAAGAAATTGAAAATTTTGTTATGTGACTCACTAATCTTATCCATATTTAATTATAGCGATATTGTCTATGGCCTGTGTCTTGACCATGTGAATTCATGCAGAATACAAAAGATACAAAATTCATGTGTACGATTAATCTGTAATATTTCTTTCAGAGATCATGTAACACCTTATTTAAATGAAATTGGATGGTTGAAAATGCACAATAGGCGAGAGATACATCAACTATGTTTTCTATTCAAACTCCTCACCACTAAAATACCCAAAGTTTTGGTAAATAAACTCTTACCACGGCATGAAGTGCACAATAGAGACCTACGTACCAACACAGCACTTACTATACCCCGACACTCGTCCGTATTCTTCGAACGATCATTCTCATACCAATCTGCATCGAAGTTCAATATATACCATGAATACATGAAACCTCAGCCTCTTGTATCATTGAAGAAAAATTTGAAAAAGTTCTTAATTGGTAAACAGTGATCCACAAACTTACTTTTTTTTTTCTTTCAATTCTATATATCGCATTTAATTTTATTAATGATTATACATTTTTTCGAACCCTCATTAATACTTATAATACAAATTATTTTTTTTTTGTTTGTATCGATATTCATTTTTGTAATTATATGTATACAAATGTTTCTGGTTAAGTGGAAGAGCAGCATCAGCTGAACTTCGCCAGACTAATAAAGGCAATTTATTATTATTATTATTATTCGAGTTCGAGTATTCAAGGTGTGAACACGTGTTTTTGAGTGCTCTCTAGTTTATTGTTTATCTGCTTGTCTCTCTCCACTTTTGACTGGTGCATCATGAGTGAAAAACATGATAATAAGACAGGAACAAAGAAAAAAAAAAGTGATTCCAAAATGAACGATCCTGAAAGAATTAGGAGACTATCAATGGATTCATTAATGCATTTATCGAAATCGGAGATCGAGAACATTGTTTGTGGCCGAGAATTAGTAAAAAAAACAAAAACTAAAAAAAGCCAGGACAAGGACAGTGAAATAGATGGAGCTTTGAAGAGTGTGAGAACTTTGAAAAGTGGAGCGGTTATACTAGAAAGTCATACAAAACAGCAACAAGAAAAAATGAAAAACAGAAATACAACTCGAAGAAATGTCAAATACTGACCCAATGATACTGCTGGCGGGTATTGAAGCAGGGTATTCACCTGAAGAATTCTTAACGGAGTTTTTGCAGCAAAATCCAGAAATAAGTGAAAAATTTGGTGACGACACAGGAAGCAATATTAAATATATAACCAAAAGAAAATGCAGAAACCCAAGACGTGAAAACTGGATCTTTCAAGTACCTTCAGATATATTCAAATACATCATGAAAAATGAAGCCCTTTACTTTGACTTGACAAAGGTATATGTCCAGGAATATTTCAGTATCGCCATGTGCTTTAAATGTTGCGCCTTTGGACATGTGGCTAAATACTGCACTGAACAAAAGCACATCTGCTACAAATGTGGTGGAGATCACGAAATCCAAAATTGCCCTGAAGGTACGCCCCTTGACTGTCCAAACTGTAAGAAACTTCAACTAAAGGAACGTACACACTCTGCTAGAGACCCTCTATGCCCAGCCTACAGGAAAAAACTTGAACGACACAAACAATATATTAATTACAATGGCTAATACACCAAATCATAAATCATTAGAGGCCTATTATCAAAATGTGAGAGGCTTAAGGACCAAAATAGAAGACTTTTACATCAACACACTAAACTCAAGCTACGACGTGATAGCTCTTACAGAGACGTGGCTACATGATGGGATTTATAATAGTGAATTTTTTAGTACAGACTATGAGATATATAGAGAGGATAGAAACTATAGTGCAGTAAACCAAACTCGAGGTGGTGGAGTACTTTGTGCCGTAAATAAAAAACATAATGCTACCAAACTTGAAATGATATCACCATTTCCATTTGTTGATATTGTAGCTATAAAAGTTAGGATGTACAAAAAATCACAAATAATATTTGTAATTTATATACCACCTGCCCAAAATCAACATACATATGATAGTATCTTCAATTTCTTGGAGCACACTATATTGAGCTTCAAAAATGATGTCATCATACTGGGTGATCTGAATATAGGAAACAACAATATAAATCTTTCAAATCGTTTAATAAATTTCTCAAACATAATTGGAGGAAAACAGCATAACAGAATAGCAAATAAAAACAATAACTTCCTAGATGTAGTTATCTCTACTTCACAATGTATTGTAACTCATAATGACTTTCCTTTTGTTCCTGAAGATTCACATCACCCAGCATTACTTGTCAATATAATATTAATAGAAGATATCACATTGTGCGATTCTAATAAGTCAACCTTTTTTAATTTTAAGAAGGCAGATTTCCTTCATTTATATTTTCTACTTCAAAATGAAACATGGGATGAATTGATGAATGAAACAGATGTTGATGCTGCCTTAGATATTTTTTATGAAAAACTATATACTATTTTCAATGAATGTGTCCCTAAATCAAAATTAAAAAAAAAAATATCCTACATGGTTTACACATGAAATTATCTCTGACATTAAAGCCAAAGAAAGAAACTACAAATTATATAAAAAAACTAAACTTCCACAATGTCTTGTTGACTTCAAATACTTGAGAGCTAAAATCAAAAAAGAAACAAAAAAAGCTTATTTCAACTATATTTCAAAATTTGAAAGAACTCTGCAAGAAAACCCAAACCAATTCTGGAACTACATAAATTCGAAAAATAAAAACAATACAGGAATCCCTTCAGAAATGTATTTAGATAATCACCCTATCACAGGGGGAGACCATCTTTCAGAAGCTTTTGCTCAACACTTCAAATCAGTATTTGAAGATCATGTCACAGTGAGCCCAATCACTGAAAATTCTTATTCAAATAATTCTCTCCACCTAGATCCTATAACACCCGAGGAAACTGAGCAGGCAATAATGAAATTAAAAAACAAAAAATCTATAGGACCAGACATGATACCACGATATATTCTAAAAGGATGTAAAGAATTTTTGATAAATCCATTGACTTCAATTTTCAATTTAGCTATCATGTTACAAAAATTTCCGAGTAAACTGAAACTAGCTAAAATTGCACCCATATTCAAACATGGAAATCGATCGGAGATTGCAAATTATAGACCGATAGCTATACTATCAAACGTGGCTTTAGTTTTCGAGATAATTATTTGTCATAGAATTACATATCACGTTAAAAATCAACTATCTGATTTCCAATATGGGTTCAGAAGTGGTAGATCTACAACGGGAAATCTATTAGATTTTGTAAATTACACAACAAACGCTTTGGCTGGTGGTAGCCAGGTAGATACCATCTATACTGATTTCTCAAAAGCGTTTGATAAGGTAGATCAAGGCTTATTGATTCAAAAGCTTCAATCATATTCTCTCAGCAACTCTTTTTGTAATTTCATAGCATCCTACTTGAACAACAGGGAACAATTTGTTAATGTGCAAAACTATGATTCACAACGGTATATAGCAACTTCTGGAGTTCCACAAGGAAGTATCCTAGGACCACTTTTGTTTTTATTATTCATTAATGATATCACCAGTTGCATCAAACATGGTAGAGTCTTGCTTTTTGCTGATGATATGAAGCTTTTTTCAAAAATTGATAACCTTGAAGATGCTATGAAATTGCAAGAAGATCTAGATAATGTCTTTCAATGGTCACATATGAATCATTTGCCTTTCAATGTCCAAAAATGTAAAGTAACGACATTTAGTTACAAAAAACAAACCACTAAATTCAATTATCAGATGAACACTTTTGATCTAATTTCAGAACATACTATAAAAGACTTAGGCATAACTTTCGACAAAAAATTATCGTTCTGTGACCATATAACAAGTATAACCCGAACATCATATAGGAATCTTGGCTTTATATTTCGGAATTCAAGAAATTTCAAGTCAGAAAAAACCCTGAAAGTTCTCTATAATAGTCTTGTACGGGCAAAATTAGACTATTGCAGTATTGTTTGGGCTCCTCTATACACGAAATATATACAAATGCTTGAAACAGTTCAGAAAAAGTTTATAAGGCAAGCAGATTTTATTCTACATAGTGTTCATGTATCAAATTATCCCTCAAATCTAAGTAAATATAATTTGATGTCCTTATTCAATAGAAGAGTGTACTTCACCCTGATGTATCTGTACAAAATATATAACAATATGGCTCAAGACTGTACTACCCTTTCATCTGTGAGGTTACAAATACCAAATTCAAATACTCGGGCAGGTAATAACAAAACATTTGCAGTGAATACATTTCGGACAAATTATCAACTGAAATCTCCACATGTATCTATGGCAGTAAACTATAACGAAAATCAAACCTACTGTGACATATTTCGAGACAGTGTGACTACATTTAGAAATCAAATCAAAATGAAATTATCACAAAATACTGACATTGTACTGATTCAGTGATATATCTTATTCTTCTTAAAAATTGTACACTCCTTTAGCTTTAAGTTAGGTTTTAGGTCATGTTGTTTGGATTAGTACTTCATTTTTGTGTTAATTTATAAAAATGAAGTACCACTTCGACCAACAATTCATTATACACAACATATAATTGGGGTCAAACCTGTTTGTTGGAATAAATAAATAAATAAAATTATTATTATTATGTATGGCAAAAATGAAATCGACCAATCAATGGCTTAGTAATTTCAAGTTTCAAGCCCCCCGGACCTACAAAACAAGTAACCTGGATACCGGATCTAGCGTGAGCAATAAGATCTATGATTATAACCATCATTATCAAAAGCAGCTGGCTGAAAAGTGAAGTTGCACGCCACTGACCAATCAGGTATGTTCGGAAATTGGAGCAGACAGCTCTGACAGCCTCTTTCACATAGTTTCTATTTTTCGCCATCTGGATGTGGGAGCACGAAGTTTCACGGGTATAGGTCAACTTTGCGTAGCTCTGTCCAGGAATCTGTCTCAAATACCTATCCATGGTGCTAGATAAGTTAAGAGCTATTGGATGGCGCCACCTACACTTTCTTCACTTCTATTTTATCTTGTGCCTTGTATCCTTTATGCTGCAAAGGCCTGTATATAAACAAGGGTGTTAGTATATTTTCACGTTGTCACACTCGGTGACTTCGTCTCTCAGCCTGGGGGTAACTCAGAGTGATAGTTCAGGCATTCTTGACTAGTAATAATGAGACGAGATAATAAAGATTATTAGATTTAACATTTATTACAAAAATCTGCCAAACTTGTGGTTGTGGTGCCAAATTGTGGTTGCAACTCGTCATCATCGGGAGCTCTCGACTCTTCACCTGCCACTAAGAGTCTCTCCCTCTCCTATGATTGTTTCTATTCCTTTATAAGTAGTCTCTTGCTGATATTTGTAGTACCATTGCTCTATAGGACATGAATTCGCAAGTCGCAGAGCTGAGATTGCATTTCCGTTTCAAAATACCTATCAAATAAGCAAGTGATAAAACTTTGAGGAATAAAATTTTATTCGATTTATCAGACCCAGACTATAGAATAATTTTCGACCTGTGACATTATCTTAAAAAAGAGGGGGAATCGAGATGGGAATAGGAATTTGAGCCTGGCGATTTGCGAAATCAATAGTTGCTATTGATTTCTCCTCTCACTGTCATCGATTTCGATTGGGCTGATCTTGCCACGACAAGACTTGCACAAAGCAGGGCCCTCCAGACCTGTCTGTCGACATGAAAAAGTTCTTCCTGCGCATCCCTTTTGCGGCATCTGCAAGACAGGAAGTCGAGGAGAGTTTGTGGGGCAGGGTCTTCAGTGTTTTGTGAGGAAAGTAGCTTCTGGTTGCTCTTGCTTCAGCCCCAGTTGTACCTATGGGTCGTCATCCTGGTGGTACGTGCGATAGAGCTGTGTTGAGGACAGGGTTTGCCACAGCTACCCCGAACGGGGTATTTCTACCCCTCTCCAGAATAATTTCCCCCGCTTGCTTCCCTCAAGCAAATCTACCCCGCTACAAAAAAATCATGAAAGGGAAAAAATTTGAAATTTCATATCAAATCTAACTCGACATACAAATTAAGGATATAAGGAACGGACAGGTGTTTCACATTCGAGTGCATATTTCTGGATCTCGAGTACTTCCTGGCAGTGCAGTGCAATTGCATTGACATTGACATATATACTTTCATTTATCACTTATGTCATGATTGTTATGTATTATGCACAAGGTGGATATAGGATGGTGAAACAGCTTCCTATTAACAAGCACTAGAATAAACTGTAGACCTTTGCCTACTTGATTTCATACCGTAGTAATATTTCCTGAAGTTATCAGAGATGGCGACATACCTTGTGTCGGTAAAACAGAAACTGCGCATCTGTCACCTTTTTATCAGTTTCATCTATTCTAGATGAAAAATGACTGAGAAGAATCGAAATATCGATAACTATTCCAGATTCACTGAAAATATTGTGTTTTGATGTCATTTCAACTCATGTCTGACAGATGCGAACCACAGAAATACATGAGCAACAGAAATCTTCTTCGATAATCGAACTCACCGCCATCTTCTTTCAAGTCGTGGAAATATTAGTACCTTCTCAAACGGTCTACAAGTTTTTCGCAGAAACAATTGAAGAGCTGTTTCACCATCTTATATCCACCTTGATTATGCAGTATTATGACATCGCACTCACTCACTAAGTAATGACAGTAATGTCAGTATTTTGTAGTATTGTAATTGTTGTGTGCATTTTTTATATACGAATAACGAATATATTATTCTTTTGGTTCTTCAATTAACTACTTAAACATGGATAGGTAAGTAAATCTGTGTTATGGAATATACTTTGATATGAAGTTTAATTCTCATTCAGGTCCTATTTATATTTTTTTATATTTGTGATTTTTTAAGAATGGCTGTTTTGTTTATTTTTATATAATAAATATGGTGTTTATTTTTGTATTGTAAGTATATATTCATGTTGTTTTGAAATATATTATGTAACTTTTGTTCTTATAATTTTCGATTTGTCCCTTCGAAATATACATAGTATTTCAAATTCAAATTTGAAGTTGGTAATATGCAAATATCATTTCAAAGTCATTGTTATTGTGTGTTATTGTTCTATGGTTCTATGTTCGTTATTTGAGTTCAGTGGTTTCAAGTTCTCGAATAGCGCTTCCTGTTTTATAAGACTACTGTAATATTTCCAAAATAGTTCATTCATAACACTGATGAATAAAATACAGTTTGACAAAAGCTACCCCGCTTCGACCCGATCTACCACGCTAGTCTACCCCGATATAAAAAGAGCTTGTGGCAACCCTTTGAGGAGCAGCTCCTTTGGTTGGATGCAGCAAACTTAGGCGTCTACAGGCGATCATCACATAAAAGAAAAAATCCACTGGTTCGAACACCTCACGCATAACTACGATATATAAGTAAGCTCGCACACCAGAGCAATAAGCAACCAGTAATTGGCAATAAGCAACAGGCAATGCATTGCTAGATATCTCGTATACCAAAGTGATAAAATATCTGATGAAGACGAAGTATTGATATTGTGACAGTATAGGCTAAGAAGAAATAGAAAACGAAGATGATATTGTATTCATCCATCATTTCGTGTACTCAAAAATCAAGTGTATGGGACTAACAAACTTTTGATGTTCTACGTGACGAGGCAAATCTTATTACTACATATTTCTAAACTACAGGCAATATATATTGAAATCTACCACTCCACTTTGAGATGCCATGGACTTCTTCCTGAGATTAATATACAGGGTGTCCCAATAAGGTCGGCGAGGTACGATATTATGGAAACCATAAACCTTAGGGCTCCTAGAAAAAAAATTTGAGGACTAAATCGGCCAAGAGAAATTGATGGAAAATATTTTCAAGTTCCTAAAATGACCGTTAGAGGGCACAACTACTATGACATAAATGAAAATTCGATTTTTCTCGGAAAATCACCATATCAAGGTACTGTATCAATGACGGAAATGAAGAGTTCAGCAAAATTTGCGTCAGTTTGTTCTTTTACTTTTTTTAATATCTCGAAAAATAATGGTGGAAGAAGCTGTTGAAAAAATTATTTTTTAAATCGCTGTATCTCCTGAACCCTTGCTCCAAATTCGATCAACTTAGGCTCTTTTGAAAGATAATTTCACAATCATTCGAACGCTCCATTCGATGTTGATCTCCAGTTCACACCACGTCTACTAGAGGGCGTTGTTCACCCAAGGTTAAGTTTTTTCTGATTTTCTCAAAAAATTCAAATGGAATGCTACAAATTTGTATCATCAAATTTGAAAAGAATGGAATCAGATACATTTTGGTGAAAACCGCGATTCGATATCTCCATTCGTTTTTGAGTTATTTGCAAATAACTAATTCAACCTGAAAAAATCAAGTGTATTGATGAAAAAAATTCTACGATTTCCGTTATCTTCAGTTAGTCTGCATTGCATGCAAAATATGAGGTGATCCTATTCGCCTGTGCTAGTGATTAAAACGGTTATTATTCAAATGTTCACCATTTTGGTGCATTTGTGCGTTGATCTAATATTTCGTACTATATATACGCAAAATAACAATTGATGCAAACTATTCCTCTATTTTCATCATGATATCTATGGGAATCGTTCTTCAATCATGCTAGTTGCATTGAAAATATTGGAATGCATTTTGGACATTTGTAGGGACATTTTTTTTGTCGTTGTCGATAAAGATGTGTGATAGAAATGGCTTCAGAATGTAGAGGGTATTTGATATTCTTCTATTTGTTATTATTAAAAGTCACTTTCCGTTATCGCAGTTTAGTTCTTGACTAGTAGGATCCACATTTTCATTCTCAGTAAGTGGCATTTGCATCAATTGTTATTTTGCGTGTAGTACGGAATATTAGATCAACGCACAAATGCACCAAAAGGCTGAACATTTGAATAATAACCGTTTTAATCACTAGCACAGGTGAATTGGATTGAATTAACTCACATTTCGCTTGCAACGCAGACTCAGTGAAGGAAACAGAAATCATAGAATATTTTTTTCAACAAAATACTTTTTTTCAGGTTAAATTAATTATTTGCGAATAACTGAAAAACGAATGAAGATATCGAATCGCGGTTTTCACCAAACTGTAGCTAATACTATTCTCTTCGAAAGAAATGTTAGAAATTTGTAGCATTCTCTGTGAATTTTTTGAGAAAATCAGAAAAAACTGAACCTTGGGTGAACAACGCCCTCTAGTAGACGTGGTGTGAACTGGAGATCAACATCGAATGGAGCGTTCATCTTTCAAACGAGCCCAAGTTGATCAAATTTGGAGCAAGGGTTCAGGAAATACAGCGATTTAAAAAAATATTTTTTCAACAGCTTCTTCCACCATTAATTTTCGAGATATGAAAAAAAATGAAAGAACAAACTGACGCAAATTTTGTTGAACTCTTCATTTCCGTCATTGATACAGTACCTTGATATGGTGACTTTCCGGGAAAAATCGAATTTTCATTTATGTCATAGTAGTTGTGCCCTCTAGCGGTCATTTTAGGAACTTGAAAATATTTTCCATCAATTTCCCTTGGCCGATTTAGTCCTCAAATTTTTTTTCTAGGAGCCCTAAGGTTAATGGTTTCCATAATATCGTACCTCGCCGACCTTAGTGGGACACCCTGTATATATCAATATATTGTATATTAGAATACGCACGTCGTGTTGCTAGCAACAAAAATTTGCTCTACACAGGCGATAACGACATCACGTTGCGGCGGTGTACGAGTTCCATATAAATTAATGTACATGGCAATAATATTGCTAATTATTGCTTATTGCCTGTTGCTAGTTGCGTATTGCTCCGGTGTGCGAGGCGCCTAAGGCCTACATTATAATAATAATAATAACGTATATTCAAACAAGGATTACAAAAAGAAAACAATGTTTCCTATATGTTTCGAATAAAATGTTGGGATGAAACCGCGAGCGTTGAGCATTTCACTGCCAAGGGAGGAGCACTGAACGCTGTATGCGGCAAGGTGTGCATATTTTTTGTGTTCACGAAATCTAAAAATAAAAGGAATATAAAGCAGAATGTTACAAGATACAAATATAAAATACAATTCATAAATACAAGAATACAAGTTAAAAATTTGAATAAAATGAGAGGAAAAAACAAATACAGTAGGTATATGATATACAGAGTCACTCACGGTCGATGGTAGCTTAGGTTAGGAGAGCACGTATGATTATTCTGAAAATTTGGTTTCTTAAGTAATCAGTTTTGTTCTATCGATTTAGAATATTATCAGCGTTGCGGCGTTGCCGCTTCTATCAAAAAGTAACAACAACTTTGTTATTTCAAATGGATCACCCTGTATTTTATTTCATTTTTAAATTCTTCCTGAAGAGCTGAGAGGTCAAAATACGTAAGTTCTACCAAAAATTTTTTCCGAACTCACGGGCGTTGGCGATTGAATACACTATTCCAAATTGTACACTTTTGAGGAGAAACCGTTTTTTAAAAGAAAACAACTCCCTAAATGGTTGTCTTCTTTCAGGGTAGCGGCCAAAGTAAAGATTGCTGCTCAGAATCTCTGTGTGATTCTTCATAACACTTTAACATGTCGTATTTTTAGTAGTAGGAAAATTTTGTTTCAGATCACAGCTTGGTTTTGAATGAAAAAATAATTGTTTGACAACGACTGTTGGTTGCTAAAGTTACTCCGTCATGTTTTTCAAGTATGGCACGCCAAATTTTCAGAGACGCCTCTATTATTATTTGAAAACATTAATAAAACAAAAGGTTCGAAAGAAATGTATTATATATATTTAATACGAATATTAATGCGTGATATTACCCCTCAAAGAAAGGCGAAATGTAATAGACTTGATAATGATTTTTAAAACTGATGAAGGACTAGCGAACAGCCCATATTTATTTTCAAAGATTTAATTCGATGTTCAAATCAGATAACTGAGAAATCCAGAATTCTTCAAAATACTCTTCAAAAAAACCAACGCTGCTCAGGATTCACCACTATGCAGGATGCCTAAAACATTCAACAGCACATTACATTGAATATTTCGAACTTAATTTGAATTGTTTCAAATTTAAAATTAAGAAGCATTACATCGACCTATAATAGACTCATTGACTTCACACTTATTGTATAACTGAATTTACTATTGCCTATTCCATAATTTACTTTCTGTTTGTTCGTGTTTTTATTTACTTTTCTTATTAAACTGATTTATTAAGTAGAGGGTTCTGTTTTGGATTGTTCAATCTGTTTGTAATCCCCATATTGGTAAATAAATAAATACATAAAATATGATTTAATTTATAAACAATATGCAAAAATAAATAGGCTGGTCCATAAGAAAAAATACAAGTCTATGTCATCAGAATCAACACCAGTATTTACAAAAAAACTAGAGATACCATTGGATTCCACTAAAAAAAGTGCCTTTGAGAATGTTTTCACATAAACAAACAAACAAATAAAGTTACGGGGGTGGGTTAAAAATGCATAAATTTACAAACCACCCTTTCAAAAGGTTCAAGATATCGAGGTGCTGTTTTCAGCATTTGATTTTTCATGAAAATCGTGACCTGTAGGTTAGTTTTCTCCTAATTCCTCTAGTAATCGGTGTCTAATTTGGACCACCCTGTACCTGATGATCCCAGCTAGTTATACTCCGGGCACCGGACAATAAACAACAAGAAACTGTTGGGCCAATTTATGTTCAGCAGAGGCCCGTAATGCGCTGTTATCACAGTCATTGCGAACGGCTGTCGCTTGATGTGCGACCATGCAACGGATAAAACCGTTCGGCATTGTTTTATTTTCGTTATGGAATGTTTCGCAGTGTCGCTCTGCCCTATAAATATGGGCCAGCATACATCATTAATGGTTAATATAACTTGGGAGCATCTGCTGCAAACGACTATCCCGGATATGTTCCGGGAGTGTGTGCGTGTATGGTGTAGTCGCGAGGCTCCGGGTAATTAGCCGGATGCTTTGATTTGTTTACTCCGGGGTGTATGTTGTAAACGTTGTGGATTGGTTCGTATTCGAGTGGGAACGAGATTTCACTGAATGTGTGAAACATATTCGATAACAGTCATTTATGTATCTAACGCTGCATACGCGATCTTTTTTTTCGTCCTGGAAAGCGCATATTCTTCGAATATTTTCACAACGTTTACAGCATAGGTACCATCTTCAGAATATTCCACATGATATTCTCATAATTTGATGAAAATATCTGGAAAAACTCGGCCAAGTAAATCATTTGCTTAAAAAAAAGACGATTGTAACAGGTACAGGGAACTACAACTATTCGAGGACATGAAAAAATCTTTAAGAGAAAAGTTGAATAAAGTAACTTGAGTTTTGATTTACATATGTTTTTTTATATACTGGTTTTTCTGAAATGGATACCAACTTTGGTTTTTCAAATAAAACACTAGATATGTTTATGCACTGTGTTTTAAAGATCATGCAAATTATATCATCATCAAAACAATATTATCATTTATCTTTACAGATGTTCTAAATATCTCCACAAATGGTGATTAGTATTATCTTGTACAATCGTTTACCTTTACCTCATTACACCTGTTGTGTTACTTTTTTAAACTTAATCAGAATGAAATCGGTAGACTACAAAAGCTTCGCAAAATAGAGCAATGAGAATAATTCTTTCTTTCGATAAGAGAACACTTATAATCCAAATGTTGAATCGATTACTTCTATAAATATGATATTAATATTCATTCACAAAATTGAATCTAGAATAACACCATAATATTTGTTTGAAAAAATTGATTACAATCTTGAGTAACATCATTACAACACTATAAATCGATTTTATTTTCATATTCGTCTTAAATAGGAATACTTAAAACTCAGTTTTGATCAAGGGATTGCAAGCCATTTATTAAAAACATAAATAATATCACCATTTCGTTCATTACAATAATGTACTTACCTCTTGATTGTATGATATTTTTATTAATGTTTAATATAATGTTAGTATAGGTATTTATAATTCATATAAATTTAGACAAAATGGATATTGTACCTTCCTGATATTAATATAAGAAATGCTAAATGAATGGTTTAGTAGTAAGGTACCTTCGGGTCATAAGGCCAGGTTAACAAAGAATAATTTTTTATTGAAAAAAAGGCCACATCATCGGTGGTTTGCATAAAAATATAAATATTCAGACTTGTATTCTTTCAGGAAATAAAATTATAAATACTCTAACTGAACATATTTTTTCTCAAACTAAAAAAACATTGAAAATTGCATTTCGGCCTTATTACCGAACTGTGCATATTTTAAGGCCTATGACAAAAAATCGAGGCAGGTAATAAGGCCTAGAGCAAAAACAAATATGGAACGCATTCCGAGCAGACGAAATCCTCAAAGTCTTCACTAGTGAGGCCCAGACATTCCTCATGCATCCATCAGGTACCACATGATGAACAGGATCGAATATTTGCCACGTTGTCATTGTCGCAATCTGAACATAACCAAATTTCATTATTTGCAACAAAGCTAGTACTGGGCAGTTCAGAAGACTTCATCTTCGAAGTGGTGTCTAATTGTTTATCTCTAGCTACTGACACAATGAAATGCCTCTGCGTTTGATTTTTTGCATCTCTCAGGTCACATTGAATCTTCTCAAGTATAGATGGCACTAGGTGCATGAAATTTCGCTTTTTTGGTACATATCTAGCATTCCGGCCTTATAATATGTCAGGCCTTATTGCCCAACGGTACCTTATGTGTATATTTTTTCATCATTCGATGGAACTTTTTTCTGATTCTGAAAAAGTTGAATATTTGAAGGGAAAATGACGCCCAAAATTGATGAAAATATGGTAAAATGTGGACCAATAAGCCCGAAATCGGTCTGTAGGTTGTTTTAAGAATGCCTGTTTTGATATGAACTCTGTCACGTCTTAGGAAGAAAGAAACATTTGCATTCTACATCCACTGTATGAAAAGTTGCATGGACTACGAGCAGATATGGTTCAATGTTCTGCGTGGTATTTGCCAGGAAAGTAGTTGTTTTCTGGTCGTGGTCTACCAGACACTCCAATTCAAACTGTGTTTGATACTTTTAATTGGATAAGACTTTTTTATTTTTACTTTTGATCCCTACGATTATTCTAGGAACATTATGGAAACGTGAGTTTTCTTGAAAATATTTTTATTTTCATTTCAAATTACGAGGACTATACGTAGGTACTGAATATAATACTGAAATTTCCATTTCCATTTTCCTTTAATTTCAACACCTCGTACCTATATTCTTTGCGGCAGATTTATGGACCATAATTTATAAAACAAACTATCATCGATTATCCATGTAGAATCACTTCCTTGAATAACCGCATAGCATGAAGGAACACCCTCTATTGGCGTATAGGAAGAATTATTAATTATCATTTTGTCCCCACCTGGGTTTTTATTTGGCGGGTTTAATGCGAAAACAGAACGACAATTCCCATTTCAGTTGAGAAAGTAGACGTTTGGAGGATATGAAACCAATTGTTCGTGATAAACCTACTTAATGCATTAGAGAGATACAAATAAAACTGTCTCTGGGGGAGAAACAGGAAGGTATCCTGATTATTTATGAAACATTTTTTCGGTAATTTATATTTCCCCAGCTGAATTAATCGCCTATAAACCAAGGGAATTTTTAATGAGGTATTATTGTTTGTGAGTGGAAATAGGAAGGAACATCATCAAATAAAATTGTTTCGTAATAATACCATCTCGACATTCGTATTCGAAATTCACGAGCCCTTACAATGTACAGAATCTCTACAGTATAATATCAATAATGCGCGGAAGAACACCTGTACAGAGTGATCCACGTGAAAGGGCATACGAAGTTGAGATAATTATATTGGGTACTATCGATTGAGAAAATTATAGAAATGTTGATTGACTAGATTAAACATGAAGATATAGGAAGTGTCTTTTTTCGGTAAAGAGCCCTACAAAAGGCATCAGGGCTTAGTTATCTATTTGACTTAGAGCGGTTGCGTCGAGCGCCAGTTTTTTATTAAGTGGTATGCTCCACTTTCTTCCAGAACTAGGCCAAAAAGACACTTAGCCAGTAATTTATTTGGTTTACCCCATGGTCGTAAGGGGTGAAAAACGCAACCCCTAAAATTTATTTCCAATGTAACTTTTTGTCTTATTATTTGTTTACCATTTAAAAATTTATTTCCGATAGCCTGTTTCATTCTAAACAAAAAATGTCTCTTGGGTTTTTGGCCCAAAATAAACCAGTAAGCAGCAAAACATTATTTTACGAACAACTACAGAGATACATCGTCATAAATGCGAAAATACGAAACTAATCTATCTAGTAGGTCGCTATTAGCGATAGTGACAATTGAATTGGTATGACGCTGTCAGTTTGGGAATTTTCGAAATTGAATTAATACTAATTGTGTGTTGTTGTTCTGTTCTTAATTTGTTACTTTAATAATTCACTTGTTATTAAAATGGCATACACAAATGAGGAAATGGCTGATATGCATTACGTTTACGGTCTGTCGTAGGGGAATGGGTTAGAAGCTTCTAGAAGATATGCTGAAATGTATCCTCAACGGCAGCATCCTTCACATAGAATATTTGCTCGACTTCATCAACGATTACGAGAATATGGTTCATTCGACAAAAGAACGCAGGATTGTGGTCGCCATCGAGAAATACGAACACCACAGCTTGAGGAAGTAGTATACTTAATTTGATTGAAGAACAACCTACTACCAGTACTAGAAAGATTGCTTTCCAGCTAAATGTTGATCATATGACGGTATTTCGAATTTTAACGGAACAACTCTTATACCCTTACTCTGCAACGAGTACAGGCACTGTTACCGCGAGACTTTCCGAACCGTCTTGAATTTTGCAATTGGATGCTGGAAATGATTAGAAGAAATCGTGACTTTCTGAAGACGATAGAATTCACAGACGAATGTAGTTTTTACTCGGGACAAGATTATTAATTTTCATAATTACCGCATATGGGCTGATGAAAACCCTCACGCTATTGTCGAAACTAACCATCAAGAACAGTTTTCTCTTAACGTGTGGCTCCTCGATTAAATGGTGAGGCATACGTTCAATTTTTAAGAGAAGTGCATCCAGTACTGCTGGAGGAAGTTCCTTTGGGCGTCAGAAGGGATATGTTTTTTATGCATGATGGGGCTCCCGCCCATTTTAGTCAAGTAGCATGTCAGCATTTAACTGAAACATATGCAAATCAGTGGATAGGTCGAGGAGGACCACAGAAATGGCCCGCTCGATCCCCGGATCTCAATCCTCTCGATTTCTCTATTTGGGGCCATTCACAGCATTTGGTTTATCGTACTCCTGTTCGCGATGTAGAGGACTTAAGAAACCGCATCATCGATGCGTGCAGAGTAATCAGAGAGACTCCAGGAATATTTGAGCGAATACGTGGCTCAATGCGCCGACGTCTAGACGCATGCGTAATGTTTGAAGGTAGACATATTGAACATTCACTATGATTTCTACATGTTGTGTGTTTTGTTATTAATAAATCCAGATCGCATTTATGACGATGTATCTCTGTAGTTGTTCGTAAAATAATGTTTTGCTGCTTACTGGTTTATTTTGGGCAAAAAACCCGAGTGACATTTTCTGTTAAGAATGAAACAGGCTATCGGAAATAAATTTTTAAATGCTAAACAAATAATAAGACAAAAAGTTACATTGGAAATAAATTTTAGGGGTTGCGTTTTTCACCCCTTACGACCAAATAAATTACTGGCTGTCTTTTTGGTAGTACAAAACGTCAGGTTAATTTCAATATTGTAACTTTTTCAAAGCTTGTGAAAAAAATTGTTATACAAATTTTATGTACCCCCTTTAAGGGGCTTAACAAGGGATGCTCCAATGAAGTTTCTTTATATGAAAGATCCTATCTTTTTTTCGATGAGGAATCACCTCCTTAAATGTTTTACACTTATTCAGTTACACCCTGTATATATATATATAATTTTCATCTACGATGAATATACCAAGCTTGGTTTTATCTCCGGAACCTTACTATGGTGGTATAGGAAAATGGAAGGGTTTTAGGGATAATATACAGGTGCTTCTTTTGAAAAAAAATATTTTTAACATTCTTGTATCTAGTGATGATATCGCGAATTTTAAGAGACCTCGTATAATGCAGGAAAAACGGCCTAGTACGAAATAAACACACAAGACCTACTGCGGCTGAAATTTCAATTGTCTACGAATCCGGATAGAGCAGTAATTAACACTGAATTAGACCTTTTTGAACTATAAATATGGTAGAAAATTTCATACCTGATGTTTTAAGCCAAATCAGATGCCTTGATTTCGACAAGTTGCTATGACGACAATCTAAATTATCCGAAAATTTTTGCTGTCACGTGACCTAGGTGAAAAATTAATAAGGATAATATCCCTGGCTCGACAGTACATGACAGCTAATACTATCGTCCAATATAACATGCACCAACATGTTTTCCCTATTATTTTGTGATTTTTATAGAATATCAACTTGATTGTAAGACTGAAAGTATTGAAACCTTATTCTACGGAATATAGCCGTTCGAGGAGCAGTCAAATCTCACAATAAAATTCGCACATTAGCATGGTGGGACAATATTACAATTTGTGCTATGTATATCATGAGTTGCGATAGCGTAGTTGGCTCCTCACGAAGGTGGACGGTGTTCGATTTGCGCTATGGTCTTCCTTTTTTATTGTTCAATTATCAATTAATTATTCAAATATTCACCGAAAATTGTTTTGTTTCATAAAAATAACTTTCCACACTTTATCTGGTGAATATACAATTTTCCGGAAAATATAAAAATAATAAAACGGCGTCACAGCAGAAAAAAAAGATATATATACTATAGAAACATCCTACAGCAAAGGCAATGACGAATTTCAATATAAAGGGCGGTTAGTGAGATCTGGGTTGTGATGAGTCAAAAAAATAATTCAGGCAATATGCAATTTAAAACCGGTGTCAGGTAAAATGTAAATCAGTACAGGTGTCATTTAAAATCCAATTCAGGTGCTGTTGGCTCTAGCTCAGTTTCAATAACGATATATACCTACTGGTTTGTTATATTGATTCGCTGGCAGGGTTTTCTGGACTGGATTGTTTTGGACAAAATTAATAAACAGGAAAATAACGAATCAATATAACTCAGGAATCTGGCTTACAGTTGTTGTGGATGGTAAGCAGCACAAAATACCACAGGCTCGGCTAATCCTTTTGTCAGGAACACTCTCACTATATACAGGGGTTTTTACAGGTAAAACTGAGGCACAAAAAATAACCGGCGAAAAACATTCAATCAAATACGACTATCACGGCTACCAAAGTTTTTGATCAAGGTTCACGTCTCAGCAATAACTGAATTCTAACTAACCCCTCTGATTTCTGTTCGGGGCTATTTATGCACTATTCGATTTTCCAAAAAATCCGGGTAAAAAAGGTACAGGTTGTCATTGCTTGACCTCTAGAACCGAGCAAGAAATAAAGCAAAACGAACTCGATGAAAAACAGGTATCAGAGTGCTGAAAAGAAAATCGACAAGAAATACCGAGAATAAAGTTTCTTTTGAATAGGATACATTTGAATATTTTCAACAATGAATGTACCAAAATCCACGATTTTTGGAAAATTTCATATCATCAACACTATAACTGTGTCACATTTGAAGGTAATCTGTACCTGAACAATATACTCTCTCACAAAATTCAAAGAGTCAAACTTTTTTCAAAATAAATCGAAAAAAGTTCTGTCTTCATTCAAGAATTAATAGAATGGGTTAGATCTAACAGATACTCATGTGAAATCCTGCCGATCTGTAGACATGTTCAATTTCATAATGTTTGATCGTACTGGATGAATAAATAGATATTACAATTTTTTTACAGATTCTTCAGTAGAAAAACAAAAACAATTGAAACTGGAAAAATAGGACACTTCTATTGAAGGAATGTCCCAATATCTAATCGAAGAGATTCAACTCAAAGAATTGATTTGTTGTTTTCTACAAACTTTTTGGGAGTTCAGTATATCCAATGAATGTACCAATTTTTATGGATAATCATAAATTACTGTATATTTGGCGACCACTTCTTCCGGCGCTGCCGCCATTTAGTAGAATTTATTAGGAAGTTATTGTAAAAACTCCAGTAATTCCAATTATTGGCGTGAATAGTCATCCACCATTTTTCACGTTCACGTTCATTGCAGTCCTATTGCAGAAATTATTTTTATTCGAAGATACCTCAATGAAAAGCAGTAGAAAATTTTGGATATCTGGGTCAGCATAGAATAATATCTTCTGTTAATAAAATTTTAATCTCAATTGGTTGAGTGTTTCCATCTCGGACATGGGTAAACGCTACTCTGCCTTTCGATAGTAAACATTGTTTTTGAATGTAAATATGCTACAAGTATTTATTCACTTACTATCAGTGAAAGCGATGATTATTACTATTATGAGTTTTCTTTTCGATGGTATATCCTTGATACAAACTGCTAAAAACTAGTTACTCTTTGTTCACAAGATGAGAGTTTTTTGCAATGATCTAATACAGTACCGTTAATTTGCCAGAAAACGCGTTTCAAATTAACTAAATGTTATATTTGACTGATGACGTGAACTTGGGAATCAACTATTCGAAATAAAATGACAGCAGTTATACCCATAGATCTTATATTGCGCTAGATCCGGCGTCCTGTAGTATTTGTTTGGTATAAAGGGGTCTGCAAGACAGTAGGTACTATGATCACGTGGTACAACACATACGTAGGGACAAAAATAAAAACCACCAATCAATGGCTTAGTACTTTCAACTCCCCCGGACCTACAAAACAAATAATCTGGATACCGGATCTAGCGTGAGCAATATAAGATCTATGGTTATACCCTACTAAAGAAAAAAAAAACATGAAAACAATTTTTTCATTTCACACAAACGAAAAGATACGAATTGCGAAAAGTAAAAGTGTAAGCTATAATGAGAAAACTCAACCATCATAACAATTTACCAATAAATATCTCAAAAATTCAATATAAAACCTTTTTGAAAGTTGAAAGTGAAGCTTTTTTAAAATTTTTCAGATGTCCATTGGATATTTGTTATGACGGTTGAGAGTTTTATTATGACCAAATTATTGTGTCATACGAAAATCGAACATTCTCTCTATATTATTATACAGGGTTTCTCACGGTTGATGGTACCTTAGACGTTTACGAAGAACGGGAAATAGGATCATTCTGAAAATTTGGTTTCTTAAGTAGTTGCTCTTGGTCTATCGATCTAAAATATTTTCAGCAATACAGTGTTGCCGCTTCTATCGAAAAGTAGCAACAACTTTGTTATTTCAAATGGAACACCCTGTATTTTATTTCATTTTCAAATTCTTCCTGAAGAGCTGATTTAGTCGATACATCATACTTGGGGTATAGCGAGAAAGATTACAGAGATATAGGGTGTGAAAAGTCGAGATTTTTCAAATTTAGGTTTTTTGTGCCGAAACTATCTTAACTTTCCATTCACTATCGATTGATATTTAATTGAAACAAATACGGGTGGTTCAGAATTTTGAGTTTTGCATAACCCTCTATTTGTTTCTATTAAATGTCATTAGATAGTAAATAAAAAGTTAAGATAGGGACATGTGAGCCATTTTGAGCAGAAATGAATAGGTTCGACACAAAAAATTTATAAAGTTGAAAAATCTCGATTTTTCAAACCCTTTATCTCTGTAATCTTTCTCGCTATACCCCAAGTATGATGTATCACCGAAATAAGCTCTTCAGGAAGAATTTGAAAATGAAATAAAATACGGTGTTCCATTTGAAATAACAAAGTTGTTGCTACTTTTCGATAGAAGCGGCAACACTGTATTGAAAATATTTTAGATCGATAGACCAAGAACAACTATTTGGGAAACCAAATTTTCAGAATGATCCTATTTCCCGTTCTTCGTAAACGTCTAAGGTACCATCGACCGTGAGTATATGCCTTGCATTTTCATGCTATAGGGAACCTAGATTAAGATCGTAGCGCCAGAACGGTGAAAATCAGAACTACTTTATGGGCCATTCCAGTTTATTTACATTGTCTGGAAGAATATCATCTTTCATTTCCTTTCAATATTTTCAAATTGTTTGCTTGGCTATAAAGTTTTTTTCGTTTCTTCTTTTTATATTATGTAGTTTATAGTGCTCTACTAAGCAGTTTTGTGTGAATATGGTTGTGTTTTTCTGGACAATATAACTTTTAATTGAAAGTACAACTTCAGTAAAAAAGACTATCTTTCTGAAGATAGTATTTCAATAATCTTGATTATGGATTTACTTCAAATATGTAAGCAATAGAACAAAATGAGTTCAATAACAACATGATACTCATTGTCCTGTGTGAGCACCTATACCTGGATAGTTAAAACAATCTTATATTGACCTATTAAGAAAACTTCAAAAACATGTTTGTGTGCCAACATCTAATATTATTACATTTATTTCAAATAATGTTGAAGTTTTTAACTATACTATTTCACACTTTCTGATAAAAACAATGAAAACGCCATGCAATAAAAAATATTTATTGGTAAGTATAAAATGAATGAGAAAATACACTATCATGTACTAAATTTCAAGTGTCTTCACTAAGATATCAGTAATAAACTACTCAATTACCGCGTCAATCACTAACAATGAAAAAAATAATAGGTAGATTGTTCTAGTCTACACATATCTCCTGTCCAGCAACTCCTTTGTTTTCAACTTGGTTACAAATATAACTCGGGATTTTCCTGTATTTGGGAAGGTATGAAAACTTATTTCAGGTTTTTTTCTCGCCCAAGAGAAACAGTAAAGTACGACAACAATAATGATTCATAGTTTTTCCAGAATTATTTGAATTCCAACCAAAAAATTAACACTTCACAAAAAGAAAATTATAGACCGAAAACCATATTGATCCTATATGTTCTCTTGTATTTGTTATGGTCTTAAAATTTTCGCCAGAATCCATTCCAACCATCCTTCAATTATACCGTCTAGTTCTTCTAAACACATTCAAATTCACAATTGATGATAATAATGATGATTTTATTTGCTGATATGTAATATACGCTTTGAATGAAATGCCTAATAATCTGCAAGCACCAACTGTCAGCCAGTTTATCCATCTCAAGAGTGAGTAAACGCGGCGACAATTAATCCAGGGTCCGAGTTTAATTAATGAATAACATCGTTTGGAGACGAGCAGACGCGGGAGACAATGCCATCATCATCATGTCCTCGAGCTGACATCATCACACACAAAGGATGCATCTTCGTCCTTTGTGATGAGGTCCGGCATAAGAGGACGTCAGACTCAAACGCCTGAAGTAGTGGACTATAACAGACAAATAGAAAACAAAAGTGACGGGTTAGTTATCTTGCCTCTAGCAGGAGATCAGCAGGAGTGCTATTCTACTTCTCCATGGGATCACGAAGCTTATACATGGCTTCTGAAGACCGTTAGGATATTTCTTTCGATGATGTGTCGGCCTTCTCTCATTCGGAAACTGAAAATTGTTTTGGTCAGCTCATTTATTGAAGCAGAACAAATTTGAAAGAAGGGAAAGAGCTCACTAGGTAATTAGTTTCACCACTTCACTATTCAATAACAAAATAATGTTGTTACGGGAAAGTTTGGTGGGTTTCGAGCCTGACAATTGGATAATGAAGAGATCACCTACTTCTTCCTCGATGTTCTAGAACGGTCAATGAATTCGGAAGTTCAGACCCAGAACGAACAGCTCTTCTGGATTGAGTCTAGTAGCCTGAGCATATGCACAAGCGCTAAATTCTCAACACTCGAACCTGTGCTTTGTGAATCATGAGAAGCTGTTCGGGTGTTTGGTACAGCAGTAATCCTATGATGACAGGTCTGCCTTTCTGGAGATTGAGCTTCAATTGTATTGAACTCTACTAGATCATAGAAACTAGTAAACAAGGTACGTTACCATTAGCGTAGGTGAATAATATAATAAGTACAGTCAGTTATCATAGATCGATGCAATATATCGAAGAATTTGAAAAATTTTGAAATCATTATAGGAATTTGTTTTATCTAATGAAGTGGAAACTCTAATATTTAATACCCAAAGTTTTGACAGTTTATTCTGTCATCTTCAGGGCACTGAAAAATGTAGCCAATAGGTTTGTTCTAGCAACGATTTCGAATAGTTTGCAATCGCACGGAGCATGCGCATACTGATTTTTGCGTTCATTAAATCAGTATGCGCATGTTCCGGACGATTGCAAACTATTCGAAATCGCTGCTAGAACAAACCTAATAATGCGATCATTATGGCAAAATGAAAAGGCATTCATTGGACGAAGTATCAAAAAATTGAAAGAAATACATCGTTGCATGGACTACGAGAAGATATAATTCAATGTTCTCCTTGGTATCTACCGGGAAATTAGATGAAATAACATGTGTTCATTTTGATTTTTTTATGTTTCTTTCATTGAAGCTTGATCAATTTACATTGATCAAGCTTTTTCGAGTTTTCAGCTACTCTCTTTCTGGAGTGTTTCTTCCTTTCGCCGCAAGGTGACGCAAATTCCAAGTGTCTCTTGGAACGCGGTTCAGTGTGGTGAAATATACGATGGAAGAATGCTTTGAGACAGGCAACGCTTCGAGTGGAGATCTCAGGGTCTCCACTCGGATAACTACCCAGCACTGATGAGGGCCAATAAGCCCGAAACCGGTCTTTAGGTTGTTAGGCGTGCCTTTCTCGATGTGAACTTTGTCACGTTTTAGGAAGAAGAAACATTTGCGATCTGCATTCACTGTGTGAATCGTTGCATGGACTACAAGTAGATATAATTCAATGTTCTGGGTTGTATCTGCCAGGAAAGTAGTTCTTTTCTGCTCGCAGTCTACCAATCATTCAAATTGTGTTTGATTTTTCAATCGAATGAAACGTGTATTTCTTTTCATTTTTAGATCATTTTTGGATTATAGATGGAGTGAAGATACTTTCCATCAAGGAGGATTGATAATGATGTGAATATTGCAGGAATAATAGGTAATGCGCCTGTATATCCATCCATTAGAAGTGTATGAAATCCACACCATTCACATACTGACACACAATATTTTCATCGATTCATATCGAATGAATATTGACACCTAATTTGATGATTTAACGTGAATGATTGCACCATTGAGAAATACATTTTTCAACAATTTGGTAATTCTTATAACTGTATTTTCCAGAATCTTCCCAAGTTACCGCATCCGTGGCATTTCTCACTTATAACTTCAGAATTGACTCTAATGTGAAATCTTTAATAAGAAGGACAAAATTTAGATATTCAGATGTTGATTTTAGAGTTCACTCTGATGACATCCATTTGATTGGGAGTACCTAAACTCGAGTTTTTTTCAACATGCACATACCATATATATATTGATGATGAGGAGGAAGGATAGCCTGTCTGAGGTCGATACAAAAGGGTGTCGATGGCAAGGCTGTATGTAGGCGCATGCGCCAAAATAATTAGAAGATGACACTCAACAGCGACCCTCTCAAGTGTTGTTTCTCTCTTACGTCCTCGTTGCTATTCAAATTGAAAATGATCGTTTGTTGAGTATTATCACTATTCCGCCAATGTGAACAGTTTTGTGCATAAAGAAGTCGTACAGCAGTTATAGGCTATTTTGAGTCAGGCTTGTCAATCTCAATTGAATTTCTTATCGACTTTGACAAGTAGTGTCAAAATTCAAACTTTTTTTGTCACAAAAGTTCCAAATGTGTACGTGTCCTACTTTTTAATGAAATCTGGAACATCATAGGCAGGTTTACACCATACATACCTTGTACGACTTTTTTATGCACACAACTGTACCTATATGTGTTTATATCGATATGAATTTCTCCGTTTCTTTTTGTTGTTCCTAATGGGTTTTGCGAATTAAGTGTTTCGTCTGATGATGTAGTTGTTCAAGGTCAAGACGGAAGATCATTTATTTGCCTACCATTGTTTAAATCTTGATTGCTTCATTCTTTCAAATCTGAAAGAAGTGGTACTGTATTAAAAGATCTCTGATTACCATCTATTATCAAAGTCAATTATGTCATGTATTCTACCATCAATATACACATATTCAGGGTGGCGGAAATTTGATCGAAAGAAAAATGATAGAATCATATTTGATCGAAACACAAGAGCTAGAATGGACTTTTTAGAGAAGATACATTTGATCGAATTTCTTATGGCACCTTGAAAACCGTTACAAAACTAACAACATCTTTGAAGGATGGCATCGTAGTTTGATGGGACAATTCAATGCGAAAAATACAACTATTTGGAAATTCATAGAAGAATTACTTCGAGAACAGAGCATGATGGAACTAAAACTGCAACAACAAGTTTATGGGAATGCTGGAGTACAAGAAAGATCTTGATGTAGTTGTCAGAAGTTTCCAAGAAGTATTCGAAGACAACGATGTTTATTTTTCGCGATATTTGAAAGCTGTTGCATCGAGCATTTAGTTTCTAATATCTATTTTGTTGTTTTGTTGGTTCATTGAAGATATATTGTAATTTCAAGAAATATTGACGTATCCGTAAGTGTATCTGTCAAATCTATTTTCTATCTATTACTGCTTCTATACATTTTATTTTTTATAATTTTTCCAACGACCACGTATGAAAACGTCAATAATCACACTGTTTTGTTATTCAGAAAGTAGCTCATATGACCATGGTAATGTTTATTTGAAAGAAAAGAAGCACAAGTGTTGATATGAAAAATATCACAACGGTCACCTGAATTGATATAAATAATTAGGTTTATTGTGAAGGTACTCACTGTCAATATAAGCGTTATCAAATCAAATTCATATTATTTATTGAAATTTCTGTCTCGTTTTGAATTATATCGAGAATTTTGTATCTATTAATTTCAATGTGTCTGATACATAACCTATGAATTCACTTTGAAACTGGAACCTATACACTTTGCAGGGACAATTTCGATGTTGATGACAGCGGGTGAGATCATTCAAAAGAGTACGGCTACAGTTTTATGAGCGGCTTGCTGCTTGCATCAGTTTGATATCACAGTATCAGCAAAGAGAAGATTCTTTGGTATCGCAGATGTTTGCAAGGAGTCAAGGACGCACTAACTCGAGTAACTCGTACGCGCTTGCGCACTACATACTTCTATGGTTCTGTATTCCTGGTTGCGTGATTACTGGCGCTAGCAGGCGTATGGTGTCAAGGTTGTTTATGTATGCTGGTGTCAATATCAATGAAATGTGTCCAAACTAAACTAACTCAATCAATCAGTAATTCACATAATGAGGAATTGTCAGAGAAGTATTCGAATATCATCTTGAATATGGAAATAAACAATACTTGATATCGAATCAAAATCACCTGAAATTATAGAGATCGCTCGAGTTACATTTTTGACAAGACCTCCCGCGAAATGAAAATATTCGGAGTCGTAGGAAAAATAGTGTACAAAACTCGTTGGAAAGTGCATTTCCTTCACTCGTTACGTTTTCGCACTCACCGCTACGCGGCTCGTGCTAAACGACAACTCGTGTGCAATATGTCACTTCCCACACTTGTTGTGTAATATACTATTGTTTTTATCAAATGTGTTTTCCACCATTAAATATTCGACCAAATGTATTTCTATCAAAAATACTTTCGATCAAAAGAGTTCTATCAAATGTGATCATTTTTCTTTCGGTTAAATTTCCGCCACCCACATATTCAAGAATTCGGATATTTTTCTTGTAACAATATTCATTTACGTATCAGACATTTTATGATCTGAATTTCGCGTTCAATTTTGTGCATGCGCCCTCAATCAATCTTGCTATTTAGACGAGGAAAGATGTATGAAATTCGGCTTCACTTTGCTAACATTGTTACTCATGGCGTATGCTTAATATTATAGTTAACAGATATATGGCACATGACTACACGAATATCGTGATCGCCCGGTATGTGGGTAGAGTTTGATTAATTTTCTGACTCTACTAGCTGGACAGAGACAACTGCCGTACGACGTACGTTTGGTAAAAGGAAAGTGTGAGCCATGTATTGTTTCTCACCGAAGCAGATAACCGTAAACCAGTGGAAAATGTGTCTCGCCTCTGCACTAAATCCCTCGCAGTTTGCTTCTGAATTATACACCTGAATAAAAAATGCAAACGACGCTTTGAATTATTGTCGCAGGATTACAGTACGGCGTTATATGTAGTCAAGTCCTCTTGTTTTATGAACTCGACGTCAGTGGGAAATACTTGATGCTTTTTTCGGAATGAAGAGCTTTCTCGATAGTGTACGATAAATATGCGATCAATAATTTAGGAGCTATTTTAGAAAGAGAAAATAGTCTATCCAATTAGAATATCAAACATAGTTTGAAATGAATGTCTGGTAGACTACGAGCAGAAAACAACTACTTTCCTGGTAAATACCACGCAGAACATTGAATTATATCTGCTCGTAATCCATGCAACGATTCACACTGTGAATGCAGATCGCAAATGTTTCTTTCTTCCTAAGACGTGACAAATTCACATCGGGACAGGCACGCCTAACAACCTACAGACCGGTTTCGGGCTTATTGGCCCTCATCAGTGCAGGGTAGTTATCCGAGTAGAGACCGTAAGATCTCCACTCGAAGCGTTGCCTGTCCCAATGCACCTTCGTCGCGTTTATGGCTTTTCCATTTTTCATTTATTAGCTTAGTCGAGCTATAAGCCACTTCCAAGTTCTGTGATTTGGGAGATTTAGTTCTGGAGTGTTTCTTTCTTCTGCCGCATGGTGTCGCCACTTCCAATTGTCTGTTGGAACGCGGCTCAGTGCGGTCAAATAAACGCGACGAAGGTGCATTGGGACAGGCAACGCTTCGAGTGGAGATCTTACGGTCTCTACTCGGATAACTACCCTGCACTGATGAGGGCCAATAAGCCCGAAACCGGTCTGTAGGTTGTTAGGCGTGCCTGTCCCGATGTGAATTTGTCACGTCTCAGGAAGAAAGAAACATTTGCGATCTGCATTCACAGTGTGAATCGTTGCATGGATTACGAGCAGATATAATTCAATGTTCTGCGTGGTATTTACCAGGAAAGTAGTTGTTTTCTGCTCGTAGTCTACCAGACATTCATTTCAAACTATGTTTGATATTCTAATTGGATAGACTATTTTCTCTTTCTAAAATTGTAGTCCAATTTATGGCTTTTCCATTTTTAATTTAGGAGCTGTTTGACTTATGGAAAATGGCTGCCCCAGAGCTTATTGAATACCTTGCAATGTGGTTTTTTGGTTTCTTGTTTGATCTTTGATCTAACTGTTGACTGATTCGAGATCTCAAGTTGAATCATCGTAACAATGTTCTATTGTTATACTAATGTTGTTAACATGAAAATGCTTATGATTGTGGTAACTGTATAACATCGTATCGCATTATGGTTGTGTCTATAATAACAATAACTTTGGTTACGATTATAATTATTATTTTTCGTGAATAATGAATTCTACTCCAAATGGATGATACACTCAATTCTTCCTTATTGGTATATCATTTGTAGTGGTTACAAATCCTTACCATTCATTGCGAATAGTGGTGCCCCACTAGGAGATACCTCTCTTTTTCTCAAGCCAAAATTAACAAACAGATTTTGAAATTTTACAGTGAGAAGATACTTATACTTGTCCGGTATTTTCAAAAAGTAAAAAAGAAACTGCGGAATTTTGAGTGACAAATGAAATTTAAAGTGACCACAGAACGGTAGAAAATCTTGACAAATTAGGCAGATATCAACTATGAGGATGAAGGTGAACTTCATTCCAGTTTCACTAGTAGGAGGTTTTTAAAGTGACAAATAAAATTTTTCGGTAACCGTCTGGAAAGTACGTACTTTCCAGACGATTTTTTTTTGAGAAAGTGGCATTTTTCCGGCCTAGTCCGGGAAGTACGTACTTCCCGGACTAGGCCGGGAAGAATCACATCGTTGTTGTCATTGTAAATATGAAAATCTTGGTAGTATGGTTTTGATAAATGCAGTTGATCATTACCATAGCAGCAAAATAACGACTGACACCTATCTGACATAAAATTAGCTAACATTTAAAAATTATCAGATGAAAACAATCAATGTGAAACGGAAATTTTACCTTCTTGTTCTGACTTCAACAAAAGGCACTTAAATATACCAAGCATTTCAAACAAATTGAATCCATTCAATATTAACAATTGTTCTAATTCTAATATAAATATTAATATAAATAAGAATTGAAATGTTCGAAATTTTGTTCTAATAAAGAAATGTGTTTCTTTGATTTGTTATTCTACACTCGCTACGCTCGTCCTAGAATTTTGTCCACTCATCCAAAAAAACAGTATTTTCCGGACTTGTTACGTAAATTACTATTTCAGTGACCACAGAACGTTTAAAAATTTCGAAAAATTGAGCAAATAAGTATAGACTATAAGGATAAAGATGCACTGTATTCCAGTATCGATAGTATGAGGTTTGTGGTTTGTGGAACGAAATGAAAATTGTGATATAAATGGAAAGAGCAAGACTTTCATATCGGTCTCGAAAGTCCTGGAATTTTACTCGAAAGTCCAGGGATAAGCTACCCATTCGAAAGGCAGGCAGACAATAAATTATGATTGAACATCCCGACCTAGAGTACAGACTGGCGATGAATACGTCAATAAGCTAATAAGCTGGAAAACGGACATTCCGAGGATTGAGGTCTTAAGGCCGTCTAACAAACAGCTCTTCGCCCTCTTATGCGATAGGTACTCTGAGGAGTAAGAACTTAGGTTCGCCCTGCATCATTTTTCCCTCCCAAGAGACAATACATGCCAAGGTATGCTATGATCTTGTTGTCCATCATTTAGTGATGACCACGTAAGCGAGGCATTTAACTTCTCTCTTCGTGTCGTGAAGTGTTTAGACACTAAATGGATGTCTAGAGACCTACTCAACAGACATTTTGTTCCAACACAGGGTATTTAGGCACCTGAAAGTTCACCTCTTTACCATTTATGCTACTCACTGTGGTCCGGCTATATAGAAGTGGTTGACTGGACCTTATGAGAGAGTGTCTTCGTACGTATGACTTGAGCATTAAGAGGCAATAAACTTCCCTGGAAGGGAGCCTAGATGCCAAGACGCAGGTACATATTTTTCGGCCATGGTTTTTTATTCATGCGAAGAAATTGGTGAACAAAAATTATAGTAGTTCTATAATGTGTTTCAATTATTACAATGGTACTGAAACTTAAACGAAACTGGGTACTGAAAGAATCAACGTAGGAGATCCAAATCGAATAAGATAAAATCTTCGATCAAGAGACGATCACGATCACAGCTAAATTCATGCATGAACCATACCAAACGTCATCCATATCCAAGGATATCGCTCATAGTAGAGTGCCAAACGCCTCGAAAAACGCTTAGAAACAAAGTGGGTAATAAAAATTTTCAAGTTTCGAGTTATATCGAAACAGTATTGTCGGATTTCAAAAATGTATATGATTTTTTTGACTCATCAGATCGAATCAAAATTATAAACAGTGAAACGATCGAACTGGATGAGTATTTTGGGAGAATGAAAAAACATGTTTTTTGTCAAAACCACCCTCTACCCCCCAAAGGCACGAGACGATTTTTTGACGACAAGTGGATTCTTGTTCAGGAGATGGAAGGTGACATTTCTGGACATGTCATAGCTTTTTACCTCCGATTTCCCACGAAACGATTCGACTGACACTCTACTATCATGAAATGTGTTCTGAATCGAATGATTAATTCACGCACACTAGCAGATTATCATCAGAGCATTTTTGGGGCGAGACAATCGGGATGTGCTGGAAAGAAGTAATGTTGTTCAATCATTGTCACGGCCCGACAGATCTAGCAGGCTATAACGCGCACCGCAATATCTGACACGTGCTAAGTGTATTATAATGTTAATGCTCGGAGTTTCGTCGTGAGCGTTTCTCGAAGGTGGCTTCATATGCCTGCAAACGACGTCGTTAATTCTTGTTTTCGCGAGATTAACTGGAAATTAGATGGCGCAACTTTGTCTGGAAATGAAAAGAATACGTCGTTTTGCAGTGTTATTCGAAAACTGAGCTGGCGCTGCACCGATATTAGGGCGCGTACATGAGGAAATCACAGCCACCTAATGAACCGTAAATATTTAGACAAAGAAACAACGGTTCTATTATAGTGCGGCGCAAAATCCAGCTCACCTGCCTCGATGTTTTATTCTCATTGTGCTCGACTTGAGTAGTTGCTCGAAATTAATACGCGCGGTGCACATACCATAATAATAACAATAATAATATCCAGAATAAATTAGTTAACAAAACAATACATGAATTTGAATGAGGTTGGCTTAGCGATAAGTGTAGTTGAATTTGTTTCGCAGAAAATACAATTACTTTTCTCTATGTAGGGGGATGTAGTTTTTCTTCCATATTTTTCACTAATAATTATCAATCCATGGATTATAACATTGATTTAATCATTACGTTTATTGTGATCCTAGTCATGATGTTGGCTTAGGTGACTATATTCATCAGGTTCATCAGCCTTTTCACAACAGTTTTCATCGGAAAGGCCTCCTGTGACTTATATTCTCTCAAAAGGCCAAATCCTCAGCGTGATAGTGCTTCAGTAGGTATTGGGCTGATTCTTCCTTTTTAGTGTCCAGCCTACATATGTGTTCGTCCATATATGCTCGTTCGTAAATCCGCGGTCACCGATCTAATCTGACTTGCTTGAACTCAGAATATCATTGGCCACTGTCTTCGACTGTGATTTGATAATTATTCTAATGTGCCTTCATCCTGGAACATCGCTTCAGTGAGTTTGTTGTTATACTTGTACCCATTTAGACATCCAGCCTCGTACCGAAAATTCTTACACATAATCTGACTCCGCAGATTCGTTCCTTTTGTCCTGGGAACCATTGGTATGGTTGGCCTGGACTTTTAGGCTCTGCAGGTAGTCCCAAACCAGTCTTATATGATTTAAGAGCATGCTGGATTGCTGCTTGACTATCGGATATCGATATTCTTCCTCAGGCATGCCTCCACAGCATGTTCATCTGCCTGAAATACATCTCAATGATGCTGAAGTACTGTATCTTTGTCTTTCTCCATTATATTTCAGCATCAGTGCCTTCATCAGATGTACCGAAATGTCTATCATAATTGTTTTTCGGCGGCATAATATCGCTTTCCATCACCAATAGTGCTTGTGATTATGCTGTTCATTCTGTTATGTATAAAGTTAAATAAGTTCCTTTTAATCCGCAACCGACTATATGAATCAAATGACACAAAATTATGGTATAGTTTGATTTGTATTCGAATTCACCACCCTTTTCACAGTTATGTAAAACCCTTGTGATTAGCATAACATAATTTCAGGTGATTCGAATAAGATTCAAGATTGGTGTGTTGCAAACATATAATCTTTCAACTTGACTGAAACTAATTTAATATCATTCATATGCACGATTGATGAACTTTTTTCAAGATATAACCTTGGATAATGAAGATCATACTAAATTTCTAGCAGTGTTAATTGACCGAAGGTTAAAATTTGACGATTATATCCAGTAACTCACTGGTAAAATCTCCTCGGGATGTTATGCTGTAAGAGTGATTTCTAAGAAAGGAAGGAATTGTGGTTCAAAACAGCCAAAATGGCGTACTATGCACTCATCGACTCTCAATTGAGTTATGGAATATCGTTTTTTTGGGGAGCATGTATTCCCACTTCATTCAAAATTACAATTGTGTAAAAATGTACAATTACTCACCTCCTGTATATATCAGATCGGCGAATATAAATACCTCCCAAATCAGTTAAGCAATGAAATAATTTCTTTCTGATGGAAATTATTATAATTTGCAGGAACATTTCAACGAGAGCTTTTAGCTGACCAAATCAGATTTTCATATTAAGTGACCCCTGAATTGGTGTTCTGTTTACTCTTTTTCCTACGACTCCGTATGAAATCGTCATATAGCACACTGTTTTGTTGTTTGGAAAGTAGCTCATATCACCATGGTGTTGTTATTTGAAAGAAAAAAGCACACGTGTTGAAATGAAAAATATCACACGCTCGCCTGAATTGATAGAAATAATTAGGTACATTGGTTGGTTCTCACTGTCAATATAAAACCGTTCTCAAATCCATTTCATATTATTTATTGAAATTTCTATTTCGTTTCGAATTATACCGAGAATTCTTTAGGCATCAATTAATTTCAATGTGTCAATGATACATAACCTCTGAATTCACTTGCGGCTTGCATCAGTATCACAGATGTTTGCACTTTGCACTATTTACATTTGACAAGGAGTCAAGGACGCGCGTACGCGCTTGTGCACTACGTACTTCTGTGGTTCTGTATTCCTGGTTGCGTGATTACTGGCGCTAGCAGGCGTATGATGTCAAATATCAATAAAATTGTTTGTCCAAACAAAACTAATTGAATCAATAGGTAATTCACACAATATGGAATTGTCGGAGGAGTATTCAAATATCATCTTGAATATGGAAATAAACAGTACTCGATATCGAATCAAGACCACCTGAAATTATAGAAACCGCTCAAGTTACATTTTTGACAAGACTTCTCGCGAAATGAAAGTATTCGGAGTTGTAGGAAAAATACTCGTTACGTTTCCGCACTCACCGCTACGCGGCTCGTGCTAAACGACTACTCGTGTGAAATATGTCACTTTCTACACTTGTTGTGTAATATACTATTATACATATTATTTTATTTTTTACCTTTAACCATATTGTCTACTTTATTACTGTGTTCACCCTTTCATCATTTTTATTCTCTTTCACTTTGATTGGCTAAAGCATTACCCACTATCATTTGACATGTACACCATGTTTCCTTTGTCTATGATCAATTGTTTATAGTGCCCAAGCTCTATCAATAGGATTCTTCTAATACTTATATTGGGTACTTTCGCGATCTGAATTGTATTGGTTACAGTGATGGAGGCTGCAGAAGAGAGATGAAAATATGTCCTCATTGGGATAAAAATCACCAAATTTCAGCATCGTTTTCTCAAAAAAAAAATCTCTACGACATATCACCCTGTATATGATGTCCGTGCAGTGCAGACCGCATATATAACCAACTGAGTTATCACCCATAATCTCCCAACTAATCTCGAAAGGCGAACGCAAGAAGGCAATATCGGCCGGTTCGGCAGGCAACACCGAACTGGCGCAGTCGTGAGGCATCAATCGTCGCGAGACGGCGTTTTAATTAAAACACGTTATCGGTGGGCGCGCCCTCCATATCTCACGCGGTGGACAGACGGGCGTCGTGGCCGTGAGCAATGGCGGGCGTCGTCGTCCCGATGCCGCTCGGACAAACCTGCTGATCCAGGAACAACTTTCATCCCCCGCAGTGATGCATGACCCCAATTACGACCGGCATCCGTCTTCCTTCGGGAGACGGTACGAAGAGGGGGCGGAACCGGTTTTTGGGGGTGGTAGAGGGGGGTGTGCCGGGAGAATCGTTTTATGGAGATCTTTTTGCTTGCACGCGTCCGTAACGTCTTTGGATACAGACGGAAAATGGTTCTCATTATGCTAACGAAGATCTGAACAATGATACATCTTTACTGAAATAATAAGAAACCTAATGAGCTTGGCTATGATCGGATTGGACACTTGAAGATTTTGGAAAATATAGACAGATATCATCAGTTAGATACGACTTCGAAATGCAGTTAGAAGTGGTCATAAAAAACCACCAAATTTGCACAGAAAACGGACCTCAACTAGGATGAATGCATCAGTGCGGTATACTGATGGATCCAAGATGGATGAAAGGGCTGGAGTGGGAGTTACAGGGCCAAATTTCAGGCTATCAAAATCTCTCACTGATAAAAATGGGTGAAAAAAAAACAATATATTTTCTGTGAAATATCGCATTATCCGTCACGAAATTCTGCACATTTACCACTAAAAAGTATATTTGTTGGGTGAAAATATACTTTTCAGGTATTCATTATGTTTTTTTCACTTTACAAGGTGATTATCAGTGCGCGCATAACTAATACAGTGTAATTCTATAAAAGTACCTTGTGAATATCTATTTATCCTTAAAAAATATGTGAATATGCAGAAGTTCTGTGAAATTCAGGTACCGGTTCTGGAATCCTTCGCGACAACTCGCGCTCATCATTCGCTCGACTCGAACATATCCGCACTTATTCCATTCTGCAAGTTGCATCTTGTTCTTATTGAATCTAACAGTGTTTGATGGGTGTTCATTGTTATTGTTAGGCATTGGTGTTTAATTTATTAAAAATGAAAGTAAGTGAAAACAATTTGGTTTTTACACAGTATCGTAAAGTATCAGGCATCTCTGAGACGTGTTGTTTCAAGTACACAACTATAGACGAATATACAGCATTCACCAGTATTTGCATAGGCAAAACCAAGGTGCCAAATATCGTTGTTTGTACGCCAACTGTGAGGTGGTTCACACAAATTACGAAACATTCAAGCAACATGTATTCAGGAACAATCGAACAAGTTTGGCTTCCAAACCAGGTGTGCTATGTTTTTTTGTGATTTCAGATTTTAAAGACACCAAAGAAGAACACTCAACATTTTGTCTCCGTCGACAAAATATGCGTCGAAGGGGAAGGTTATGAAAGCTTTATGACTGCGTTGCAAGTACTTCTTGCACTTTATTTTATTTTGAATATCAAATATCCAGGTGATATAGAATGTACGTTAGAATTCATTCAGATATATTTTTCCGTATAATAATAAAATCCTTATATCATCTAGCGAAATAACCGATGAATATTTTTTCTTTAAGAGTGTTATTTGAGTTTATAATTTCTTATTTTATTACCAATTTTGTTGTTTTTGTTTCATAATATAATATATATTTTGTGCAAAAATGTTTTATTTCCTTACATCCTTTTTTAAAACTGTTACAGTCGAAATATCCTCTGTAAAATAACAGAGGAATTCATCGAGAAAAGTACCATTATATTATTACAGAACGATATTTTCATTGCAAAAATACATAATATAATCATGAAAATTACACTGTAAAAGTATCACAGAACGATAAGCACAATGCAAAAAGACATGATATTATCATGAACATTACATCGTTAAAGTAAGGTATGCGTACTGGAATGAAATTACAGTACTGGTACCGGAATCGTATTTTACAGAACTGATGGTGAAATTCAGGTAAACTACGTTGGTCACAAAATAACCAACGTTTTTTACCTGAATTTTACAAGACTATTTTTTTGGGAGCTTGGTAACACCCTACCATCTTTCAAGATACATGCTATAGATATATTATGTGCCCAGGTGTTTCGTCTCCAAAGGACACCTACCCGGTGAACAAAGACGTCTGCTAGGACGATCTCAAATGAAGATCCAAAAGGATTATTTACTCACAAAATATATTCAGAAAATCTGACAACTGATCAAAATTATTTCAAAATTGACAAAAACGTTAACTTTTTTTTTCATATACAGAGCAGAAAATCGTTAGTTAAAAACTTCTGTCTTCAACATACTCCCACCTTGAGTTGTGAAACGTCAGAGGAATAACTCTTGTGTCTTGTGACAACAGGTTTTATCTCATGTGAAAGTGGTGGTTTCTCATCCCTTTCTTCTTTATTTTCACTCGATTCTCTCTCTTTTTTCTTCTCTTTCTCTTCTATAATTTTTTTAAGAGCATTCAAATCGATTTCGTTATCCCAATTACTGATTTCAAGAGGATACATTCTTTGCACTGGTCTCAATAATGAACCCATAGCTGTTTTTAAACAAACTACTCGGATTTAACCATCTTGACCTGGAATAATAAAGTGGCCAATCTAAACGTTTTATATTGTCCAATCCAACCAGAACTATATCTCCTATTCTGATATTATTGACATTTTTTCTCTTCGAAAATAATTTCAATTGTCCTAGATATTCTGTTCGAAATCTTCTTCGCAAATCTTCTTTGAGTTTGAGTCTGTACCTCAAATGTTTCCTTAGATTAGTGGCTTATGTTGCATCCACACCGATTTCCCGAATTTCATGTAGAAACATAGCAGGTGTTAACGGAACCAGATCTCTACTATCTTCATGAAAATAAGTCAATGGTCGCGAATTAACCACTGATTCAGTGTCACAAATAATTGTATAAAGTTCTTCATATGTTATAGACGCCTTACCTAGGACTTTTCGTAAAAGATCTTTGACGATTCTTATTAATCTCTCCCACCAAACACCCCACCATGCAGCAGTTGGAGGATTGAATTTCCATTCGATTCGCTGGGCTGAACTATAGGTTATTATATTATCCCAGTTCAAATGCCTGAAAGCATTATCAGTGCCAACGAAATTTGTACCATTATTACTATAGATAGTGGAAGGTCTTCCTCTTCTAGCTACAAATCTTCGGAAGGACTGTAGAAATATTTCTGTAGATAATGATGATAAAAGTTTCAAATGTACAGCCCTGTAGATCGCACATGTGAAGAGGCAAATCCAAACTTTGTCACCTGATCGAATGTAGAGTGGACCTGCAAGATCTATACATGTGACTTCGAATACAGATGCGTTTCTCACCCTATCTCTTGGCAAAGGTACTGGTGAAACTTCGGCTGGTTTTCCATTAAATCTTTTACATACAACACATTTCGTAACTATTGATCTTAGTGTTTTTCTTCCTTTTAGAATCCAAAATCTCTCTCTCAATAAACTCAGCAACCCCTGTACACCAACATGGGAGGCTTTCACATGCTGTTCATGAACAAGTTTATCGACAACAGGATGCTTGCTGGGTAAAACAGCTGGGAAACGAAAATAACGTAAATCTTCTCGAGCAGAAACTTTCGTCGAAAGTCGTATAATTCCATCATCATCAATGAAAGGACATAAGGTTTTCCATTTGCGATCATCAACTCCTTCAAATGCCTCTTCTTGAATAAACTTTATGATTAAGTTTTCAGACGAAATCAACTCTTCTAATGACAATAGACCATTCTTCTTTTCATTTCGATGAAGAGAATTGAAAATAAATATTCTCATCCAACTCAATATTCTCACGATTTTTTCGAATCCAGAGAAACGTTCGAAAAACCAGGATAAACATTGATTTGAAGACAACATCGATAAAGTTACACACTTTCTCTTTTCAGAATTGATGACATCTTCTTCGAAAACGTAATTTTGAGACGGCCACAGATCTTGTGATTTTTTCAACCATTCCGGACCCTCCCACCATCTCGAATCAACCAATTGTTTCGGAGAACATCCGCGAGAAGGAAGGTCGGCTGGGTTAATATGACCTGGAACGTGAAACCATGTCTCCTTATTGGTCAAATTCCGAATTTCTACCACCCGATTCCATATGAAGGGTTTCCAGGTGTCGTCTCTCTTGATCCAAGCTAGAACTGAAGTCGAATCAGACCACCAAAAAACAGGTACATCAACTGGAAAATTATCAATGACCATTTTGGACAATCTTCCTCCAATCATAGCAGCTAAAAGTTCTAATCGAGGAATTGTAATTTGTTTGATGGGCGCATCTCGGGATTTCGCTTGAATCAATTGAACATCTACTCCTCTACTCGATTCAGATCTCAAAAAGATAACAGTTGCATACGAATATTTAGAGGCATCACAAAATACATGCAGATTCCATCTTTTATGTATTGTATCAGATGTAACTAACCATTGTGGAATCTTGAGATCCAAAAGGGACGGAATATCTTTTATCCAGTTCAGGAAACAGATTTTTATATCATCTGGTACCTCAGTATCCCATCCTATCTTGGAATTCCATGTTTTCTGCAGCAGTATCTTGGGATATAATGAAACTGGACAAGAAAATCCAATTGGATCAAAAAGTCTCTGAGCGGTTGACAAAATGGTCCTCTTAGTTATCAATTCCAAATTTATATTTCTGTACCATTCAGAGATAAATTCTAGAGTATCCAAGTTCTTGTTCCAATTCAATCCTAAAACTGGTGACAAAACAGGTGTCACTTCAAAGTTATCGAGAATTGTATACTCCCATCCTCGTAATTCAAATTTAGCATCAGCAAATATCATTGTAGACTCATCAATGAATGTTTGAAGTTCCTCCTTGTTGTCTACACTGGACACACAATTGTCTACATAAAAACTCTTCAACAATTTTGGAATGATCGATTCTTCAGATGAATTGCGGTTTGTTTCATAATTTTTTCTCAAATGGTAGTCTATAACGGCTCCTAGCTAGAATGGACTGCAGGTAACTCCAAAAACAACTCGAGTATGGCGATAGGTTTTCAATTCTCCGTTTTCATTGTACCAAAGAAAACGTAGGAAATCTTTGTCAGTAAGTGTCAAAACAAATCTGAAGAAAAGCTTTCTTTATGTCAGCAATTACTCCGATTCTGCCTAATCGAAATCTGATCAAAATTGAAGGAATCAGTTCTATTAAATTGATACCTTTCTCCAAGCACTGATTCAATGATGGATACAATTTTTCTCTAGCAGAAGCATCGAACACTGGCCTGATTTTCGTAGTAGCACTGCTTTTCTTGACTACATGACGATGAGGTAGGTAATATCCCTGATTTTGGATTTCGGAAGCTGGAACTTCTTCAATGATTCCCTCTTTTAACCATTCGTTGAAAACTTGAGCATATCCCTGATGATATCCATCGTTATTCAATTTCTTCAACAAATTCTCGAGTCTTCGTTTTGCCATTGGAAAATTGTTAGGCAATGGAGGATGTCCCTCTATCCACGGCATGTGAACTTGATATCTTCCATCTTCTTTTCTAATAACAGTTTCAATAAAATGTTCTATAACTGCCTTCTCTGTCTCCTTCTCTGATTTTTGTTGTGAAGGATCGTTTATTCCAAGGATATCAAGACTCCATAAGTCTGCCGGGCATAAGTCTCTACTCAACATAGAATTAACAACTAACATTGAAGAACTTATAGAGTTTTTATTCGAAGTAACTTTACCCATGATTGTCCATCCCAATAATGTATGGAATGCCACAAGACCACATTTCAGTTCATGACGTTTTCCAGTGAATAACTTCCCAGCAATATCAGCTCCAATCAAAATATCTACAGGGCCATCCTTTGTATCTGTAATTTCGATTCCCAATGAACATAGTTCATCCATCCAGGGTCCTTGTCTCACAGAAGTAACATAATTACAAATTACTGTTTGGTCTAGAGCTTCAAAGTTACAGGCATAGTCATCATGAATACTACTCAATCGAATTCGGTAGCAATGATGATTACAAACATTAGTATTCGTACCTCCAAAGAGGGCATGTACCATTTCTTCACGTCGAATAGATTCATATAACATTTCAGAGGCGACGGATTGTCTAATGTATGACCTTTGTGAACCAGTGTCAATGATTACTCGTGCCATTGGCGATGTATCTAATCCATTGAGTCTCACTACCAAAGTTTGTAGAAATACCTCTGCATATGTATTATTCGAAAGCGCATTCTCGACATTCAACTTTTTTGGATCAGGTACAAGTTTCATAGTTATTTCATTATCCTTTGTACACATGATATCAACATGTCTCCCGTTACATATCGATCTAGGTTTTCAAATTGATTCACTTTATGGACTGGAAAACTCACTGTCAATCACTGATATCAAAAATGAATTCATTATCATATCAATTCAGAACCACTAGGAAAGTTTTGGAAATAGATCAGCTAATTGCACTCTATTATGCACAAGCTGACAGTAGATTGCGATATGGAATATGCCTATGGGGTTTATCTGTATCCTCACATGATGTTTTTCTTGCCCAAAAGCGAGTTTTGCGTTCTCTCGCAGGTATATCGAGCCGTACAAGTTGCAGGAATGTCTACAAAAACCATAGAATTTTAACACTACCTTCATTATTCATTTTTGAACTCTCTGTATACTCATTCGAGAATAGAGGCACTTTATTTAATACCAATAAAGTCAGACATCAATTTGATACCCGAACCAAAAATGACCTTCATGTACCTTTTAATAAATTAAGCGTATCATTCAAGTCTCCTTCCTCAATGGCATCCAGGGTATTTAATAAATTGCCAAAATGTATAAAAGAAAGTAAATGTATTGAACTATTCAAGAAACAATTGCGAGAATTTTTACTAGAAAAGTGTCTGTACAGTGTTGAGGAGTTTATGTCGTAGAAACGTAGCGTCTTGTTTGTAGGATTTTTTTTTCCGACATGTTTTAGAATATTTTTAGGACAATTCTCACTGAGATTGATATTTTTGTTTTCAATCCTGTGGTCTCAGATTTTGATTTTGTCTGAAATTTTAAATTTTTCATGTTTTTATATTTACCTAGATATAAGTTTTTGACTATTCCTATACAATGTCGTGTTGTCTGCTGGAAAATAAAGATCTTATCTTATCTTATCTTAACAAATTGAATTCACTCTGCATTTTTTTGCAATGTGACCATATTTCAGACATAGATGACAGCACCCACGTTCTGTCAATTTCTTTTTGCGGTCAGCTAGGGTCCAATTTTTTGCTTACGAACAATCTTCACTACCATGACTTCCGTTGCAAAAATTACATTTCTTCTGGAATTTGTTATTCATCAGTCCGGATGCAGTTGGAAGAGTATTTTTAATGAGAGGAGAATCGGCAGACTTTTTTGTTTTAGACTGCATGTCGAAACCAGAGACCGCCAAAGCGATACGTTCTTCATTTTGAACTTCCTTTTTGAGAAAGATCATCAGGTTATCCAAACGTATTTTCAGGGTTAATTCAACATCATAATGACTACTCCTATGCCATACTCTAATCAAATCTTCGGGTAGACAAGATTCCACCAATGGGTATAACATCGCTGAACATGTGTCTGATGTTACATCTAGAGTTTCCAACGATCGTAACTGGGATTCTAGCTTATCATAAAGAAAACTGAGCTTATTTTTATTTCCGATACTATTCAGAACTAATTTCAACAACTCACGAACATAAACTTCAACGAGAAGATCTTTTCTTCCAAATCGACTCTCAAGACTTTCAATAGCTTTAGAATAGTTTTCTCCACTTGGTAGATAAATCTCAACCAGTTGACGAGCACGAGAGTTCGGAATCATCGCTTGTAAAAGATATTGAAATTTGTCTTCAACTGGAAGTTCTTCGTCATTGTGTATACGCTTGAACTGACTCCAGAATTGAAGCCAATCTTTTATATCACCTCCAAATTTTTTAAATTCGATGGTAGTTTCAGTTTACGCTTCGTGTGATTGGAACAATGATTTGATGATACATTACTACTTTCATCAGATTGATTCTGTAAATGACTCTCAACAATCAACTTGAGTTCGTGGAATTTATTCAAAAAATCATCTACTATTTCAATTTCGGATAGTAAAGTACTTTGTTCGTTGCTTTCTGTTACTAGCAAATGATCTAACAATTGTCTGTCCAAATCAGCTATCAACCCAATTTTCTGGTCTAACATTCGAACTTTTCCTCGAATTTCGATTGAATTAACGTTCTTCTCACCAAGCAGAGTAATCACCACATCATAAATTCGGGTAAAAGACGTTCTCTGAGCCTCAAGCATCTTCTTCACCTTCTCCATAGTCTATGACTGAAGGTGTCCTGTCACGGTCGCCAAAATGTTTCGTCTCCAAAGGACACCTACCCGGTGAACAAAGACGTCTGCTATGAAGTAGGACGATCTCAAATGAAGATCCAAAAGGATTATTTACTCACAAAATATATTCAGAAAATCTGACAACTGATCAAAATTATTTCAAAATTGACAAAAACGTTAACATTTTTTTTTCATATACAGAGCAGAAAATCGTTAGTTAAAAACTTCTGTCTTCAACACCAGGAGTGCCTCGAGAGGGACACTCGAAGGGCAAAAATCTATGTTCTATCAGATAGGCAATAAGCACTTATAGCTCTGAAGTCAAAAACTTTTGAATCTAAGCTGACTTGGGACTGTAAACAATCCCTGAGACAACTGACAGCGAATAACCGCACGTTATTTTGATGTGGGTGCCAGGTCATAAGGGAGTTGAAGACAACGAGAAAGCAGACTGCCTTGCCAGAAAAGGGGCAAATACACTATTTCTCGGCCCAGAACCCTTCTATGGACTTTCCAAAGCCCACCTGAGTGAAGAGTTCCGACGTTGGGAAGCAGATGAAATTAAATCTCACTGGAATAAAGTGCCAGGACAAAGACAAGCGAAAAGGCTAGTGAGCCTCTCACCAAGGAAAGCTAAACAGCTTCTCGAGTTGTATGGATAAAAAAGACTTGAAACTGATAACGGGACTCCTCACTGGATACTGTCCTCTGAGGTATCACCTCAAAAAGATGGGTAAAACAGTTAGTTGCCGCTACTGCGAGAACTTCGCTGAAACTGCAGAACATTAGCTTTGCGAATGCCCAGCACTCTTCTGCAAGAGAATCAAGTTCCTGGAAGAGGCCTTCTTAGAGCCCTCCGATGTCAGGAACCTAGCTCCCACGAAACTAATAAACTTCGCAAGAAGCCTCGGAATCCCAGGCCTCGAATAGATTGGGGGTTATGCACAAAAGATCTATGATAGGTCGAAGTGCTTGAGAGGCTGCACAGCCTTAACGACCCCCCCTACAATCTACAATATACAATCTAGCTATGATTGACGTTGTAGAGCTTCGGCTATTGACTTCTTGTGAGGACACCAGTCCATATTTTGATCTGAAGAGATGAAGGTTCGATCTATGTCGGATACTATTAGAAAATTGACTATTCGATGTTGGAATTTATTATTTGTTTGCCAAATTGGCAAAAAATTTGCAATGTTCAGGTATATTTTCAAATATATATATTTTTTTATTTTCGAAAAATAGATTGTATCCGACAAAGCTTGATTCTTTATCTATACCTGACGAAGTCGAAAAACTATGAACATTTTGATTGGT
The DNA here is from genome assembly GCA_029955515.1 of Chrysomela aeneicollis. NCBI lineage: Eukaryota > Metazoa > Arthropoda > Insecta > Coleoptera > Chrysomelidae > Chrysomela > Chrysomela aeneicollis. The sequence goes on along the minus strand of JARUHQ010000008.1, from coordinate 4,928,399 downwards.
TTTCAAATGAGACGTCACTCTCGAGTGAAAATGAAGTGAAGTTAAGCAAGTGCTATGGAATATTTCTAAATAACAAATATTTCTACAAAAAAGCAAAGTCGAGTACTTTCAAACATTTCAAAATGACATGTAGATCGAAAAATTACCTTATTATTACAGTACCTTTTTTTTACAGTTTGCTTATATTCACTTATAATTACACGAGAGCTTCTTTTTGTCGAAGTAAACTTGACATATATGAATGAGAATTCTGTTACCTGGCAATTTAACGAAAATAACTAGGACGAGTAATTTTTTCTGTCAGTTTTTGAGTTGAATTTCCTAATGGCAACAAAATTCGAATTATAAATGTCAAGTTTAATTCGATTTAAAAAAAAGCTAGAGTGTAATTCGGTAAAATGAATATGTAAATCAATGAATTGAAAAGTAAGATGTAATTCAGTTTATTTAATTTAACGTAAAAGTACAATTGTCAAAAACACAATTATTGAAAAAAGGTTGATTTTCAGAACTTTCTTGTTTTCTGTTGATAGTTTGCTCCATGCTAGTATTTTGAGCGGTGGTAGTAACTGTTTCCTGGATGGTAGTACAAATGGAACCAATGATTTCTCTATGATGTTCTTCATCTAACTGAAGGTACGGTTTTAATGACGATGGGTTGCTATGTCCCGTAAGTTTTTGTTGACCTTTACAACTCCTGGACAATTCGATGGGTTGCTATGTCCCGTGAATTTTTGTTCACCTTTACAACTCCTGGACAATTCAGCTACTGCAGAAGCTCGATTAGAATGGTTCGTAATTTTCACCCGCTTGACATATCAAGTCCAATATTTTTCGCCGAGGATTTGGTCCATTTAGATATTTCATTTATTCCAATAGGATTATTCTTATACCATTATTTCGAATTTGTTTTTTGCCAGAAAGGATTTTGAGTTGAAAAATCTTTTCACATGATGTGATATATATGGTTGCATCGTCTTCCCATAATTTGTTTTAACAATCTTACTGGACATACACAATCTTTTTCAGTGTTTGCTACCAACCATTTACTGTCGACCAACTCCTGATTTCTTTATGTTGAATGCCCAGTCCCATGAAATAGAAGCTAACTCTTCAGTGGAAGTTTCTGCAATTAGTTCATATTTTTTTTCCAAACAAAACATCGCAAATTGTCGCCAAATTGACGTAGTTGAATTCACTTTATTGCGAGGCACATTATCATTGATGGGTTTTTCAATTTCTCCACTCGAAAACTATACAAATCGCGACATTTCCACAAATGAGATTATTTTCTGACAACGCAAGTTTGAGAAAAATTGACATAACTTCATCAAAAATTTGTTTACAATGCTGGTTGTCATGCTTTCAAAAGTTAGGTTCCGTTTTCTCGCTGGAAAAGTTAGGGCAAACTTTTTTCGCTGTCATAATGACAAAACACCACGACATATCATTCTTAGTGCATGAATTAAATTGTCTATCACCAATAAAATAGTGAAATCTTATGATTGAAAATAATAAATGACTAATGAAAATTAACCAAAGGTACCCATAATTATACCAATACAATTGGAGTTTCTATGACTGTGAAAATTTTCCAAATCGGATAATTTTTTCCTTTCCTCAAGTAGTTCATTGAATTTGCGGAAACCTTCAATGATCAATGAGCTCATGGTACTTCTGAATGCCGTTCTGTTTATATGCACATAATATATTATTTGAATCAGTAGTGTTGTACGTATTGATACTTTTATTCAGGCTATAATGTATACCTACTCTTCAAAGAATTCAGGTGCCGTATACAATTTACAATTTTGAATACTTGAATAATTGTGAAATAGTAGTCAAATTATTTCAAGACTACCCTCATCCCTTGATTTTGTAGTTTTTGTTGCACATTCAATTTATTGAGGTTGAATTAATTTAATGAAGATGAATGATATTCAAAGTGAAGTTGAATTATAGTATTGTGAACTGTAACTTCATTAGACTGTATTAACAAATGTTGCGTTATTCTACTGAAAAAATATAGTTTTTTTTTTAATTTTTTCAAGGATATATTCGAAGTGATTGTCGAAATGAAAATTGTCTATTTGGTAACCAAGGTATATTTAGCAGTGAATATCTTTTAACCAGTAACTTATCACTACAAATAATCAACGTATCATCAGCAATGAGGTTTATGCACTCAGATTCAAGGAAAAGTCCAATATCGTTCAGATATAAAACAAAAAAGCCCAGAACTGCCCAGAACACCTCAGGTACACCCACATCAATATCTATTTCGTTCGATCGTGTATCTTTGAAACGTAATTCTATTTCCTATTCTTTGAATAATATTTCCATCAATCCCATACTGTTTTAATTTCGAAAACATAATTCCTCTGTCGATTGTCTCGAAAGCTCTCTTCAGGTCCAAAAATGCTGCCATAACATATTTATGGTCATACAAGTTAATTTGAATATTACATTTTGTCAGCTGCAACACTGACAGAAAAGATCACTTTACTAAAACTGCTTTATTGGAACTGCGAAAAAACTCTATCACAGAAAATAAATTGGCTGTAGTAGTAGAACTGCAATTCTATAAAATTGTTTCTGCTACCATGAAAATGTCCTTTTCCACGATAGTTAGATATGTAACTGTTATAGCAAAGTAGATTTAATCAATATTTATTAATAATAACCGTAATGTTCTGCTATCCTAGCCAGAAAATATTTGCATCGCTAAATATTTCATCATAAAAACTGTAATGTTCTTTGCTAGCCAAGCAAAAATAAATTGCTGAAAGCGATTCGAAAATCGCAGTTCGGTTGGTATCGTTTTCATTTTATCTCCAGACTTGCAACAGTTCATCTCGTCTGCCGTCCACCGTCCCGTCCACTATTCCGGTGATTTTCTGTTCTCACATGCTAAGAAATATCCATCTGATAAATCACTCTTTCGGCTAGTGAAAATTTCCTTCAATATACCATTAGGAATATATACCAGTCTGAAAATGACATTTCAGTTAAAGTAGATAGTACTATACCTCGAAGTAATTTACCAACAAGAAATTGCAGGTGATGTATTCACTATTCCTTATGGTAATATTAACCTGGGAACTCTGGTACAATCTGTCCGAGAGAATATTGAAAATTAATGTCAGCAGTTCTAAACAATGTATCCAGAAATATTTACTATCTCCTTAGTAAAATTAATCTCAGGAAATGATGAAGTTAACTAATCCAAATGAAAATAAGGACTTACTCTTCCGAAGCAATTTTATTAACTATTCAGTGAGTAATAATTGTCATAATGCTGTTCATTGATGAATACTAAATTGAACAATACACATTCAAATAGTCGTTTATCCCCTGAATGGTATGAGTTGACTTTGGTTCTCAGTTATTCGTTGATTCTGTTCGACACAGTATCTCTTTTTCGCAGCTAGTGTGCCATCATAATCGAGTATAATAGTACTATCTACTTTAACTGAAATGTCATTTTCAGACTGGTATATATTCCTAATGGTATATTGAAGGAAATTTTCACTAGCCGAAAGAGTGATTTATCAGATGGATATTTCTTAGCATGTGAGAACAGAAAATCACCGGAATAAAATAAAAAATAAAAACTGCTAGTGCACATAGGTTAAATACAATATTTGATACAAGGAAACGGTACTCTTCCAGTATTGTCTAATTTTCTATTCCTCAAAGTACACACCAATGATGTACGAATGGTAACAATTCAACCGTGTTCCTAGTAGAGCTGACTATTATATTATGTGATCAGCAAGTTGACTCAATTTACTTGGACTCAATTGTAGTGTTCACTAGAAAGAATTTCTGTCCATATATCAACTATATAAACCAGTGAAAATCACTTCGATTCTAGTAATGTCTACCGTTTTTTTCTTTGCGTGCACGGAGAACAGTGAGTTTTTTAATGTATTACCGAAATATTCGTGTTCTTCTTCCATATAATACCTACTTAGTTCTTAGGTGTTTTGTTCACTGTTTCTTCAAATTTTTTCGTGGTTCGAGTAAAACCCTTAACGAATGTTCGGTGTAAATTTTTGTGATACCTACAATTGGTATATGTAAATTATGATGTTATGCTGGGACGGCTGGGACAGTCTAAAGGAATTTATCAGCAAGTTGATCATCTTACAATAGCATTATGTTTGCGGGAAATCTCTTCGAAAGTGGAACCATAGTGCGTGCAACAATCAAACTAGAATAAACGAACTTTAATTGAATCTCCAAATTTTCAAAAAGGCTGGCAATAATTTGAATATCGACTGATGAACATTCAGAGGTTTGGTTAAAGTTTGTTCATCCTACACTGAGAAAAGTCCCAGGAGAAAGATCTTTGCTGAGTTTTTTTCGCCTGTCGTAGCCAAAAAAGTTACAAACGTAGTAATGTTGCTTCGCTCTTACAGAAAAGATCACTCTACTGAAACTGCTTTATTGTAATTGCGAAGAAACTCTCTATCACAGAAAAGAAATTGGCTGTAGTAGTAAAACTGCAATTCTATAAAATTATTTCTGCTACCATGAAAATGTACTTTTCCACGATAGTTAGTTAGGTTACTGTTGTAGCAAAGATGATTTCATCAACATTTCTTTATAATAACAGTAATGTTCTCTGCTATCCTAGCAGAAAATATTTGTATCACGAAATATTTCTTTATAATAACTGTAATGTTCTTTGCTAGCCCAGCAAAAATTATTAGCTGAAAGCGATATGGACATGCCAAAATCGCAGTTCGGTTAGTATCGTTTTCATTTCATCTCCAGACTTGCAACAGTTCATCTCGTCTGGTCGTCCGTCGTTCGTCCGTCGACTGTTCCGGTGTTTTTCTGTTTTCACATAGTAACAGTGGATATTTCAAAGTATTACCAAAAATATTCGTGTTGAGTTTGAGTGAAACCCTTAACGCATGTTTGGTTTGAATTTTTGTGATACCTACGTATATATGTGTATATGGTTCAACGAGTGTATATAAACTACATTAACTACAATTTAAGTGATCTTGAGAGATGGACGACGATCATTTTGAAGCATATACCTTGAAAGCTGGGATTTCTTATTATAGTTGCCATCATGAATATTATAGTGATAGCTATTTCAAAAGTATAGTACTTTCTTTGTATAATCTTCGAAGCAATATCAAGACGTTAACAAGACCCCAAATGTCGAGGTATGGTTGATGATGAACATTATTTTTCCTTTTTGGTGGAAGGAAGTAACAGGATAAATTGTATTTTATTTGAAGAACTGATATCTTTTGACACCTTTGAAATTGTTTAAATTAATAATTTGACTATTTCATCCATGAAATGGAAATAAGTATTGACTTAGGTATGTGGTTGAGAAAATACATCGTTTTGAAAATGTTTAGATTTCTGAAATGATAAATACATTAATGTGACCGTAAAATATCGTGGGTATATATACATACTGAGTTATGAGTGCCCTGACATTCTGAATAAATATATTTTGTTCATTACCTATACTCATATATAGATTTAAGTTTTTTGAGACTGATAAAGTACCGATATAGAAGAATAAATTGATTAAATTTTGCATAGGTACTGTTGTTTTATTAAAATTCTTAGTCCCTTGAACAATTATGATGTTATAGACTGAGACAGTCTAAAAATAATGTATTAGCAAGTGGAAGTTAATTCTCTTACTATAGCATTATATTTGAGAGGAATCTCTTCGAAAGTGGAACCATAGTGCGTGCAACAATAAAACTAGAATAAACGAACTTTTATCGAATCTCTGAATTTTCAGAAATTGGCAATAATTTGAGTATCGATTGATGAACATTCAGGGGTTTGATTAAACTTTGTTCACATCCTAGTTTTGTTGATTGCGCTAAATGGTATCACTATGAGGATATTTCCAGCAAATATCTTTGCTATTGTGAATTAACTTCCACTGACTAAAAAAACACTCTGCTGCTCTAGGCAAGAACTTTGCTCTTCTAATAAAGACTCTTACCTGTATCAAAGAGCATTCTTTTCAACAACAACAAATATCTCTCCTACTATAGCATAGTAACTCTTCCATAACAGGAGAGTATCTTTATTACGACAGCAAAGTTACTTAGCTGAAACTGTAAACAAGTTCTTCATAAAGTAGCTGTGCTACCACAGGTAGACGTTGGCAGTAGAGTGCTCTCTTCTGCAGTAGTAAAGATATTTCCTGTCCCCTATGTAGCCAAAATTTTTGGCTATCGCAGCAGAAAAATCTGCTGTGACGATGAAAAAATTTTCTCAGTGTAGTTTTGTTGAATGCGCTAAATGGTACCACTTTCAAGAATATTTCCAGCGAATATCTTTGCTATTGTGAGAGAATTAACTTCCACTGACCAAAAAAACACTAATGCTGCTCTTGGCAAAGACTTTGCTTTCCCAGTTGTAAAGTTGAAACTTTATTATAAAGACGATTTAATGGTTTTATAGTTTTATTTTAATACATGTGCAATTACCAAAATATACAGATTATTTGTTCTATTGACAGACCATCCTAACTTCTAAGTGACAATTGACACGGGTCATGTACCTTAACCTATTAGATATTATCATGGGACACTACGAGTGTCAATGGTTACTTCTATCACAGATTAACCAGAGTCAGTAGCTTCCTGTAAGCTACGTCACACTAGTGAAGACTCTTTCCTGTATCACTAAGCATTCATATAACAACAACAAATATTTCTCCTCTACTTTTCAACAACAAAATAATAGAATGACACCTTTGTACTACCATAGTATAGTTACTTTTCCATAACAAGAGAGTATCTTTATTACGACAGCATAGATACTTTCTAAAGTAGCTGTGCTACATAGATATAGACGTTGGCAGTTAAGTGTTCTCTTCTGCAGTAGTATAGATGTTTCCTGTCTTCTATGTAGCCAAAAGATTTAGCTATAGCAGCGAAAAAATCTGCTGTGACGATGAAAAATTTTTCTCAGTGAATGCTGTTTCACATGAGAAGTTTTATTCGGAACCCCGATTGATTATTTTTTTTTTAAATATTTTTATTTACACTACTCAACAGATATACATCCAATTATAGAGTAGGATTAATAGGAACAAAAAATATTCAAAATATAAGAACTAAGATAAACAGTACATAAAATGTGATATAATGAGGCAATAGAAGAATCAGCTTTTTATCGATGCCACATTGCAGGAGAATATGTCTAGCTGATGCGATAGATGTTCGTCGTGTATCGTGCACATGGTATATAAAGGGGAGAATTTCATCAGATTTAAGCGTGGTATGGGTAGATGGAATGAAATATTTTGTCTGCTTGTAATCCTAAGAATATGAAAATCAATCATATGGAGAATACTTGCACAATCAGTATATTCGTGAAGTATTTTCCATAGGAATAACTGTTGTGCAATCATTCTGCGATTGTCTAATGATCCGATATCAAACCTCTGAATGAGTTCATTATGGGGATATCCAATGTATGGGTAAACCCCATCTTCTTTGAAAGCAAGAAATTTCAGAAATCTCCTCTGTACTCGTTCCAATGCTTCTATGTGATTGGTATGATATGGAGACCAAACTACAGACGCATATTCTAGCTTAGATCTGACGTATGAAAAGAAAAGCAGTTTATATGTGTTGATGTCTCTGAAGGAGGAGGAATTTCGAATGACGAATCCTAGAGCCTTGAACGATTCCTTCGTGATTTTCGAAATATGATCTGTGAATGATAATTTCTGGTCAAACGCCAAGGTCGCGTATTTTGGATGTTCGCGGCAAGTCAGCGTTATCAATTTTATAATTGAAATGTGTAATGGTATGTTTCAGGGAAAATGATACCACATTGCATTTCTCAACATTCAACAAGAGGCCATTACAAGTACACCAGTCATTGATTTTCGTCAGATCTTCTTGAAGGGAAAGGCAATCATTATGGTCGGTGTTTCTAGAGAATATCTTTAGATCATCTGCATTGATGTTAGATGTTATATCATTGATGAAGATATTGAAGAATAACGGTCCCAAAACGGATCCATGAGGCACTCCAGAAGTTGGTGAGAATTCTATAGATTTATGTCCACTACAATCAACAAACTGAGTTCGGCGGACTAAATATGAAGTTAAATAATTATCTATTAGAATTAAATTTTCAGTTCGTGATGTGATAATTGTCCATAAACAGCAACTTCCAAAGTTTTTTGAAATGGTCGCAAAGTATTGATGGGACGAAATGTGAAAGAAATTCATCGGCTTTATTGGTTCAAAAACCTCAGCACAGGTTCTTGAAAGTTCTCCAAATTCATTTATTACGACAGTATAGATACTTTCTAAAGTAGCTGTGCTATACCATAGATATAGACTTTGTCAGTTAAGTGTTCTTTCTGCAGCATTATAGATATCTCCTGTCCGCTATGTAGCCAAAATATTTAGCTATAGCAGCGGAAAAATCTGCTGTGACGATGAAAAAATTTTCTCAGAGAATGCTGTTTCACATGAGAAGTTTTTTTCGGAAACCCTATTGATTATATCTATTATAGGATTGAATTTTTAGTTCGTGATGTGATAAGTGGCCATAAACAGCAACTTCCAAAGTTTTTTGAATTGGTGGCAAAATATTAATGGGACGAAATGTGAACGAGATACATCGGCTTTATTGGTTCAAAAACCTCAGCACAGGTTCTTTAAAGTTCTCTAAATTTCTTTGAGATTATGTCTTGAGAATTGATTATTCATATTTGGAGTACTGCAAGCCTTCTTTTATAAATCAGAGGATTCTAACTGTTCCTAGTATGTATATCCATCATCATCCATGATAACATCAACATATTTCGAACAGTTTCATAACACCAGAAATCAAGGGCTTCAAACGTGTGTCAAACCAATTGTTCATTGTAGAACAATTGATGAATTAGCCAATTTTTCAGGATATCCCGATTTCCGTAAACGTCTGGTGCCATCGACCTTGGGACAGCCTGTATATTTGATACACGATTGAGGCAGAAGAGCTACAATTGTAAATAGCGATTGCAAATTCACCATATACTTTACAAATATCCGAGGATGTAGAAACAGACATTATTATTCATCAATATAAATAACGGTGGCGTTTCTCAGTTTATGATGTAAATACGGGCACGTATTAATCGGCACTTAACCGTTCCGTTTCACCTTCTCCTAAGACGCCATCAAGCCAGGCTTACCTCTTCCGAACTTCTTGATGTTGTTCTTGTTGTTAGCCGTTTAATCCTGCGAACCTGCCGCATCCGGGAATGATATCTTAATTCCAGACATTAGAATATATTTAAATAATAATTTCTCGTCTCACGGACGCGATGTAGTTCCATCATATTTACGATTGTTCGGGGTGACATTTACAAGCAAAGTTAAATTGGCTTTTGTAACTGCGACTTGGATGTTATTCCAACGCGACGTCCAGGTTGGTTTACTGAAACGCAAAAGTAGAGCCGGAGATTTCGCTGCTTGATTCGCAGCATTTGAGGATCAATTGAATTATGAGTAAATTTATTCAAGTTTCATAAACACCGTGCTAGTACATATCAAAACCACAGCAAAGTTACACCAGGTTGAGCTACCTAAGTATTGCATTATCCGATTCGCGTGTACGAAATTGTAAACTGAAAGGTCTTTCATGCAAAAAATAATTAATTGAGAAATCAACGCCATTAGAAAGAATGAGCAGATGTAAGGTTTTATCAAAACCATTGTAACTTTCGAGAAATCAAATTATCGTACAAATGAAAAAGTTTGGAATTAACGTATCTTGATGATAAAATAAGAAATAACACGGTGTAACAGCTAGGTCGCTCCAGAGATTGTTTTGAAATTAGACTAAAAATGCACTCCTTTTGCCACCCTGTATAATTTAGAGATATGGTTCATTTCTTGAAATTTCAACCTCGTGTGAGATTCCTAATGAGTTTACCTACGAAATGGAGGAACAATCAATCAAATCCTCTATCAAATCATACTTGGATTAACGAGGTTAATGTTGAGCAAATTTTATCAATATTTTGAGCAGATCGATTATTCTACCGGTGAATGTATTTCAGTGTTTTTTTATGTTCTGGTTCTCACCAAAAGGGATATCCTGTAATGTTCAGAGAACATCGTGAGAACCAACGGAAAGAGGGTAGGAGTTGGTGTTCTTCTTAAATTTCTGGTGATGGTAAGCCTCGGAGAACACCTCCCTAGGCAATAAGTTCCAAAGTCTCGATGTTCATTGGATGAACGAGTCTTTGGAAAAGGACGTTCTAAAGGTCTCTAAAGTAACCACGAAGGGGTGTGAGGACTGAACTTGACAGGTTAATGAAGGAATGATTGTTGATATTTCAGAAGAGCATCGCCCATGAAAATATCTATGAAATATAGATAGATCACCAACTTTTCTACGGTGTTCCAGAGAAGTGAGCGAGTTTGTAAGCGAGGCATCACCGACGAGAAGAATTGCCCTTTTTTTGGACAGAATCCAATAGTTTCAGGATATGTTTAGGTGCCGCATTCCAAATTAGGGAACAGTATTCCAGGACAGGTCGGATCTGTGCCTTATAGATCATAATCAGCTGACTAGGAGTGAAATAGCTCTCGGCTCGAAACAGAAATCCAAGTTTTCGGGATGCACTTCTGACAATGGACCTCACGTGATTTTCTCAAGAAAGGTTCTTGTTGATAGTAACTCCAAGGAGCGAAATAGATGACTTCAATGGTGGTATGGTTACTCCTGACTGAATTATGTTGGGCACAGTGAGATCGGCTTTTATAGAGAAAAGATATGCTTGTGTTTTGTTTGCATTAAATTCTACCAAGTTATTAGATCCCTACACGAAAATTGTTGCTAAGTCCATATTTATTTTGTTAACATTTCTTCCTCGTCCATTTCTGGTTTGACGGGCCGATATAAGAGCCCTGGAAGAGAAAGCGGTATGGAAGGTACTATGATCCGTGAAACTGTGTATAGGACATGAAGTTGCTTCCAACAAATCGTTGATGTGAAGTAGAAATAGTGTTGGTGCTAAAATTGATCCCTGCGGAACACCAGCATTTATGAGTGGAGTATCAGATGAAACTCCATCGACCACCACATAAAGAGACTTGTTTGAGAGAAAACTAGCAAGCAGAGAACATAGCTAAGGGGGCGAACCATAAGATGGAAGCTTGGCGAGGAGTCCCTGGTGCCAAACTCAATCAAATGCTTTGGAAATATCTTGATGCCACGGCTAAAGTTTCTCCATATTTTTCAATAGATAGCTGCCATGAATGTGAGACGTAAGTGAGCATCAGGTCACCAGTTGATCTCTGATGATGGAAGCCATATCGTTGACTATTCCTGAGTGTTCCAAATATTTCATGAGCTCGATGTTGATGGCTTTTTCCATGACCTCCTTGCAAAGAACAGGTGATGTTGAGACCCAACAAAATCTTTCTGATAGTACGTTGGCGAAAGGTGATCTCGGGCATTTGATTGTCAATAGGTATTATGTTCGGGGTTTTTTGTTGCTGATGAATCCAGTGAGGAATTCCCAGCAAATAGGTGCGCAAAGATATTGTTTTTTCCTGGGCAATCGTAGCTAGAGTTCCATCTTCCTTGGTTATAGACGAGGAAATGAGCTGGATGTGAAATTTCATCCTACAGCTTTGGCAGAAGACCAAAATGAACGGGATCTGTAAGGACATAAAACAAGATTTGATCCTATTTTGGCATTGTGAGCATCTTTTGAAGATTCTATTGTCTCTTTGCTTATGCCTCTAGCCTCGACATATGCTTCTCTAGTCACAGGTTACGGATTCTTTAGCCATCGATGGTATGCTGTCTGTTTGGAAGCGACAGCTCTAGAACAGTTTCTGCTAAACCAGGGCTTATCGGATGATTTTCTTCTTGCGGTGTTCGGTATGTGAGTTTGCATGACTTTTCAGAAATTGTCCCAGCACATCGTGTAGGATATACTGAAGAGAAACAAACTCTTTTCCATGGAAACGCTGAAAAAAACATACGAATACCTTCCTAGTCGGCCGAATCGTAATGCCACATGAGACGGGGCGGTATTGTGCTGCGCTATATGGTATATGGAAAGAGCAGGTTGTGGAGATGAGGGTGTGATCAGAGTATCCAAGTGGGGCACAAACTTCTATTCTATATAGATCAGGATTGGTGGTGAGGAAAAGGTCTAGTGTGTTGGCAGACTGGTTGTTGACATCAGGAATGCGGGTTGGTTGCTCGACCAGTTGTTCTAGTCTAGACAATCAGTGATGGCGAAGGCTTCAGCTTGACGAGCTGCATCATCTGTTTTGTTAGAGGATTTGAGCCAGGTAAAGTCTCCAGAAGGACCACTCCATAATAATTCACGTTACTTTCGAAGTCATGGAATTTTAAGGTTTAGGAACGCGGAAAAGATCTCACATCCCCCCATCAGGACCAAGGATGGTAAACTAGAGAAGGATGGTTCATTCAAGCGATTTTTTCGGCCAAAAGGCGTGGCTTCCGAAGGTGCGCGATGACGTAGTCAACAGCCCTGAATTCAAAATTATTAATGCTGAATATCACTAAATGGGCATTAAAAGTAATTTTACTGTGATGTACCTTTTTATAATCGATACATATCGATTATTGATGGTTATTGGGATCATATGGCTTCAAATATTAGTAATTTTTGTGAAAAAAAACTCCTTGATTCACAAAAATTCCATGTCCACCCAGAAAATAATACATGAGATAATTTAACGTTTACAAAACAGGGAATATACCTATTCCATAAATAGGTAAGTACCTAATACCTACCTTGAAAACAATTTCATATTAAAAATAGGGAAATTTTAATGAAGAATTCATAGGTACTGATGAATGATGCATGTATAATGTATGTGTGCACATATATTATTCAATGCACAGGTTATTGAAAGTTTATATTCTGAATTGAAATTGATATACCTACCTATTTTATCAAGTTTAACAATTATCAGTGAATGGTGAAAATAAAATACATTCTTTAATTTAATTTATAGGTACCTACATTATATATACATAATAGGTATATAAATATATTGACATCAATTTCGATTTTCTCATTACCTGACTATTTTCTTCATTTATGCATTGGCCTCTACTATAGATGCAATCATCCAGGTTATTTCTTTTATTTGCAGGTTTTTATATCTTCATTATAGCTCGAAGTATACAAAATTCCTGAATCTTATTGCATGGAACATCACAAAATAATGAGAATATAGGTGCTCCTTCTTCATAATACATTTTGATCTACCCATTTTGTAGATCTCTACAAATCACAGTTCTGATGTATGACTTGTATCAGGATTCACAACATCTGCATGTTCACAACTCATCCACCTTTTCAAAAAAGTATCCCAAACGAAATCAGTGCCTTTTGGAAATGTTTGTTAAGTAATACTGTTGGTTTTTGTCCAAAAATAGCAAATCTGCTACCTGGCATACTGGTTATTAGATGGAAATGATTTCATAAACACTACACACTTTTCAATGGAGGTGATGATTGATATTTATCGAACTACTAAATCTTCCTACTGAGCAATTTGTCTATACCTACAATTATTGAAGAACTCTATTTAAAAAAAACAATTCGTACAACCACAAATATGAATATCGAAACATAAACCAGAGATAAGTTACCCACTGCATAAACGTTCGTAAACACTGTTGGTTTTTGTCCAAAAATAGCAAATCTGCTACCTGGCATACTGGTTATTAGATGGAAATGATTTCATAAACACTACACACTTTTCAATGGAGGTGATGATTGATATTTATCGAACTACTAAATCTTCCTACTGAGCAATTTGTCTATACCTACAATTATTGAAGAACTCTATTTAAAAAAAAAAACAATTCGTACAACCACAAATATGAATATCGAAACATAAACCAGAGATAAGTTACCCACTGCATAAACGTTCGTAAACAAAGATTGAGGGCCGTCAGTGACGTCACGAACGCTTGTTCGATGTGCCAACATTGCGTCTTATGGCAATGGCATGTCTTACCATCCTTGCCCCAGGACATCCATTTCACCGCTAATCGCCCCCTCCCCCCCCCAACGATACCCCTTTGCTAATTATTACGACTGCGGCGGCGGCAACTGTCGCCCGCTCGTATTTCCTGCGAAGCCCGTCTTCATCCTGCTAGGCACGCACCGGGCCGCCGTTAAAACGCTCACTCGCGCCGCTTATTCGCAAGTGTCGTTCGATTTATCTGGCCGCATCCGCGCGCCCTTGTTTATTGGCCGACTGTGCTGTGATTCGCTTTCCCGCCAGCTAGATCGCGTTCACAGGGCCGCACGTGATGACGTTGTTAGTGCCGTTTCAGATGAGGCGTTGGACGCGCGCCCTACGTGCTACGCTGGAAAGTTGTTTAGCATTATTTTTATTTTATTTCATTTATCAAGTAATCTACAGAAAAATGATCTTCGTTTGCATCTTCCACTCAGAATGCAGCACAGGAAATCCCCACTTTATGCTGGAGGCCATTTGTTCAATATGCTACCCGAGAGCATAAAATCTATTCAATGTCCAAATACATTCAAGGTACACTTGAAAGAATTTCTGATCCATCATGCATTCTACTCCTTAGATGAGTACAGTGAGATCAAATCTCAAGATTTATAACATTTTTGTCTCTCATACTCTGTCCACTTACAGAGCTCCTAATTTTAATTTATTTTTTTATCTATTTAGATGTAGTAATGTACTTATATCCTTTTTGTATATTTTGACTTGTCTCATGTTGTGAAAATGACCTGTAGAGATTAATAAAGTATATATCTATCTATCTATCTATCTGAAAGTCTAATTGATTTGAATGATAAATAGATATTCGTACTCTGAGATAATTGTCTTTATGTCTACACCCACCATTCTTTCTCCTGCTTAAATATTCACGAACCCAGTTGAAGAAGTAATATTGTAGGACCCAGTATAGGCCAACTTGAATAAAGAAGGGATGCATAACAACGTTGGAGCTTTCGATTGAAAACCACTTTCCTGGAAGTTTGACCTCATATATTTGAGAGTGCTAGACGCCCAAACAAGAACGATTGGGAGCGAAAAACCTACGTTGCACATAAGAAAGTTTACTGATAATGAGTTTGGTAATTTTGGAATATATGCCATCTCCTCAATTGATACGACTATATGTGTGTGAAAAGTCTTTGAGAGTGTTTTTTCAACCGCCAACTTAGTTGCGAAGCAACCCTCGAAGTCTCATTGAGACTTGTATGAGAAAGGAAGACGGGGACCATAGCTTTTTAAGTGTCATCCGAAGTACTACTCGGCTGGTTATCGTTAAGAATCCGAAGGATTAAAATCTAGGTACCAAGAATGTTCGGTTGGTCAACTATCTCCTCCCGCTAAACGATACTGGCCACGTTTATACTGCACGCAAATTTGGTACTCTGACCAAATTGATCATACCAAATTTATACCATATTCCATCAGTAAACAGCTTGGTTTGTTTGGATCGTTTGGTAATCTTATGGTTATTAAGTACCACTGAACCAATCTCTGCACTGAACTACTTGGGTTGGGGTCGGTGGAACAGTTTTGTAACTCTACCAAAGTAAACTAACTGGCATAAAACGTCCATTTTGAAGAAATCATCAAAAGGCCCAAATGGATACTAGGGCACTGTTAGTTCAGAACGCTATAAGGTGTTTACACCATCCTGATCACCTAACTATTTTAGTCTGGTAAGCAACGATTTTCGGTACCAAACCAAGCTGAGTACCTTACCAACTATACCGTTTACACCTACATGACCAAGGGTATTTGGTTGGTAGAAAGTAATTAGTCTGAGTAGAAGGTTTAAGCCGATTCCAGGTCTCCCCCCAAGGTCGTCCCCCCCAAGGACACCCTCCAAGACCACTCCCCCCAAGGTCACCAGTGGCGTACCGCAAGCATAATATGTGATGCGACCTTGGGGGGTGGCCTTGGGGGGTGGCCTTGGGGGGTGGCCTTGGGGGGTGGCCTTGGGGGGTGGCCTTGGGGGGGACGACCTTGGGGGGAGACCTGGAATCGGCTTAAACCTTCTACTAGTCTGCTTACCAAGAGACGGTATTAACGTGGCCACTATAGACTATAAGCCAGCGATTCAACGCACTCGACCACCAGCCCAGTTTGAATATATTGACTAATTGTTTACACTGATGTTATGATTACAAGGAATTTAACTCGAAATAATATGATGATATTACGAAATAATATGATTATAAACAGGTTTGTAATGTCGAAAAATGATTGAATAACATAATTGAAAAATTTTACAAAGTGGGATAAACGCTCACTTAACGGGATTTATGCTTCTCATAGGGATATATGCCCTGGACACAGATCAGGTAGGGAATGACAACACTTTTCCATCGATGATGGATACTGAATTAGCTGTTGGAATAGAAATTAAGGCTCAAGCAATCAACATTTATTGTGTTATCATTGAATATTCTGATCATGGTTTAGGTTTTGTGAGCAATAATTCTTGGCAATCAATACAACGAATCCATTCCACAGGTTATTTAGTGTCGAAATCATCACGTTGATCTTCACTGAGCTGTCACCATATTTTGTGAAGGTTAGATTCGTTCAATATCAGAGTTTTGATTGAGTATTCTTCTTGTCTTTCTCACAATTTCTGCTTTACGTTCTCTTCATCTTCTTTTCCTAAGTAGTTCTTTTTCTTTTCATCGTCGACCCTTCAGATGATATGATTTTTGCAATTGATATCATTTGCAATAGAGCTATTTCATACAGATTATATGTATTATGTGTTACGTTCGTATCTCCTGATATTTTAACGTGCACTGGTGAAAAACGACTCTTCATCTGATACGATTTGGAATAACTTGCCAGTTCCGTTTTCATTCAACTAATTTCTCACTAAGTCATTTGTGTACATATTTTCCATGTCTGCAACTGTTTTGTTTGAAATTTAAGGGTATATATCCTCTACTTCACTGGGTTATAAATATTCTGAGTGTTTTATATCGTATGGGATACATGACCTCGCAAATTTCATCGAAATTTTTGATCTTTTCGTCTGAATCCAATAAATAAGTGCTGTGGAAATTAAAAAAAATTAACGAATTTTTCAGTCGTCATACATGATCAGACTTCACTAAGAGCTTACCTAATTAATTGGTTCCAGTGATATTTTGATAACTAGTAAACGAGTGTGGACTGCATGTATGCAATATATCCTACATTTACCGTACTTCCTGGGCAAAAAGCCAAGTAGGGTTTCGTCAATAAGGTCTCGAACTGGCAAATAATGAAATGAGAGAAAGTTGAGGATTAAGCAGTGAGAGGGGTATGGAGATTTAATTGAGCCCAGATGATGTCAACAGCAACTTCTGTCATATCGCTCAAAAATTAACATAGGGCATTAATTCAGCGAACAATTCAATAAGCTACTCGGAAGGAATCGTAACGTGACAGACTAGGGTCCATTCTGTTCATGTGAATTTGGCTATGATCGTGATCGTCTATTGATAACAGATTTCATCTAATTTTGTTTGGACCTCCTACGTTGATTTGTTATTTGTAAGCAGTTTCGTTTAGTGTTCAGTACCATTGTAATAATTGAAACACATATTAGAAATACTATTATTTTTTATTCATCAATCTCGATCTTCGCATGTATAAAGAAACATTTCCGAAAAATTAGTACCTGCGGCTGGAAGAAATTTTCTCGCAGTGTTAATTCACAACTCGACCTCCCAGGCAGATTTATTGCATCTTAATGCTCAAGACGTGAGTACGAAAATACTCTCTCATAAGTCTAGTCACCCACTTCTATAGACGAACCACAGTGGGAAGCATAAACGTTAAATTCAGGGTAGTATACTTTCACAATGTAACGGAAAGACGACCTGCTAAGAAGTGAACTTTCAGGTGCCAAATACCTTGTTAGTTGGAGTGAAATGTCTGTTGAGAAGGTTCTGAGACCTCCTTTTAGTGACTAAACAAAGCGTAGTGGCTTGCCTTTTCAGGACCTACACGGAGGGAAGGATGGAGCAGGACGGACCTAAGTCCTTACTCCTATAAGAGTCCGTATCGCATCAGAGCGCAAAAAGCTGTTTGTAGCACAACCCTAAGAACTCAATCCTCCGATTGCCCGTTTTCCAGCTACAGGAACCATACAATTTTCCAGTGTGAATTCAAAGCCATGCCGACAACGGAACCACAACCATAATCAGTGCGCTTGCACTTTTTTGTTTTTACAGATAAACAAGTGGAATTCAATGTTTAGGTATGGCATATAAATATGCATTTTTTTTGACTTATCCAATTGTGTTTGAAAGGAATTGAATCTCACGCTCTCTCGCGATAAGATTAATTTTTTTTAACTTTCAGGAATCTTATAATTTTTAGAATTTTATAAAATAGAATTTTCTGTGGTTATTTTGATATCTGATCTGGTTCTCAGAATATTCTCATTCTGCTCCCTGCCTAAAGCGAGAATGAAAAAATCCTATTTTTTTTTTGCTGGGAGAAAGAAACGATTGCTTGTCCGCAATGAACAATGCCTTGAGGGCCCTTCATTCCAGATTTGGAGGCATCACTACGAAGATTTCGAATTTTCCAGTAAAAAATATAGTTTAACACTTTTGTGTTATGGGATTGAAATAATAAACTATTTTCCTTCTGTAGCTCTGATAATATATTTTCCTTATAACTCAATTCACAATTCTTATCTGTATCTGTAACTTCAACACGTGGCGTGGTATATCGCAGTATTTTTGACATCACTTACGTGGCAGTCATTCTATCAATCATAAGTCACAGAACACAGTACAACGACAACATACCTGTCATAGTCATAAAACTCCAAATAAAATAAATGAAATATTCTTACTACACCACAGAATACAAAACAAATTTAATTCATAGATATTTTAGCGCATTCTATAACAAACACCTTTCAACCTTTTTGAACTTTCTGCGATACTCAATGAGAAATGGAATTTCCTGGAAACTTGTATACAGGGTGTTTTTATTGCTTCAAACACAAGAATCAGTTCTTTGTTATCTGGTCTGTTTTTTTTCTATTGCGAGCAAGAAACAATGATGCTTGTCCGCAATAAACAATGCCTTCATGGCCTTCCATTCAAATTTTGGAGGCTAGATATATATGTGTCCATCAAAAGTGTCTTGAAAGGGAAACTCGGAGAAATCAGAACTCTATATTCTATCAGACAACCAAGCAACTCTGAAAGCTACGAAGTCATACACTCATGAGTATATAAAAGGTTCTCCATCAATAAATGTTTTCAAAAAGGAATTAAAACAACATTTGATTAACAAGTAATTTGAAAATTTTATATTCAATGCTATTTTAATATGTATGTATGTTTTTTTATGCAGATTATATTATATTGTAGAGACGTATGATCCATGTATGTATTTTACAGATGTATAGCCTTTCCAAATATCTGAATTAAAATTATATACAGGGTATCGTATAGATTGGGCCACCCTCAACTATTAATTATCAAATTCGGACCTGTATTATTTCTTGCATTTTTTTGAGTGCCAAGAGTCTGTATTATACTGACCTAGTATTTTCATCTCAATTAAACAGTGTTTTGGAAATATTGAACCATCACCAGTGAAATTTCAACATTTTTTCCTGTATAACTCCAGAACTGAAGAAGCTAGGTCAGATTTTTTTCATCCATATAATTAACCTCTGAAATACGCTATTTTGCCCCCATTTAACCAACCCTCTATCTCTTACCATTATCGAAATCCCCATGCATAGACTCGAATTTGAATAGCCCTGTATATATATATATCTCTTTATTTAGTTGAAAAACTAATTCATTCACAAAAGTAAATACAACGTCACAATATAAATAAAATCAAATTAACATAAAACAAACAAACAATTTGATGAAAATACAAATATACACTTATATTTAAAAATTAATATAAAAAGTCCTATAGGTATATAAAAATTTACTAAATTTCCATCAAGTAATCCTTCAATCGTCTTTTAAATGTATTTATCGAACCACTATTTTTAATTTCTTGTGGGAGGTCATTGAAACTATCTACTCCTTTATAAAATAAAGAATTATGTGTACTGTTTTTTTTATATTTTTCAACTTTTATATTGTTTCGGTTTCTTGTGTTATGCTCATGTATTTCAGTCACATAAGTTAATTTATTCTGCAGATATACAGGTGAATATCCAATTTTTATTTTAAAAATAAAAATTAGTGTTTGGTACTGGAAGAGTTTCTTTACAGGAAGCCATTGAAGGGATTGCAACATATTTGCTATCGGTGTTGTCCTCGAACATTCTAAGATTATTCGCATAGCACGATTCTGCATCTTTTGTAGTCTGTTTGTTTCATTTTGATTGAGAAAAAACAGAATGGTAGAACAGTAATTCAAATGTGGAAGGATTATGGAGTTGTATACTAATAATTTGGACCACTGGCTCAGATATGGAGAACATCTTCTTAAATAATTTATTTTGTAAGCTATTGTTTTGATAACTTGATTAGCATGTTCCTTGAATTTTAAATTACTGTCAATAGTTACACCCAAGTACACAAATTTGTTTACCTTCTCTATCTCACTGTCATTCAATCGTAGAAGTATGTTTTCATTATTATGATCTTTATGTTTCCCTAATAACATCCATTTTGTTTTATTCACGTTCACCTTCAGCAGATTTGCACAGCAATATCTATACACCCTTTCAAGACTAGTGTTCATAGTATCAACACACTCATGTACATCTTTACTACTAAAATACAGTAGGGTATCGTCGGCAAATAAGTGAATTCTACATTCTTCTGCTATGGTTACAATATCATTTAAATATATGAGGAATAACAATGGTCCCAAAATAGACCCTTGGGGAACACCTATATTATTTTTCATTTTATTTGAATAAATACTATCTATCTTCAACCTTTGCTGTCTATTGCTTAGATAATTCATAATCCATTTCAATGCAATTCCATCAATACCTACGCTTTCAATCTTTCTAATCAGTCTGCATCTATCTACAGTTTCAAATGCCCTTTGAAGGTCTAGAAATACTGCAATAGTATACTGATCATTTTCAGCATTTTTTTTCCAATCTGTTAAAACACATTGTGTGTCACCAAAAATACTGCAATCTCCAGAAAGACATGCTATCTATAAACCACTTATATTTAAATGAGGCCCTTTTTTATTTGACAAAGATTGAAAAAATAGCGTATGATACATTTATATGATTCATATAAATACCTACTGGAAGATATATATATTTGGGAACCTCGAAAAATGTGGTCATAGGATGATTATCACTTTCAAATGGTACGATTTGGCAACCTCTGTGAGGGAAAACATATAAATGAGATTTTTATGTTGGCTTCAGACAATATGCGGCGTTACTATTCTAGTGGGTTGTCAGAGGTAAACTTCAATTAGTGAAAATATTACAGTGTTCTACATCAGTTTGGTGTTAATAAGTATGTATACCTGAAAAAAACTCGAAAAAAAAAATTCGCAAAGCTTGGATGAAGAAAAAAGAAACTCCACTGAGTTTTACGTGGAAAAGGAATGAAGTATAACAAATTTGACTCGACATAAGTCAAGTAATACCTACTGGAAGATATATATATATTTGGGAACCTCGAAAAATGTGGTCATAGAATGATTATCACTTTCAAATGTTACGATTTGGCAACCTCTGTGAGGGAAAACATATAAATGAGATTTTTATGTTGGCTTCAGACAATTTGCGGCGTTACTATTCTAGTGGGTTGTCAGAGGTAATCTTCAATTAGTGAAAATATTACAGTGTTCTACATCAGTTTGGTGTTAATAAGTATGTATACCTGAATAAAACTCGGAAAAAAAAAATTCGCAAAGCTTGGATGAAGAAAAAAGAAACTCCACTGAGTTTTACGTAAAAAAGGAATGAAGTATAACAAATTTGACTAGACATAAGTCAAGTAATACCTACTGGAAGATATATATATATTTGGGAACCTCAAAAAATGTGGTCATGGGATGATAATCACTTTCAAATGTTACGATTTGGCAACCTCTGTGGGGGAAAACATATAAATACAATTTTTTTGTTGGCTTCAGACAATTTACGGCGTAATTATTCTAGTGGGTGTTCAGAGGTAATCCTCAATTAGTGAAAATATTACAGTGTTCTACATCAGTTTGGTGTTAATAAGTATGTATACCTGAATAAAACTCGAAAAAAAAAATCGCAAAGCTTGGATGAAGAAAAAAGAAACTCCACTGAGTTATACGTGAAAAAGGAATGAAGTATAACAAATTTGACTAGACATAAGTCAACTTGATGAAATAACTATGAAGATTTTTGCTTTTCATTATGAATTTCTTTTCAAAACACAATATTGTGCTACATGCTGAATCTCACACGGAAGTTGTCTAGTACCATCTTGAATTTCGTCGAAACAACCCTGATGAACATGTTCGAAGATCGCTGGATCGGGAATGATTTTGCCCAAGGAGCTGGCCTCTCAGATCACCCCCTCCCTTAAAAAAATGCGAGCATCAATAATCCCCCGATACCCCATCAGGATCGCCATCTCGCCCAAAATATCTAGCCTCGGAACGTCCGTTCATCCATCGGCGGTCGTTCAAACTGCAAGATAAAATGGACGAATATTCATATCTGAGCGTTCGATCTCAAGTGCCTGCCCACCTCACGGCGGCCCTCGTAAACAACGTCCATTTTCCCGAACCCCGCAGTTATTTGTTGCTGCGAGATTCCCCAATAAACATCGTTATCCGCACGCCCCTGTCCAATTTCGGCGGGGAATTTATGTCGAAACAATCCCCGATCGCGGGCGGCGGTGTCCCAGAAAAAAAGGGGTCTCGGTTCGACCGAACCAAGGTGGATATAGGATGGTGAAACAGCTCTTCAATTGTTTCTGCGAAAAACTTGTAGACCGTTTGATAAGGTACTAATATTTCCACGACTTGAAAGAAGATGGCGGTAAGATCGATTGTCGAAGAAGATTTCTGTTGCTTACGTATTTCTGTGGTTCACATCTGACAAACGTGACTTGAAACGACATTGAACAATATATTTTCTATAAGTCTGGAATAATTATTGATATTTTGACTCTTCTCAGTCTTTTTTCTCCTAGAACAGAAGACACTGATGAAGAGATCACAGTTTCTGTTTTACCGACACAAGCTATGTCGCCATCTCTGATAACTTCAGGAAATATTACTACCGTATGAAATCAAGTAGGCAAAGGTCTACAGTTTATTCTAGTGCTTGTTAATAGGAAGCTGTTTCAACATCCTATATCCAGCTTGCACCGAACAGTCCCGGTTTGAACAGTGATGCTGAGTTTGTGTACCGTAATTGCATGGAAAGATTTCGGCTGGAGAGTCTAGAAACGGAAATAGTGAGGAGAGTTCACATAAAATGGATCCAGAAATGCCCCCCTAAAGAGTTAGTTTGTGTGAATATAATCAAGGGTTATAGCCATTTGAAGACGAGTCAGAGATGAACGTTTTTTGTGAATATTTTCGAAACCCTCTGAGATAAAACGAACGAATTTTGCCCATCTGCCTACCTTTTTATGCCAAATTCAAAAATATTATGAAATTTTGTTCAGGAGCGTGGGAAACGGGAGGTGCTAGGGGTAATTTTCCCCCAAACTTTTTTTCCACGCATTTTTCGGCTGTTTCATCAGATAATACTTCCTCTTCCAACACCTACCACCGATGTTTCGATTTGATATTGGGGGTGCAATGAAAAAAACGTAAATTGAACGTGTCATGAATTAGGAGTTACTTAACATAATTTCAAAATCGATTTATCTCGAAAACGGTGAATGCTATCGAAAATAAACAGGAGGACCATTTTTACGTAACTATGATGAGATTTTCATATATTTTTTTTATCAAACTGCCGAAAATGCATAAACAAAATATCGAGCTGTGGAAAAAAGTTTCCCCAGCACCTCCCGTTTTTCACGATAGTGAACAAAATTTCAAAAAATTCTCAAGATTCCCAAGATTTTTTAAATGGCCATGAAAAATTGGGTATATGGACGAATTATTTGATTATTTTATCACGAAGTGTTTCTAAAATATTTACAAAAAACCTTCTTCTCTGGCTCACCTTCAAATGGGTATAACTCCTTAGGGGGCATTTCTGGACCCATGTTTACATAAACTTTTTTCGATATTTTTGTTTCTTGAATCAACAGCTGGAATCTTCCTATGTAATTTAGAGACACCCTGTAGAATTGATTAAACTTAAAATCAAATTAACAACTAAGAATTGACAATGTTTAATACACGTGTATGAGTATAAATCTCGAACTGTCAGTTGAATTGATGATTAAGAATTACGAAGTTGGTTAACTTTCAACTTGACAATTAAGAATTAAGGAATGTTGTGGACAGAACGCGCAAAACTATTCGAATGCCATATCAATTGTCGATTTTGAACTTTTGGCATGCATGGTGGTATCGATATTGATTGTTCCTAATAGTGTTATTGGGTTTCATTAAACACTTTCAAATGTCAACATTAAGCATCTGATTCTTAACTATTAATTGTATGTAAACTTTCTATTGTTAATTCTCAATTACCTATCAATTGTTAATTCTATTCAGTATCGACGGATATCGATACTGCTGCACTACGAAAAATTTGTAAGGTTTTAGTCTATATAGACCGAATAACGTTTTTACTTCCACACCTCATCATGGTAGTTGAATTCAACACAACCAAGATGGTGTATATCTCACACTACACTACAATTTTGTTGATTTCAAATCAAGATGGTGTAGATTCCAAACCAGAATGGTGTCTACGGTTATAAAAATGCAAAATAGTATTTCAGGAACTCTCCTTGAAAATTATCCGTCCACTTTTCTATACCTATCCAATTGATTCAATAAAATTCATGGGACTCGTCTGGATAGAACTCTGATTCCTCATTCGATGCGTGATAATCCCATTCCCTCGTCTCAAACCATGTTCTCCCATTCTGCTGTGTGTACACCGCATAATATAATTATTTCCATACCCCCTATGCGTTGAATTCCACACCACGCGAATGGTGTGGATCCCACACCGAAATGGTGTGAAATTGCAACTAAATGGTGTAGATTTCACAATGAAATGTTGTAGATTTTACACTTAAATGGTGTAGATTTCACACCGCAGTGGTGTGAATTCGACACCAAGATGGTGTAGATTTCACACTGAAATGGTGTATATGTTACACTGAAATGGTGTAGATTTCACACCGAAGTGGTGTGAATTCGACACCAAGATGGTGTAGATTTCACACTGAAATGGTGTATATTTTACACTGAAATGGTGTAGATTTCACACCGAAGTGGTGTGAATTCGACACCAAGATGATGTATATTTCACACTATAAAGGTGTAGATTTTACACTGAAATTGTGTAGATTTCACACCATTTATGAACGGTTATACATTCCACAAATATGATTTTGATTGTGGAATTTCCACCAGCGGCCGCTCTCTCGCTCTGCCGCTGTCGCCCGTATCGCGATGGCGTTCGGACGATTCTCGTCAATCAGCGCGGGACACAGATTGGCAAACGCCGACCGTCGATTTGCGAGCGTCGGTTTTTGCGGCATAAACATGTAGTTTACGTCCGCCGCCGCCGGACAGGACATGAGCGGTGGGATTGCCGCCGCCGTATATACGAGCGTTTCGGGGCTTTAAAGCACCATCATCGGGGTGGCGGGTCGAAGCCGCCTCCAACACCCACCCCTGCTCGATGTCGGGGGCGCGACTGTGATGTGGCGTTAACAGCGGATCATGTACAGGGTGCGACAATCAAAATGGAACTCCCCTTCAACTTTTCAGGATTTTGAGGATTTGAAGAAATTTCAGGAGGAAAAGTTGAATGTAGTAACTTGAATTTTGATATACAGATGTTGTTCGATATACAGGGTTTTTCATTTTCTCGATATGGACACCACTCGGGACACCAACTTTGGTTATTCAAATTACATTGTACATTATGTATTTATATGGGCATTCTATATGATATATCCGATCGTGTAAAAATCCGATATGGCTACTATAAAAAAATCGTGGTGGATTTATGCAGCAAGTCATAAGTTTTGAGTCGTAAGTTTTTAGTATTAAGAATACTATCGAAGAATTATCAGAATTATTAAGAACTACATTTAATTCACCACCACAGACTTTAGAACCAATACCAGAAATGGCAGAAGTAAACTATAATCTTTTAAGACTTTTTGTAGATGCAATTCCAAAATTTGACGGAAATCCACATACTCTCGGAATTTTTCTCGAAAGTTGCAATAACTTAATCGATAATTTCAGAAGTGATACTAACTTACAACTCAACACATACATTCTGCGAGCCCTTCTTGGAAAATTGACAGGCAGAGCTCTCAGTTTGATAGGTTCACGTACCGAGCTAAAAACTTGGGCTGAAATTGAAAATTCTTTAAAATTATGTTTTCAAGATCAGAGGAACATAGATTGCCTAGTTCAAGATTTGATTGCTTTGCACCCTTTCAAAAATGAATCTCCATACAATTTTGGGATGAGATGTCAAGACTCTCGAAGCCTCTTGATATCAAAAGTGAATTCAGAAGAATTAACTGCCATTGAAAAAAGTATTAGAATCAGAAGTTATGACGATTTAGCACTCAAAACGTTTATTAGAGGACTACCAAGTCAAATACATGTCATTTCTTGTCGAAGAAGAAAACTTTCTATATAGTACGTTAAAATCCAATACTATCAATTCACAAAACATGTTTAAACTCGGACAAAGAATAACACCCACAAACAACAGACAAAACAATTCCCAATCGACACCACTTTTCTCAAATAATTTCCAAAGACCAATGCAATCCAATCAACCAAACTTTCAGAGACCACCATTCCAAAGTAGCTTCAGAAATCAAACCTTCCAAAACAATTTCCAGAGACAACCGTTCCAAAATAATTTCCATTTGACACCACCTTTTCCAAATAACTTCCAAAGACCACAATTTCAGAACAACTTCCAACGAAAACCCTTCCAGAATAATCAAGGACAATTTAAACCAAATAACAGTCAAATAACCCGATTTCAACCACAAAATCAAATGTCGCGAAGAACATATCGACCTGAACCGATGGATACTTCATCCGGAAATACACGTATGAACCAAAATAAACCATCTACTTCTACATAATTATATACACAAGATATTGACGAATTCGAAAACCCATTTGAAAAATCCAATTATACTGAAAATTATGAAGAAAACTATGAAAATTGTTACGAATATCCTCAAGATGATTTTTCATATGATCAATCCAATATTGAGTACGCACAATATAATTCCGCAGAACAAGAAAGTGATTATCAAAATCAAAATCAATATTCTTCAAATGATGAATCGCAAAATTTTCAGATAGACCCCGATATAGGGAAACAGACATAATAAACATTAATTTAGTCAAAGCAAATTTACCATACATTTTTATACCAGAACTTAATGCAAATTTCCTAATTGACACAGGCAGCACGAGAAGCTTGATGAATCCTGATTTGGCATATAAATTTTACGACAACTTTATTTTCAATGAAGATTTCAATATACAAACTGCTCACAATATCAGTTATCATAATGAAGTGATGATAATTCCTATTTTTGAAATTTTTAAAGTTAATGAATCACATAAATTTTATCTGTTCAATTGTAGTCAGAAATACGACGGTTTAATTGGCATAGATTTATTGAAACAACTACATGCTTCAGTAAATATTCAAACAAAATCTATCACAACCCCATACGTCAAAATTCCAATCATATATGAATCTGAAGAAATTACCAAACTGAAAAACAAACTCCAAATTGATAATTATATTCTAAATATTCCCGCAAGAACTTCAAAAATTGTAAAAATACCAGTTAACTACGAAAAAGGCATAGGATACCTGGACTATATCAAATTCAATCCACAAATAGAATCTCCTCGCGCAGTTGTTAATATAGATAACTATAGAAAGAGAAATTAGTCTATCCAATTAGAATATCAAACATAGTTTGAAATGAATGTCTGGTAGACTACGAGCAGAAAACAACTACTTTCCTGGTAAATACCACGCAGAACATTGAATTATATCTGCTCGTAATCCATGCAACGATTCACACTGTGAATGCAGATCGCAAATGTTTCTTTCTTCCTAAGACGTGACAAATTCACATCGGGACAGGCACGCCTAACAACCTACAGACCGGTTTCGGGCTTATTGGCCCTCATCAGTGCAGGGTAGTTATCCGAGTAGAGACCGTAAGATCTCCACTCGAAGCGTTGCCTGTCCCAATGCACCTTCGTCGCGTTTATTTGACCGCACTGAGCCGCGTTCCAACAAACAATTGGAAGTGGCGACACCATGCGGCAGAAGAAAGAAACACTCCAGAACTAAATCTCCCAAATCACAGAACTTGGAAGTGGCTTATAGCTCGACTAAGCTAATAAATGAAAAATGGAAAAGCCATAAATTGGACAACAATTTTAGAAAGAGAAATTAGTCTATCCAATTAGAATATCAAACATAGTTTGAAATGAATGTCTGGTAGACTACGAGCAGAAAACAACTACTTTCCTGGTAAATACCACGCAGAACATTGAATTATATCTGCTCGTAATCCATGCAACGATTCACACTGTGAATGCAGATCGCAAATGTTTCTTTCTTCCTAGGAAGAAAGAAACATCGCAAATGTTTGGATAGACTAATTTCTCTTTCTAAAATTGTTGTCCAATTTATGGCTTTTCCATTTTTCATAGATAACTATTTTGCAACCACATCAATTTCGAACTCTAGTTCTGAATCAGTGAAAATTCGAATAAAAAAACCTTTTGACATTGAAATATTGAATATTAGTGAATTAAACTTCATGGAAAAAATTAAAACCGATGACTACTTCGACCAACAACAAGATAATATCTTGAAATCCAATCTGAAAACACTCCGTCTCGAACACTGTAACAAGGAAGAAAAGCAAGCTATTAGAAACTTATGTTTATAATACCGTGACATATTTTATTGTGATAAAGTACCACTGACTTTTACGAATGAAATTCAACATAAAATAAATTTATCTGAAGAAACACCAATATTCACGAAAACATACAGATATCCCGAAATTCATAAAACTGAAGTTAAAACCCAAATTGAAAAAATGTTAGATCAAGGTATAATTCAAAATTCTACTTCTCCTTGGTCAAGTCCAATCTGGATCGTTCCAAAAAAAATAGACGCTTCAGGAAAAAGGAAATGGAGACTTGTGATTGACTATCGTAAATTAAACGAAAAAACCATAGACGATAAATACCCACTACCAAACATAACAGACATTTTGGATGAACTAGGAAAAAGTCAATACTTCACAACACTAGACCTAGCTAATGGGTTCCATCAAATTGAGATGCACCCAAACGACATACAAAAAACAGCCTTTTCAACTAAAAATGGACATTTTGAGTTTAAGAGAATGCCCTTTGGACTCAAAAATGCACCAAGTACGTTCCAGCGAGTTATGGACAATATCCTCAGAGGACTACAAAACGAGACATGCCTAGTATACTTAGATGACATCGTTATATTCAGTACATCTCTTCAAGAACATACTGAGAGACTAAAACAAATTTTTGAGAGACTCCGACGATCAAATCCTAAAGTACAACTTGACAAGTCAGAATTCCTCAGAAAAGAAGTAAATTATTTAGGACACGTAATTACCCCTACAGGCGTAAAACCCAATCCTGACAAAATTTGTGCAATAAAACAATTTCCGATCCCCAAAACAACCAAAGAAATCAAAAGCTTCATGGACTTGTAGGTTATTATCGAAAATTCATTAGAGACTTCGCAAAAATAACAAAATCATTGACCCAATGCTTAAAGAACAACCACAAAATCGTTCATGATCAAAATTTTATTTCTGCATTCAACACTTGTAAAAATCTATTAACAAATTCACCAATTTTACAATATCCTGACTTTACAAAAAAATTTATTCTCACTACAGACGCTTCAAATGTTGCTCTTGGAGCAGTGCTTTCACAAGGACCAATAGGATCTGATAAACCTATAGCATTCGCTTCACGAACACTAAATGAAACCGAACAACGATAGTACAATTGAAAAAGAACTTTTAGCGATTGTTTGGGCCTGTAAGTACTTCAGACCATATTTATTTGGTAGAAAATTTACTATATACACGGATCATAGACCACTTGTTTGGATTTTTAATCTCAAGGAACCTAATTCAAAATTAATTCGATGGAGACTAAAATTAGAGGAATTTGAATACGACATTGTATATAAAAAAGGCAGACATTATTAAGGACTGTCATGTCTGTGGTTGTGTCAGTGGTCAATTTACAATTTTATTCATCAGTATCCATTTCTTTTTTTTTAAATCTAATAATTCTGCTATAAGTTTGAATAAACAACACAATTGCGTACAATAACCTATTAAAAACCGTCACGGAATTGAAAACTTCGAATGCATGCGCAAATATGATCAGTTTTATGTTTTAAGCCATAAGAGATAAAAGTTGACCAACTTTCTTAAGACTCAAATTTCATGACTTGCAACTTAAAACTTATGTCAAGTGTATAAATGGAAACATTGAAAACCAATGATTGATCTTCTCATGACTTATGACTAAAAACTTACGACTTAAAACTTATGACTCGAAATCGCTGCATAAATTCACCACCAAAATAGGCTCTTCGAATCTAATGTGCCTAGAATTTTTTATATATCCCCGTTGAATCAACCATGCAAACTTTAGTATGTGTACCAAATTTCAAAACTCCTGCAGTACCTTATTGTTGGAAAATTATTGATCACATCGACGATCTTTTGAAATTCGAGATAGTCATGGAAATGCGCATTTTTTCGGGATTCAACCTAGATCGAATATCTATCTGTTTTCAATTCAAGAATGGTGTACCTACATGAAATTTACAATATCCTGTCATAGCATCAACACCAGGTTCTACAAAGAAAACTGCACAGACACCAATAGATTTCTCTCAAGAAAAGTGGCTCGAGAATGTTTTTACAGAACCAGAGAATAACCATAAATAAATAATTTTTGAAAGAGAAAATAGTCTATCCAATTAAAAATATCAAATAACTACTTACTTTTTTGGCAGATACCACGCAAAACGTTGAATTATATCTGCTCGTAGTCTATCGCAAATGTTTATTTCTTCCTAAGATGTGATAAATTCACATCGAGACAGGCACGCTTGATAACCTACAGACCGATTTCTGGCTTATTGGCCCTCATCAGTGCAGGGTAGTTATGCGTTTTCGTCGCGTCTATATATTTGACCGCACTGAGCCCCGTTCCAAGAGATAATTGGAAGTGGCGAAACCTTTTCAAAATATGTTTGATATTTTAAATTGGATATACTATTTTCTCTTTCAATTTTTTTTGTGTCTAATTCATGTTTTTTTTTATTTTTTTATAAATAAAGTTATGGGGGTGGGTTTGAAAGTTACGGAAATGGAAACCTAGTCTTTCTATTTGCGGTTCTTGGCATTTGATTTCTCACAGAAATCGAGCTCGTAATATGTAGATTAATTAGTTTTGTTCTATATCTCCTTTAGAAATTGGTATTTCCTATCAAAACTGTCCAATTTGGACCACTCTGTACAGAATGTGCCTCTGAAATTGAAACCTTCCTTTTTTGTTTTTGAAGATATAAAAAAATGCTAGGAAAAGAGTTGAATGACTTGTTATACGGGTAGATAGAACTTTCTTTTCTGATTTCATTGATAATATCAACAAACAAGTGACTGAGGATCGAAGTTGATCGAAATATCGCTTCATGGATCTCATATCATTTATATCACATAATGTAGATGCACATAATTGAAATAAAAAAAAAGAGGAATCTCAACCGTAATAACTATTCACCAATAAACATCTGAGGTGTCCAAAGAGGTAGACATAGAGCAGAAAACAACCACTTTCCTGCTAATAACAGGCAGAACATCAGATTCAGATTTATTGTTATTATTATTTACAAAACATAATGTTACAATGCCTATGGTATGATTCCACATCAACAAACCACGTAATCCACCTAAGCAATCGCGATGCTTGTGTTGTGGAATTACGTGTTTCTTTGAGTGGTCAATGTGTATAATTTATATAGTACGGCGAACTTTTTTTGTAATTTGAAAACTGAATGCTAATTTTTCAAAATGTATTATAATAATAATAATAATAATCTTTATTAAATCCTTTTAGATCACAACATGATATAGGATACGTCAACGAACAAAAG
The DNA here is from genome assembly GCA_029955515.1 of Chrysomela aeneicollis. Taxonomy (NCBI): domain Eukaryota; kingdom Metazoa; phylum Arthropoda; class Insecta; order Coleoptera; family Chrysomelidae; genus Chrysomela; species Chrysomela aeneicollis. The sequence continues at coordinate 4,896,020 of JARUHQ010000008.1, read as the reverse complement.
CAAATTATTCCATTCAATAATGAAGAAATAATATATATATATATATATATATATATATACAATCCATCCATACATAGTATAACACAATTTCACATTTAACGAAACATTGTTATGAATAGGGCAAAACATATTATGTATATATTGAACATCATACACATTTAAACAAACAGTCAATTGATATTTTGAACTAGAAAGGCCTCACCTACCGAGATATTCATCGACACTGTAAAAACAATTCTTGAGTAGAAATTCCTTCAGTTTGGTTTTGAACCTTTTTTCTGTTTACTCATTTCTTATATCTTCAGGAAGGTTATTAAAAAATGTCACCCCTGCATGTGATGGACAATTCTCAAATGATTTGGTTTTGTGTTTTTGGGCTCTTACCGAGTTCTCCATGCCTTGTGGGATAATTATGCATATCTGAGATTCTATTATACTTTCTTATATTTTTTTTTAGTGACAATACACATTTATAAATATAAATGCAGGGTAGGCACATAATTCCGTGGTTATTTTAGAAATTGAAAAAGGAATTTGAAATTTGAAAATTAGTGACATATGATAATAAATACTATGAAAGGTGAATGAAAACGAAAACGACAGGCACAAGAAACAGCATTTAGAGTGAGACTGAAAGAGAAGATAAATGGACTTTATAGAGATAGTTTGAAGAGTAGCGTTTAGTTTAAAATATTTGAAACATAACTTTGTTTTGCAATATGATATTTTTTATTGAAATTTTAAATTTTGAAAAACGGTTTATAGTTTTTATGTTTTTTGGCAAGAGGTTGTATAATTTTGGCCCGTAGAAAAATATATATCTCTGCGTGTGAGCTTTTTTCAGAATAGTTAAGTTAACAGATTTATTTTCGACGAATCTAGTATATTTGAATGTTGGGGTGAAATATCTTCCTTTATTATGGAACATCCAGATTAAGCAATGGTAGACATAAAGGCTCCTTACATTAAATACTCCAGTTTCCTTATAGAGTTGGTCGGTGAAAAAAAGTTTTTGTTTTTTATAAACTATTTTAAGTAATGTGTTTTGCATAGATTGAAGTTTCATTATAGTGTTGTTGTACAAACCTCCCCACGCAGTGACACAATATCTAATAACAGATTCAGCTAAGGAGTTATATAGTATTATAAGATTTTTTTTACTCACTATATCTCTGATGCTATAGAATTTATGTATTAGCTGTCTCATTCTTTAAATGACATGACTTACATGTACATCCCATCTTAGATGTTGGTCGAGTACAATCCCAAGGTACTTAATATTTGATGTTTTTTCTATGCTAGGACAAGTGCATCTATTTGTGTTATCACAATCATGTATGGTCAAGAGATTGTAAAGGGGCTGCTCAGTATTATGGATCGAAAAGGCTATGAATTTTGTTTTCTTTACATTGAGAGTCAATAGGTTGTGGTTAAGCCAAATTTGTAATTTTTGTAGGTCTGTTTCGATGTCAGATTGTAGTTGTTGCCACGAGATTCCTCTGTATATAATTGCAGTGTCATCAGCATATGATACTATGTTTCCTTTGAATTCCTTTATTGAAGTGATACTATCGATATAAAGAAGAAAAATTACTGGACCCAAAACTGTCCCCTGTGGGACACCGATTTTGACTTCGATTGGTATACTCAGAGTGTCTTCAATTTTAACGGTTTGCACCCTTTCTGACAAAAAATATAGAACATATATCTACTCGTCCTACATTCCTATCCTCTTAAAGATATATACTGACACCCATCAAAGCTTTATTTTGTCTAATTTTGGTAGTCAATAATTATTAGTTGATATCAATGCAATCAGAATAAAAGGTATAATCAAATGTTGAAAAAATGAGCAAATTGTCCAATTTGAAATGGAAAATGAAAGTCCCTGAATGTCAAAAAACATCTGTAAATCAAAAATCATTCAACATTTCTCGATAGCATTTCCTCATTATTTCGGAAGAAAAAAGTGGAAGGGGTTTTCATGCACCGTTTACATCGAATCCTGATGAGTGACCAAATCGCAATCTAATCGTCCCAGACGCCGCTTCAGCAGAGAAACGCGCCGCGACGCAGGTAGAGCGTAACGACGCTTCCCGCCGCAGCATCGACGGCTCGACACCGCCGTCTCACCTCCCTTCGACGATCTTCACCCCCTCCACTCCTCCCGCCACCCCCACCACCGGTCCGATAAGCCGTTATTCCGTCGCTCCGGCCCCTCACAAAGGCCTAATTAGCCATAAACTCCCTGATTTATAACGGCACAGAAAATGCAAATATGAAATATGAAAATGAAGATGGCCGTAATAAAAGTGATATACGGGGCTCCGCAGGGCCATTTGTGAAGGCGCCATGACTCACTCGTCAGTTTTATGGCCGGACGTCCATCATCGCGGTGACGGGCTTCATTGCCACCCCCTGCACCCCCATACCCCCGCAACCCCTCCCGGGGGGTAGCTACGACGACTCTCGGTGACTTATCGCACAGACACGCCACCGCACTCTTTGTGAGACGGTTGATTTATATTTTTAATAAAATTGGGACGACCATCGCGGTACTAGCTAGATGCTCCTCAGCGACGGCACTCTCGTCTCGTTTTGGATGCCCCCCCCCCCTTTCGCAGTCCCCTTCGGGGGTCGTTTCTTTTTCTCTTGACACGTGAACGTGACGGGTGATGCTTGAGGCTGAAGACGTTTACGGCATTTGCTCTCCCAAGTAGCATTTTGGCGACGATAACCACATAATACACCAAAATTTTAACGTTATACTTGGTGTGGAAATTAGTCATTTATGAAACGACGCTCTCTAAACCACATGACAACGTTGTATCAGTGTTGAGCATGACTTTAGTTAACCGACAACGTTGTTACAAGGTTAAACCCAACCGACTTCATGTAGTAACAATTTTGGGAATGGGAGTAACGTTCTAAAAACGTTGGAATCATAACTCTAGTTATGTTCAACGTTTTCATGACGTTGAACCGACCTTGTGAGATTTAACTCGGCAGTGGGCAATTTTTTATAAAAATTGTAAACGTTTTCGTGAAGTCATATTTTGTAGTTAACTTTTCCAAATAGTCACTATAGAGGACATGTCACATGACAAAAAGAACGTACTGTTGGCTAAATTGCTTCAAAGAAAGAATGAATATCTAGTAAGAGAAGAAAAACTTGATCCTACCAAACCTCAAAATTTGATTGATGAAATTATGCATGAAGACAGGCAGTTTGGAGAACTAATTTTTCGAAGAACACTACTGACAATTGTATGACACAAAAAAGCGTGTTTTTAAATGTGGAGCGATGATGAGGTATTTTCGTAGTTGGACATCGTTCAGTTTTTGGTCGGATAGCCAACTACAGTCGCGCTTTGGTTATAGTTAGTTGTCTGGATGACTAAGGTTGAAAGTTAGTATATTTTTCAGTTATCTGATAACCTAAGTCGCGTTGACGCCTATTATAATACTACGCCATGTTTGAAGCGTAATTATCTTCGGAAACATGGTCGGCCATTGGAATTTAGGACATAAAAAAATATAAACAAACCTCGAAACAAACATAAACAAAGGTGAACAGATTTCTAAAAACGATTCATATATTATTGTGTCTCGTATATTTCGCGTTTGAATAAATATTAACTTTGAATATTGTATATCCAAATTATTTTCTTTGTTTTTTTATATTCGAGTTTTGAGAAAACAATAGTATATTTGACAGTAAAATGAAATGCATTGATAATTTTTTTTTTAAATCATTATTTTCCGGCATTATAAATAGAGTTGGTACCTATCATGAGTATATACGAATAAAACATTAGTAGTCGTCAGAAAGTTTTCACCGAGTGTCCATATTGGTCATCAGTAATGATTTAGTTGGAATATCTACTAATTTCTGAACACCGTGGAAAGTGAACTGTCATCGGTGCGCAAGAGGGCGCAAGTGTGTAGTTGTTTTTTGGTAAATTTAGCAACGTTTAGGAAACGACCAACTGCTACCTACAGTTGAAAGTGAAACGTTTTGAAAACCCAAAAATGATTGACCAAATTGGTGCAAAACAGGGTTGTGACAACGTAGTATTAAGGTCGACTACGCAACTCATATTTGGTTGCGCAACTTTTACAAACACGTCGCCGCAACGTTAAATTGCTGCTTGGGCTTGCGCATGTGCTAGCGTCTTCTGCCATAGATGAAACAAAAAACATCTTTTTCGTGAATACAAAATGGGTGACCTTGCGCTGCAAAATTTTGGATCTGTCTCACACAGAATAATCTATATCAAAAAATGGAAAACATGTGCATTTTTCATAGTAATGTAGAGATTTCCTTTCATGACTTTAGTGCGAAAGTATGAAGGTCAACGACTAGTGTCAATACAGCTTCATTGGCGACACACTTTTAATTGTTATGAGTTATACTATCTGACTGAAGCTCAATTTATAAATTCCGCAGCTGACGCAATTGCCGTCGAATATCTCCTCAATACATTTTGGAATAGCAGCGTCAACTGTAGCTACGGCAGGGGAGTTTATAAATTGAGCTTTAATATTCATACGAACACATTATCAATCGAACCATGTAATAGTGCAGTTAACTGATTTCAATATATATTATTAATCGGGAATAAACCTTTTTATTCCACAAAACGAGAAAAATCTTCTGAGATGATTAAGGAATAAAGAAAACGAGCAGCAAACAACTGCTTTCCAGGCAAATAACACGCACACAATTGGATTATATCTACTCGGTTTATGCACAGTGAATTGAATTTGCCCATAATCAAGAAACTCGTCATCTTCGAACAGTCATTCACATTTCATACCTTTTTTCAACAGGATCGGAACATTTTATTACAAAATTCATCAGCCATTTTGGAGTCGTCACCTTGAATTCATGGATTTTGAAAGAAAACATCAATTCTAATTTTGAATCGAGTTGGGTCATAAATACAAAACCTCGTCCCTTGTTCTGGAGCCGATATCTTGAATTTATCAATTCCGTCATAGAGTTCATGTTCTCAAACGTGGAAAATCCCCATATAGGTACAATTTTTTAATCAAATCGGATCATAATCACAAAACTTGGTCAGCCACTTGGAGCCGCCATCTCAAATTTTTCAATCAAGACAATCAGTTGAAAACACCCATATTCCAATTTTGACATAATGTTTGCAAACAAAGGTATAAGAAATATTTTTTTCCTCCTACCCCTATAGAAAGTACACACTTTCCTCCCTCGAATCAGGGAGGAAACTCATACTTTTCCCCCCCTTCATTTCAAGTAAGTTGCAAACGATGAAACTTGTGAATTTTTTATATTCATATTGTTTCAATAATTTCTAGAACATCCTGTATATCCTGTTTTTTGGTAAAAATCAAACATTAATGTTACTTCAACGTAGTTCTTCAATACAAATTTCAACTTCAGGAATCTTAGATATACGTTTTTTAAGTTCAGAATAAGAAAAGCATAGTATGCTATGGTTCACTGACAGTAAACACGGCGATTGACTTTTGAGGTGCAAAGTCGCTACATTCATTAAACTTAGTTGAATTTTTGAAAAATGGAGAGCGATTCAAGTGATTTTGAATTTTCAAATACACCACCTAATATTAAGGAACAAGCCAACATAGCGTCATTAACCTTACTACCACAAAAATCTAAAGACAGGTATGAAAAACAATATGCACAATATAATATAATATATGTGCCTATTTGAATGAAGTGTCGATCATTTTTAAAAGGTTTATTTAGTGGGTAGGAGGAGAAATCATATGTAGGTATTACATGGGAGTAAAATGCCTTTTCCTCCCTTGGATGTTTACTGCCCTCCGCTTCGCGTCGTGCAGTAAACTACATCCTGCGGGAGGAAAAGTGGCACTTTCCTCCCTAGTAATACAAATAGCTATATTATCGAAGTTTCGTTACTTTCACGTAATTTTTTTCCGATGATCGTCTCTGATGCATTTCAAACATCATCAAAAACCATTTCAACGAATGTCACGAGACCACAAGTATGGCGCCAACTTTGAGAAAATTCATAACGAATGGATGAAGAGTGGAGTAATTTCTAAAGATAGCGAAACAGGTTATTCGAAAAAGTTGTTTGCATATGCGATTTTAGGCCCGCATGTGGAAGTTGAAATATTTATTCAGAATAATCTTTTTGCTGATCGAAAAACATCCCTTTTGTTAAAATGAGGATCGAAAAGGATAAAAAAGAAAATAACTGGTTGATGAAATCGTGTTGTGCATAAATCCGTAATTAGTAACCCATGAAATATTATGGTGTTGGAATAAACAATATTAATTTAGATTTTCAGGTGTACCATAGGAATTTTCTCATTAGAATTATTATTTTAGTGCAATATAAATATTTAAAAATAAAATCAGTTGCCTTCGAATATCAACTGATTCACGAAATATTGATTAATCTCACTATTTATTGAATGTTATGGTATTTGATTACGTTTTTCATTTTCCTATACTCAGTTACAATAAAATTCATCATACTTTGGTTTTTGAACGTACAACATGTTTGACAGCTTCGCCACCATTCTAGTAAGTAGGGGATCCACCGACTGAGATGTACGGTACCAACAACCATGATGGTATATTAGCCTTGGTGGTTGTTACGAAGTTAAGAAAGACTGGAAGAATGCTCGGACAAAGTCATAATACACATGATGACTATGATACTAAAAGACTATAGATTGATTTTTCAGCCAGCGAAATAATGCTCCCCTGTCCGATAAAAGTCCGGCGAAATGAATCCTGCCACTGTAGCTTCCCAGTCCTCGAAACCAGATGCCGTTAACGATTCCATTAACCGAAGGGCAATTCAACTCATCTGTGTATCAACGGCGTTATACAGAATCGAAGGATGATACGAAAACCGCTTCCAGCCATTACTCACGACACCCGCGTGCCAACCCTAGCTGGGACCGAATGACCCCCTCCCCCCAACCAATCCCCACCCCTACCTCCTACCCCCACTTCCACACCTGGCCGAAACAAAGGTGGAATTAGGCGCGGGAATTAACGCTACCCTTCACATCGACAATTTATATTAAATAATGGAAATTAAATTCGGGATATCCAAGGCGAAACATTAGCAAAAGGTCGCCTCCGACTGGTTGTGCTCGGTCGCAAATGCTCACAATACGGGCAGTTAAAGTGATTTGTGATGCCGCCTTGCTAATCCTGTCGCCTGTTCTTCTGCGGCCGTTATAGGAAGGATTAATATTCGACGATTATTGTCCTGGCGGAAGCGTCAATATCGATGGTGGAGGCTCAGAGGGTCCGGCATGGATTATGGTCGCGAGTCTGTTCTCGCTTGGCTCTCGAGAGAGACGGTTTTTGATGCTGCGATGGAAGAAAAGTACTTTTATTGTTGTAGTTAATTTTTACCATACGAAAGGAAAACCTGTAATATTCGCAGAACATCATACGAACCACTAGAAATAGAATATAATCTTTATGTTTACAGAAACACCAAGCTTCATAACAAAGAGTTACACAGTTTTAGGTAGCGAAAACTTTTAAAATATATATATATAGCACCAAATCAAATAAAAAGTACCTATACCAAAAGCGACAAGAACAGACAAGAAAAATAAATTTGGAATTGTTCACTGAAGTTTGGTGGTTATGGACTTGAGGGTAATAATGTGTATATAGCTTTCGCTATCCCTCTCGAGATTTTTGTAGTAAATGGTAAATATAGGTACGGTAGCTGTTTTGTCTGGTCTCATGGGGTGTAATTCCAAATACTAACTTTGACTCAAAATAACTCAATATAGAGGGCGCCACTTCTTTCGATTATCTTGAACTAATGAATATAACGTACTAAATACGAAAAATACGAAGTAAAACACATCAGTGAACTATGAGGTAGATTTCATTCCAGCCTATTCTATGATACGATACAAAAGCCAGTTAGATACTCAGTTGTTATAGTGTATAATATACACTATAACAAGGGTGTCAGGTGAAAACATGGAATGTCCTCGCGACATATATAAGAGTAAATTCGATTTCAAAGATTAAAACTGCACAGCTAATTCATTTTTCATGTAATAAAAGCAATTTTTGTTAATAACACCTCTAATGTATTAAACAACTGAAATATAATTCAACTTGAACGTAAGAGTGAATCTTCTGTCAAAAATAGCCGCAATAATAAGGTATTCTTGCAATAGTTTGCACGAAACGTTCCACATTGTCTTCACCGTTGCCTCTTTGAATTTGGCCCCGTTTTTCTTTCTCATATTGACGGCCCAATCTTTTGGTATCAACGCCAATTCTTCTAAGCTTCTATGTTCATTCAACTCATATTCTCGTTCGCAGCAAAATTCCATGAATATTCCCCAAATATATTTGTGACTGTAGGTTGTATTTCTGGGAATTGCAATTATCAGTCTAATGTTGACATGATTGGGTGAAATTGTTCCACATGACACAAAATGACGAAATTTGAATGGTTGTTAGAACAGTCGAGAAATTATCAACATAATATATTGAAATGGATAAACTTAGAAGTCAAATTTCTCAGAAAACGTATTCGAATTATAACAAATTTGCAAATCAGTGCGTGTTCCACTTGATCAAAGCAAGTCTGGAGTGTGATTTTTGTTTTCTTACTTGCAGCTTAAATTTTACAACTTCAACTTACGACTTGAATCTTAACTAAAACTGCTGCATGAGATGTTGAGAAAAGTTGTTCTTGACTCGAAACTTATAACAAGTTCATAAATGGTTGTACTGAAAACCAATGGATGAACTTTATATGCCTCAATATACTCAAAACCTGAGAATTGAGTCTTAAGACGTGAGCCTGGAGGATAAAACCACGGTTAGTGGCTTTAGATCCATAAGCACCACTCTCATGACTGATCTAAAAAGACAATACATCTGGCGAGCTATTCAGAATCTGAGGAAACGAGTAAAATTGTCTTTAGAAGTGAATTGTGGAGTGTTCGAGTATATTTTATAACATTGTTTTGTTTTCTGAAGAAGATACTTCTAGCCTATCATTCGTCGTTCCTGATTCATAACCTTTCAAGTTCTTGAGTGGGTATAGGTTGAGATTGTAGGGGGTCTTGAAGGCTGTGCAGTCTCTCAAGCATTTGCGCATGATTTTAAGTAGGTAATCTTGACATAAATGTGAACGTTCCAGATCCAAGATCAATTTTGAACTATCAACATTGTTGGTGTTCTACCCAAAGCACTGTCTCCGCAGAGACAATTTGGCCTTAATTTTGATCAGCATGTGGAATTCAAACATATCATTGAATTCAGAAGAACTAGATTTTTAGAAAAAGTAAGAATCCAGTTGAGTGTTGTATCCCTAACATCAATAACGTATTGGAAAATACTATTATGGAATTCAAGAAGAAGTATCACCGACATTAAAATATACTCCTGTATTGGACATTCCAGATAGTTCTCTATTGTTCGTGAAAGATCTAGAACAGGAGAGGATGGAATTGCTGAAAGATTTCACAGATGGAGAGAGATGACAGAAGAATGACAGTTCCAGAAAGTTCTAGAACAACCCAAACACGATATATATACGGATCCAGCTGATGGCAGTAGTTAGTCGAATACGAAGTTGCGTTTGTGAACATCGTTCATAAACCCAAAAATAAATAGTTGTTATGAATTAGTCTGTAATAAGTGTTAGTGTTTGTTCTAATAAATCAGTTATCAAGTTAAAGACTTGGTCGTCGTTCATTCTACTCACGAAGATCGTAACAATACGATATAGATTTCTGGTAAAAGAGGTAAAAATGTCTAGTTCTCCTGGTCTTCGCTAGAAAATTTAAAAGCACAGTCTATTCAAAATAAAAATTCAAAAACTTCACACTTCACATTCTGTTCCAGGTAATGAAAATAAGATGAGAGCATGAAAATGCGCAAATTTGCCCTAACACAAACGACCTCCTATCTCTTATAATACTTAAGATCCCTATGATGGATCTCGAAAAATGGGCACCCTGCATAACCCCCAAACACCCTGTGAGGAACCTCAACTCATCGCCGTCTGCCAACACAGACACTCAAATAATTGTGTGTGTGAGAGAGAGAAGGCCCAGGCTTAAGGTGTCAGCACACGACATCTCTGCACACAGAACGTATGCGGCGAATAGGGGGTTAAGCCCCGAAAGTGGTGCTAGTTGGAGGGCCTTTGATGTGGCTCGGAGGATGCGGGCCGGACCTCATTGCTGACTTACAAACATTATTATTGCAAGTGACTCACCTTCGATTGTCGACGCTCGTCTCGCTCTCTCAAAGAGAATTCGATTATGCGGCAGTCGGTTGTAGTGGCAGGGTCAACTTTGATGAATAATTGTTGTTGTTTGTGAGGCATGCAACTCGCAATAGGGCAGTGTGCGTGTCCGCTGTTTGGTATTTTGTCTCTCGATGGAGTCGTCGGGAACAAGGTGGATATAGGATGGTGAAACAGCTTCCTATCAACAAGCACTAGAATAAACTGTAGACCTGTGCCTACTTGATTTCATACCGTAGTAATATTTCCTGAAATTAACAGAGATGGCGACATACCTTGTGTCGGTAAAACAGAATCTGTGCATCTGTCACCTTTTTATCAGTTTCATCTATTCTAGATGAAAAATGACTGAGAAGAGTCAAAATATCGATAATTATTCCAGATTTACTGAAAATATTGTGTTTTTATGTCATTTCAACTCATGTCTGTCAGATGCGAACCACAGAAATACATGAGCAACAGAAATATTCTTCGATAATCGATCTCACCGCCATCTTCATTCAAGTCGTGGAAATATTACTACCTTCTCAAACGGTCTACAAGTTTTTCGCAGAAACAATTGAAGAGCTGTTTCACCATCCTATATCCACCTTGGTCGGGAAGTTGGGTCGAATTGGTGACGTCAGACTGCGAGGTCAGATTGACGCTGGACCCCACTTCGCACTGTTGACAGTTGTCGATTTTTATTTTCCTTAATATATGATAATCAACCCTGTATGGTGTCTCCATGTTTCGATATACTTTTGTATGATATCTCAGTTGTCTTTGGAGGTAGAGAGTTGCGGTTTTCACATTACTGCCCTACTTTTTTGTGAACAGAACTTTCACGACCCCCTGATGAAATCAACACCTGACTATCAAAGTTGTGTCCTTTTTAATATACATTTTTGCACGATTGATCATTTTTGACTGTTTACCGTGACAGATTTTACGTCAGTAGGTGACATTTACTAGCAACTCGACGGTAAGTAATCCAACTCGACGGTAAGTTTTCCAACTCGACGGTAAGTAATTCACTTACCGTCGAGTTAAAAAATCTCTTAATTTCAATTTATTTTTATAATTTAAAAAATCTCTTAATTTCAATTTATTTTTATAATTTATAATGGTATCAATCGTGCAAAAAACGTTATAAGCATGTCGAACGTTAAGGGTAACCGATCTCAGATAATTGTCTTCGATCGGTATAAAACCCTTACCGTTCTCCATACTTAATATACTATTTTTGCACGATCGATCATTTTTGACTGTTTACCGTGACATATTTCACGTCAGTAGGTGACATTTACTAGCAACTTGACGGTAAGTAATCCAACTCGACGGTAAGTACTCCAACTCGACGGTAAGTAATTCACTTACCGTCGAGTTTAAAAATCTCTTAATTTCAATTTATTTTTATAATTTATAATGGTATCAATCGTGCAAAAAACGTTATAAGCATGTCGAACGTTAAGGGTAACCGATCTCAGACAATTGTCTTCGATCGGTATAAAACCCTTACCGTTCTCCATACTTAATATACTATTTTTGCACGATCGATCATTTTTGATTGTTTACCGTGACAGATTTTACGTCAGTAGGTTACATTTACTAGCAACTCGAAGGTAAGTAATCCAACTCGACGGTAAGTACTCCAACTCGACGGTAAGTACTCCAACTCGACGGTAAGTAATTCACTTACCGTCGAGTTGAAAAATCTCTTAATTTCAATTTATTTTTATAATTTATAATGGTATCAATCGTGCAAAAAACGTTATAAGCATGTCGAACGTTAAGGGTAACCGATCTCAGACAATTGTCTTCGATCGGTATAAAACCCTTACCGTTCTCCATACTTAATATACTATTTTTGCACGATCGATCATTTTTGACTGTTTACCGTGACAGATTTTACGTCAGTAGGTGACATTTACTAGCAACTCGAAGGTAAGTAATCCAACTCGACGGTAAGTACTCCAACTCGACGGTAAGTTTTCCAACTCGACGGTAAGTAATTCACTTACCGTCGAGTTAAAAAATCTCTTAATTTCAATTTATTTTTATAATTTATAATGGTATCAATCGTGCAAAAAACGTTATAAGCATGTCGAACGTTAAGGGTAACCGATCTCAGATAATTGTCTTCGATCGGTATAAAACCCTTACCGTTCTCCATACTTAATATACTATTTTTGCACGATCGATCATTTTTGACTGTTTACCGTGACATATTTCACGTCAGTAGGTGACATTTACTAGCAACTTGACGGTAAGTAATCCAACTCGACGGTAAGTACTCCAACTCGACGGTAAGTAATTCACTTACCGTCGAGTTTAAAAATCTCTTAATTTCAATTTATTTTTATAATTTATAATGGTATCAATCGTGCAAAAAACGTTATAAGCATGTCGAACGTTAAGGGTAACCGATCTCAGACAATTGTCTTCGATCGGTATAAAACCCTTACCGTTCTCCATACTTAATATACTATTTTTGCACGATCGATCATTTTTGACTGTTTACCGTGACAGATTTTACGTCAGTAGGTGACATTTACTAGCAACTCGAAGGTAAGTAATCCAACTCGACGGTAAGTACTCCAACTCGACGGTAAGTACTCCAACTGGACGGTAAGTAATTCACTTACCGTCGAGTTGAAAAATCTCTTAATTTCAATTTATTTTTATGAGTTATAATGGTATCAATCGTGCAAAAAACGTTATAAGCATGTCGAACGTTAAGGGTAACCGATCTCAGACAATTGTCTTCGATCGGTATAAAACCCTTACCGTTCTCCATACTTAATATACTATTTTTGCACGATCGATCATTTTTGACTGTTTACCGTGACAGATTTTACGTCAGTAGGTGACATTTACTAGCAACTCGACGGTAAGTAATCCAACTCGACGGTAAGTACTCCAACTCGACGGTAAGTACTCCAACTCGACGGTAAGTACTCCAAGTCGACGGTAAGTAATTCACTTACCGTCGAGTTGAAAAATCTCTTAATTTCAATTTATTTTTATAATTTATAATGGTATCAATCGTGCAAAAAACGTTATAAGCATGTCGAACGTTAAGGGTAACCGATCTCAGACAATTGTCTTCGATCGGTATAAAACCCTTACCGTTCTCCATACTTAATATACTATTTTTGCACGATCGATCATTTTTGACTGTTTACCGTGACAGATTTTACGTCAGTAGGTTACATTTACTAGCAACTCGAAGGTAAGTAATCCAACTCGACGGTAAGTACTCCAACTCGACGGTAAGTAATTCACTTACCGTCGAGTTTAAAAATCTCTTAATTTCAATTTATTTTTATAATTTATAATGGTATCAATCGTGCAAAAAACGTTATAAGCATGTCGAACGTTAAGGGTAACCGATCTCAGACAATTGTCTTCGATCGGTATAAAACCCTTACCGTTCTCCATACTTAATATACTATTTTTGCACGATCGATCATTTTTGACTGTTTACCGTGACAGATTTTACGTCAGTAGGTGACATTTACTAGCAACTCGAAGGTAAGTAATCCAACTCGACGGTAAGTACTCCAACTCGACGGTAAGTACTCCAACTGGACGGTAAGTAATTCACTTACCGTCGAGTTGAAAAATCTCTTAATTTCAATTTATTTTTATGAGTTATAATGGTATCAATCGTGCAAAAAACGTTATAAGCATGTCGAACGTTAAGGGTAACCGATCTCAGACAATTGTCTTCGATCGGTATAAAACCCTTACCGTTCTCCATACTTAATATACTATTTTTGCACGATCGATCATTTTTGACTGTTTACCGTGACAGATTTTACGTCAGTAGGTGACATTTACTAGCAACTCGACGGTAAGTAATCCAACTCGACGGTAAGTACTCCAACTCGACGGTAAGTACTCCAACTCGACGGTAAGTACTCCAAGTCGACGGTAAGTAATTCACTTACCGTCGAGTTGAAAAATCTCTTAATTTCAATTCATTTTTATAATTTATAATGGTATCAATCGTGCAAAAAACGTTATAAGCATGTCGAACGTTAAGGGTAACCGATCTCAGACAATTGTCTTCGATCGGTATAAAACCCTTACCGTTCTCCATACTTAATAAACTATTTTTGCACGATCGATCATTTTTGACTGTTTACCGTGACAGATTTTACGTCAGTAGGTGACATTTACTAGCAACTCGAAGGTAAGTAATCCAACTCGACGGTAAGTACTCCAACTGGACGGTAAGTAATTCACTTACCGTCGAGTTGAAAAATCTCTTAATTTCAATTTATTTTTATGAGTTATAATGGTATCAATCGTGCAAAAAACGTTATAAGCATGTCGAACGTTAAGGGTAACCGATCTCAGACAATTGTCTTCGATCGGTATAAAACCCTTACCGTTCTCCATACTTAATATACTATTTTTGCACGATCGATCATTTTTGACTGTTTACCGTGACAGATTTTACGTCAGTAGGTGACATTTACTAGCAACTCGACGGTAAGTAATCCAACTCGACGGTAAGTACTCCAACTGGACGGTAAGTAATTCACTTACCGTCGAGTTGAAAAATCTCTTAATTTGAATTTATTTGAAAAGTCTGTATTTTTCTGATAACAATGACGTATCACACGATAAAATCAAAACTTTCATGCTGGTCAAACTGTCAAAAAAACGTTTTTGGGAAGAGTGCTTTGAAAACAATGCCAACTATTCTTTTTGACAAACAAAATTCTGTCAGTTCAATTGACAAGTTCAGCAATCGTTGATAGAGAAAAATATGTCTGCCCTAGTGTTGTATTTGTCATCAAGATTGCAACTTAAAATAATGAAAATGCTATAATTGGGACTAAAAAAGAAGTATAGACTTATATAACCTGTAGGTATATAATTGGTTTGTTCTTTGTTACGTTTCCCCATTTTTCGTTAGTATTAATACTTATCATTTAATTGTTTATTTACGCATTTTTTCTATTAGTCAATAGTTTTATCATAATATTTATAATATTAGTTCGATTCACAAAATTCTGATATTCACGTCTTCTCGAAACGCCCGGTATATCTTATTTTTTTGTTGTCTGTCAGATTGGGCCGGGTATCGGTGCTCGACCGTGAAGATTCTCTCTCGATACCTCGAATATATATTTTGTCGCTCTCAGACACCTGTATTATTAGTATAGTTTTTTTTTCGCTGTAAAATTGCTCCCACAAGTGCCAAATTCGGAAAGAACATTTCTGGTAGTCATTGGAAAACGATCCAGTTTATCCCAATTGTGAATAGGCGGTTGCAACCGGTCGAAACTGGCGAGGAAGGGAAAAAAGGGAAAACCAGGTAAGCACCAAACCTTTGCTTTTTTTTGACAGACAAAAGTTGCCACCTTACCATATTCAAAAATTTAGAATTTTCGTTATTCCGATAATTTCGAATATTATGTGAGCATTTTAAGCTTACAATGATGGTAGAATGATTCGGTTATACTAATAACACATTATAATTATGATATTAGTCTTCTTCTTCTTTTTTACGTCGCATTCATAACATTTTCATTATTCAAAGTTGCAATCTTGACGAAAGAGACAACACTAGGGCAGACATATTTTTTTTCTCTCAACGATAGCTGAACTTGTCAACTGAATTTGGAAGTTTTCTAGCATAAAAACCAAAGTTTTGATTCAGGAACGACATTTGAAGCATTAAAAGTTTTTATTTCTGACAGTGACATTATAAACTTATATCGTCATAGTTACGATATCTATAATGAGGGTCATAACTCCCTTGGGATATTAAGGTTCAAAAATTCCCTCTTACCTTTTACAGGTGAAAATCATACAAGAAATGCTTATAAACGTTTATATGTAATGAAAACTAAAACATATTTTCCTTATTCACGTCATTACAAATGATAAATGTACAATTTTCAAATGTTCCCTGAAAATTACTTCCGCCGCTGGAAACATTTTCTTCTTTTTTATGGGTGGTGCTGTTGCTGTTCACTACAGTCGAGGTGCCTGCCTCTTCTGATGGCAAAGTAGATAGAGCTTTACCTGACATACATCTGTCTGGACAGGTTTTGCAATATAAAGGGTCAACAAAGTATCTAGGAATTATCTTGGACTCTAAATTGACCTGGAACGAGCAAATTGCGAAGTGCACAACGAAGGCTACCAACGCCTTTTGGGGCTGTAGGAGAGCCTTCGGGAGCACATGGGGAATTACACCGAAAATCCTACTCTGGATCTATAAGGCAGTAATTCGCCCAATCATCACATACGGGGCCGTGGTATGGTGGCCAGGTGTGAATAAGTGCAAGTCCAAGCCCCTTCTCGACAAAATACAACGACTTGCATGCATAGGGATAACAGGGGCAATGAGGACATCGCCCTCCAGAGCTCTTGAGGTTCTGATAGGACTTTCGCCCCTACACCTTGTTATTGAACATGAAGCCATGAGAACAGCCCTAAGGCTTCATGGCTTAGGCCAATGGGCAAACGAGAATGACAACTACGGTCATTCTAGCATATGGAATCGAGCTGTAGAAGACTGCCCCATAATCTCCATGAGACGGGACGACTTTCTACCAATTCTGAATTTCAAAAAAGCTCCCGAAATCATGATTCCATCAAGGGAAGATTGGGTGAGTAAAGGTGAACGCCTGTTCCCGAATAATGCGACCGTCTGGTACACTGACGGATCCAAAGTCGGAAACAAAACAGGTGCAGGAGTCTATGGTGGCAGCAGGAGAGGAAACTACTCGTTCCCTCTCGGCACTTTCGCTACGGTGTTTCAGGCTGAAGTCTACGCGATTTTAGCCTGTACACAAGAGAACCTGAAAAGGGCCTACCAAGGAGGTCACGTCGTAATATGCTCGGACAGTAGGGCGGCACTATTGGCCATAGGGTCCAATAGAATCTCCTCGAAACTGGTGCTCGAGTGCCGCGAAGCTCTAGAGAAATTAGGGACTAAAAACCGCGTCAGCCTCGCGTGGGTCCCAGGTCACTCGGGAGTGCCCGGGAACGAAGAAGCTGACAAATTGGCCAAAGCAGGGTCAACATCAACCCCAATTGGACCTGAACCCATCCTAGGAATTTCACATAGGATGGCGATAACACATATGAAAGACCGTCTCAACAGACAGTCTTTTCACGCCTGGATGGAAACACCTGGCATGAGGCAAGCGAAGATTCACATGAATGGACCTTCACCCAGACTCACTAGAGAACTTCTTTCTCTGAAAAGGAAGGATCTTAAAGTAATTGTTGGACTCCTAACAGGGCACAATCAACTAAACAGACACCTTAATCTCATCGGAATAACAGAAGATCCCGACTGCAGATTCTGTCTGGAGGATGAGGAAACCTCGACGCATATCCTTACGGAATGCCCTGCATTGGCAAGCCTAAGAGAGACACACTTTGGGAGCTGTATACTGAACCCAGAGGAAATTAAAGGGATTCACCCTCGAAAAATAATGGCCTTCTCAAAGGCCATTGGTATTTCTGCTTGAATCCTAGTTAATGTGGGTGCACAATGGGCCCGATTAAGAGGCCTACGTAAAGGGGTTCTTAACCCGCCCACAGTAAGAAATAATAAGAAAGTAGACAGCATACGCGCCGTTTTATTTCTCAATTCAATACTGTCCTCCAGATACCTCTCTGCCACCCTGGAACTTCTCCAACCTCCGTGTCTTTTTAAGTTTGTCATAGTTGCTCCTGCATTGGCTAGGGCAGTAGCAGAAGTGCGACGAAGGCAATGTCCCGTATAGGTTAGTGAGTTTGGCAATCCTAAATACATTACGATTTTGCTGGGAATTTTGCCAAACATATTCTTTCCAATTGGCTGAGTTGTACATTTATTTTGTCGGAAGCTCAAAAAAAATCGTTTTGTACCTTCAGGACGCAAGGACATATAAAGGCTCAATAAAGGCAAAGCAGAGGACTCTTTTTCATCCACAACTGTAAATTTCTTCGATACACCAGTTTTACTTTCCGGTACGTTCACTACCATAACAGTATCCCGGTCCTCTATATCTGCTATACTCATATTTAGAAGTTCCTGAGTTCTGCATCCTCCAAAATAACCCATAATTAGAACAACCTATAAAAAATAAAACGAAATAAACAAACGAAAAAGAAAATTATGAGAAAAAAATTACCTTATGCAATAAATGAATTTCATTAGGGGCGTCCTTTAGAAATTTGATGACATCTTTAGGAGATAAGACAGCAGACTTTTTCGGCTTATACCCCTTACTTTTTCGTTTCAAAAAAGCCTCTAGTTCGTTGAACTTGGTGATATCTCTTTTCTCATATATGGTCACCATCGATTTGATCATTGACCATTTAGTCCATAACGAATTTGGGCTAAACGTTTCTCACTGCAACGAATAAATACAATTATTACCAAATCTACCAGAAAATACTGAAAATACTTTACCAGTTCTTGAAAATATGCCAGAAAGACAGTTTCGTTGGCATCTTTTGACATAACATTTCTCTGTGTCAGCCACTTCAGATATAAGTTGTATTCTTTTTGATATAGAGATTCACTTTTCGATGGAAGTAATGATTGTCTTGCGTTTTCCGCTTTTTTTATAATATCCTCCATTATATCAGAAAAAGATCGTCGATTTGTGGTGAAAAATAAACACGTTTTTAACGGAAAAACATTGATTGATAAAGATAGTTTGCTTATAAACATGTAACATAGCGACAACCTAGCAACAACCAACAATGCTACCTAATTCAAATATACCAGAAAGGTTATGAATTTAAACATTGATTGCGTTCTAAATATGGACATATTGTTATGAAAATCGGTCAAAAATAAAATTATCTATGTACCACGGGAATTATAGAGCCTTAATAACCTCTGGCAATTCTACGCAAACTTTGCCATCGGTAATTAAGGCCCTCATAATTCCCTTTATACATAAATAACTATTTCTTCGCACAACAAAACAAAGTTATGAAATATGCTCTAATAGGTACTTCACCATTCACTTTCTAATGTTTTCCCCAAGTTCTGAATAGCTCGATCGATGGTTACAATTCTAAGTATCAAATATTAGAAGAGAAAATACTGAATTATTGTCTCTGAGGAACGAAGAAAGATTTCTCAAAATTGTACTCATCGATGATATTGATGAAAAGAGGAATGAGTGAAATTCTAGAAGTGTCAAGAAGTGAATAGTGGATAATTCTAGCATCTTTTATAACTTCGTTTTGTATTCAATAGCTTTGTTGTTTTGCAAAAAAAATTCTAGCTTTCCTATCATGTTCGTTCCTGAGTCGAAACCATAGTTTTCAAGTAAGTAAGCTTAGCATAAATGTGCACGTTCTAGGTTCTCGATTAAAATGTCGAAAGTTCATTTCTGTTTTTCGTTAAATGAAATTGTTGGTGATCATTCCAAAGCACTCTTCACAAAAACGTTTATTTTTCATTCCAGAACACCATGTAAGATTCAAACATATCGTGTGATACATCATTGTATTTAGAAAATGATAGACTCTTCAAAAATGATAAAATCCAATATGGCGCCCATAAGAAAAACCAAAGTTGCATCTCTGACATCAAGGACGCCTTGGAGAACACGATGACAGATTTAGATTTCTTGTGAAAAAGTGCCCCAAGAACGTCTTAGTTAAAAATGTATATTTGGTTTTTAGAAAAATTAAAAACGTAAATTACGAATTTCAGTTTTTTTCAAATATTTCAAAAACGAAAAATGATACATCAAATTTCCTTTCAGATTATTGTCAAACATGAAAATGCGTAACTTTGCCGCAATTTGACCGAACTCGTATCTCTTATAATAACTGAGATTCCCATGCTTAAGCTCGAATTACGGGCACCCTGTATGTCTCAAAATGTGATGTCTGTACCAAGGTGAAACAGCTCTTCAATTGTTTCTGCGAAAAACTTGTAGACCGTTTGAGAAGGTAGTAATATTTCAGCTACTTGAATGAAGATGGCGGTAAGATCGATTATCGAAGAAGATTTCTGTTGCTTACGTATTTCTGTGG
This sequence comes from Chrysomela aeneicollis, assembly GCA_029955515.1. Taxonomy (NCBI): domain Eukaryota; kingdom Metazoa; phylum Arthropoda; class Insecta; order Coleoptera; family Chrysomelidae; genus Chrysomela; species Chrysomela aeneicollis. The sequence continues at coordinate 4,875,726 of JARUHQ010000008.1, read as the reverse complement.
TTCGCATCTGACATACGTTACTTGAAAACGACATTAAACAATATATTTTCTATAAATCTGGAATAATTATCGATATTTTGACTCTTCTCAGTCATTTTTCATCTAGAATAGATGAAACTGATAAAAAGATGTCAGATGCACAGATTCTGTTTTACCGACACAAGGTATGTCGCCATCTCTGGAAATATTCCTACGGTATGAAATCAAGTAGGCAAAGGTCTACATTTTATTCTAGTGCTTGTTAATAGGAAGCTATTTCACCATCCTATATCCACATTGGTCTGTATGATACATACCAGTTTTTTTACTTGTTTCATAAACCAATTAATTGTTGTTTTTTTTCTTCGAATTTTAATCTAGTGTAACAAATGAATCTCTATTTTTTTCTATTCATCAGTACGGATCATCAGGCCTGGTCGTCAATCGTTAGTGAAGTAGACCTTTCTTCTGGACACAGGCTCAAGAACTGCCTAACTTTTCTCTACCAAAACAGGGTACCTGATTTTTTTATGAAACGGCGAAGTTGTGAACTCAGATTTTGATCGAACACACTGCATGTGGACACGACTCGTAGAGACATAACCAAGATATTTGATTGCGAATCGCGTCGCAGTTTGAGTCAATTCAGGGAGTGAACCCAGAAACAAAGTAGCGAATTCCATGAACTCTGCTCGCAATTCGAGAACCCCACCGCCACATATCGAGCGCCCCAATCCTAGTTGGCTTCGGAAGCAAGTCCTCCAAGATTATTCTCCTAGGTAATAAAGGTGACAAGATAGAGTGAATTTAGTGGACGATGAGACGGGAGTAATGGGCCCTTTAAAGGACTGACCGAGCCGTAACTTGTAACGACTTTCGAGATATTATCCTGCAAATGGCCGCTCCTCGGCCGGACGATTGCACGACGTCGAGGACGTCGGGATGCCGTTCTGAAGCGGGGAATGGGTCCTGCCGGACAGGGTCCTGATTAAACCCTAAATAACTGGACGGCCGGCAGCGGGTGATTTCGCATCAATCTGCGATTGATTGGAGCGGTGCTACATGCGGTTCTTCTCGGAAATTTATGGCCCCGAACATAAAAAAAGGCATCGCAATCCATTGTGTGGATTAAATTTCTGGAAATTAAGTAGTTGGCATTTTTGTCGTATGGTCATTTACCGAGGAATTCTCGATTGGGAGTGGCTGATAATGTCTCACAGTGAAGTAGACTTTCGGACTTCCATTGTCTAAAATCTGGAGATTTGAACCCTAAAAACAGATGAAATAATAAAAAATGTAGAAGAGCAGGTTAAAATGAAAACTAGATTATCGAATTAGAAAATTCAAATGTCAATTAACTGACGTCTTCCTAACTCATACAAGTCCTGGACTCACAAGTGTTGATTGAATACACAATATCTCGGCCTAGAACTCTTCTGTGGACTCTCCAAGGCCCACTTGGAGAAATAGGTTCGGCATTGGGAAGCGGATGAAATGAAATCTCAATGGAATAAATTCACGCCAAGGAAAGCTAAGAAGCTTCTCGAGAACAAGACAATCAGGTAGGCTGTTGTTTTAAGTTAATGTCTGGTGTTGATGTGGTTACGTTTAAAAGAAGGGGGAATTTTTTGAAAAATATCAAGTAGTTTCTTCCGCTGACAATAATTGTTGGAAACAAGTAGATGTATGAGAGTGTGTGGTGTGTTTGTTTAAAGAAAGGTGAATTTTATGTGTTTTGAATAGAAAAAATTTGAGGTGTCGAATCAGTCGAAACAAAATGGGCCCAAATCTCCGAAAGTACTTAAGTCCGCCGTGTTTTGACTTCGGCTTCGAATTCAAAAAGCCAAAGTACGTAATTACACCCAAAGATTTTGAGAAAATTCGACATCGCCACCTAACGGATGAATTACCAAACATTTTCACTATTGATAAATGTGTATTATTTTACATGATGGAACTAGCTTGGGTTGAAAAGTATTGAGTGGGTCACGGAGGCACAGTCTGAAATTTACTGGGCCATGGCGGAACAATGTTTGGGAAACACTGCGAGTCTAGTCTATTGCCGAATTCAATCCATGAAATTTCTTTCGCTTCATTGACTAGAGTTTTCACTTGCTTTCTTCGGTGTGAAGGAACAAATTTGTCACAGGACCCTGTAGAAGGACCACGAAGCCCGACTGGGCAGGTTGACGTACGACCGATCATTTTCCGAAATATAGAATCCGGCCGACTGGCGCATAATGCTCCGGATGAATCAGAATGCATTTGGCATTATAGCGCTGCAAAAGGGTCAATCGGGATTTGCCGCGGCATCATTTCAAATTAAAAGCGGAGTCGGTAGTTATCATGAAATCAGTCAGGAATAATGGGGATATATAGATTTTGCTAATGAAGAATACGCTTGTCAGCAGTAGTAATGCATTTATTATTTATAGGCCACCCCGTAATAGATGGCGCGCAGGCCATGTAATTAGAGTCATAATTTCTGGGCTAATGTGCCATTGCGGGAGACTCTCTGCCAAAAATGATTGAGTCCGAATTGCGATGCGCCAGCTGAACACACGCCTCATTATTATGCTCCGGTTGAGATACTCGATGATGATATTTCGCTTGTTCCGGGTACAGGGGCGTGTTCAATTCCCGAAACTGTTTCTATTCATCCAAAATAGAGACGTTAAATGCTGATTTACAGAAGTAATTAATTTTTTTCTAACAAACACCCTGCATTTCTATGCATATTCCTCCAAGCCAACATGCAATTCATATTCATGTTTTTCTCCCACAGAGGTTGCCACATCATAACATTTGAAAGTGATAATCATCCCAAGACCACATTTTTTTCAAGGTTCCCAAATATATACATCCTTCTGTTGGTACTTGAGTCATATGGGTGTATCAAAAGCTATGTATTCAATGTTCATCATATTATGCAACGACTCATTTATATATAAGTGGTTTATAGATAGCACGTCTTTCTGGAGATTGCGGCATTATTGGTGAATGCGCCAACGCTGCTGATTTTGTTCAACCGATTATTTCATTCATGCTAAAATACACGTTTTTGATTGGTTGAAATGATTGTGTTGATAAGCAATAACACCATGTTTTCGATTTTGTATTTCGGCTCCTGATTGGCTATTGGATACCTACATGCTGTGTTTTCGTTTCTGTATTTCGCTTTCTGATTCGTAGGCAGTAGGGAAATTTAATTAAACAAGACTTACTAGTTACTATCTGTCATAGTATTTTCCGATTCCCTGTTAAATAAATGAATGCCACTGCATGACTACACCAAATTTTCGTCTGAACCATGATAAACACGCACTATTAATATGTATCCACTTCATTTTCCACAAATTATGGATAATTTCAGCAGGAAATAATCTAATGTAACCCAACCACACAAATTGCGACAACAATCAAAATGAATTTAGCTCTGTAGTACCTAGTGCATAGGTAATCTTGCCTTCATCATACAATGGCATACATGTATGTATGTATTGTTGGTTGCATAACGAATCTTCTTCTGTCGAACTACAATGCATAATCAAAATAACTAATTTCATATTATATAAACAATAAATAGGAAATCATCAAAATGGCTTGATTTTATTCATGAATAATCTGAACAAATACAACTCGTGCTATTGATGATTATCGAAAATTCCTTCTCTTTTTCAAAACAAATCATGTTGCTTTGGGAAACCACACTCGCGCTGTGCGCTCGTGTAGTTTCCAAGGAAAATGATTTGTTTCTCAAAATCGAAGGAATTTGTGTTTCGATAAGCATCAATACACTTGTTGTATTACATGCGATCAAGGTGGATATAGGATGATGAAACACCTCTTCAATTGTTTCTGCGAAAAACTTGTAGACCGTTTGAGAAGGTACTAATATCTCCACGACTTGAATGAAGATGGCGGTGAGATCGATTATCGAAGAAGATTTCTGTTGCTCATGTATTTCTGTGGTTCGCATCTGACAGACATGAGTTGAAATGACATCAAAACACAATAGTTTCAGTAAATCTGGAATAATTATCGATATTTTGACTCTTCTCAGTCATTTTTCATCTAGAATAGATGAAACTGATAAAAAGGTGACATATGCACAGATTCTGTTTTACCGACAGAAGGTATGTCGCCATCTATGATAACTTCAGGAAATATTACTACGGTATGAAATCAAGTAGGCAAAGGTCTACAGTTTATTACCTTACATGCGATAATCTACCGAACCGACATCGACAACGCGAAACGTCTCGTTTTCAAATCAAATTTTGTTTGATGGTTCATTGAACGTCATATTTCCAGTTTTGTGTGAACATTTTATTAGGATTTTACTTGAGAATCTTGTTTATTCTGTTTAAATAGAGAAAGTAGATTCATCACCTACAAAACAACTGACACCATGGTGAAGTAGTACAAAATTGAAATGGAATATGGGGCATGCAGTGCAATGTTTGAATCAGACTCGCCATGAAATGTCATAATTTGACAATATCTAAAGTACCTACCTGGGGTGATTCAAATGATTTTTTGTAAAAATGGATTCAGAAAGCGAAAACGAATTCATTTGCAAGAGATGTTGAGATTCTTCTTATGAAAGAAAAGTTCGTAGCTCAGTTGACTAAAAGTGCTTGCGCATGCATTCAGAACGAGGTATGTTGTAGGTTCGAATCTCAAATACCAAAGTACTTATTCTCTTTTTTCTCCCAAAAAATTAATGGCTTTTTCAATATTCACTTTTCATTAGCTTTCAAAATGAATTTATTTGTCAAAAACCATTGAAATTTGTTTTTTAAATAAGATATTCTCCAAATATCTATAGCCCGTTTGAATTGATAGAAAAAGTATAGTATTCTATTTTCGTGTAATGGTTATAACTGATTCGAATGATTACGACGTTCATTCTCATGAGTAATAGCTTCATTACACGCTCGTTGAATAATATACTATTATTGATATAAATATAGTTACAAGTTAAAACTTTTGAACACATAAAGATAAAATCACATAATCTATCTGAGCGATAGTAACAATATATAGATAATTGAGTATCTAACTAAACTTACACTCATCTAAGAAATATCCACAAAAAAGTAGTAGTTGATATAATGTTTCAACATGTAACAATTAAAGAAAAAAAAATGTAATTGGACAAAAGTGATTTCACTTAACATAAAAATCGTTCTGCACAACTATGACATCAAAATCAAATCACGTGATCAGTAATCTTCTCAATCAAGGATTGTCAATCAATTCATGTATCTCCCTTTTTGACCACTTTTTTCTTCAGTCTCAAACCTTTTGAGTATATTTTCTTTTTTATATTATCTGGTACGGTGTTATATAATTCAGTCCCCAAGTTTAAATAATTTCTCTTTCCGATGTATTTGTTCATAATGGGTGTAACATAATTTCATTTATTTCTGATTTCATATACATATATATTACTTTGCAATGCACCTCTGTTTGAGAATTGCCTTATTTTGACGAGCAAATAATATACCTGTCGGATGTCTGATACTTTCGCTTCGCCAAGTAGTTGATCTGAAGGATACCTGTGGTGTGTATTTAGTAGTTATTTCAGACATTCATTTTGTGAAACATGTGTTGCATATCATGTGGTCTTGAAACACCTCCCCAACCTATGACTCCATAACTCAACTGTGAGCCCACCAAACTCTGATAGACTATTATTCTTTCTTTTTTATTCAAGTATTCAACAGTTTTTTATATCTATATGAAATACAGATATAGTTTGACTGATTGATAGAAGACTAGTAGAAAACAACTACTTTCCCGGATAATTCCACGCAGGACAGTGAATTATATCTACTCGCAGTATATGCATCGATTTATAAAATGAAAACAGATACTACATTGTTTTACTAGGATCCAAAGTGACACTTTGTTTTTCGAGTTAAACAGAGACTCTATACTGATTCGAACTTTTTTCTGCAAAGGTACAGGCAGAATAAGTGAGTTTGTGCCCCACTCAGATACTCTTATCACATTCTCATCTCCACAACCTGCTTTTTCCATATACCATCAAGCAGCACAATACCGCCCCGTCTCATGTCTTCGTATGTTTTTCTCAGCGTTTCCATGGAAGAGAGTTTGTTCTCTTCAGTAGATCCAACACGATGTGCTGAGACAATTTCTGAAATCATCATGTTGGGGATGCAAACTGACATACCGAACACCGCAAGAAGTACATCATCCGATAAGCCCTGGTCCAGCAGAAACTGTTCTAGAGCTGTCGCTTCCAAACATACAGCATACCATCGTTGGCTAAAAAATCCGGTCCCGGAGACTAGAGAAGCATATGTCGAGGCTATATGCAAAGAGACAATAGTATCTTCGAAAGATGCTCACAATGCCAATATAAGATCAAAACTTGTTGAATGAATCTTTCACCAAAGCTGTGAAAAGAAATTTCCTTTCCAGCTCATTTCCTCCTCTTACCAAGGAAGATGGAACTCCAGCTACGACTGCCCAGGTAAAAGCCAATATCTTTGCGCACCTATTTGCTGGGAATTCCACTCTGGATTCATCGGGAAAACAACCCCCGAATATTACACCTATTGACAATCATATGCCCGAAATCACCTTCCGCCAACGTACTATCAGAAAGATTTTGTTGGGTCTCAACACCAACAAAACCTGTGGATCTGACGGAATCCCACCGATTATTCTCAAGACATGTGCCCCCGAACTGACTCCTGTTCTTTGCGCAAGTTGTACGACCACTCTTACAATTTGGGGGTATTTCCGTCCAACTGGAAAATTGCAAGAGTACAACTAGTCCCCAAAATAGGCAAAAAGACCATACCTAGCAACTACAGACCTATCGCACTGCAATCAATTATTTCAAAGTTCATGGAAAAACATCAACATCAACATCAACATCGAGCTCATGAAATATCTGGAGCCCTCAGGAACTGTCAACGATAGGCAATATGGCTTCCGTCATCAGAGATCAACTACTGGTGACCTGCTCTTTTACGTCTCACATTTATGGCATCAATCTTTTGTAAAATATGGAGGAACTTTAGCCGTGGCATTAGATATTTCCAAGTCATTTGATCGAGTTTGGCACCAAGGACACCTCGCCAAGCTTCCATCTTATGGTTCGCCCCCTCAGCTGTGTTCTCTGCTTGCTAGTTTTCTTTCAAACAGGTCTCTCCATGTAGTGGTCGATGTAGTTTCATCTGTTACTCTACTCATAAATAGTGGTGTATCGCATTGATCAATTTTAGCACCAACACTATTTCTACTTCACATTAACGATTTGTTGAAAGCAACTTCATGTCCTATACACAGCTTCGTGGATGATAGTACCGTCCATACCGCTTTTTCTTCCAGGGCTCCTATATCGGCCCGTCAAACCAGAAATGAACGAGATAGCAATGTTAACAAAATAAATATGGACTCAGCAACAATTCTCGAGTGTGGATCTAATAACCTGGTAGAATTCAATGCAAACAAAACACAAGCATGTCTTTCCTCTAGAATATTGGGAAAATTATTTTTGTTTCAGATGTGATTCCTCCAAAATTACAGCTAGGGGTGCAATATAACTCACATTTCAGATAATAAGATAAATAACTATTCCAAATTATAGAGTGAATCAATTTCTTTGAGAACTTTTCAATTTTGATAAAAGTTCTGGAACAGATTGATTAATGACGAATGATGAAGTCATCGATGATTGTTTTTAATGGGAAAAGGGGTCATTTCCATTGAATACGTGCCATAACTCAATATCACAATTTTTTTAATTTTCTGCGCGCTTCTAGATTATACAGGAAGAGTGTACCAAAAATGTGAAAGTTTAATTCCTCACTTCACAAACAACCACGCTGTTCATATGTTTCAACAAGTCGAAGAATTCAACTTATCCTTATACCTCGAGAACTATAGATGATAAAAAAATCTATTCCGGCCGCTGAATTAGTTTAAAAAAGTTCGATAATGGGCGTTATTTTTTTGCATTTATCACCCAGTTACCCTCAGAGTCATAAGAATTTACCTACCTTGTACGATTGAATCTGACCCTGGTAGAAAAAAGCGAGGACGAAGGCCAAACAAAACCATAACCCATCGAATGATAGCGCCTCAATTTTTATATATCATTGTTCATCGGGATATTTATTCTACTATAACCGTATAGAATAGCAGCAATCAAACATCGATAAAATTCCAATTTCACCCGTTCCAATGTATTTTTGAAGTCTTCGAACTCATCGGCAATGGAGTATTGATGTTATTCAACTGAGGGCTATCCGGCAATAATTCACGAGAGAAATGGAAATGCGATGCATTCATCCGGGCTTCATATTTCACTATCTATAAACGCCATAAATTACCAACTTTTAACAATAACTCTCGCGGTCCGGCGCACACAGATATTTTTAATGGATCTTTATTAGATCCATTTTATTGCTTCTAAGGACGTATATTGTTATAGTTAGATGTACTCTCCGGATTCAGTGATGGAAGTTGATGGTGGAACTTTTTGATATTCCACAGAAAACTTTTTGATAAGCTGCTTTGAATGGAATGATCTCAAAATCACTTGATATTTACTCTCTCAACAATTTCACGAAGTCCTTTCATCATAGGGCAGACATTTTGAATAGCTCTCGCTATAAATCTACACATTTACTTCCGTCATCTATGATGGAAGTAAAATGATGATTGAGAAGCCTAAAACATTGTGGAAGGTGAGTTGAATGTTCTCTGTCTACATAACATCAGAGGTTGTCACGTTGAGTTGATAATGATTTCTGATCTCAGTCATTACCGTATTTGATTATTTTCGATTTATTATGCTCAACACATAGTATTTTTCAAACCAGAATCGTAACTACTACTTTTTTTGACATTTATTCAACTGCGATATGAGTGTTGAAATGCATCAAGGAAATATCACAACCAATGACTGCTACTTTCGTCTCTCTAATATTTTCTGTCGAATGTTCCATAATATAAAAGAGATACCATGCTGTATTTGAAGAGAAACAATCTGTACAGGAAATTGAACTAATATATCTACACTAATTCAAACTATGGGATCAATTCTTTAAAAGTATTGTTTCCAATGAATGAATAAATTATGTATCCAAAAGAAAACAACTCAAGAGCCATTCATTCTTATTCTGATATTAGATGTTGAAGAAGACTTTTTTGTTAGTGGCAGAATGAAATAATCAATATGTAGGTATGTTGCTAATCAACCTTTTTGATGTCTAGGAGATGAAGTTGATTCTCAAATCTTAGGATTTAAAAATGAGTTACCCAGTGTATAGCATTGTAATATGATTGTGATTATTATTTCAGAAATAATTAGCTCATAGAGAATAAATAATATATAGTATTCATTATGTTCAACAACCAATTCTTGATATTGATATTGAAACTCCACTTGAGAATTCAATGAACCTGATTTGTCAACATCTATCCAAATAATATATAATGTGGTGGTCGACCGACTTGGAGTTTATTTATAAGTTCCCCCTTCTTAAAATCCCCGGACCACTTTGAGAAAAAATGGATGATTTCCACAATCCATTTATCCAAATACTTGATATTCTGTTCAATTCTTTATATGGCTCGATGTGCTACTGGGGTTATTGACGCATTCTTCTTGACTTCTTTGACTTTGGGGCCACCCTTGAAGTGAGTCCCATTCAGTTGACTTTGTATGAAATGATGAATTTCCAGTAATTCCACTTCAATGAATTCTGATATTAGTAACCAAAATCAAATCTTACATGATAAAAAAATACTAGGATAGTTGTTCTTCTTCTTTGTCTTATTGGCCTCTTCCGGTCAAAAAGATGCCTTGGTTGGATTGGCCTTATCAAATCCTCAAATACTAAATAATACAAAAAGGTTCGGATGGTTCTTCTTTTTCGTCAATTGGCCTTGGTTAGATTGGCGTGAACCATAATGGTGGTTACTTCACTTACATTTTATCAATTAGATATCCTCTTCAATCTCTTTGAACTACATATTTTATTGTCAAATTCGTTTCCAAATTGTCACCAAACTATTTCATCTTTATGAAAAATTATGATATGTCAATTTTCAAAATTTACCCATCCCATGTTGTTTTGTATCAATTTCAATTGTCGCCTGTCATTGTAAATTTTATTTTCTATTTTCTGGCAATTTCAGCCATGATGAAGTTGTACCATTTTCTAACTCCAATGTGGTTGTTTTCACGCAATTTGTAGTTTCTCAAACTCCATTGGAAAGGGGTACTGTCTCTTTTACCAACAACTTTGAAGAGTGAATTTTCCATTTGAATTTCCTTTTTGAAAATTCCTATAGTGGTTATAATAATGAGTTTTCTTATAATCTTTAACCATAACAACTACTTTTCTACAGGTATTGTCTTAGTCTGGATGATTGCTAGATATAGTCAAAACTGGTTACGTTATAGTAATTTATGTATGAAGTGCGTAAAATAGACTGTTATGGAACACAGCGTGTAATTAATAGCCTGAGCGATAGCGAGGGCTATTAACACGCCTAGGTCCATAAAAGCAAGTTACGCCCGAAATACATACAACATTTTATGCACGACCAGTATATTTTATTCTAAATACCTCTTCACCTCTCAAGCATGATAGGAATAAAACTGTTCTTAAATACTTTTTAAACCCCTTTAAAATATGTTTTTCTACGCCCATGATGTTCCTCTAGGAAAATCATTACATGAAAGTGTTCTTACTTTTTCTCTATCTCTTATAATAAGGGTGTTATTTAGGCTTAACAATTTGCTCATGTTCCAAAGCCATATTTGCTGTCAATACAGACAATAGTCATAACGAAATGCATTCCAGTGGCGAAGAAAGTGTAAATTGTAGTCTACCAGAAATCAGTAAAGCTGCTGAGGTTGCGAATAATCAATAATTTACTGTCCAGCGGGCGGTAAAGTGCCATTTAACGCCCGGCGGCCGGTATGCACCACGAGCGTTAATAGATCTTAAGGCCCATCGGGCAGCATTCATCCCTCGGGCTGAAGGCCCTCGGGTGAATGTTACCCTCCGGTACAGGAATATCTATTATTATAATTTGTGATCGACCGACTTTGTGTGCTTTTTTATGGTTTTCACCTTACAAGAATTCTTGTCTTGGTAATAACTTCTTGTCTTGTCTTGAGACGAAGTCAAGAAATTTAAAAAAATCTTGACTTGACGTTTTCTTTACATATTATATCTTGTCTTGAGTCAAGAAATTTCAAGATCTTTAAATTTCCGGTGATACAGTAGGTACAGTTGTGCATAAAAAAGTCATATCTATAGCAGTTATTTTAAGTCAACCTTGTCAATCATTATCAAACTTTTTATCGACTTTGACAAGTAGTGTCAAAATTCAAACTATCTAGGTATATGTCTTGTTGTTTCTTTATGTCAATTATTGCGATTTGGAAAAATCAAATTATAAATTATATTATTATAAATATTTCGAAAATGGCTAAACCAATTGTCAATAACCAATATATTTCTGAAATCAGGAGAAAGGATATATTCAATTTTCTCGAATAATATATGGGGTGTTCTATATTGAAAATAACGAACTTGGTACGCATATTATCAGCGATATTCATTTGTTCCATCTGGTTTAACTTTCTGGAGGTTCAGAGCTAACCCTACAACTTTTGCACTTGAAGTTTTTTTCTATCTCCAATTATAAACCCTGTATAATCTGTTTAAATATACGGAATGACCCTGTACATGGTGATTCTCCGGCATGATCGCAAATGGTCAAGGATTTCAAGCAGCATCATACTTCAAGAATCAAAAAGCTAAGAAATCGGCTAGGCGTTGACTCCATAAGAAGTCTTATATGTTCCTTAATTCATAAAGCTTATGAATTCCGATTCAAAATACTAGTTTGCAATTTCAGATTTTTCACAAATAAATACGTTTCAAGATATTCCAAGATTTCTTGTTTTCTTTACAAGAAATCTGGTATTGATATGAAATTTCTTGTCTTGTCTTGAAATCTAAAATCAGTTCTTGATTTCAAGACATGATCAAGACAAGATCTTGGAATATTCAAGAACTTGGCAATCCCTGAATATAATATTACGTAATGTGGTTAAATAAACTCAATCTATCTATCACTAGTAGACATCATTGAAAAAAATATGTGAAGAAACCAATAGCATTCGAATAGTATTTATTTGAACATAATGATATTAAATGGTCCTCTTTCACTATTTGCGTCTTTCAACGTTGTCCAAGTGGCAAAAGTGAGCCTAACTCGAATTTGATTACCTGATGGGGACTTCAGCTCGACAAAATAGTATTATCACTATTTACTCTTGAGAAACAATAATTTCTTTCATCAAACAACCATAATATCTCACAAATAACTGGGAAGCCCAACAAATGCAATTATTATATTGAAATAAATGAAATTCGAATAAACCGATATTTTGAAGCAAACAATTTGATTTGTTTGTTGAAAAAAATATATCTTTGAGTAGACCAAAATTTTGTATTCCCAAATGAATATGATTGAAAAAAATGCTATTATTTGCCGCAAAGAAACGCTTTTCTCTGTGTGGCTTTCCCCTCCAGTAATATCACCCGTTGGCGCCCGTGTCGCTTCCCATTCCGGATCCTACACCCCTATCCCCGGAGTCTCCTGCTCTCCTGCCACCTTTCTGCCGCCGCGGCGCCACTTGAAGTTTGACAGACACGCCGCGACGGGCGCTCACTCAAACGTCAGCCGCGGCACGGCGGACTTTGACGAGGTGACGTCACTGCGGACAGCTGCATCGCTCTATCGATTGGCGTACCGGCGCTACGATCGACGGCTGCGGCGTCTTTGTTTGCACCGGGAGGACGTCTTCCGGGGGCGAGGGTTAGTTGTCAGGTGGATGGTGGGTCCAGGGGAATTATTGGGGATATGATGGAACTCTAGCTATTTGTGTATTTACAGCGCAAGGTTTTCTGTTGATGATCTTTCGAGAGCGGAAAGATAATTTGCGTTTGAAATACACACAAGATGTTTTCTACAAACGCAGTTTTCAGACAAGAAAACTCGATAATTCATTACTGCTACTGTTATACAACCCTGCTTTATTCAAGTAGGCCTGTAAAGGGTCGTAACAATATTACTTCCACTGCGTTCGTGAATATTTAAGCAGGAGGAGAGTGATGGGTGTAAATATAAAGACAATTACCACAGACTACAAATATTTATTTATCATTGGAAACAATTAGACAGGCAGAGTTGGCGAATATAAATAAAACTTCTTAGATTTTTGGTCGGTGAACACGATCATAGTAGTTTTAAAGTTGATTTCCTGATGACTTTTAGTCAATGGACGAAAACCGAACTGTCTGATGTTGATCCATCTTTAACTGTTTTGCAAATTCACGTTCACTTGTATCACACTCAATGAGAGCGGCACTGAGATTTTCAGCAATGAATCTCATAGTTTCGCGTTTATTAAATCACTCTTCGTTCAAGATAATATAAATATAATTTGGTTGAAGGCTACTGGTTTAATTAGTTTTGATGACATGCACATAAATTATACACGAGCAAACTTGAAGTACATACAAAACTAAACGTTGGTTCCATAATTTTCTTTCCTCGAATGAGAACTTCGAGTGACTCTATTCAGACTCAATTCCTTAATTCCCAAGTGCTGTGCTTTGTATTCATATTATATTTCTATAATGTGTTCACATCATAATCAATTCTCGTAGACGAAATGGCCATTATACATGCATCTATTTCGTACCTTCTCACAGAAAATATTAGTGTAAAACACTTATCCTCAAGGATAATTATAGTACGGTACTCATAGAAGAAAATATCAACTAAGAACATCAAACTTATATAACAGGAGGCCACTCAAACGGATATTTGTTAGTACCGGATGTAGAACTCATTACAAATCATTCATTAGTTGTCCTAGAGAAAATGATCCGAATATGGGCATTCCTTTTGTTTTTTGTGATGAAAAATAAACATTAGGCTTCAAGGCATTTACAATGATGCCAAATCATTTTCAATACATCTAGCAATGGATGACCAAAACATATTTTTCACAATTCAACAGACTCGTTTTTGTTAATCTGTCTATTATCTTTGCAATTATAGTGCAGTATGATTAGAATATGGGCCCCTATAACAGTTATTTATGTATCAAGGTCGTAAAATAGGCTTTTATAGACCGTATAGCGTGTAAGTAATAGCCTGAGCGATAGCGAGGGCTACTAGGTCCATAAAAGCAATTTACGCCCGAAATACATACAACATTTTATGCACGACCAGTATATTTTATTGTAAATACCCCTTCACCTCTGAAGCATATTTCCAGGGGATTGCACAATATTTCACGAACATTATAGGCTTTTCTTCCGTGCATTCAATTTCAGTTCTGGTTCTCTCTTCCTCTTCTCCTCACGTCAACTTCCTGTTCTCCTTCCTCATTACTTTCTGCGACTTTCTTCCATTGTTTCGTCTGAGTTTTCTTTCATTGGTTCTTTAATCGTTCATTTATCATTCCTCCATCTTCATTTCATCGTTATTTGATTTTTATCTCATCACTTTTTCATCTTTTATTTCTTCGTCATTTCATCATTCTCCATCGTTTTTAGCAAGCTTTCATTCAACTTGATTTGTTGGTACACCATTTTTGTTGGGTTTAAATTCGGTAGTTGTTTATAATTCAGGTGATAATGCATGAAATGATTTTTGTTTCAGAAAAACATGATGGCGTCTCCAAGATGGTTGAAGAGATTTGTGATTTTGGTCCGTTTCGATTCAAAATTTAAATGGTAATTATTATGGTTCGATCCTATAGATTTTCGGAGTCGAAGTTTGAGAATTTTAAGTCAGAATTTATGAAATCGTAATGGTGACTCCCTAGTTGGTGAATTCTGTGATCAAGGCATAAGCAAAGGATCGAGATTGATAATCAAACATATAGTACGATGTTGAAAAATACAAAATAAAATGAACGTGAGAAATATTTAATGCATTGTAGGAATAAAACTGTTCTTAAATACCTTTCAAACCCCTTTGAAATAATTTTAGCTACGCACATAATGTTCCTCTCGAAAAAGCATCGCATGAGAGTGTTTTTACTTTTTCTCTATCACTTATAATAAGGGTTTACAATTTGCTTATGATCCAGACTGGTGGGTGAATAAATAGGCTAGTAGCCATATTTGCTGTCAATACAGTCAATTGTCATACCGAAATGCATTCCAGTGACGAATAAAGTGTGAATTGTACTCCACCAGAAATCAGTAAAGCAGCTGAG
The DNA here is from genome assembly GCA_029955515.1 of Chrysomela aeneicollis. NCBI lineage: Eukaryota > Metazoa > Arthropoda > Insecta > Coleoptera > Chrysomelidae > Chrysomela > Chrysomela aeneicollis. The sequence continues at coordinate 4,860,437 of JARUHQ010000008.1, read as the reverse complement.
GAGGCAAATAATCAATAATTTATTGTCCGGCGGGCGGTGTAAAGTGCCATTTTACGCCCTGCGGGCGCTAAAATAGTGCGAGGGCGGTAAATTGCTATTTTACGTCCACACAACCGGGCGATAAAGTGCCATTTTACGCCCGGTCGTGCATAAAAAGTATTATAAAACATAATTTAATTACTGATTATCAACTGAAATTGACTTCATCGTTTTGAAAAACTAAAATAAAAATGATTATATGAATAGATCATAACCAGAATTTACTAGTGTAAACAAACGAAAAACGATAAGATTTTCACGATAAATATATATTAATATATATTTTTCGTGATATATTTTGAAAAATATCGTTTTTCGTTTGTTTACAATAACTATGGATTTTCATCAAGTAACGGCCAATTGAAAATTTAAAGAATTTACTAGAATTGATGACAAAGTAATCATTTTCGGCATTCTATATGCCCATATTCCACGAATACGGAGTGCCCATGTTCGATACAAGCTATAGAAGATTTACACGTTATGATGGAATAGAGTTAGTTGTCACTTTAATCATTTGAGTACCCCAACAATATAACTATACATTGAAGAATATTGGGTACCCACTGAAAATATAGTCGATCAAATAACCTCAAAAAAGTTTCATACCTCTGCTTGAAAAAACGAACGATGTCAATATTCTCCCTTCGGTTTGCATGCATGATTTTCTTTGAGTATATATAGGTTGTCCTCTCCTGTCGTCACATTGGGATCACGTGACATTTCTGGAAATCGATTTCAAGGTATCTCGATATGCAGAAACAATCTCCAATCATTTTCGAAAATTAATTTTAGGGTTTCTCCATATGTAACAGGAACGATCTCCTATGAAGTATTGTTTCAAACTATTTTTCACACAAAAACTCATGATTAATTCCATGATATAAATGCCTTGAAGTTGTCGTACCTATCGCCTATTCACTCTGTACATCTAAACGTCGATCGTTTGACAGCATCGTCTTCGCATATCCCATTCTCTCTTCATGAATATCATCGATTGAATACCCCTGATGGTTCTTTTATCCCACCCTTTGCTCGGAGGGCTCTTTCCCCGACATCCATCCTGCGAAATTATCGTAACTTTTCTTCAAATCCAATTACGATAGCAAACATTAAGTTGTAATTTACGACTCTTCTGTATACACCCTAATAGTCAGCTTGTCCTCTTCGAATTGGTAAAATGACATTGGTCTGGGTTGAAACGAGAGAGGGACTGCTATTGCAGTTTCCACATTCGAATGATGGCTTCATGTTGATACGAATGATAATATCAAACGCCTTAACAAAATGGGTAAATTGCACAAGCTTATAGTGAAGTCTCTCTAAAAGTTATATTCAAATTGACTGGAATTACAAGATGCGTAATAAAATAAAGTAGTATACAATGATGTAGTTGAGTTATAGGTGTAGTTATCTATAATGTATCTGAAAAAAACAATTCTTCACTGTAGATATATGAACCTGGAATATAAAAGTATACAACATGAGAATCATGAAAATTAAACGATGAGTCTGCTCACTGCCTATAGATGTTCATTCGATCTTTTTTCTAACTAATTTGTATATATCTTGAATTCATCAGGCAGAAAATTATACAACTAAATTGCATCAAAAACAAGACGCCTTATGGAAAATGCAGTTTTGTGGGGAGGTATGGTTAGAGTGGATCTGTGTCTGATATTTTTTTTAACCAAATCAGGAACTTACTTGAGTAGTGAATGAATTAAATTACGCACAACAGAACGAATGGAAGAACAAATGAAAGCTGCCAGGAACAAAAACATTCGAGAAAACGAGGAACTATATATGGAACTGAGAAGTAAAAAACTGAGAAAAGAATAATAAAGGAATTTAGAAGAAAATAACGGTAGAACACTGATTGTTTCATCAGTTGAATATTGTCGTGTATACCTAGGTCCTTTCGGTCCTATACTGGGGGTTGTAGTTCAGAGGTTCGAACTCGCTCAATCCAAAAATACATTTAATCTAACATAAACATCGAATACAAGAGATAACAAATCAACTTAATCTTACCTCAAACTAGATTCCTATTAAAGGGGCCACTTCCTAACACCTCACACTACATTCTCACTATTTCAAAATTATTGAATTCAAATACATCTTCAACTGTACTCTCTCAGAGCTCAAGAGTGAATCCCTAATTACTATCTTCTATATTTCGAAGAGACCTCTCAAAACCAAAGTCTTTTTGTTTATTATGTGTCAGCAGTATCAACTATAACTAGCATTGACCTAGTTTTGTCAAGGTATTGTTGATTCCTACTGATCCATAATCCAAAGAGAAGATATTTTATCAATAAAATTTTTCAAAACATAATTTGGAATAGGTACTTTCTCGATATTTTTTATGAAATGGAATTTGGAAAATATATTCACGTCAATATTATCAAATATATATCCATGTTTGGTATCACCATAAACAATTCTCATCTTGGGATGATCATTGCGGAAATGGCTTTGAAAAAATTCGTTTCTGGTCAATCACGAGAAAATTATGGGACAACCATGAGAAGAGATAAAAGAACGAAGAGAGAATAATGAGAATACGATGAAGGAACAATGAAAAAACAATGGAAAAATGATAAGAAACTATACTCAAGAAGAGACGCAAGAAAAAAATTATGAAAAAACGTTTGAAGGATGATAATAACAATAAAAACATGTCTCTATCATGAGTATCAAGAATATATAAGATCGATATTAAATGATGATAGGGCATGGTTAACCTTGGAAGCAAGAAATGAAAAATAAAATATAAATTTGAAAAATATGTCATTTCTTGTATCCGCTCCAAGTGGTACTCACAGAATAACCTACATCAAACAATGAAAGAACTTTTTTTTCATTTCAGTGCATTCGAAGAAAGTTTGTCATAAAAATATTTCTCACGTTCATTTTATTTTGTATTTTTCAACATCGTACTATGTTTGATTATCAATCTCGATCTTTTGCCTTGATCACAGAATTCACCAACTAGGGAGTCACCAATACGATTTCATAAATTCTGACTTAAAGTTCCCAAACGTCGACCCCGAAAATCTATGGGATTGAACCATAATAATTACAATACTAGAATTCATGGATTTTAAAATGCAATTTATAATCTACCATTACGAAAAAAATCAAAATTTTGAATCGAATCGGACCAAAATCACAAATCTCTTCAACCATCTTGGAGACGCCATCATGTTTTTCTGAAACAAAAATCATTTCATGCATTATCACCTGAATTATAAACAACTACCGAATTTAAACCCAACAAAAATGGTGTACCAACAAATCAAGTTGAATGAAAGCATGCTAAAAACGATGGAGAATGATGAAATAAAAAAATAAAGATGGAGGAATGATAAATGAACGATTAAAGAACCAATGAAAGAAAACTCAGATGAAACAATGGCAGAAAATAATGAGGAAGGAGAACAGGAAGTTGACGTGAGGAGTAGAGGAAGAAAGAACCAGAACTGAAATTGAACGCACGGAAGAAAAGCCTATAATGTTCGTGAAATATTGCGCAATTCCCTGGAAATATATTGGGAAGAATATTCGGAAAGGCAGACGACGTCCAGAAAATAATAGATTTCTTTGCTAATGCCATGCAGAATATTGAATCATACATACTCGCAGTTTATGTATCCAACATCTGATGAAATCAAAAGGGTGGATAATTTGTGGAAATATTCTGATATAACGATATGGTGATTAGGATGAAGTATTGAATGCATACAATTGTGAAAAATTGTTAATTGAAAAATATCAATCAGTTAAGACAAATTAAATATTTTGGAAGGGATAATACCCCTTACCAAAACGGGGGTTCATGAAAAAGGACATGGAATATTGAAAGTGACAACATAACTAATTTCATGGGTCAAGAAATTTTTTTTTTATTTAAGATTTGTAAGAGTTCGAATAATGTCAATTAATGAAAAGAACAAAGTTGGTTGGGTTGAACAATCAGGGGAAATAACTAGGGGAAATTTTATTGAAAAAAAATTTATAAAGAACGACTGAATTAATAACTTATTTAATGAGGAAAAGGAAAAAGATAATAGGAGGTAAAAAATTGAGTAGGGTTATAAAATACAAAAAAGGGAAATTGATTATGAAACATGCAAAGTACGAAAAATATGGTTCCTATCAAAAGTGGTTTGGTCATTAAGGCATATAACTTGTGGGTTGTTAATGCATTTTTGAATCTCCAGAATCTCTAAGATATTTAATCTATGGCCTTTATTACATACATGTTAAATCTTGATATTGAATGAAATTTATGTATCAATCCATTCCAGAATATTTTATTTGTCTTAACTGATCAATATTTTTCAATTAAGAATTTTTCACTATGGTATGTATTCAATACTTCATCCTAATCACCATATCATTATATCAGAATATTTTTCTAGGATTACTTATGATGGCTATGTTAGCCGAAACCGGTTACTAATTTTTCACTTATTAAACGAATGGTCGACCGACTTGGTGTTTATTTTTGAGTTTCCCTGTCTTGAAAAGGTAGATGTTTGAGAAGTTCTTGCAATTCATGACTTTGTCTGTAGAAAAGTTTTGTCATATTGTTGTAGTTTGGGGTTGGACTGGGAGGATAGAACTTAAACAAGTCTTATTCCACCAAAGATGTATTCAAAAAAAATAATCGTTCACAAAATGTCGTTTGGCACAACCAACAGACAGGAATTATACTTAGTGCAGTAATCAAGTAATAATGAATAATCAATCAAATGAATGAATTTGTTGAAGTGTGTCGATTATACTATCGATCTCTATTTTATAGCTGACGCTTAAAGACGCATACTCGTCACCAGGACGCTATCGCGTGATGGAAATCGACCAATAGAAAAGTGGCATGAGGTATTGTATGTGGAACAATGAACTCAGCAGGCTTATTCGCGAATTAGCAAAAGCCTCAGCAAAAAATAGAGGTTAGGATGATTCCTCAGCAAAAAATAGAGGTTGTTATACTTAATATCTATAATATCGCAATATGACATCATGACAATGTAATTTCGAAATACTAATAAAATCAGTAGCACCTCGTAGAGGGTGTGAAGGGTACTTCACAACAATATGACCGCAAGACATAAAAAATGATGAATTCCGCACTGCCTTTCCTCCGTGCGAAATCGAGAAAGGGGTAGTTTCCTCTCTCTCCTCGAGATCTGAGGGGTGCGTACATTCCGAAAATTTATAGACAAACAGAGGACCGCTTCAGCTCCAGATCCGCGTTCAAAACTCACATTAAAACCATGATATACGGGCCGATTCAAGATACAGAGGCTCGTTGCAGTCACGCTCTCGACCCCTCCACCCCCTTAATTTATGTCAATGTCATTTTATCAATTTCAAACGAACGTCTGAGTATTAGCGCACCGCTGAATCGTAAATTACAACTTTATGTTTGCTATCGTAATTGGTTTTGCGGAAAAGTTATGATAATTTCGTAGGATGGATGCGAGGAGAGTGGATTTTCACGGGAAAGGGTGAGATGGAAGAGATATTATTATTATTCGGTCGATGGGATTCATTTGGAGGAGATAAAATACGGTTATTGGAGGCAAAAAGCGAAGCCGTATCGTGCGAGGCTGGAAGTTGTGTTAAACCAGTCGTATCAAGAGAGGCCAGAACATTGGTGGAACGTTTTATATATACAGGGTGATTCAAAGGGACATGCGCATACTTTAAGGGTTTCTATTGATGGACCAGTGATCAAAACAGTCATATATATTATCTTCATATGGCATTGATAACAGAGTTTCTATAAGTTATTGAATCCTCATGAGAAATTGTTATAGAGAGAGGAAGAGAGAATATATACTTCATCATAAGAAACTAAATTCTTGTTGGCAAAGTTTGCTCAATTTAAAGCACAAGTTTCATGGTACGTCTATACATATTAGTCAATGATGAAAATAAAAGATAATATATGTCGATATCATGCTAAAATAAATGTATAAATAATATAAACTAATACAATATAATTACACAAAGCACGAACATATTTTGTACATACAAGCAGATAACAACTAATAAGAATATCATAAGGTGTAAGAATGTGTCAGAATAGAATTCCTGTAAATCTTGGCAAGGCTTATGGATCTGTAAGGTTTTCACGGATATTCTAAAAATGTTCAAATTGGCGGTTTTTTTGATATCATTAGGTAGTTGTTTGAATATCTTGCAGCCATTGTAAATAACAGAATCTTTTATTAGTGATGATTCAGGAAGCAGTAGACTTACGTTTATAGCTTGTCGAGTGACATAATGTAAAGGAAGTTTGTTGAATCTGTTCAAATGTTTCCTAATCAAAGAAACAGTTCCCAATATAAAGATTGCTATTATCGACAGTATTTTATATTTGATGAACAATGGCTCACAGGAATCATGAAAATTAGCTTCGCACATATGTCAGCCCTCTTTTTTGGAAAACAAGAATACTTCAGGCAGTTATGTTATGTTGTTATGAAATGAGACTCAATTAGAGAATAGTATACTACTCTAGCAGCACGTGATACCAACTAGTTTGAGACAATATTGACGGCGAAAAATCCAGAAGATATTTTTCTTCTCGGGTTTTATCCCTATTCTCAAACATTTATTCATCGTAGTATATTATATAAATAGATATGATTTATTTGTCGAAGTACTTTGAAGGACTTCAAACCATAGTGAAACATATACCTGTTCAATCAGACTTTGTAATAATATCTCTACACCATCACATTCTTTGTAATATCCATGCTATATATAGGAATTGCATCCTAACCATCAATAATGAAAGCATCTTTTTCTATGGGTGATGTACAAGACTGTTTTTACTAAAACGAACAGGTTCATTATACAGTCAAAACCGGATATAACGACATTGAGGGGACCATATAACTTCGGACGTTATATCCGATAGTTGTTATAAGCAATATACACAAGTAGTCACATTAATAGTCATATGTATGTTTAGAATTTTTGAAAAAAATGTTTATACTGAAAAACTTGCAGTAACAACACTACGACAGTTCATAGTTTTTAAAGTAATCGGTCATTTTGGTCTTTTTTTAAGCTGTTAATGTTAAACAATTTCCTTTTTTTGTGACATGGTGGAGCGAAAACACAATCAAAACCGAAACTTTATCAACACAACCTTTCATTCAGGGATAAGGCTGCTAACTTCGCACTAAATAAGTCGTGAAACATGCAAGGTCAAATGGCACAGAGCACGTGCGTGAAAATTGTTCGTATTGTTTTATTTTGCTGGTACAAGCACAACGATTGGTCGTTATAGCCGATGAATATCGATAAAGTTTAGTGGTTCATGCGTCGTTATAAGCGATATGTCGCTGTATCCGATGTTGTTATAAGCGGTATTTTTACTCAACTGTTTATTGGATTTGGCCAGGACCTTGCCATTCGGTCGTAATAACCGATCCGTCGTTATAAACGATGTCGTTATATTCGGTTTCGACTGTATATGCCTTCAATTTTATTTCCTCACCTGAAGTCATTTTGTTATTCATTATCACGTCTTCCAAGCGATGCAATGAAAACTGGTGACAGCTCTGTCAATTCAGTTCCTCCACGTTTTAACTAATGAGACTACAAAGACTTTCTGTCGCGAGTTCCTTTGTGCAAAGTGAAGTGTTCGACTCACGCGGAATCATAATAATTTCGCACTCGTATAATTCACAGAATTTGCCTATACGCCTCAAGCAGCAAACATCAAAAGTTCGGAGCTGTCATTGAGGCTATTTGATATTTTATTAATTTTATTAGATTAGAAATAAAATCAGAGTAGCCTGAATGAGAATCCAATTCGTGATGAATAAAATTTCATTTCGTGAATTTCAAAATTATAACTATAAAATACCTTTATGCACGACCGGGCGTAAAATGGCACTTTATCGCCCGGATATGCGGGCGTAAAGTAGCACTTTACCGCCCTCGGACTACTTTACCGCCCGCCGGGCGGTAAAATGGCACTTTACCGCCCGCTTGGCAATAAATTAGTTGAGCAGGCGCTGAACTTCATTTACATTCAAAGTAGCTTTCAATATAGAATAATATGACCACATAAAAAAGGGCTTACGAGATTTTGATTTTTCTAGATTTTTCTATATGCAAGAAGTACACTCTCTGTGTAATTCTTATTCTTCACATTATTTCCGTTGCACCAGCTCACAAATTCTTTATATATATTTTATATCAATATTTTTTTTTTAGTAGGCAGCAAACTCAACTTTGCATCCTCAGCTGCCTTACTAATTTGTGGTGGAGTGCAATTCCCACTCTCTTCATCATTGGATTGCATTTTGAACTGACTATTGTCTGTTTTGACAGCAAATATGGCTACTAGCCTATTTATTCCTTATGGAAAAATTGACTGAATAACTATGGTAACGTGGATTCCATCACTCCTTGATTTATTTTTCCGATATAATCTGAACCTCACTGCATCGGTGATGTATTCCTATCATGCTTGAGAAGTGAAGAGGTATTTACAATGAAATATACTGGCTGTGCATAAAATGTTGTATGTAATTCGGGCGTAATTTGCTTTTATGGACCTAGGCGTGTTAATAGCCCTCGCTATCGCTCAGGCTATTACTTACACGCTACGGTCCATAAAAGCCTATTTTACGCCCTTGATACATAAATAACTATTATGCACGACCGGGCGTGAAATGGCACTTTATCGCCCGGTTTTGCGGGCGTAAAATAGCACTTTATCGCCGTCCTGGAGTAAAATGGTACTTTATTGCCAGCCAGACAATAAATTATTAATTATTCGCATCCTCAGCTGCTTTACTGATTTCTGGTGGAGTACAATTCACACTTTCTTCGTCACTGGAATGTATTTCGTAATGACTATTGTCTGTATTGACAGCAAATATGGTTACTAGCCTATTTATTCATCCACCAGTCTGGAACATGAGAAACTTGTGAACTCTTAATAAGTAACTCCCTTATTATAAGAGATGGAGAAAAAGTAAAAACACTCTCTTGTGATGCTTTTTCGAGAGGAATATCATGGGCGTATCAAAAATTATTTTAAAGGGATTCAACAGGTATTTAAGAACCGTTTTATTCCTATCATGCGTGAGAGGTGAAGAGATATTTACAATAAAATATACTGGTTGTGCATAAAATGTTGTTTGTATTTCGAACATATCTTGCTTTAATGGACGCCTATCTTACGCCCTTGATACATGAATAACTATTATGAATAGTGCTTTCATAGGAGGATTACGATAAATGAAAACATGTAATAATATTTTAGAGCCAATTAATCCATCACTGACTTGTATCCATCTTGTAAGATGTGTATGAAATGTAAATTGAACTGAGCAGAAAGACGGAACCATATCGAACACCCGCTATAAGGCGGTAATGGCGTTGTCACGAACACAACAGCAGGATCTGGTCTTTTGTGATATTTTTATTGTTTACCACGATACCCTGATAAGTTATAGAAGATGGAATTGCGAAAAGTAGCCCGGAGGACTATTCGAAAGATTTCCTGGACATTCCGAAATCGATACTGATCTTCCGATTCCGAGAATGAACTGGGTACACGTGAACGATGAGAGAAAATTACGATTTCAAGAAATTTTGTTCTTTTCTTTTGATACATTCGGTATCAATATGGTATTACTCTGATGTTGAGCGAACTTCAATGCATTTTTATTCTTAGGAAAACACGGTTTGAAACAGTGAACCAGTATTGGGTTAGTACTTTTTTTGATTAATGAAATGACTTTATTTCTTTGTAACCTTGAGAATCAGCCTGTACTATAATAGCTACCCTTACTAGTGCAATTAAACTTGCCCACGTACAAAGTCAAAGTTTTCAATAAATACTGGCATCTATACATTGCTTTAAAAAATGGCGGATACAAATTTACCCGACTTCACCATAATTTGAACTTTGGTTCCACCAAAAGTTTCAAAAATAGCATTTTCTGCCGAGAGTGTACGAATTCAAGTTTACTTACGTGAATTGAAAAAGGGTATGGAATTCATGAGCGCATGTCATCAAAACTCTAGATAGGTTTGACTGTCAAACAAGATATCAGCAAAATTAATGATCTACCCTGTTAAACACTCCTCTAGGTCTCTGTGGGTTTCTCCTGCTGTGAGGGGTTGCAACCACCTGTTATCTGGAAAGCTGCCCTAGGTCTCAGGGTAATATCGTCATACAGAGAATATCGGTTAGAGAAAGTTAGGATTCGAGGGAGTTTTGAAAACACTTTCGAGTTTGGGAACATTACATTGAGCAAAAGTATCAAGAACTATGAATTATGTTCTGATATTGATTTTTATCGGTCGGAAGCGCCGATATAGTTCCGAAATATAATTGAGTACACAATTTAATTTGTGCTCTTTATTGATCTATTGGTTTGACCACTTCGAAGTATCAATAATAGGTTGATTGAATGACACTTAGTTCTAGAGTTACAAAATAATAGTATATTACACAACAAGTGTGGAAAGTGACATATTTCAAACGAGTAGTCGTTTAGCACGAGCCGCGTAGCGGTGAGCGCGGAAACGTAACGAGTGAAGGAAATGCACTTTCCAACGAGTTTTGTACACTATTTTTCCTACGACTCCGGATACTTTCATTTCGCGGGAGGTCTTGTCAAAAATGTAACTTGAGCGGTCTCTATAATTTCAGGTGGTTTTGATTCGATATCAAGTACTGTTTATTTCCATATTCAAGATGATATGTGAATACTTCTCCGATAATTCCTCATTATGTGAATTACTGATTAATTGAGTTAGTTTAGTTTGGACAAATTTTATTGATATTGACACCAGCGTACATAAACAACATTGACACCATACGCCTGCTAGCGCCAGTAATCACGCAACCAGGAATACAAAACCATAGAAGTATGTAGTTCGCAAGCGCGTACGAGTTACTCGAGTTAGTGCGTCCTTGACTCTTTGCAAACATCTGTGATACCAAAGAATCTTCTCGTTGGTGATACTGTGATATCAAACTGATGCAAGCAGCAAGCAAATAAAACTGTAGCCGTACTCTTTTGAATGATCTCACGTGCTGTCATCAACATCGAAATAGTTCCAGCAAAGAGTATAGATTCCAGTTAAAGTGAATTAATTCAGAGGTTATGTATGAGATACATTGAAATTAATAGATAAAGAATTCTCGGTATAATTCGAAACGATACAGAAATTTTAATAAATAATATGGATTTGATTTGAGAACGCTTATATATTGACAGTGAGTACCTTCACAATATCCTAATTATTTCTATCAATTTATGCGACCGTTGTGATATTTTTCATCAACACTAGTGCTCATTTTCTTTCAAATAAACAATACAATGGTGATATGAGCTACTTTCTGAATAACAAAACAGTGTGATTATTGACATTTTCATATGTGGTCGAGGAAAAAAATGTTTATTTTTCGATAACAACATCCTACCTCATCTCTATGTACACTATAATGTTTGCACTTTCTGCTACATATGGAGATGCGGCAATGCTGTTTCTTAATGACATTTCTCGAAAAACGTCAAGTTTGTGTTGAGATTCGAAAGCGTCGAAGGCTTATTGTTCGTTAACCGTTTGTAGAAAAACCATATTTACTATGCCAAGTTGTTCAATCTATTCGACTCGACAAAAGCAAAACTAGGCGCACCCGAACCAAGGATGGTAAACTAGAGAAGGATGGTTCATTGCCATAAGACGCAATGTTGGCACATCGAACGACGCCAGGCGAGCGTTCGTGACGTCACTGACGGCCCTCAATCTTTGTTTACGTTTATGTTTCGATACTTTCGATATCCATACTGTGGATTGTGTCTGTACAAATTGTTTTTTTTTTTAAAGAGAGTTCTTCAATAATTGTAGGTATAATCAAATTACCCAGTAAGAAGATTTATTAGTGTGGATACATATTAATAAATTATTATATCACCTCCATTGCAAAGTGTGTAGTGTTTATGAAATCTTTTCAATTTCATATACCATCTAATAACCAGTATCCCAGGTAGCAGATTTGCTATTTTTGGACAAAAACCAAGAGGATTCCAGTATTATTTACCACACATTTCCAAAAGGCACTGATTTTGTTTGAGATACTTTTTTGAAAAAGTGGATGAGTTGTGAACATGCAGATGTTGTGAATCCTGATACAAGTCGCATACATCAGAGCTGTGATTTTTCCAACCAAATTTAAGAAAGAGATCTACAAAATGGGTAGATGAAAATGTATTATGAAAAAGGAGTACCTATATTCTCATGTGTAATCAGATTCAGGAATTTTGTATACTTCGAGCTATAATGATATAAAAACCTGCAAATAAAAGAAACAACCTGGATGATTGCATCTATAGAGTAGAGTCCAATGTATAAATGAAGAAAATAGTCATCTAATGAGAAAATCGAAATTGATGTTAGTATATTTATATACCTATTATGTATAATGTTAAATTAAATTAAAGAATAATAATAATAATAATGTCGCGAGTAGAACATTCAGTATATTAGAGTATATTCCAAATTGATATTTCATAGTTTTATAAATAATTATTTCATCAAGAATGACTGACATTGAACTAAACGTGCTAACTGAGGAACCCATGCACAAACGTGATCACACGAACTTGTATTTCTAATAAATAGTAAATGTGAGGGTTCTGAAGTTAGTCTGGTCTGGGGCTACTCGTGACACCACATCATCGTAATGTGAGTTAGTTTTAGGATCATCTTCATCTTGTATATTCATATTCATAACCCTATGTTACTTACTCTTGTTATTCCTATAGTTGAATAAAGGTTGTTATGTTTCAAATACTTTCAACTACCACAAAACTATTAGTGCCTGTATTATTAAAATACCTCTCGCTACCCTCTGTAGTAACCCCCCGATCACGACATGAGGGAGGCTTTTACCCCAAAGCTTCCCTCTAGTTGTGACAATAATAATAAATGTCTTTATTACCAAACTGAAAAAGAAAATTACAAATTGTTTATATATTAATGTATGTTAAATTAAATTAAAGAATGTATTTTATTTTCACCATTCACTGATAATTGTTAAACTTGATAAAATAGGTAGGTATAACATTTTCAATTCAAAATATGAACTTTCAATAACCTGTGCATTGAATAATATATATGCATACATTACATGCATCATTCATCAGTACCTATGAATTCTTCATTGACATATCCCTATTTTTAATATGAAATTGTTTTCAAGGTAGGTATTAGGTACTTACCTATTTATGGAATAGGTATATTCCCTGTTTTGTAAACGTTAAATTATCTCATGTATTATTTTTTGGGTGGACATTCAGGAATTTTTGTGAATCAACGAGTTTTTGTTCACAAAAATTACTAATATTTGAAGCCATATGATACCAATAACCATCAATAATCAATAAGTATCGATTATAAGAAGGTACATCACAGTAAAATTACTTTTAATGCCCATTTAGTGATTTTCAAAGCATAGATACGTCTATTCAGCATTAATAATTTTGAATTCAGGGCCATTGACTACGTCATCGCGCGCCTTCGGAAGCCATGCCTTTTGGCCGAAAAAACCGCTCAAATGAACCATCCTTCTCTAGTTTACCATCCTTGCACCCGAACTATCTCTCATATACGACAACATTTCCTTCTAGGCACGATATCAGCCGTCTCAGATGGCATGTAATACGGCTAGACAACCCCAACCATCTGATTTTTTAATAATCTTCCTTCAAATAACGAAAAATAAGGTAAGTTACTGAATGAAATATATTATCATTGCCTGGAGAAACTATCAGACTTTTAAATCACTCCTCCTCCTTTAATGATCTCGATTCAGGTACTGACAAAAACAGTGACGGAAATAAAAAATGATACGACCGAAATAAAAAGTAATATCGAAATGGTACAGGAGGAAAACCGAATTCTGAGAGAAAGGGTATGTGAACTCGAAGCCAAAATTGATGCCATTGAGAAACTGCAACGCGAGAATGATATTATAATCTACGGCGTTAACGAAGACGAGCACAAATCAATAGATTCATTATGGTATAAAGTGATAGAGATCTTCAACGATATTATGGGTATCAATATCAATCATGAGAATGCAACAAACATATACCGACTGGGAATAATGAAAGAAAACACAACCAGACCTGTCCTGGTCAAACTGAGCAACGTGCAACTCAAACATCGCATTTTCCAAAACGCAAAACTTTTGAAGAATACACCTTACTCAGTCTCTGAAAATTTCACTGAACGAGTCATGGAAGAAAGGAGGGTGTTGATACCTTACATGATAAAAGAAAGGAACTTGGGTAAAACCGCTCACCTGAAACGTAATATCCTGTACGTGGACAATAAGAAGATTATGGCAAAGGACCTCCGCAATCAATTAACTCCAGCAGACCAAGTAGCCCAAAACCACAACGATCTTCAAGAGAGAAACGTCACCAGGAAGAGCAAACGAATAAACTCCACTAAATAGGATGTTTCGGCCCCCGTTGATGGTCTCATCTTGCTGCATCTAAACGTTCAGTCCATGCGAAACAAAGTCGATGACATTATTATTTTTTTAAACGAATATGAAAAAGAACATAACAAAAAAATCAATATCTTATGTTTTACGGAACACTGGCTGCAGGGAGATGAGACCCAATATTGCAAAATTGAGGATTTCGAAATGGTTACACATTTATATTTTCAAACTAGCAATAATCATCCATAAAAGAAGAAACGAACTATCAAGACCATCCGATATCCACTCATATCCAACCAGGAATCAGAAATTTGTTTTACCCCAATACAGATATGAAAGAACAAGAAAAGGCCCGCTTTATACCGGTATACAAATTTACAACCACCTGCCAGAAAATATGAAATCCCTTTCTATGAATAAATTCAAACGTGAGATGAAATTGTTCTTGAAACAAAATACATTTTACAGTTTAGATGAGTTTTTTAATCGTTGAATAGAAATCCTCTCTATTGTTTTTATCCCAACGGGGTCCATTGTTAGAGCCCGTTATCAATTTTTCTAGTTATAATTTTTAGTTAATAAAACTCAAATACACAAATATCATATTATGATGGTCTATATTCTGAAACTGTATGTTGTAGTAATCTTCATTTGTGAAAGCGACATAGGAATATTTTCAATGTGATATTGTTTCTGCTTTCCCGACGCCTCTACAGGGGCTGAAATACTCTCTAAATATGTCTTAAAATTGTATATTTCATAACATGTAGTATCTCTGGGAAATAAAACTAATCTAATCTAATCTAATCTATGATGTCATCCGTACTAGCGTGACGTCATTTGGGGAAAGAATTAATGGGGAAGTATGATTACTGTGCTGCTATTCTTGAATTCTGGGGAGTAGAAAAACTGATAGAAAAGTGAGGAGGAAATATATCATTCATCTGTCAAGAAGTGAGATAGTTGTCCCATTTTCTATACTCCCTAGAATTCAAGAATAGGGGCCATGAAATGTATAATATTGTCGAACACATGATGAAAATACCAAACGAGGGGTCATAAAGCATACATCCCCATTTGATTTTTGACGTCACGCTTATGCGAATTACGTCTTTACAGATGCCAGTAGGTATCGTTGGAAGTAATAATGAGGATCCTATAGAAGTGACAAATTTGGTTGAAAGATATCCACCCGTTCATGCGTTCACGACTGCACTGCATATTTCAAATCTGTAAACATTGACGACACATTACTATCTCTATATGGCGTCTGACATATAAATAGTCAAGGTCAATATCTCGATTCCAATTTAAACTCCAACTGTTTCAGTGCCGTTAGACAAGTAAGACCATCAAACTTGTTAATTAGCTGTTTGGTAAAATTCCCTGGAGTATTTTCACCGTAGTAATTTCCAGAAATTGTCGGTATCAGACATGTCTAGTAAGTACTCACACGTTCTGCTATCTCTGCAATTCCCTCTTTCGCCAAAGGGAGCGAATAAAATGAAATATATATCCACTGTTTGATCCTACAACTACAACTACAAATGAAGTGCTCTTGAAGGTACGATTATTTATGTTTATTTTCAAATCTTTCATGAAATCATACGAGGTTCATCTTGTTCACAGTTATCCAGGGAATACAACAATGATACGATTTTAAAGTTGGAGAAGTTGGTGAATAGAATAATCCAAGAATTGAACATAATTTTTTGTGGAGCGAATTAATCATTTTATTTTATGGATTATAACCTTTCACAATCTGATATTATTCAATGAAACTAATAAAGACATATATCTTATTCGTCATTCGATTTTTTCATTGATATGGGCAAGGATATAGGATGGTGAAACAGCTTCCTATTAACAAGCACTAGAATAAACTGTAGACTTTTGCCTATTTGATTTCATACCGTAGTAATATTTTCTGAAATTACCAGAGATTGCGCCATACCTTGTGTCGGTAAAAAAGTAACTGTGCTTCTGACAGTGTCATCTGTTCGCTAGGAGAAAAAATAGCGATAAAATTATAAATATTGATAATTATATTGGTATTAGATGATCTCGTAGGGATTTGGAAGTACTTATCTTGAGATAATTGAGGTATCTTCATCAGAATGGTAGTGGGCTTGTTATAATAATAGAAAGCAATATATCTTACAGGCAGAGGGTGAGCATTACACTTATCTTAAACTTTCGGCAGAACTGTTAGTCTAGCACGCTAAGAAATATCCAACTGATAAATCACGGTTCCGAATAGTTCCTGATAGTTTTCCCCAATATACTATTAGGAAAGTATACCAGTCTGAATAGTACTATAATATCTCGAAGTAATCTTCATTAATTTACTAACAAGAAATCGCAGGTGATGTATTTATTATTCCTTATTGTGATTTTACCTCAAAACGCTGGTATAATCTGTCCAAGAAAATATTGAAAATTACTGTCCGCAGTTCTTGCAATGTATTCAGAAATATTTACTATCACCTTAGTGAAATTAATCTCAGAAAATGATAAATTGAACTAATCCAAATGAAACTGAATAACTTTATCGACAGTTGACATTTGTTCACACATTCGAAATACTTGATTTGCAGAATAAATTCACCTCAGAACTGAAAATAAGCACTTACTCTTCCGAAGCAATGTTATCAACTATTCGGCGAGTAATAATTGTCATAATGCTGTTCATTGATGAATACTAAATTGAACAACAAACATTCAAATAGTAGTTTTCCCCCTGAATGGTATGGGTTGACTTTTTTCGTCAGTTATTCGTTGATTCTGTTCGAGATGGTATCCCTTTTTCGCAGCTAGTGTGCCATCATAATCGAGGTGAAGATGAGATGTTTCTGTTGTTAAGCGGTATTTGCGTAATTCAAGGCGCCCATTGAACATTTGGAGGATCACGCACAGATTAAAAAATGATTCAGGGTATGAATGTGTTGAAGACAAAATGGTTGCTAGAGGGATTCTTTATGATCATTATTGCAATAACAGGAGAAGAGTGATTAAACTAGCACTACTCAAGAAGAAAAATATGAGGAAAGTGAAAAGAGAGGTAATGATAGCTATTTTTGAGTAAATTGTAATTGTTTTATGTAGGTTGATTTATTTCTTATAAAAACACGAATACTCTCGTCTAGGAGATGGTTGAAAAATTCTCTGGATCCATGGATATAATGGTACACGAAAATGGAATACCAAATACATTTCAAGAAAGGGTTATGGTTACGAAAGATGAAAGCACTTTGGTACGAAAAAAGACTTTTCCATTCTATATAAATACGAACTAAATAATTGTTTATTCTAGATTCAGTACGATTTCGAAGAAAACCAATAGATACATCAAAACTTTCCTAGAAAAATCTACTCCGGATCAACTGGATAACAGTAAAGCGGCGCTATGGCTGTTACCTATATTTTTAATTGAAAATAATAAAAAAACAATTATGGAGGCCTTCGAAATTGAAAGCTCAAGGAGAATGTTTGCTTCTTGTTCTATAATCATCAATACCATTGATGTGTATATTGAATAAGGGATTTCAATAAATCGGTTGAGAGTGTTCCACTACCGGTAATGAAGATGTGGAATGTTGGAATTGTCACTCTCTGTCATGTAGAACATTTCAATCAATTATATAAAGTTCAATTCACTAAATTAAAAGCATAAAATAGTGCTCATTGATAAATTACAATATTACAGACAATATTGGAAGCAATACCCTTCCAGTATTGTCCAATTTATACTATTCGTCGATGTACAAACCAACATTTCAATCGATTATATAAGGTTCATTTCACTGAATGAAAAACATCGGTTAAAGACAATATTTGATAAAAGGAACCAGTACTCTTCCAGCATTGTCTAATTTATTCTATTCCTCAAAGTAACACACCAATGATGTACGAATGGTAACTGATCAACCGCGTTCCTTATGGAGTCGACTATTATATTATGTGATCAGTAAGTTGACTTAATTTACTTGGACCCAATAGTAGTGTTCACTGGAAAGAATTTTCTTCCATATATCAACAGTGATAATCAATTCGATTCTTGTAATTTTCTTCCTGAGGCTGTTGTATGGATTTACTTTCATCGTCCAAATCAGTGTCCATATAGATGTTAGGGTGCACAGTACCAGTTTATCGATCTCGAAACTTCTTTCGAAGTATAATGAGTGATAAAAAATTATTCCATTAGTTTTCAATGTAACCATTTATGTACTTGTCATTAGTTTCAAGACATATGAAAAGTTGGCAAACATTTATCTGTAACGACATAAAACTCAAAACTCTATTATTTTGAGCAAGATGATTCGTGGAATGTAATGGAATTTGTCACACGCGCTCGGAAAAATCCCTATTTCCAGTTTCGTAATGAAATATACTATTTTTCCATTTCACATTTTTCCAAATCCACCGTAAACTTCGCCTAATTGACTCATGAACCTACCCAGGTGATTAGACAGTTTAACTATATCTTGGTATCCAACCATCATCAAAATATCATTTATTTCTGACAGTGACATTATAAGCTTATATCGTCATAGTTACGATATCTATAATGAGGGTCATAACTCCCTTGGGATATTAAGGTTCAAAAACTCCCTCTTACCTTTTACAGGTGAAAATGATACAAGAATTGCTTATAAACGTTTATATGTAATGAAAACTAAGACATATTTTCCTTATTCACGTCATTACAAATAATAAATGTACAATTTTCAAATGTTCCCTGAAAATTACTTCCGCCGCTTCTTTTTTATGGGTGGTGCTGTTGCTGTTCACCACAGTCGAGGTGCCTGCCTCTTCTGATGGCAAAGTAGACAGCATACGCGCCGTTTTATTTCTCAATTCAATACTGTCCTCCAGATACCCCTCTGCCACCGTGGAACTTCTCCAACCTCCGTGTCTTTTTAAGTTTGTCATAGTTGCTCCTGCATTGGCTAGGGCAGTAGCAGAAGTGCGACGAAGGCAATGTCCCGTATAGGTTAGTGGGTTTGGCAATCCTAAATACATTGCGATTTTGCTGGGAATTTTGCCAAACATATTCTTTCCAATTGGCTGAGTTGTACATTTATATTTTGTCGAAAGCTCAAAAAAAATCGTTTTGTACCTTCAGGACGCAAGGACATATAAAGTCTCAATAAAGGCAAAGCAGAGAACTCTTTTTCATCCACAACTGTAAATTTCTTCGATACACCAGTTTTACTTTCCGGTACGTTCACTACCATAACAGTATCCCGGTCCTCTATATCTGCTATACTCATATTTAGAAGTTCCTGAGTTCTGCATCCTCCAAAATAACCCATAATTAGAACAACCTATAACAAATAAAACGAAATAAACAAACGAAAAAGAAAATTATGAGAAAAAAATTACCTTATGCAATAAATGAATTTCATTAGGGGCGTCCTTTAGAAATTTGATGGCATCTTTAGGAGATAAGACAGCAGACTTTTTCGGCTTATACCCCTTACTTTTCCGTTTCAAAAAAGCCTCTAGTTCGTTGAACTTGGTGATATCTCTTTTCTCATATATGGTCACCATCGATTTGAGCATTGACCATTTAGTCCATAACGAATTTGGGCTAAACGTTTCTGACTGCAACGAATAAATACAATTATTACCAAATCTACCAGAAAATACTGAAAATACTTTACCAGTTCTTGAAAATATGCCAGAAAGACAGTTTCGTTGGCATCTTTTGACATAACATTTCTCTGTGTCAGCCACTTCAGATATAAGTTGTATTCTTTTTGATATAGGGCTTCACTTTTCGATGGAAGTAATGATTGTCTTGCTTTTTCGGCTTTTTTTATAATATCCTCCATTAAATCAGAAAAAGATCGTCGATTTGTGGTAAAAAATAAACACGTTTTTAACGGAAAAACATTGATTTATAAAGAAAGTTTGCTCATAAACATGTAACATAGCGACAACCTAGCAACAACCAACAATGCTACAATCAACGCTACCTAATTCGAATATACCAGAAAGGTTATGAATTTAAACATTTATTGCGTTCTAAATATGGACATATTGTTATGAAAATCGGTCAAAAATAAAATTATCTATGTACCACGGGAATTATAGAGCCTTAATAACCTCTGGCAATTGCTGTCCCTCGGGCCAGAGGCCCTCGGGACGCAAACTTTGCCATCGGTAATTAAGGCCCTCATAATTCCCTCAATAACAATAATAATAACTATTATATGAGCAACAAAAATACCCACACTCATTTTATTCTTCATCTCTCGAGAAGAAATGAATGGAAACGTGAACTTCAATACTGCGACATACGTCAAGAAATAACGGCACTAGCTATCAAAAAACAAAAGTTGACATTTCAAAGCGATTATAGATATATGTCTTATTTCTTTTGTCGTTCAAATTTGAAATCAGATTTGAAATCGCCACCATAAGCACTTTTGTAAAACCACATTCATTTTATTGGATTTTTCAGCTCTTTTGAAATTATGAAGAAGAATTCGTAACTAATTTCATATTGGCGATTATAGAGATGTCAAAACAATAATGTTATATGGTTATGTAATTGAAATTGAATTTTAATTGAAATTAAATTGAAAAAGAATATCATATAAGAAATATCTAATTTCTCAAAAGGCCGTGAAGAAAGTGTTTTGACCAAATTGAAATGAGGATGTTTTTTTATTATCATTCCATAACATACCTATTTGGTTATTCTTCAAGTCATAACTTTTGAACAAATGACGATATCGACATGCGGTTTGGATATATTATATCGCAAATTTGATCTACTGTCCGAATCTAACAAAACAATCATACGTTCTCATTCCAACTTTTATGAGAAAATTCCCTAGTGGTGTATGTATCAATTTAAAAAATATTTCCAGCAATCTTTTCTGGTCGATTTCCTCTGAAAGATTTTTTCCCCAAACTTCTACTATTAGTTCCGTATAGATACAGGACCTCGTTTACTTTATTGAATCACTCGATACTTCACAGGTATTTTTTTGTTGTACCTACTATAAAAAAATTGAAGATGCAGCAACAGAACGTTCCATCTCACCTCCGTTATGCCCAGATCGCCTAGGTGTAAATCTAGTAAGCGTAAACCCACGCCACGTCACATCCATCGTCGAAAAACCGCGTAGAAACATCTAATAATATCGACTCTGCATCAACGATGTTCTAGGTAACATAAACCGCAAACGGTATCCTGATAATTCTTTCGGCACGTAGAAAATTTCCGGAGTGAATGTAAAACAAAATGTGAAAGAATCGAAGTTTATGTTGATGTTTGGGTTAAACGTGATGTGTGTGTTGTCTGGTGACGAGTTACAGATTATGGTGGCGTTGATGGATGTACGATGGGAAAGACGAACTATTATTTCAGATGCTGAGAGAGCCGCGATCTCCTATTGAATCTCGTCAAGTGGAATGCGATTAGTGCTGACTGGTGACAGAGGATGCAAGGAGAATCGACGAGGCTTGTCCAGCAAGTGAATCTTTGATCTGTGATGGATTTGGGAAGGAAGCTTTCGTCGTTTTACTTGATTCAGAAAAATATCTGATGGTTTTCGTAGTAGTTTACGGAATTTTTATTTTTATTTGCTGAGAATGGTGTGCACACTCAGTGCTTGTTGCCATGGTTGCGTCAGTGAACATTTGGCGACAGCTCAAGGTTTTCAGTTCGGTAAAGGATGCGCTATAGTATATGGTACTCGTTTAATAAGCTCGGTCGATTCAAAAAAGGTATCCCAAACGGGACCCGAGTTATTGGGACCGTTGATAAGAATTTGCAGAGATTCATCCGATAAAGTTCGAATTGAAGACTAAAATAGTTATTTGTATGCTTAGGAGGCGAAATACCTTTTCAACGTACCGAAAGAACAGTTATCGCCGAGGCCGCTTGCGGCCGGGCCAAGATCATTTTGAGGCCGTTAAAAAGTTTCGCGGTCATGACATACACACTATTTTTCGTGCAATTGTTGAAATTATTAGACTAGATAATGGTGAAAAAATATATAATTGCTCTAAAATGCACAGCAGTTCTATTTATTCAACAATATCACCGTGTGCTATGGAAATGATATGTTTCAATATTTACAAAATATTTTGACATTTCTTGACAAAACGTAAAATGTCTGATACTGATAGCGATATTTCAGTACCTTCCACTCCTCCTGGACTCAAAAGCGTTGTAAATTCGGCGCTTTCCGTGTCAATACCAGGAAAATATAAACGGCAGTACGAAAAATGTCACGGCGAGTTTGAATATTGATGTGACAAATTATCCTTGTCTTTGTAGTATTTTAGAAATATTCAAATTTGGAAGTGATATTCAAATTTGGAAGTGACGTTTGCTATGGGTAACGGCCGCGAAATTAAATTTCGCGGACTGTGCTGAGAACGCGAAATACTGACTTCGCGTGCGATTGCAAGAAGAGAATATTATTCAATTAAGTGTAAATAAAACAGCACTAACACTGTCGCAAGTACCTAGTTCCTTCTCAAAACTGACAATCCTGAATATCATATTCCATAGATTCACAATAATAATTCTATTATTGAAGTTTGAAACAATTGTTTCCTAATACATTAGGAAACGTGTCGAAATCAGTAATGACTTATTGGAGTTGAATATATTCACTGTGATGTTCCGATTTCAAGGATGAGTATATCTGGAGAAATATCCTGACATTCACTTCCAAGAATCTTCTTCAAATGTCCTCATTCATATTTACCAAAATTGAAAACTCAGTCAGAAAAATGGAATCAACAGGAAACCTGCAAGTAGGAAATAGATGCGCAAGATATGAGAGCAAATTCACTCACAATTATAATCACATCTGGCATGTCGTGCAAAAGAATCGGAAGATAACAAAGTGAAAAGCTCGACATAATGGCAATTTTGATGCTCTTATGTTTTTCCAATGTCTCATGTAGTTTTGAAGATTTGTCTCATATTTTACAATCGAGCTCATGTTTCAACGAATTCGAATAGTAAAGTCGTGGAAAAAGAACAATTTGTTGAACAGAGAAATGGTTGAACAGGATATCAAACTCAGGTCATCTGAGCGCTCGTATAGTTTCACTGAAACTTATGAAATAATTTCACTTATTATGTGATAGCAGCTCTTTCAGCAAACATCATATTCGTTGAAAATGAGTACCATTCCGTTAATATATAGATCCCAACTAGAATTTCTGAAGAATTTTGACAAACATATCGATACATTTTGACGAAACAATCATAATCTTGAAACATTATTATAAAACCGCCATTTGGGATCTCCATTATGAATTCATAGGATTTGACCAAATATTCATCATCTCAGATTCCGGAAATTACAAAATAACAATTATAAATCTAATTGGATTATAATCACAAATCTCATTCCATCTCCCAAAAATCAAAATCAAAACCTATGAAGTATTCCGTTAGATATTTGAAAATTTAAAAAAACATCAAACAACCACTTCGATGTCAAAAACTTTAGGAGAAATCCTGTGCTTCCTATTGGCAATTTTTTGACAATATATTTCGAGCTACTGATGAATTGTTGATGGAAGAGCAAGTTTAGGCATGGATAAAGGCTTCAAAAACCTTTCGAATGAGATATTGTTTTGCTAGATTTGCTCTCCTTGTCATATCCTTTCATGAAATAATATCAATTAAAATTTCGTAGTCCTTATTGATCAAATCTATTCCTTGAATCATTACATAATTTATCGAATAAGTATACAAATATTTCTTCATACTACAGAATTTGCAATCCAAGAAGCGAAACAAACCGGCAACACTGCTCGCTAGCTATTAGCGCCGCCGATCTTCATCTGTCATTTCACTAATGAGATTTTTGAGCTTGATCTCCATCAGGACGGATGCTGTTGTCTTTTGTTGGGGCTTCTTATCAACCAGGACGCGATGGCGATGAAAGGATCCATCGACTTATTCTCATCCGAATTCATACAGGGTGAAACACGAGTATGAGAACTTCAGATTCTATTTATGTCATTTATTGTTCTCTTCTGAGTTTTCATCTCGTTACATTTTTCATTTCACCAGTCAATGGAAATCTAAACACTCCCAATCCGGCACTGGCACATGCTTCTTCGGATCTTCTCTTCTGCCACCACAACCTTAGCTTAGAACCATTTGACATTGTCAGTATTTCAAACAGAAGTCTTCGCAATACTCGCCTGTGTGCGAGAAAACGTAAACAGAGGCTATCACGATATGCACCGACAGCCATGCGACGATGAAGGCCCTAACATCATACAGAGTCAGTTCGCTGCAGGTGTCGGAATGCATTGATGCAAAGGCTTGTTACGACCAATAAAGTAAAACTTCTTTGGGTTCCTGGTCATACTGGAGTACCCGAAAACGAAAGGGCCGACTATCTGGCCAGACGGGGTGCGGGTAGCTCAGCGATCGGACCAGAACCAATCCTAGGAGTTTCTAGATCATGGAGTATCTCAACCATGAAGACAATTCTGGATGCAAAATTCCAGAATGCATGAAAAGAGGCACCTGGCATGAGACAATCGAAACTCCACATCGAAGGCCTCTCTAGTAGAGGTACCAAAGCCTTGCTCACACTGGGCAGAAAGGCAATCAGAATAGTGGTAGGGCTTCTTACGGGACACTGCTACCTAAGCAAACACCTCAACGTTATGGGCATCACTGACGATACCGAATGCAGGAGGATGAGGGGACAGCTACCCACATCATCACAGAGTGCCAAGCAGTGGCAACAATACGGGAAGAGCATCTCGTGAGCATTATCTTGAACCCGAAGAGTGTGAAAAAGGTATCAGCCAAATTCGCCCGCGAAATAGGTTACCTCCAAGACTGATCCAATTCCCAGAAATGGCCGGTGCATAACGGGCCCAACTGAGTGGCCTACATGGTTATGGTTCTGACCGCCCGCAAACCGACAATCATCATCATCATTGTCTTGATGGATGGTTCGGATGTGGTCTGCTATTCCTGATTTTTTGAATTCTCCTCGGGAGATTTTCATGGGATCATCATGAGAAGCTGTTGAGATGTGAAGTATATCTTGGCATGGAACAACAAACCGATCATTTTTTAATCAGTTTCAGCAGGGTAGTGTTGGGTGATAGCGAACAGGAATGTTGAGGATTTCATAAAACATTTCAAAATGTCTGTCAAATCTTCATTGACAGTATCGACCAGTATCTGACTCACACCTCTGATCCCCCAGATGGTATAGAGGCCATAGATGAGAAAGCAACATGGGCTATAATGTCATCTGCGAAAGTTGTAAACAGGACAGAACGTCACATCGAACAGGTTGTTGATGCATAACATGAACAAAGTTGGTGCCAAACTTGATTCTTGTAGAACACCGGCGTTGAAAGCCATCAGTTGATACGCCATCAATGACCACATGGAGTAACTTGATCAAAAATAGTTATTTGTATGTTTAGGCCGCGAAATACCTTTTTAACGTATCGAAAGAACACTTATCGCCGAGGCCGCTTGCGGACGAGGCAAGATAATCTTGAGGTCGTTAAAAAGTTTCGCGGCCATGGCATACACACTATTTTTCGTGCAATCGTTAATATTATTAGACTAAATGATTGGAAATAAATACATAATTGCTCAAAAATCAACAGTTCAATTTATTTAACAATATCACTGTGTGCTCTGGAAATGATATGTTTCAATATAAACAAAATATTTTGACAGTTCTTGACAAATCGCAAAATGTCTGATACTGATATCGATATGATAGCGATATTTCAGTACCTTACACTCCTCCTGAACTCAAAAGCGTCGTAAATTCGGCGCTTTCCGTTTTAATACCTGAAAAATCTAAACGGCAGTACGAGAAATGTTACGGCGAGTTTAAAGATTGGTGTGACAAACAGAATGTTAAGACGATGTCTGAAAACATTTTATTGGCTTATTTGATGCAGAAATCAAATGTTGTAAAAAGGCCAACTTTATGGAGCATTTATTCCATGTTGAAGTGTATGCTGAACATACGAGACAATATCGACATCAAGCAGTTTTCAAAATTAGTACCATTTCTGAAAAGAAAAGCAGTAGGTTATCGAGCAAAAAAGTCTAAAGTTCTTACGCGTGAGCAAATTGATACGTTCCTGAAAGAAGCTAATGATGAAAAATACTTATTGTTGAAGGTAAGTGTTAAGAGATATCATTTACAATTTTCTCATTTATTGTACTGATTTTTGTAGGTAGTTTTGATAATGGAAATATCTGGTGCCTTGCGACGAGATGAGTTAGTAAAAATGGCCATTGAAGATATTCAGGAAGAGAATGTTGTATTGATAGTAACCGTTCCCGATACCAAGACGGATAAGAAGCGTGTTTTCACTATTACTAATATTGATTTCATAAAAATTTATCGTAAATATGCAGCTCTTCGACCAAAACATATTGTTAATAATCGTCGTATATTCTTGAGATACGTAAACGGAAAGTGCACCGCACAAGTTGTTGGAGTGCATACCATTGGGAAAATGCCTAGTATGATTGCTAAGTATCTCAGATTACCAAATCCTGAAACATATACGGGTCACTGTTTTCGGAGAAGTTCTGCCACGCTGCTTGCTAATACTGGGGCTGATATGTCAATTCTTAAACGTCACGGTGGATGGAAGTCCACGACAGTAGCGGAAGGATATGTAGAAGACTCTATCGAAAATAAGAAGCAAATTTCCAACTCAATTTCTGGCGATATAGTATCTGGTTTGAATGTAGGCAATAACCATTATTCAGAAACAATAGATGTAGTTGCTTCAACTTCTGGAGTGAATATAAGTAATAATACAAACTGTACAATTAATGTTAATATTCATCCTAAATAATACAAGTACTTAATCATTTGTTGGTATTCAATAAAAAAAAAATCTTTGTCTTTGTAGTATTTTGGAAATGTCAAATTTGTAAGTGATATTCAAATTTGGAAGTGAAGTTTAGTTTCGCGGCCGTTGCTATGGGTAACGGCCGCGAAATTGAATTTCGCGGACTGTGCTGAGAACGCGAAATAGTGACTTGGCGTGCGATTGCACGAAAAAAACTTTTTTAGTAAAAGGCATAGATGCGACAGCAAACCATATGCTGAAAGTTTTTCAAGAAGAAATCCACGTCAAACCCGGTCGAATGCTTCGGATATTGGATATATCCAACGCTACAGCCAATGAAAGTCTGCCATGAGGTAGGCAAGTAAATATCCTGTTGATCTCTGGTGTCAGAGATGAATAGATATTGACTGGTGAATTCACTTCCTGTCCTGGACTTGGTACCAAATCTCTTATTTCTCCTCCTTCGATAAAACGTGTCTAACGTGACATTGCGTAGGTAATCTCGCTGAGTTTAGCCGCGTTTACAACCTAAGTCACAGGTTACTGCGATTTTCAATACAAAAGTATGAATATTAGATTCTGAGGAACATCTAATTGTTTTCAACAATTCCGTGGATCGATTTTCCAATGAATTTGATGCGAATATGTATATCGAACATGATTGATAGAAACATTTTCAAATATGTTTCGACGGTGCGCCTCTGTTGTTGTATATGAGGACCCCACGTAATGAGCTGATATTCAATAATAATAATAATAATGATAATAATGAGCATACTCCTAGTGGTAGACCCGGTTTACCAACGGATATATGAGCAACGTGGGTCAAAGAGAGGTGTCGCTGGCTGCAAGGAGAACCTGTTGATAGATAGATCTATAACGAAGGACTCCGTGCAGTACAAGAGAAACCTCTTTATGGCCTGGATCGATTATCGGAAGGCATTTGAAACAACGTCGAACGAGTTACTCGTGTACTTGTTCAAGTGCCTTTCGGTACCCGATCCGATAGTGAGATGCATAGAACAACTGATGCCGCTCTGGCGGACTCGCTTCACCATAGCATCGGGGAATGCGAAAGTCCAGACAGAGCCGGTCATCATCAAGAGGGAGATTTCCTCAGCCCTCTCTTATTTTGCATCCCACTGGTGCCATTATCCATTGAGCTCAGGAAAACCAAGGGCTACTACTGCGGACCACCCAGTCACCCAGGTCACCCACTTATTCTATGTGGATGACCTTGGACTCTATGCTTCCGGTGAGAGGGACTTAGACCAATCCCTTAAGGTTAATTTACTAGTCTTTCATGTTGTCACTATCGGAAGAAAAATGGACCCATTTTCTGAAAGATCAAGGAATTTATGTACTTTTTCCACTTTGAGATCCAATGAATCAGCTTCTGCCCAAGTTGTTACCCGAGAAGAAAACTACGCCATTTTTTGATATACACAGGCTATTGGGATGGAATTCGGGATGGACAAATGTGCACTGGTTCATCTTAAGACAGGACGATGCGCGAGGACTATGACAAGGATAGGCAGCTAGTGGACGGAAGCATCCTACACCACTTGGATGCCGGAGAGACGTACACCTACCTGGGTGTGGAGGAAAGCCACATCCAGGAAACGCGAATGGAGAAAGACGCTCTCCGCAGCAAGTATCGGCAGCGACTTCGACAGATCTGGTCATCAGAACTGTCAGGAAAAAATGAAGTCGCTGCTACTAACATGCTTGCTGTTCCGATCCTACTATACTCCTTTGGAGTATTCAAGTGGACACTCACTGAGCTGCGCCAACTTGACGTTAGTACTCGCAAGATGATGCACCATTCTGTCGAACTAGTCATCCTGATTATAGGCTCCCTCGGTGGTACACGACAGACGCTGCTCTCAGAACTGCGGAAAATACCAGCTTGCCGGCAGAAGGCACAAGTTATAGCTAGGGCAATGTAGAAGGCCGTCATCCTGGGATCATTGCGTCTACTCAGGGCACACGATATTCGATGCCAGTGATCACTTACCTCACGGCGTGGGAAGTGGTCACTGGTTTCTCTCCAGCTCGACTCTGCGTGGTTTCGGTGGCTGCAGAGTCGTGACCGGAATTGATTAAATTTAATCTTCTAAATAAAATTTATTCAGTAAGATCATCGAAGATGATATTTGAATAAGTCAAAACAGATACAATGCACTGAAACATACCAATAAAAATTGCAATAGCAATGACATTAAAAGAGATTCAAAAAGTATACATTTATTACAGACTGTCATTGAAATATTCATCAAGCGTATATATAGTACGATTGATCCAAGAGCAACTTCTTGATTCTATGCTTATAAAGTTTAATTGGCAAATTCTTGATGAAATTTGGTAGTTTGTTATAGATTTTTATAGCCATATGTCGAGGACAAGTTTCAGTCACTGTCAATCTGTGTAGTTGTATCCCTAGTTGTTACAAATTTCTAGTGATATGTTCAGACTTTGGAAACTTGTTATATTCAATTCAACATGTTGCAATAGCTCATAGATGTATCTACTTATGACTGTAAAGATTCCGAGGCTTTGGAAAATTGTCCTACAACTGGTTCTTCTGCTTACTCAATATACCTGATAGCTCTTCTTTGAATTTTAAATATCCTGGTGCAATCGCTAGATGCTCCCCTTGCCACAATTCCATGAGAGATGATAGAGTGAAAATATGTATGATGATAGATTTATGATAATGGTCTATACTCACACTATACTAATTGTTTCAATTCAAGCAGTTTACTGCTGAAACAATTGAAGAGTAACGCCACCAGATCTTATTTTCATCATTCTGATGACGAAAGACGTATTGCCTGTCGTCCACGATTCTTGATTTCTCCAGATATTGTATAACCTCAATGTTGATTGCTTTCTCCATCACTTTAGAGATTACAGATGGTAGCGCAATAGTTCTGTACTTATAGTTATCAGGTATGGTATTTTCGCCTCCGAGGAACACACTGAGTTCATATGAAAATGCCTGCAAAGAACTGGTACTGATTGTGTGTCGCAATTGGGTTAGGATTTGGGAATCTAATGCTCACGCAGTTATTTCTCAATGTAAATATCTGCTACTAACCTATTCCATCCCGCAGTTCGAGGATTCATCTGCATCATAACCGTAGCGAATTCCCCATCTGCGGTTAATCAGGCGCTTGTCTGTACGTTCGCCCCAGTCCTTCATCATCACAAACTTTTTGTTCATTACGGGAACATCAACGTTCGGCTGGCGCTTGATGAAAAATCTTCGAGAATTGACAGGCCTTTTATTTTGCAGATTTTCTTTATTCGTATCTCATTTTCCACCGTTCTTAGACAATGAGGCGATAGGAAATGGCTTGACAGGTCGGTAATTTCTCTTCTCGACTGCTTCGCTGCAACGACATTTTCGATTCCGATGGCGGCTCCGGTATATAGACAATATTAGTGAGGTTAGAATCGCTTTCTTGGAAGTCGTATGAAGGTTCAACTTTTAGATGAAATTTAAGTATATATGTATATAACAAATATTGCGTACCTTCACCATTAGTGCGTCTTTTCATGTCCATTTCACAATAAATTCTACTTTTATAGCATGACCTTCATTTCATAATTGCAACAAGTGCTGTATGAGTATGTCGTGGATAATTTCCGCTGTACGTTAATCATTCATTATCACGTGTTGTTGGAAACAATATCCAACAGTGTTTATAATTGTTATTGTAATTTGGCAATACTGCCTATATTGTCATATTTAGTCCGCCTGCGCGCGGAAGATGTGTGAGTGTTGTATCGCGGATCACACTTCCATATTTTTCCACTATTCGATAGTTGTTGAAGTTTATAAATTGAAGTTCGATCTTCATATTCTTATATTTGATGAGTAAATGTTGTAAAACGGTATTTTCGTTCTTTTCATCACCGCGCAATTCTCTTGCCGGTGTTTATAGACTATAGAGTTTAGTTTGTTCATGGTGCAGTTAGAGAAGATAAATTGTATTTAGTTGCACCGGCTCATGTGCAAAAAATGGTCATCAAAGTGTAGTCGTGTACTCGTGTACTCGTGTAAATAAAGTCAAACCCAACAAAAACTATACAGTCTACTAATTATTTCCGACCCTTAGTGTAGTTTGCCTACACGTGTTCACTAAAAGGGTTTTGATATCATTATGATCACCGACAACGTTTTTTGTTGTGAATTATGATCTATCATAATTGTTCAGGGTCTTCAATATTTTGAATCTCCCTTCAACTTTTATATCTATCGTTCAATTTTCAGTTTCAAAAAATGAAATTGTGTATTTTTTCTTGTAGATTTCACATATGTGAACAGAAAAACAGTTGAGATTTGAAAAAAAAGTTATAGTCATCAAATATTTTTTCAATGGAACGCCCTATATATTTTATTGCTATTGGATAGAGAATATTTGTGTAATTTGAAATACATCGTCGTTGAATTTACAAAGAAAATATGGATTCAAACGATTTCTTAAGGTTAATTTACTAGTCTTTCATGTTGTCACTATCGGAAGAAAAATGTATCAATTTTCTGAAAGATCAGGAATTGATGTACTTACTCCACTTTGAGAGCAAATGAATCAGCTTCTGTACAAGTTGTTATCCGAGAAAAAACTACGCCAGTTTTGCATATATCATGTTATCTTCAATAGATTTCGAGATATTTGACGCTGAAATTCAGATTTTATCCGATTTTTTCAGCAATATAGGATATGGATATAATTGAAATATCTGTTTCCATATTGATGAATGCCATAACATATATTTGGAAAATTATATGAAAATGCCACTACGGGAATATACAGTGTTATATGGCAACCGGGTGATTCCTTCTACAAATCAGTTTGAAAAATATCAATACATTGTTGAATGAAACAAATTCTCTGAAACGAAACGAAAAAAACGAAGAACGATTCAAAGTGACTAAATATAAAACGATTTCTATAGCGTACGTCTCGGGAGAGTTCGGTTTTTCCGCTGGAGAAATATGGAGAATCATGCAGAAGCACAATATTCGGAAATCGTTGACAACAAATATTTTTCATCTTGCCTAACCCGGGAAAAATCCGGGTAAAATCTTAGATATAACATGATACATGTATATATATTTGAAATCAGTTAGTGATAAAATATATATGGTGTTCCATTTGAAAAAAATTATTTGGTGTCCATAACTTTTTTTCCAAGATCTTCAACTTTTTTTCTGTTGACATTCATGAAATCAACCGGAAATATTACAATTACAATTTGAAAGATAAAATAGATAAAAAAAGTTGTTCAAAATATACGTACATTCATTATACGAATAAATTTTGACATATATCGATATGTAGAGGGAGGGTATCTCATATTCACGTGTCAACATGGGGAACGTGGTTACGATTAGATATACAGAGTCGGTTGAATTAGGAAAAAGCTGTTTATTTATATGCGCACAAAAATAGTTAAAAAGTCGGAATTCCGAGATAAAAGTAGGAATTTCTAGATAAAATTCGGAATCTCAATTGGTCAATAAACAAATAGTACGTGGCCCTTCTAAGAACTATTATTAAGAATTTTTTGTTTTGTCATTATATTTTATTGGTGTTATTTTGATAGAAACGGAAAAAATGAGATACTTCTTCGCAGCTGTTTTCCATGCTGAGTATATATATATATATATAAATCGTTTATTTAGCCAAAGACTGATACATTGAGTTTGTCAATCACATAAAAAAGTTATGGAATCAGAAAATTAAAATCATAAATATGGGTCAACAAAAATACATCAAGACATTAAAAAAAACACATTAAAACCAATTCAGTACAAGAATTTTCCTAAAAACAAAATCAATCCATGAGTTAGTGAGATAACACAAATACTTTCTCACTACCATCTGTTCATTAAAAAGCTTCTTAACTTAACTCTAAACGATCCAAGAGATGCCCTATTTTTTATTTCATTTGGTCATTCATTGTATTCACTCAAACCTTTGAAAAATACATTATTCTGGGTCGACCTTTTTGAAAATTGTGGAACATGGAAATTTTGCCGTCCTCGAGTATTATGTTCATGTATGTCTCTGTTGTAGAGTATCTTATTGTGCGAATATTTAGGAGTAAGACCATGTTTCACTTTATGAATGAAGATCATAGTATACATTTTAACATAATTTTCTACTGTAAGCCATCCTAATACCACTAGCATTTCTTTGATTGGTGTGAGTCTGGAACATTCCAAAATAATTCTCATACTCCTGTTTTGTAATTTTTGTAGACGATTTTTTTCATTCTGGTTTAGGAGATATAAAACTGTTAAACAATAATTGAAATAAGGTAGTATGCAAGTATTATAAATTGTGAGCTTTGCCAATTGACTAATACATTCACATCTACTTAAATGATTCACTTCATATGCTATATTCTTTGATATGTAATTACAATGTTCTTTATTTAATTTTAAATTTCTGTCTAAAATGACTCCTAAATATTTTTATTTTAGACACGCGTTTTTGTGTTTGTACCATTTCCAATAAGCATCCACTTGGTTTTTTTCACTTAACTTTCAACAAATTAGCACAGCAATATTTGTAAACGATTTCATAATTATTATTGATATTTATGAAGCAGTCGTTAATATTTGGGCTTTCATAGTATATTAGAGTATCATCAGCGAATAAATGAATCTTACAATCAACATATTCAATTATGTCATTTATATATACCAAGAATAACAACGGACCCAAAACACTTCCTTGTGGGACACCCATTTCATTATGTATTTCTGTAGATATAATATTATTAATTTTAAGTTTTTGCGTTCTATTATCCAGGTAGTGGACTAGTGCAAAGCCATCCCCTGAATTCATATTTGACGTAGTTTCTTTAGCAATCTGTAAATCTAAAAAGACAGCTAGAGTTATATGATTTTGCTGAAGGTTTGATTTCCATTCTGCCAGCACACACTGAATTGTATACTCACAGTTATTCTTACTACGAAAACCAGATTGGTACATTGTTATTTCCTCATTTTTTTCTAGAAATTCTATTAACTGTTCATAAACAACTTTTTCAAGTACTTTTCCCAAAGAACAAATCATATTGAGTGGGCGCAAATCACAGGCATTTATCTAATTTGATATTTTTGGAATAGGTACAATTGTAGCTTTTTTTATATCATTCAGTACTTTTTCCACCAGCATTGATTAGTTGATTATATTCAAAATTGGATTACTCAAATTTTCATAACATTTTTTAATTAATAACATATCAATCTCATCAGGACTTCTTTTATTGGGTAATTTGTATATTATTGTTTTAAGTTCTGAATAATTCACCAACTTGAAATGCTCGAGTTTAACTCCAACACAATTATCATCAATGGAAAATTCTGGTCCAGCTATACTTTCAATTCGATCACTTATCATTTGTATACTCTCAACATAATAATGATTCAACACATCAGGAATTACTAATGGGTTGGTTTCTTCGTCATCAATTTTCAATTCTAGAATATTGACAATGCCTTCATTTTTTTTGGAATGATTTTCTTGAGCGTCTTCACATCTCAGTAGAATTACCCTTATTACAATCTATCATATGTTCATAGTATCTCCGTTTTTCAGTTCTTATTTCTTTCACAACATTATTGATATATAACCTGGCTGTAAAGAATTTGTAATAGGAAGTTTTGTCATTCGAAGACCTTGTTTTTTCATTTTTCCGCTTGCTTCGAGAACCCAAATACTTTGAAAGACAGGCTGACAAACTTTGGAGTGCCACTATGGGAATGTGTGTTCTTTCACATGGAGCGTTTGATGATTCCGATTATCAATTGTCATCTGAATGCAAAAGCCTATTGGATGAAAAAGAAACTAGTTGGTACTTTACCTCAAGGTCACAGCCAACCTCTCCAAAGAAGAAATGGATATTCTAATGTGATTTGAAAATTTCAAATCACTTTCTGATATGCAGTGCAGTTAATCAAATGATGAAGTGGACATTCTGTATAGGTACTCGGGGAAATTATAGGGTTCTCTCGAATCTAATCAAGGGCCACAAATATATCCTTTATTTGTCTTTTTATACATAATGGATGTACCCACATATCTCTTGACACTTGAAGATTTTGGAAATTATTCTCCTAGAATCCATGTATAAACCGCCTGTTAGGTTCGGACCTCAACTGGAAAGGGATGCTCCAGTGTGATGGATCCAAGATGGATAGGGATGGAGTGGGGGTTACAAAGCCAAATTTCAGGCTCTCAAAACCCCTTGGTAACACCCCAACCATCTTTCAAGCAGAAGTACATGCTGTAGAGATATGTTCCTAGGAGTGCTTCCAAAGAGACAATAGACGGGTGAAAATATAAATTTCATCAGATAGCCAAGCAGCACTCAAAGCTCTGAAGTTATACACTTGTGAGTATAAAGTGTCTTGGGACTGTATTCAATCAGTTAAGACAACTGGCAGCAAAGAATCAGGTCACTTTGATATGGGTTCCAGGTCACAAGGGAGTTAAAGGCAATGAGGCAGACTGCCATGTCAAATAAGAGGCAAATATAAAATTTCTCGGCCCAGAAACCTTCTGTGAACTCTCCAAGGCCCACTTGTAAGAAGAGGTTCGACGTTGGGAAACGGATGAAATGAAATTTCAATGGAATAAAGTGCCAGGACAAGCCAAGCGGAAGGGCTATTGAACCTTTTGCCAAGCAAAGCTAAACAACTTCTTGAGTTGGACAAAAAATACTCGAAACTGGTAATTCCTCTCCGGACACTGCCATCTGAGGTATCACCTCGAAAAGATGGCTAAAACAGAGAGTGATAGTTGCGACAATTTAGATGAAGAAGCAGAACATTTGTTTTGCGAATACCCAGCGCTTTTCCTCTTCTGCAAGAGGCTCAAGTTCCTGGAAAGAGACTTCATAAAGCCCTCCGATGTCAGGAACATAGCTGCCAGAAAACTGATAAACTTTGCACGAAGTCTGAATGATCGTTGAGAGGCTGCACAGCTTTAACAATCCTTCCCTAATCTACATATATCTTTTCCTTTGAATTTCTCGTTGCAATATTCGCACACAGGGACAACAACGCATTGCTCCGCACTCATTTCCGTTGTTCAACAAACTAACCAAACGCATTAGTGTGTAGGGAATAATTTTTCTTAATCAATCAGGACTGATCATCACGCCTGATCGTTATTCGTTTGTGAAACAGGCTCCAAGTGCAAATCAACCAAGTATTTCGCACCACGTCAGAGCAACAAAGCTGTAAATCATCCAGTTTACATGCACCTCCTCTCGCGGACATTGAAAGTAACAGATACATCAGGACGGCTCGTTGTGCGACGACTTCAGATGCCGCAACTCATCTTGGAAATTGACAAAATTGATGTGTTCCTGCGACGTGTTTTCGCTAGACAAGATGCAAATGAGGAATGCAGCTTTCGTATAACGCCCAGTGTCGGCAGCAATTTATCGCGGACGGGCCCGTGTTAGTCGCAGCAGAAAAAAAAATCGTTTCTCAATCATATTTCAGTGACTTTATTGTTCAGCCCCGATGCAAAGTGGGATACTTGATTGTGCGCGGAATATAAAGTCTCTTATTTATCGTCCGACAATTTATAAGACGCATTCGTTATTGGACTGCGTGGTGGTACATCTCCCATCCAAACAAGTTCGGATATCTCGAGCCGTTTTCTTCCTTTTAATCGACCGATCAACTTCATCGGACACGAATAAACCGTATATTTTAAGATTGATGCATAATTTATCAGCCATAAAACGGCTTATTTATGTGGTTGGTGCACTTCGAATATATCGGTGTCGTCCGCGATGGATTTATTTATGTGATCTCGGCTTAATGAACCGGTGTTGCACCTTCACATTGTATAGCCGGTGAGCGATATCCTTCGGAATGACCCCTTAATAGAACGTCCTTTTTATACGGGGTGGTCGTTGGTCGGTTGAATGAGATACCACTATTGGATTGTTAATTTGCGTCATTACTACCAACTATAATTTATGGGGAATTCGAAATCGAGATTGTTCGTTATAGAACTTTTGATTTGAGCGCCTTGCTATTAGTGCACTTGAATGTGACTTGGAACAACAATGGTTTAGTGTTCCTGGGTGTCAATAGGTATTTTCAGACTTTGGACTTGATGAGTTTTTATTGTAT
The DNA here is from genome assembly GCA_029955515.1 of Chrysomela aeneicollis. Lineage (NCBI taxonomy): Eukaryota > Metazoa > Arthropoda > Insecta > Coleoptera > Chrysomelidae > Chrysomela > Chrysomela aeneicollis. The sequence continues at coordinate 4,822,854 of JARUHQ010000008.1, read as the reverse complement.
CATCTTCTAGGCTCATTCTTACAGAACATTTACCAGAAGATTTTAGGTTATGTCATGCAGACATTGCCTGGATCCACTTTGATCATATGCATCTAATGCATCTCCTAATCATCCACAACTGATATAAGTAAGTATTCAAAACATAAACAAATTGGGCAAGTATTGGTTCAACCTCCAAAATAAACGTAAAATAAATATCTATATGAAGGTAACGACTCAATTCTCAGCAAGTTGTCATGAAGTAAAGGTTATCACTTTTGGAAGCACTCAACGACACAAAACGTATGTAAGTATAAAAAAATTGTATTTTCACTTCCGAACCTTATTAGGATGTCCTGAGGACGAATGCAAATTACGTTCTGAGGATGTCCTTTCATGAACATCCTGAGGACATCCTATTTATAGTCAGGACGTTCGGACCAGAAGAGGGCCCAAAATGGTCGTCCTGGGAACGTCTTGTGCTATCTGGGACTTGAAAATAAAAATCAGAAAATCACATAATGTTTACGACTATGGTGTGAAATTCCAGTGTTGATTCACACAATGAACGTCCAGTTCCTCAGGGGACCTCAGATAGTGTTAGCTGGGGTGAGCTGGTGTAGTTTGTTCAAAGTATATGTTTATGCAACAATAATATTTCTCTGTTACAATAATCTTGTTGATTCAATGATACTGGAAATTCAGCTTCATCAACTCTTGTGGGTATAAAAAAATAGAATAGAATTCAAAGTCAACTAAGCGAGTAACTATGTATCGTCCGAATACCCATTTTCAGACATATAAGTAGATTGTAGATTGTAGGAGGGGTCGTTGAGGCTTTGCAGCCTCTCAAGCACCTCGACCTATTGGATCTTTTGTGCATAACCCTTAATCTATTCGAGGCCCGGGATTCCGAGGCTTCGTGCGAAGTTTATAAATTTCCTGGGAGCTAGGTTCCTGATGTCGGAGGGCTCTAAAAAGACCCCTTCCAGGAACTTGAGCCTCTTGCAGAAGAGTGCTGGGCATTCGCATTGCAAATGTTCTGCAGTTTCAGCGAAGTTCTCGCAGTAGCGGCAACTATCACTCTCTATTTTGCCCATCTTTTTGAGGTGATACCTCCGAGGTCAGTGTCCAGTGAGGAGTCCCGTTACCAGTTTCAAGTATTTTTTGTCCGACTCGAGAAGCTGTTTAGCTTTCCTTGGCGAGAGGCTCACTAGCCTTTTCGCTTGTCTTTGTCCTGGCACTTAATTCCAGTGAGATTTCATTTCATGAGCTTCCCAGCGTTGGAACTCCTCTCTCAAGTGGGCTTTGGAAAGTCCACAGAAGGGTTCTGGGCCGAGAAATTGTGTATTTGCCCCTTCTTCGGCAAGGCAATTGGCCAATTTGAACAAATTTCCTTGAGAAGCTGTGCCTTCGCGAAACAAACGTTTAGCAGTTTCAGCGAAGTTCTCGCAGTAGCGGCAACTATCACTCTCTGATTTGCCAATTTTTTTTTTTTTATTGTTCAACTCGAGAAGCTGCTCTAGCCTTTTCTTTTGTCTTTGTGCTGACACTTTATCCTAGTGAAATTTCATTCATCTGTTTCCACACAAGTGTTATGGGCCGAGAAATTGTGGGTGTACCTATATTCTTTGGCAAGGCAAGTCTGCTTGCTGTTGCTGTCTGTCAATGGTCTCAGGGATTGTTCGCAGTCAGTTCAGACTTACAGGTATATCAGAGCTTTCAGTGCTGCTTAGCTAACTGATGAAAAAAAAAATTATATACAGTGTCACAGTTCTTGAAATATGGAAGTTTTTTTATTAATAAATATAAAGAAAATTTTACTTCGCAGTTAGTTTGTGCTTTGTGAAAAATGAGTAAAATACAGCATCTTCCCTATTTTCATGTGCTACTCTGAACCTGTCAAATTTGACAGTTTTTTCGAAAATCCTCAAAAAATCTTTTTTTTTATTTAGAAAAATGCCAGAGAAAAAAATTGGTCAGTTTCCAATTTCATACATTTGTTTCAAATTTGGACTCTACTGCCCTACTGTCCTACTGTCACTTCGACTACTTCGTGAAAATTTCATTTCGATTTGATCAGTACCTACCTACTAAATATTTTCATCCCGAGATGTTGCATTAGTCTTGTATTGTTTAAAATCACGAAATTTTATATCATGTCTAGTACAAATCGCTAGAACGAAAGTCTTTTGAATAGTTATGAAAATGTAGGTCATTGTTTAGTTTACAGAAAAGTATGATATTTCGGGTTTGTTTGTAACTGAATTATTGGTCAGAAAAATAATCAAACTGGATAAAAATCTTAAAAAAAAGAGTGTAATGAGAATAAAGAGAAATTCGTTTATTCGATTACTGACATATTAACGTCTATACATTGAAAATCCACATCAGTTTAACAATGAAATGAAAAAAGTAGATGAACTTTGCAACAAAGACGAATTTCTGGAGATGCAATATTTTTATTTTCTGGTCGCAGGCCAATGTGGGTATTTCCTGGGCAAGATATGATATTGAAGTCTCATATTCATCAAAATTATGAAATTTAAATCATGTTTCGTTCGAATCGATAGAGCGAAAGATTCGAAAAATAAAAAAAAAATTGAAAAAAGTCGAAGTGACAGTAGAGAGTCCAAATTTGGAACAAACGTATAAAATTGGAAACTGAGCAACTTTTTCCTCTGGCATTTTTCGAAATTGACAAAAAAAACTGATTTTTTGAGGATTTTCGAAAGAAATGTCAAATTTGACAGGTTTAGATTAGCACATGAAAAAAGATGCTGTATTTTACTCATTTTTCAAGCACAAACTAATTGAGAAGTCAAGTTTTCTTTATACCTATTAATAAAAAGAACTTTCTTATGTCGCGAACTTTATGTTTTCATAATTTATTATCAACAAGGTTATTGAATATCAGTGTAAATAAACCCTGTGCAATGATACCTATGAAAATATAAATAAAAAATAAATCACATCAATTCAAAACGTGATACTATCGTTACTGCCACAGAGCAAGAGTGAATATACACGGTAGTGACAGATCAGCCAATATTTTCCCGATTGGTATGCAAAGCGTTGCTCAAATCGTTCGTCGCAGAGAAATGCGGCAGTTATTGGATTTCATGAATCGGCCCGTGTGTGCGTTCTTTTGTTTCGGTAATAAAGTAGATGTTTTCATTGGGCACGACTCTCTGGAGACGTGCGAGAGATCAAAATCATATTTCGCGTTCGACACGTGAGAAATTGCGCCTCGCATATGGAGGCAGGAGGTAATTTTTTATTGCTTCAACGATCTGGTTTATTTGAAGGTGAGATTGATCGGAAGGATTGGAATGGGAATGCGAAAGCACTTTTCGGCTGATACATGCACTACCATCACTGTTCCGCTAGATTTATTGAGTCACTTGCTTTTTTCAACTTAATATTTTAGTGTAACATGGAAATTCAAGGAGTTACACACGCTGGAAAATATGTTTCATGTTGTATTTGTTTGGTATCAGAGGGGTCTGCAAGACTATGGTAGGTACTATGATCACGTGATACAACACATATGTATGGACAAAAATAAAAACGACCAATCATTGGCTTAGTACTTTTAACCCCTCCGGACCTACAAAAAAAATAGCCTGGATACCGGATCTAGCGTTATAAGATCTATGCTGCGACCACATATAAAAATGTTGTATAACCCACTGTTCTGTTATTTGGAATGTAGCAAATATCACCATGACATTGTTATTGAAAAAACAGTATACATGTTGAAATGAAAAAAAAAATCAGACTCGCATGAATGGATAAAAATAATTAGGTATATTAGTTGGATAGTTGATGATAATCACTGTCACCATTAGCACTTTAGTCACACTACATTCATATTTACTATATTTTCGACACTATAAGGTGAAATTTCAGGAAGAAGTCTATGGCATCTCAAAGTGGAGTGATAGATTCCACAATATTGTGGAGATGACTTCGTGATTTTTTCGTGCTTTGTACTATAAGGTGAATTCATAACTAATTTCAATGTAGGTACCAATGAGACAGAACCACTAGTTTCACTCTGAAGTAAATCGTTACTGGAACTCTAGAACTATTTCTACCTGGCTGATGTTGATATTGGTGATATTAGCGGGTGACATTATCCATCACCCACAACTTGCTATCAAAGAATATGGCTTGCATCACAGATATTTGCACTTTTACATTTGAGAATGAGGCAATAACTCATATAATATGTTACATACCATTGAAGTCATCCATTTCGATGATTGGCGTTACTATCAGCAATAACCTTTCTTGGGAAAATCACGTGAGGTCCATTGCCAAAAGTGCATCCCAAAAACTTGGATTTCGGTTTCGAGCCAAAAGCTTTTCCACTCCCAGTCAGCTGCTTATGATCTATAAGGCACAGATCCGACCTGTCCTGGAATACTGTCCCCATATTTGGAGTGTGGCACCTAAACACATCCTGAAACTATTGGATTCTGTCCAAAAATGGGCAATTCGTCTCTTCGATGATGCCTCGCTTACAAACTCGCTCACTCCTCTGGAACACCGTAGAAAAGTTGGCGATTTATCTCTATTTTATAGATATTTTCATGGGCGATGCTCTTCTGAAATATCAACAATCGTTCCTCCATCAGCAGTCTCTTCGAGATTAACCCGCCAAGTTCAGTCTTCACACCCTTTCGTGGTCACTTCAGAGACCTGCAGAACGTCTTTTTCCAAAGACTCGTTCATCCAACGAACATCGAGACTTTGGAACTCATTGCCTAGGGATGTGTTTGCCGAGGCATACCATGTCCAGAAATTTAAGAAGAACACCAACTCCTACCTTCTTTCCCTTGGTTCTCACGAAGTTCTCTGAACATTACAGGACATCCTTTCTCTGCTGTATTCCAAGTTGCTTGATCATACTGACGATAACGGATAATTGGTGTCATATTTGAAATAACTCTCATATTCGTGTAGGCATGGTTTTAGAATGAAATTGTTAGTGCAAACGAAAATAATTCAGTAATTTTAAACTAGAAACTTGAAATCGCTCAATGGTAGGAAAGGTTATAAAAAAAATCGTTGGAAAGTGCAATTTATGCACTCGTTACTGTCAGATATATATTGTATTTCATATTTCAATATTATTTATAACCAGCAACGTGACTTTAGACACTACCAAAAGCTATCATTTATTCAAGATATATTTTTTAGTCTTATATTGTATCAAGAATTGAATTTGTGCTATAAGATTTATCATCTTATAAGATTACAGCTTTTAAAAATAAATATTGAATAACAAATTTTGTATCAATACACAACAAGTTTCCGCACACGCAGCTATTGGTCTTGTGCCTAACGACTACTCGTGTGAAATATGTTATTGTAATGTGCTATTATGCTATGTATTTCAAAAAGTATAACTCGCACTGAATATGTTCGCACGAATCACAATAGACCATATTCAATAGCTATTGGTAGCAGCTTCTTAGCGTTCTAGGGTTGGTACTAATATGTCATGAATGCTAACTGTCATTAATGTCAACTGTCATATAATTCGATTGTTATATGGATGACTTGGTGGGCTCATAAATTCATCTGCACAACTGACATTTATGACTATTGACGTTGATGTCAGATTCTTGCAAACCTAAGAATGCTCGATAAGCTGCCACCGAAAGCTGTTGAATATGGTCAATTGAGAATAATGCAAAAACTCACATTTTTCTGTTGATGTCGATACTGCTGTATTTCTGGTTGCGTGATACCTTTAATATATGTGACAATTTCAGTCAAGTATAATAATTTCCATTTGTGAGTACAAAAAACGTGATTTGCTATCGGCTAAATAGGAGGGATAGAAATGCAAGTGGATACAAAAATCAGATAAATTACGTTACCGTAGCAACGCTAGCATTTACTGTTCGTTTATCAAGCGTTGCGCGTCGTGTCAGTCTGACAATTGTAAATGTCTTCTTAAGGCTGGTTCATGCTTATACAAATATCGCAAAATTAATGCGTATCGGAAAATAATAAATATTACAATGATATTATTTCTACTCTACAACACTATTGATTTGCGCATGCTGTAGTAACATATCATGATAACATGAAAAATACGCAAAAAGTTCGAATATTCAAACTTCATTGCAATATTTCTTTTCAGCGGCCATTCTATTCGCAAAAATATTTTGATATTCGTATAAGCATGAACCAGGCTTCATACTTATTATTCTTCTATTATTGTTCTTTCGGTTTGTTAAATAAAGTTCAATTAAACTGAGTTTTCGCCACGCTGATATCAATTTTATCGCAATGGTACACCAATGGGTTCAGTAAACTCAATTGACAATAAATGCAACTACGGTTGATTGATTACTCTCTTACCTTTTTGATATATAATATAAGTGACTACATTATTTCAACGATGCATCAAACAAATCATCTGAAAATGGCGAGCTTTCGTGTTATGGGTTTGTTTGTGTATTGATCATTGATCAAGTGATTTCAGTCGTTCGATAGTTACTTTTATCAACAACTATCAAGTAAATCATCCATTGCTCACTCGATTTTCAACAGTTGATAACAGTCATCACTGTAATGAATCGAGTTATAATGACAGTACAATGGGGTAATATTGTGACATAACATTGTATTGTCAAATTCAAATAGGAATTTCACCTACTATGCACAATACAACCGCGTTTGTGAAATATACGCAAATTCAACTTACCCGACTTATGTTTTCATTGTTTCAATCGCTCTTGCACAAATGAGAAAAACGAGAAATCATTGTTTTTCATTCTCAACCGTATATAAAATAAGTTGTTTCTTTCTTGAAACGCTGAAACTGAGGTTAGGGATGCAAAACGGAGAAGAATGACAGAACGCTCAGACCAATCAGAACAATATACAAGTGTATATTGTTGGTTGCATAAGGCATCTTAGTAGTACAGTCACAGGTACAGTATAGTTATAGCATTGTTGAAGACTTAATTTTCTGAGAATCTAATATAACAGGACATATCGCGTATAGATACTTCTTTTCAGAAATTGATATTCTGCAATAATATGCATACTATTGTTATAAAACTCTGGTTGATTGATAATGTGTGTGCACGACTTCTCTCGCTAAGGCGGTTGAGATTCAAAATTCTCAAATTAATTCAAATGTTCAAACACACCAATAAACAGTTTTTAGAAGTCCAGTACCTATATTTCTTATTGAATTTCTTCGAATAAATCAATAATTCAAAGTAAATATGACTACTGAATACCAGGAGTTGTCTTGTACGCCGCCTGAACTACTAAAATTAGCGACAAGTGCTACAGAAAATTTACTGCCAAGCAAATCTAAGGGTAAATACGATGCCGTATACAAGAGCTTTATGGATTAGCAATCAATTATATTTTGCTGAACTAGCAAAAGAGTATAAGTCATCGACATTATGGGCTTTCTATTCGATGCTGAAAAGTATGTTGAATATTTATCATAACATTCATATCGACAGATATATGAAACTGCAGGCATTTTCGAAACGCCAATCTGAGGGCCATCGGCCAAAAAAAGCTAAAACTTTCACTTCAGAAGAAGTGAATAAATTCATAGAAAAAGCACCTGATCAAAAGTTTCTGCTGACAAAGGTATGCATTCCTGAGTATAGATAATGAGTAGTTTCTGACCATAAACTTTTTTTAAGGTGATATTATGACATTAATCGTGGGGCTAATGGGTGCTTGCCGTTTGTAATAAATTACATTCAATGAAAATTGGTGATGTACAGGACTACAATGGAGCTCTTATCGTTTATATACCTTCAATGAAAACGAAAACATCAAGAACGTTCACTGTATCTGGTTAATTTTCCAATATTTGAAATATATATAGATATTCGTCCGCCTCATCCTGAAACTCTTCATTATTTTCAAATAACCAGAATACAAACTGTACTGTTCAAAAAGTAGGCATTAATAAACTAGCTTCTATAGGAAAGCAAGTTGCTACGTTTTTGAAACTGGAGAACCCTGAATTATACACAGGCCATTGCCTCCGAAGGTCCTCTGCTATCATTTGTGTCAGCGGAGGTGGTGATATCACAGCCCTAAAAAAATTGGCAGATGGAAATCTACCTCACTTGCTGAGCTATATAGACGATAATTCAAACAATAAGTTGGAAAGAAGGAACGAAATTTTAAAAGAAATAACTAAAAATGATAAGTCATTCACTATAAGAAGCTCCAACAGTATAAATAGCTCTGAAACAAGTACTACCATCACTAAACATTCTAACGGAGAATGTAACTCCAGGAATCAATTTCAACAGTAGTTTCAATAATGTTACTTACTATCAATTATAATGTAAATAAAAGTTGTAGATTAAGCATTGTATTCTACTCGCGCATAATGGCCATTACCCACTCAGATGATCACAGCACTCGCCTTCGGCTCGTACTGCGATTTTCATCTTCGTGGGCAATAACCATCATTATGCGCTTGTTGAATAATATACTATCATCATGACCAAGTGAGTGTGTATCACTCGATATTTAGAACATTTGAAAAAGTGTGGTGTGGTGTAAATATCCAATATGAGAATTTTGAAAGTATAGTCGATTGTCGTTAATTTACTTTTTATATTTTGGTTGTGTCGAAATAGCCTCTATTTTGATACGCATTTTTTATCATTCGGAGATTGGTACATTCGAACTGTCAAATGAAAGTCAGAAGAGTTAAGACCAGTTTACTTCTGAGCGACTTGGATTTGGTGATATTAGCAGTGAACAACTCAAAGTTTTAATTGGTAAATTTCAATTCAGAGTGTAATTTGATTTGAATTGACCAATAAAAACAATAACTACATTGAATTTTTCACCGCTGGTATTGCAATAATCAAAATTGCTCAACTGTAAACTGGGCTTTACGCTTGTGCGTCAGATTTTAATTATTTCAATGTCATCATTGTTACCAATCGAATATGTTCCTATTATTAATCGATATTAAATCAATATTTTTCTTCAAATCAATTCAAAATAGAAAAATTGCATATGACACACATTTTATAAGACACGTTGTCGCACTTGTTCACTTTGAGCACTCCTCGCTTCGCTCGTCGTACTCCAAACATCGCGTACGACAAAATAGCGTCTTATAAAACTTGTATCATGATATACTATTTCTTACGACCCCGTATGAAAACGTCATACGTCACACTGTTTTGTTATTTGGAAAGTAGCTCATATCATCATGTTATTTAAAAGAAAAAAGCACACGTGTTGAAATGAAAAATATCACACGCTCGCCTGAATTGATAGACATTGGTACTGGTTGGTTGGTTGGTACTCACTGCCAATATAAATGAATTCTCAAATCAAATTCATGGGAGAGAGTCTTGGTCTTGGTATCGAAAGTCAAGTCTTTGTCTTGAGTAGATTCATTGGCCACGTTTATACCGTCTTTTGGTATATCAACCAAATACACTTGGTCATGTTGGTGTAAACAGAACATTTGGTCAGGTACTCAGCTTGGTTTGGTACCGAACATTTTTGCGTACCAGACTAAAATAGTTAGGTGATCAAGATGGTGTAAACACCTTCTGGCGTTCTGAACTAACAGTACCCTCTAGTATCCATTTGGGCCATTTGATGAGTTCCAATGAAAATTTCATTAATTAATTTTCAACCAATTAGAAGGCTCCTTTTTGTATACGTTGCTTATAGCAATGGGCGATTACCGTGATTATTCCATTTATGCTAAAATACACGTTTTTGATTGGTTGAAATGATTGTGTTGATAAGCAATAACACCATGTTTTCGATTTTGTATTTCGGCTCCTGATTGGCTATTGGATACCTACATGCTGTGTTTTCGTTTCTGTATTTCACTTTCTGATTCGTAGGTAGTAGGGTAGTTTAATTAAACAATGACTTACCAGTTGCAATCTGTCATATTATTTTGCGATTTCCTGGTAAATAAATGAATACCACTACACCAAATTTTCGTTTCGATAAACACACACTATTGATATGTATCCACTTCATTTTCCACAAATTCTAGACAGCATAGAATTAATCTAATGTAACCTAACCACACAAATTGTGACAACAATCATAATGAAATTAGTTTAGTAATACCTAGTGCTTGTAATCTTGCCTACATCATACAATGGCATAAATGTATTGTTGGTTGCATAACGAATCTTCTTATGTCGAACCACAATGCATAATCAAAATAACTAATTCCATAAACTGTACGTTTAATATTTATATAAACAATAAATAGGACATCGTCAAAATGGCTTTGATTTTATTCATGAAATAATCTGAACAAATACAACTTGTGTTATTGATAATTATTGAAAATTCCTTCTCTTTTTCGAAACAAATCATGTTGCTTAGCGCTCGTGTAGTTTTCCAAAGCAACATGATTTGTTTATCAAAATCGAAGGAAATTTTGTTTCGAAAATCATCAATACAATTGTTTTATTACATGCAATAATTTTGTTAGTTCCTATTGACGGAATTAATAAGTGGTAATTTTTCTGTCAAAAACGAAGCGCCTTATATTTATTGACAAACGTCACTCAGAATTAAATCTAGGTAGACATGTGATATTACATGTTATGATTGAAAACGGATTACTGTTTTACTCGTCTTCCACTCGGGATAATTTTCTATCAACAACAAAAACATTCGTGACCTTGAAAAAAATTATCGGTAATAATTCTGCTGCTAGGGAGATTGAAGTGACAATATTTCGCATAAAATATTCCAGATTGACATTTAACAATGGACGTTTCATCGCCAGTTAGTAGTTGGAAACCTGTTCCACGGACTCCAAAGTTCTGTGGTACTAATAACCATAAGATAACTAAACATACCGAATGAAAACCAAGCTGTCCACTGATGGAATAAGTTTGTAAATAGGCATCAACTTATTCCTTTGGTCTGAATTTGGTATGATCAATTTGGTCAGAGTACCAAATTTACGCGCGGTATAAACGTGGCCAATAAGTCTTGTTCTTCATCTTGGTTTTGTATCAAGACCAAGACTAGTCTCTTGATGATCTCGCGAAGCCCTACTTATAAATAAACAATGGTCCATTCATCTGTGTTTGCTATATGTGTACCTGTGTTGGACGATATAAACGTTACATCCCCATCATAAACGTCTTCAACGCGGTTTCCACCCGACACCAACAACATCCCCAAAGGTGAATGGGGGGGCTGCCTCCCCGGCATCAGGCATCACATGGGGGTGAGGGGGGTAAGGGGGGCACCAGGGATCGGGGGCGAGCTGAGTTAGATGTCAATCCCTCTGGCATTAGTTCAAAGCAACGACACCACACAGGGGAAATACGCTCGCCGACGTCGAAGAGAGATGAAATTGGCGCGTTAACATCTTGTTATTGTGGCTCAGGAGAAATTCAAATGCTAACGCCTTTCAATATTAATCATGGCCGCGTCTGGGAATCCGTATATCCGTATTGTCGGCGGTCGCTCGGTATCGAAACGGTGTGAATAAAACGGTGGGCCGGATGGAGAGATGGAGTCGTTTGGGGTTATTACCTACTTCTTCGAAAAGATACGCGGTTTCTAGTTATATTTGAACATGTAGAAACATCGGGGTAGCTACCGGGAGTAAATTATTATTTTATAGTCCGGTGTTAGTAGCGTAAAGTGGAACCATAGCGCACCAGGACTACATTATCGCTTGCCGGGCGCTAGTAATCTTTCATATCGATAGAAATCTATGTTACGATGGTTTTAATTGATCCAAAATCAAAATATATCTGTTTTGAATTATACAGGAGTTGTTATTACGAGTACAATAGGTATACTCCTACTAATCATTCATGCATAATTAATTTCAACATCACCTATTTATTCCTATTTCGAATAATCAATAACAGAGTTGCGTTGGAAAAGGTTGATTTACTTCTTCCCAATTTCCTATAGAACAATAACAAATTTAAGGAAGTTCAGAAAATTAGTTAAAGGAGTACTTCTGCAAAAAGCCTACTATGACTTGAAGGAATATTACAATGATGATTTTTGACGCTCATCATTTCCATTGCTTACTTATTTATTTATTTATTTTAGTGTTCTGTAATGTGTTTTATACAATATCTTTAACTCTGTGACGATTGTTCATAATTATTCAATGTCTTCAATATTTTTGATAAATGACTTCACAAAGTTGCACTTGCTTTGTCAATAAGGATTGTTTTCTTGGACAATAAAGCATATATTGATTGATTGATTGATTGATTGATTCATTTTGTTCCCGATGTGACCTAAATATACAGCCAATTGAGAGGTATTTACGATGAAACATGAAATGAATGTCGGTCGTGCATAAAATGTATGCATTTTGGGCCTTACTTGCTTTTATGCAGGCGTGTTAATTGCCGTCGCTACTCGGGCGATTCTTTATACGCTGCGGTCCATTAAAGCCTATCTTACTCCCTTGATCATTGTCAACGAATAAGATACATATCACACAAGTTTATCACAGTAATACAAATATTATTCATCGAACTCCGGAATCTTTTGAAGTTTTCCATATCTCTCAGTTCCATCGTTAAATGGTTATACCGAGTGATTCAAAATCGAGGGCCACCAATGAGATCTCAGAAGCTGTAATGGATACTTTTACATAGTAAAATTGGGACAAACTTGTTCATCTATGTGACTTAGAATATACCGTCGAGAAAATATCGAAATTCTTAGTATTTCGAGAATCGTTGAATAATCATTTCAATCATACGCCCAATGATTACGTACGGAACCATTGATGGTGGCAGGGCACAGTATCCGGCAGAGCAAAAACCCAATTGGATAGGGTACAAAGACTTGCCTGTCTAGCGACAACGAGTGCAATGAGGACGGCACCCACAAGAGCACTGGAGACACTCTTAGGATTACCTCCTCTGCATCCCTTCATATAACACGAGGCACTTAAAGCTCGATTAAGAAGCTTCAACCAATGGAGGAGCGAGGGGATGTATAGTCATTCTCGATTATGGAATCAGAGGGTGGGAGAATGTACACTACTTGAGTTGACACACCTGTCATAAAAAGGCCACAGTCTGTCATCTTCGCCGGTGTATACGGGCACTCCCAAAAAGTGGAACTATACTACCCTTTAGGGAATTTTGCCACAGTATTTCAAACAGAAATCTTCGCCATACTCGTCTGAGTGCGAGAAAACATAAACAGAGGCTATCATGGCCAACAAATCACGATAAAGGCCCTTACACTCGCCCTAACATCATACAGAGTTATTATGCGGCTAGTGTCGGAATGCATTGATGATTTGAAAAGGCTACAGCTAAAGCCAATAAAGTGAAACGACTTTGGGTTCTCGGTCATACCGAAGTACCCGGAAACCAAAGGGCCGATTATCTGGCCAGACGAGATTCGAGTGGCTCAGCGATCGGACCAGAACCAATCCTAGGAGTTTCTAGATCATGGAGTATCTCAACCATGGAGATAATTCTAGAAGCAAAATTTCAGAAAGCATGAGACAATCTAAACTCCACATTAAAGGCCCCTCTAGTAGAGGGACCAAAGCCTTGCTCACACTTAGCAGAAAGGAGATCAGAATAGTGGTAGGGTTTCTCACGGGACACTTCCACCTTAACAAACACCTAAACACTATGGGCATCACTGACGATACCGAATGCAGGTGGTGCTTGAAGGATGAGAAGTCAGCTAACCACATCCTCACGGAGTGCCCGCAGCAGTGTCGGTAATACGGGAAGAGCATCTCAGAAGCATTATCTTGGACCCGAAGAGTGCGAGAAGGGTATCGGTCACAAGGATAGCCAAATTTGCTCATGATATAGGTCACCTCAAAGACTAAACCATGCTTATGGTTCTGACCGCCCTCAAACCGACACCCTCAAACCGACAATCATCATCTTTCGATCATTTCAATTTTCCTTCTGGCATTATTCAATACGAAATATCGCAATACATAGAAACTTTTTTTCTGCTATGTGATGGTCTTTTCAGATTCACCATCCGACGTTCTAACTTAGTCGAATGAATGAGACAATGATATTTCGCTGCGTTCATTACACAGGGAAATATACTCGCATTCAATGCGAAGTAGATGATATAGTTTACTTATCAAAAATATCATAATCTACCTCTATATCAATTATCATAATGATCGAAATGTCATAATAATACAAACTATTCAATGAAAGTGACAACTGCACATAATGTATTTATGTTTTGGGTGATGGAGAACTTGTAAAAAAAATGGCTAGACAGCCAAAAGCGCAAAGTGATCAAATGCCGCTCGAAAAAGACAGTTCGAGAGCGGCAAGACACTGCGCTAGAAAATACACACATATTCATATCATAATTCATACTTTTCCTCGATTTCTCTGGTAGGAGTTTCAAATTTACAATGTTCGCACTTTCTGCTACATCAGGAGATATGTTAGATAATTCACTCTCACTATTATTTTCCATCATGCAACAATGATGGATGCGAGCGCAAATATGCTGTTACTTAATGACATTATTTCCGCGCACGAGCGGCAATGCTGTCACTAAATGACATTATTTCTGCGCACGAGCGGCAATGCTGTTACTTAAACCTCGAAACAACTAGTTATACTATATTATGCTCAAGTAGAGTCTCGCTTGAGATATGGTCTCCCATTTTGGGGAAAGTCGTCTTTGGCTACTGACGTGTTTACAGCACAAAAAAATATTGTGAGGATTATTGCTGGTATCTCCCAACTTAGTTCCTGTAAACCTTCGTTTGGAGAATACAAGATTTTGTCACTGGTATGTCTATTTATTTTTGAAGTGTCTGTTTATGTATTTAAAAATAGAAAATTATTCCTGACCAATAATTGCATACGAGAAAAATCAACTTTACAGGATACAAATTTTTACATTCCATTCTGTAAATATAATGTGACACAAAATACACCTAAATATTTGGGACCAAAAATCTTCAATCTGTTGCCTGAAGAATTAAAAACTATTCAGTCCGAGGGACTTTTGAAAACAAATCTCAAAAAATACCTACTTGACAAATGTTTTTATGTTTTAACGGACTTCATGACTTAAACAGTGTATTTGTAAATTTATCGTTCTGTATTTCGTATCGGCTGTTTTTCTTTTATTTTTTTGATTTATTGTCAGATGCTCTTTTCAAGGTATTTTCAATGTTGTATCACCTAATTGTATATTAGTTGTAAGTTTTTTTTTGACAATTTCTATACGATGCTGAAATGTATTGTCTATGAAAATAAAGGATCTATCTATCTATTAATGACATTATTTCTGCGCACGAGCGGCAATGCTGTCACTTAATGACACTCCTCTGATAACGTTAACTTTGTGTTGAGATTTGAAAGCGACAAAGGTTACTTCGTTAACCGTTTGTAGAAACAAGCCTTTTCAAATAAAGAATGTCAAAACAATCACAACATTGAGCATATGGTCGATTCAGTTAGAAATCGTGAATCAGAAAGAAATGGAAAATAGATACGTATTTTACTCATGTCACGGATTGATAATTAGACCTCAATCAAGAGTTTCCAAGTCATTGATGATTCGATATATAATGAATTTCAATATTTTGTTTGAATTGACGAAGCTCTTAGGAAGAAACAGTTTAAGGTGAAGAACTAGGATTTGCTAGAATTCTCGAATTGTGCAATAAGATTTTTTTTGTTTTTCCCGAAGTCCATTTTCCAACAATCTTTCTGGAGTTTGGAATTCCCCCGATTATGTTGATTATCGGTGGGGTATAGTTTGCGGTAAACGGCATCATAATAGCAACGCCTTTCTGCAGCGTCACGTTCGCCAGCGGTAGCTAGCTACTAGCTAGTATCGGTGGCTCGTCTTTCCGGTAATTTAGTGAAACAAGTAGCGGATGAAACGAGAGTAAATAATGCTCGCGCGCCCCTCCATGCCTCGAACGATGGAAGCAGTGGCGTCGACTCGGGTACTAAATATATATATATATATATATATATAGAAAGAAAGATATTGTGTTTGAACACAGAGCTAGGGTATGAAGTGAAAGGTTGTAGGTTGATTCCGTTTCGTGTGTGGATTGCCAACTGGTGCAATACAGATCTGTTTCGGCTCGCCAAGCCTCATCAGTTGCACTAGGCCAGTCGACAATCCACCCACGACACGCTCACTATTTGAAAACCACAATGTAGTCTTAAACAGTGAGGAATACGGATTTTTGGTACAGTGCCACCTACTAGCACTAACAGAACGTGCTTTCCGGGTGGATTGTCGACTGGCCTAGTGCAACTGATGAGGCTTGGCGAGCCGAAACATATCTGTATTGCACCAGTTGGCAATCCACACACGAAACGGAATCAACCTACAACCTTTCACTTCATACCCTAGCTCTGTGTTCAAACACAATATCTTTCTTTCTATTTTCTCTGTCCTGTGGTTAACCACACTATCAAGGTGCAATCGGGTGACGTAGGTGTAGAAACAGAGACATCTGTACTCCTGCGTCGTTACCCGGAAAGCACGTATATATATATATATATATATATATATATATATATATATGTAGTGAAAGGTTGTAGGTTGATTCCGTTTCGTGTGTGGATTGCCAACTGGTGCAATATAGATCTGTTTCGGCTCGCCAAGTCTCATCAGTTGCACTAGGCCAGTCGACAATCCACCCACGACACGCTCACTATTTGAAAACCACAATGTAGTCTTAAACAGTGAGGAATACGGATTTTTGGTACAGTGCCACCTACTAGCACTAACAGAACGTGCTTTCCGGGTAACGACGCAGGAGTACAGATGTCTCTGTTTCTACACCTACGTCACCCGATTGCACCTTGATAGTGTGGTTAACCACAGGACAGAGAAAATAGAAAGAAAGATATTGTGTTTGAACACAGAGCTAGGGTATGAAGTGAAAGGTTGTAGGTTGATTCCGTTTCGTGTGTGGATTGCCAACTGGTGCAATACAGATATGTTTCGGCTCGCCAAGCCTCATCAGTTGCACTAGGCCAGTCGACAATCCACCCGGAAAGCACGTTCTGTTAGTGCTAGTAGGTGGCACTGTACCAAAAATCCGTATTCCTCACTGTTTAAGACTACATTGTGGTTTTCAAATAGTGAGCGTGTCGTGGGTGGATTGTCGACTGGCCTAGTGCAACTGATGAGGCTTGGCGAGCCGAAACAGATCTGTATTGCACCAGTTGGCAATCCACACACGAAACGGAATCAACCTACAACCTTTCACTTCATACCCTAGCTCTGTGTTCAAACACAATATCTTTCTTTCTATATATATATATATATATATTTAGTACCCGAGTCGACGCCACTGCTTCCATCGTTCGAGGCATGGAGGGGCGCGCGAGCATTATTTACTCTCGTTTCATCCGCTACTTGTTTCACTAAATTACCGGAAAGACGAGCCACCGATACTAGCTAGTAGCTAGCTACCGCTGGCGAACGTGACGCTGCAGAAAGGCGTTGCTATTATGATGCCGTTTACCGCAAACTATACCCCACCGATAATCAACATAATCGGGGGAATTCCAAACTCCAGAAAGATTGTTGGAAAATGGACTTCGGGAAAAACAAAAAAAATCTTATTGCACAATTCGAGAATTCTAGCAAATCCTAGTTCTTCACCTTAAACTGTTTCTTCCTAAGAGCTTCGTCAATTCAAACAAAATATTGAAATTCATTATATATCGAATCATCAATGACTTGGAAACTCTTGATTGAGGTCTAATTATCAATCCGTGACATGAGTAAAATACGTATCTATTTTCCATTTCTTTCTGATTCACGATTTCTAACTGAATCGACCATATGCTCAATGTTGTGATTGTTTTGACATTCTTTATTTGAAAAGGCTTGTTTCTACAAACGGTTAACGAAGTAACCTTTGTCGCTTTCAAATCTCAACACAAAGTTAACGTTATCAGAGGAGTGTCATTAAGTGACAGCATTGCCGCTCGTGCGCAGAAATAATGTCATTAATAGATAGATAGATCCTTTATTTTCATAGACAATACATTTCAGCATCGTATAGAAATTGTCAAAAAAAAACTTACAACTAATATACAATTAGGTGATACAACATTGAAAATACCTTGAAAAGAGCATCTGACAATAAATCAAAAAAATAAAAGAAAAACAGCCGATACGAAATACAGAACGATAAATTTACAAATACACTGTTTAAGTCATGAAGTCCGTTAAAACATAAAAACATTTGTCAAGTAGGTATTTTTTGAGATTTGTTTTCAAAAGTCCCTCGGACTGAATAGTTTTTAATTCTTCAGGCAACAGATTGAAGATTTTTGGTCCCAAATATTTAGGTGTATTTTGTGTCACATTATATTTACAGAATGGAATGTAAAAATTTGTATCCTGTAAAGTTGATTTTTCTCGTATGCAATTATTGGTCAGGAATAATTTTCTATTTTTAAATACATAAACAGACACTTCAAAAATAAATAGACATACCAGTGACAAAATCTTGTATTCTCCAAACGAAGGTTTACAGGAACTAAGTTGGGAGATACCAGCAATAATCCTCACAATATTTTTTTGTGCTGTAAACACGTCAGTAGCCAAAGACGACTTTCCCCAAAATGGGAGACCATATCTCAAGCGAGACTCTACTTGAGCATAATATAGTATAACTAGTTGTTTCGAGGTTTAAGTAACAGCATTGCCGCTCGTGCGCAGAAATAATGTCATTTAGTGACAGCATTGCCGCTCGTGCGCGGAAATAATGTCATTAAGTAACAGCATATTTGCGCTCGCATCCATCATTGTTGCATGATGGAAAATAATAGTGAGAGTGAATTATCTAACATATCTCCTGATGTAGCAGAAAGTGCGAACATTGTAAATTTGAAACTCCTACCAGAGAAATCGAGGAAAAGTATGAATTATGATATGAATATGTGTGTATTTTCTAGCGCAGTGTCTTGCCGCTCTCGAACTGTCTTTTTCGAGCGGCATTTGATCACTTTGCGCTTTTGGCTGTCTAGCCATTTTTTTTACAAGTTCTCCATCACCCAAAACATAAATACATTATGTGCAGTTGTCACTTTCATTGAATAGTTTGTATTATTATGACATTTCGATCATTATGATAATTGATATAGAGGTAGATTATGATATTTTTGATAAGTAAACTATATCATCTACTTCGCATTGAATGCGAGTATATTTCCCTGTGTAATGAACGCAGCGAAATATCATTGTCTCATTCATTCGACTAAGTTAGAACGTCGGATGGTGAATCTGAAAAGACCATCACATAGCAGAAAAAAAGTTTCTATGTATTGCGATATTTCGTATTGAATAATGCCAGAAGGAAAATTGAAATGATCGAAAGATGATGATTGTCGGTTTGAGGGTGTCGGTTTGAGGGCGGTCAGAACCATAAGCATGGTTTAGTCTTTGAGGTGACCTATATCATGAGCAAATTTGGCTATCCTTGTGACCGATACCCTTCTCGCACTCTTCGGGTCCAAGATAATGCTTCTGAGATGCTCTTCCCGTATTACCGACACTGCTGCGGGCACTCCGTGAGGATGTGGTTAGCTGACTTCTCATCCTTCAAGCACCACCTGCATTCGGTATCGTCAGTGATGCCCATAGTGTTTAGGTGTTTGTTAAGGTGGAAGTGTCCCGTGAGAAACCCTACCACTATTCTGATCTCCTTTCTGCTAAGTGTGAGCAAGGCTTTGGTCCCTCTACTAGAGGGGCCTTTAATGTGGAGTTTAGATTGTCTCATGCTTTCTGAAATTTTGCTTCTAGAATTATCTCCATGGTTGAGATACTCCATGATCTAGAAACTCCTAGGATTGGTTCTGGTCCGATCGCTGAGCCACTCGAATCTCGTCTGGCCAGATAATCGGCCCTTTGGTTTCCGGGTACTTCGGTATGACCGAGAACCCAAAGAAACAGAGACATCTGTACTCCTGCGTCGTTACCCGGAAAGCACGTTCTGTTAGTGCTAGTAGGTGGCACTGTACCAAAAATCCGTATTCCTCACTGTTTAAGACTACATTGTGGTTTTCAAATAGTGAGCGTGTCGTGGGTGGATTGTCGACTGGCCTAGTGCAACTGATGAGACTTGGCGAGCCGAAACAGATCTATATTGCACCAGTTGGCAATCCACACACGAAACGGAATCAACCTACAACCTTTCACTACATATATATATATATATATATATATATATATATCATATAGGGTCAGTAACAATCGATGATTTGTTAGACGTTTATGGAGAATGGTACATAGGATCATTCTGATAATTTGGTTACTCATGTAGCGGCTCTTGGTCTATCGATCTAAAATATTTTCATCGCTGCGACGTTGCTGGTTCTATCGAAAATAAGCAACAACTTTGTTATTTCAAATAGCACTCCCTGTTTTTCGTCTACTTGGGGACTTGGGGTCTAGCGAGAATGATTACAGAGATATAGGATGTGAAACATCGAAATACAGGGTAGTTCAGAATATTGAGTTTTGAAAGATACAATGTTCGTGTTAAAGTTGAAGCGTCGGACTTTCATTGTCTGAAGAAATTCAATCCTGAAAAGCGATGTTGAATGATTTAGAAAAAGAGGAATGAATGACTTCTGAGAGTTGGAGAGAAATATTTAGTGATTTCAAATAACATAACCGCGAAAGAATTGAGCAAAGAGGAAAATATGAATGAAAAAATATTGAAAGTCATAACTTATGTCCCTAGTTGCCGAAACAATCCTCAGAAGCCCTGGGACAATTGGGAAATCTACAGTTTATATGAGTGGAATCCAAACCACTTTATTGTATAGGCTGGATGGAACTTTATGATATGAATATTATACAGAGCAGAGTTATCCAAATCGATATTGACTATAGGAATCATTCAACCTTCTGACATTTCATATACCTATTCACGTATACTCGAAGTTTGTCAGTTCTTATATGGACTAGACGGACTCAGATCGGCCACGTTTTTTTTTGTCTGGCTCGAGACTTATTTCTATAGAATGGCGTAGTTTTGGAACTCATTATCTGATGGGTCTTTTCTTATTCTCATAACCCTCCATACTCGCGAGTGAAAATTCAATACCAATAATACCTACTCCATATAACTTTATTATTATTTCAGCACAGAAACTTCAGTATGTATACCAAATTCTAGCACGAAGAGATCAAAAGTAATATCAGTTCATCTAGGTATAATTCAAAGTGTGACTAGAGTAATGTTAGTCAACCAACCTCATAGGTTTGTTTGAATATTATAATGACAACTGACAAATAATGAAAATCTGTGTCTGCATTTGTAAAACATGTAGGGTAGATGAAGATCATCTTCAATGTGATATTGAACAATAAATAATACCATCTCACATATGATAAATCTGCTTAGTTATTCACCTAGAATGAAGATTGTAGCAATGCAGCCTCTCAAGCAACTCGAACTATCAGATCTTTTGATCTATTCGAAACCCAGGATTCCGAGAATTCGTACAAAGTGCATCGATTTCCTGGGAGCTAATCACCTGTCAACGAAGCGTTTCGAGAAGGCCCCTTCTAGGAACTTGAGCCTCTTGCAGGAAAGCGCTGTGCAAACGCAAAGCAAAATGTTTTGTAGTTTCAGCGAAGTTCTTGTAGTGGTAACTATAACTCTCTGAGCTTACTAGCTTTTTGGCTATTCATCCCAGTGAGATTTCATTCATCAACTGTTTCTCAACGTCGATACTCTTCCAGGTGGGTTTTGGAGAGTCCACAGAAGGTTTTGAGCTGGCAAGACAATCTTATTCTTCGTTGCCTCTAACTTCCTAGTGACCTAGAACCCACATCAAACTGACCTGGTGTTTGTTGCCAACACAATATCTAACTATAATATGTATGTGTGATCAAAGATTTACAATATCAATAATTAACTATTTTAGTCGTATACATATTTATACTGTTCTGAGAGTTATTGAAAATGTTAGTGTTGAATGATTCTGATAAATATTCATGAAAACGATGTTGCTATAGAAGAAGAGGATAATGTTTGAGATTAGGAGATAATTATTAGATGATTTCAAAAAATATCAAGCGAATAAAGACCGGACATGAAAAAAGATAGAGATTGAATCAGATAATCACTCTTCAAAGTGGTTTGGTGGGGTTGGCAGTCGTGATGCGTGAAAGGATGTATGTGACAGTTGCAAAAACCAAAGGAAAATGCTCCCTTTAAATCCCTCAAAATATCTGTCTAGTTTTCGGAACGTCACCTCATCTGAAGCAAAGAAGAAAATGCAGGCGACATTGACCATAAAATCCTCAGCAGCGCCAGCAACTCCACTGCCTTGGCGTCTTTTCTTCCTCCTGCATTATTTCGCTAACAGATCTAATCTGAACGACTGCACCTCTGAGTTATTCGACGTTCCACGTTCAACTTGTCCTTTCGGATCCACGGCCGACTTTGTTTATTTTCTCATATCGTATCCCGAAGTTCACCGAGCAGAGACATTTTCCTTAGCAGGGGAGAGAGTGTTGCATTCGGAAGAGTTTCATTCAAGAAAATATTCGATGATCAGTTTCTCCAGGTGTGGTGGAGCTAAAGTGACAGCATGGAAAAGTTGGTGATGAAGAAATCATCCTACGTTTATTTCCATGGCTATGACATAAGAATTGAAACCTCATTGATTAGCGGAGGGGATGAGCTCAAACATCTTGGCATGATTATGGATCGACAAAGAAATATTTATAGATGTTCATAATGCCTGATTCGATGCTTATTATTTTCGATTCCATGACACTTATAACCTCGATTGCTGCTCAACAGTAGTTACTAGGTACTATATAGGGTGTATCATGACATGGAACGTACCTTCTCCATCAAGGAATGATGAAGCGTCTCAAGAAAATGAAAAATGTTTCTATTAATTCATGTCCAACACTCTCTCGTTTCCGAGTTAATGGGAGTATTTCAAAATATTTTCAATTCTTTCCTCATAGCTTCTGCAGTTAACAGGATATTCAAGTCACATTTGGAGTACTGGTAACGCTTCAGTTTTTACATCATTGGTCATGCCGACTGGTTTTGAGAATCTACAGGGGAAAATTTGTTCAGGGGTCTCACTCCATTTTTTCACCTCGAACTTTTTTATGATTCATTTGTTCTCCTGTAGTTTTTCGGTGTCTGCCAAAAATTAAAAATAATTTTCTGAGATTAATGTTCAACTTTTAGCTATGCATGAAAGGAAATGAAAACTTATGTCAGTCTCATTGGTTTCGAGTAACATTTTTCACCATAGAAGTTCTACACCATACTTGGTTTGAAAACTGCAGATGCTGTAGAAAAAAAAAAACAAAAAAATGTCTTTAAATTTCAACACCCTGTAACTCGGAAACGACATATGTTTATTATATTCTCGAGATCAGCCTCACCCATATTATGAAACACCTCACTACTGAATCAAAATAAACTGAGTGGACTCAGAAAATTTACAAAATTACAAATACTAGCATGTCCAGGGTACACTCCCACTACAAGAATGCTCACTTATTCGATCTGTGGTATCGTGGTATCAACATTGAAAATGTAAAAAAATACATTTATCAATTTTTTTTCGCAGTGGTTTGAGTATAATAATTTTCTGAAACTTTCTTGATAAGCCCAAGCTATTTCTGAAGGTTATCACATTTTGGCACAGAAAATATGACATTTCTGAGAAAAATTGCAAAATAGGTGAGGCGCAGACAACATAATTATACGTTTTAATTTACAGATTTGTATTTTTGGAATATCCTGTAACAACGACATCTTATTGTGATTTACTTAACCCCTTTTGAATGTATCGTCAAAAAATAAGACTCAAATAAAGACATTGATTCAACACCCTGTATCTCGACAGACGTTCAAAAATGTACATCTGCCTCCCCTGCTATCGTTTCCTGCTCGCTGCTTAGCTGTGTTCCCTTTTTTTCTTGGTCTTATCGGCGATTTTTTTCTTTTCAGGAGCTGCGGCCAGTAGTATTCGTTGTCGGACATGCAGATAATCGGACTTCATGACGCTAGCCGTTTTGCCTTCAATTAGAGTCGGCAATTATACGGGGTGGAATTCAGGTGTTGTATTCGTCGGAGTTTGCTCCGAAATCCATTTGATTGAAATTACTCCCAAGTTTTTTACTGTGTTTTGTTTCCTCCCAGATAGTGCACCTTCACATTATACTCACTCGTCCAGTTCGGGAATACCTCTATCAAATATTCCGGGGACCTATCAAGTCGCTTTAGTAAGATTGCCAGATTAAACCCAATCGAGTTATATACATTTTTGCACGATTGATAATTTTTGACTGCTTACCGTGACAGATTTTACGTCCGTAGGTGACATTTACTAGCAACTCGACGTTAAGTAATCCAACTCGACGTTAAGTAATCCAACTCGACGTTAAGTAATCCAACTCGACGGTAAGTACTCCAACTCGACGGTAAGTAATTCACTTACCGTCGAGTTAAAAAATCTCTCAATTTTAATTTATTTTTTGAATGAATAAAGAAAACTAACGAATTATTTATTAATATTGAAACTTATGGTACAATTTGTTATAGTTATTTATGTATTAAGGGAATTATGAGGGCCTTAATTACCGATGGCAAAGTTTGCGTCCCGAGGGCCTCTGGCCCGAGGGACAGCAATCGCCAGAGGTTATTAAGGCTCTATAATTCCCGTGGTACATAGATAATTTTATTTTTGACCGATTTTCATAACAATATGTCCATATTTAGAACGCAATAAATGTTTAAATTCATAACCTTTCTGGTATATTTGAATTAGGTAGCGTTGATTGTAGCATTGTTGGTTGTTGCTAGGTTGTCGCTATGTTACATGTTTATAAGCAAACTTTCTTTATCAATCAATGTTTTTCCTCTGGCCCGAGGGACAGCAATTGCCAGAGGTTATTAAGGCTCTATGATTCCCGTGGTACATAGATAATTTTATTTTTGACCGATTTTCATAACAATATGTCCATATTTAGAACGCAATAAATGTTTAAATTCATAACCTTTCTGGTATATTTGAATTAGGTAGCGTTGATTGTAGCATTGTTGGTTGTTGCTAGGTTGTCGCTATGTTACATGTTTATAAGCAAACTTTCTTTATCAATCAATGTTTTTCCGTTAAAAACGTGTTTATTTTTTACCACAAATCGACGATCTTTTTCTGATATAATGGAGGATATTGTAAAAAAAGCGGAAAAAGCAAGACAATCATTACTTCCATCGAAAAGTGAAGCCCTATATCAAAAAGAATACAACTTATATCAGAAGTGGCTGACACAGAGAAATTTTATGTCAAAAGATGCCAACGAAACTGTCTTTCTGGCATATTACATTATTATATCATTATATTATGTACATTTATTATTTGTAATGACGTGAATAAGGAAAATATGTCTTAGTTTTCATTACATATAAACGTTTATAAGCATTTCTTGTATCATTTTCACCTGTAAAAGGTAAGAGGGAGTTTTTGAACCATAATATCCCAAGGGAGTTATGACCCTCATTATAGATATCGTAACTATGACGATATAAGCTCATAATGTCACTGTCAGAAATAAAATTATTTAATGAAATCCCACTTGTTTGGGCTGTGGTTTCACTTCTAACAGAAACTCCTGCAGAATCGCATACATTAGTAGTATTACTAGTATTGCACAATATTTTTTCGGCAAAATCTATTTTATTTTGAAGAGAATCTTCTACATAGCTTTCTGCCACTGTCGATGAACGCCAACCTCCATGACGCTTTAATCCGAGGACATCAACACCTTTATTAGCCAAAAGCGTTGCTGATGTCCTCCTGAACGAATGGCCAGTATAGTTCTCGGGATTAGGCAAATTTAAGAATTTGGCAATTCGAGAAGGCCAGCCCCCGATTGTCCCTTCCCCTATTACTTGAGCACAACATTTTCCTTTGGCGTATCCTAAGAACAAATGATTTGATTTTACTGGTAATGGACGAAGTTTTATATACTTTTGCAGAATTTCTAAATATGGAATTTTATCGTCTGGTTTATTAACGACTGTAAAATTACGCTGGATCTACAAATTATGAAAAAATCTTCATTAGAGTATTTCTTTAACCTAAACTAGCTTACATTGACTTGTGAATTATAAATTCTTCATCCGGTGCTTCCCTCAGAAATTTTTCAAATTGCTCCCGTGTAAAAATGCTCGCTTTCTTAGGCCTATAGCCAACATTTTTTCTCTTCAAATACGCGATCAAAGTTGAAAACTTGGAAATATCAATGCAATCATAAAGAAAAACGGTGGATTTAATCATTGAATATTCTGACCAGAGGCTTCCAGGAGCTTTCAACTGCATATGGCTTTGAACGAAATATGCCAATAGAGTCTTTTCATCGGTTCTTAAATTCTTGCCTTCTCCCATTTTTTAAAACTTTGGTAGGTATTTTGATAACGGATTTCAGATTTTTCGGGAATAATTGCTGAACACTCTTCTTCCCAAGCCCGTTCAATTTCTTCAAATTCACTTTCGCTCATATTTTAATTTATAATAATCAAAATTGTACTTTAAATTATTGACAACTGAATAAAAACTCAATTCTCCATTGTTGTTATGCACCCTAGTTACTACCTAACAACCAAAGTATCTATCTTGAAAAAATGAATGAAACTAGTCAATATGACGAAAATGTTTAATTTTATAATTTATAATGGTATCAATCGTGCAAAAAACGTTATAAGCATGTCGAACGTTATGGGTAACCGATCTCAGACAATAATTGGAGTCGTCGCTCCGCTCCTCCTCCAAACAATTGTCTTTGATCGGTATAAAACTGTTACCGTTCTCCATTCTTAATATACTATTCATATTGGAGACACATGATATTCACGAGGTTGATTGCAATTGATTTCACAAGTGAATTGGATATCAGTTTGGAGTCATAACACCCAGGTCTCTTATATTATCTACTGTTATTATCTGGTCATTTCCCATATGTAATAATTGGATTTTGGTTCAGTGAGGTGAATAATATATCTGTGAATTCAAGTATAGGCTGATGGATAAAGTGCAATATACTATCACTTTGTATTCCTGACATTTTTTTTTTCAAAGGTGGTTGAAATTATTTATGGGTCGAATTCCTCCTATGATAGTGTGGGACTCCCTGATCTCAGTCAGGTCTACCCACTAAAAACTCCACCCCCTTCGTAGGCTCGTCAGACCGAAGTCTCAGATAACACTTAGGCCTAATGGCCCATTGTATCTTCCTTCCTGACAGTCTTATTATTATTTCATATAATGCAGGTAGAATTTCCGATCACCTGCATGGACTGCATGTGAAGAGAATTTGCAATGTTCCAATCATAAAGTTATGCTATTAATGTAAGATGAAGAATCATGGGCCGAGGTGTCATCCTTGGGGGACACCTGGTGAAGTGGTGTACTCCTCTGGATTGAATCATTGCACTGCTACAAATTGTCCTACGACTCCACCCACCTCAAAAGAGAACCGTTAATTCTAATAGTGTCAACTTGTATTCTTTGATCCATGTTTATATCTAAGTATTCCGAATTCGATTCAAGTGATGGCCCTACAAATAAAACATGTTTTTCTGGTATAATAATATACTTCACGAGAGGAAACTTACTATTTTAAACCTTTTTATAAACTAATTTTTATAAAATTTGTACCATCGCTGAGAATTCACTAGTGGGCCTATAACATTTTATTTTTCTTTCCATTTTTGAAAGTTGGTATGAAATCGGCCATTTTCCAAATATCTTAGTGGTACCAGGAACAGCGATCAGTTGTTGTTCAGAAATCGAATATACTTTAGTATCAATTATTCTTTGTTTTCTTTCGAAACCAAAACTCGATAATAGAACAATTATGATATTGTAATAGTTATTTATGTATTAAGGGAATTATGAGGGCCTTAATTACCGATGGCAAAGTTTGCGTCCCGAGGGCCTCTGGCCCGAGGGACAGCAATTGCCAGAGGTTATTAAGGCTCTATAATTCCCGTGGTACATAGATAATTTTATTTTTGACCGATTTTCATAACAATATGTCCATATTTAGAACGCAATAAATGTTTAAATTCATAACCTTTCTGGTATATTTGAATTAGGTAGCGTTGATTGTAGCATTGTTGGTTGTTGCTAGGTTGTCGCTATGTTACATGTTTATAAGCAAACTTTCTTTATCAATCAATGTTTTTCCGTTAAAAACGTGTTTATTTTTTACCACAAATCGACGATCTTTTTCTGATATAATGGTATATTCTGATATAAAAAAAGCGGAAAAAGCAAGACAATCATTACTTCCATCGAAAAGTGAAGCCCTATATCAAAAAGAATACAACTTATATCTGAAGTGGCTGACACAGAGAAATGTTATGTCAAAAGATGGCAACGAAACTGTCTTTCTGGCATATTTTCAAGAACTGGTAAAGTATTTTCAGTATTTTCTGGTAGATTTGGTAATAATTGTATTTATTCGTTGCAGTCAGAAACGTTTAGCCCAAATTCGTTATGGACTAAATGGTCAATGCTCAAATCGATGGTGACCATATATGAGAAAAGAGATATCATAAAGATGTCATCAAATTTCTAAAGGACGCCCCTAATGAAATTCATTTATTGCATAAGGTAATTTTTTTCTCATAATTTTCTTTTTCGTTTGTTTATTTAGTTTTATTTCTTATAGGTTGTTCTAATTATGGGTTATTTTGGAGGATGCAGAACTCAGGAACTTCTAAATATGAGTATAGCAGATATAGAGGACCGGGATACTGTTATGGTAGTGAACGTACCGGAAAGTAAAACTGGTTAGGATTGCCAAACCCACTAACCTATACGGGACATTGCCTTCGTCGCACTTCTGCTACTGCCCTAGCCAATGCAGGAGCAACTATGACAAACTTAAAAAGACACGGAGGTTGGAGAAGTTCCACGGTGGCAGAGGGGTATCTGGAGGACAGTATTGAATTGAGAAATAAAACGGCGCGTATGCTGTCTACTTTGCCATCAGAAGAGGCAGGCACCTCGACTGTAGTGAACAGCAACAGCACCACCCATAAAAAAGAAGAAATTGTTTCCAGCGGCGGAAGTAATTTTCAGGGAACATTTGAAAATTGTACATTTATTATTTGTAATGACGTGAATAAGGAAAATATGTCTTAGTTTTCATTACATATAAACGTTTATAAGCATTTCTTGTATCATTTTCACCTGTAAAAGGTAAGAGGGAGTTTTTGAACCTTAATATCCCAAGGGAGTTATGACCCTCATTATAGATATCGTAACTATGACGATATAAGCTTATATTGTCACTGTCAGAAATAAACGAATTTATATGTTTTGAACTTCATGAAACACGACCGTATATGGTATGTAGATGCTATGACACGAAATAACTATTTGAGATCCCAAAGTTCCTTTTTAAAAACAATATTTTATTGTTGGTACAATTATTACAATGTGTATAGATGTTTACGGTACGACAATTAATATCTGACTGGCTCTGAGAATGCCGCAAAGTTGGAATCTCACGAGAGTGCTTCCAGGAAACTGCAAGCTCGGCTGCAAGGTGCAGCATCAGCGATTCAGCATTTTCTTATGGGAACCATAACGGCTGGCGATGTAATTCCTCCCCCCGAAGATTCAGCTATAGAGTGTAAGCGAGGTAGCTGAACGTCTTGGTGGTGGACTTCAGGTGGTGGTTGACTCTGGAACTTTGGCCACAATTTCTTGTAAGCCATATAACATCCTGTCATCAACAGAACTCCATATATGATGATGGTCCAACTACTGGGGGTGTGTGATATGTTCCTTGGCATCAGACTGGGTTGGTTCTCGATGAATTGAGTTTTGATTTCTCGAAGTTCATCGAGTTCGATTTCTTCTAGGTGTAGACTGAAGTTCATGCTCGGTTGCGGCTTATACAGGGTGTCTTCTAGGTCGGGAAACAGCATTAGTTGGCTCGACACCGTGGTTTGTCTTGTATTAGTTATTATTTCTTGATTGGTCTCGATCTGACATCCAGTAGGGATTTCAATAAGGAAAGATCCCATCATTTTCGATACTTCTTCTTGTGAGCGACATCTAAGTTTGACGTTTTCTTCAGATGGCAGGATGCCTATCCATTGGTCGGAATGGTCTAGTCGTTTGAATGTAGGCTTTGTTATTTTGATTCGTATTTGTCGGCAAGTGGAGGTGTTCTTCATTTCTAACAGTTGGATTTCACAGGGGTTTTCTTTCTTGATTTCTTGTAGGTCGAGTTTTTCACAAAAGTAATTTTGTGAGTATGTCTCCAAGCATGGAGTAGCCAGGAATGCAAAGTACAATTCATTTTTTACTAGAAATTTATTTCGCGATACGATCGTCTTGAACTGACTCCCATTAAGGACAGGGGCGGAGTATAGGTGATATAAATTGAAGTCAAGAGGGTTAGTGATTGGGATATGGATTAGATAGGTTATTTTATTATTGATAATGTAACAATCAATTTTGATGAGTTTTTGAAATAATGGTATATTTTCTCTAGTTAGTTCGAATGGTAATGGTTTTTCGTTGTGGTTTTTAGATAATACGTTGAGTTCGGCAAAAAGATCATTCGTTCTAATAATGCTAGGATGCATTACTTGTAACTTAGCGAAAGATATTGAATTTTCAATGTCTTGAAGAATGGAGTTTATGATTTCAAACATATTGATTATTTGTATCAGTGTATCTTTGATAAAATTTGAATTCTCTCTCAACACATTCTTCTGAACAAGGAATGAAATTTGTTTTATTCTCGTATCCAAAAGTTTTTCATTATGACTTATTTGTTGAATGGTATTGTTGAATTCATTTATGAGATTCACGGATAGAGAATTCTGTTTCTTGATGTTTGAAACTAATTCGTTTTGACCGTTCTGAAGATCTTGAATGATTTTTTCGTAGCGTTCGCCATCATTTGCATCCAGATTGCCAGTTATCGACTTGAAAATTGATCCTAGTCCATTGATTAAGCCTCTTTTCGTTCTTCTTTGATACGGTAATACCTCTTGAAGTTTACCTTCTATTTTTTCCTGACCATAATGCAGTATTTTCAGATAGTTTGATAAGTCTTCGGCATATTCATTGTTTTTCTTATTCAGTTCAGTCAAATCATTTGATTTCGTTACAAGTCTTTTGATTTCTGAAATCAACGGATTTAAATCATAATAGTGAATTAGGGTGTGTCTTTGGTCTTCGATTTTTGCTGTTCCTAATTTGAGAGGGATTAGTCCAGAGTTTTTGTCTAAATTTCTTATGGTTATCCGGTCTTGAAGTCCGAGAATACCGGGAAATCTGTAAATGTATGAGTACGTTATTTTTTGGAAGGGTATGTTTTTTGTAGAGGTCGTTTCAGATTGTCCATATGAATTTTGTCTTGGGTCTCAGTAGATACTGTTTTCCTTTCGGGATTCACTGATTTCAGAGGAGTTGGTTTACTGAATTTGTTGGCAGTTTTTTGTCTTATGTGTTTCTTGATGGAGACGTTTTGTTGAGTGTTGAATATGTCTGGGTCATCTCTAGATTTATTGATGTTCTCTATACGCTTTTGTTTTTTATTTGTCAAATCACTATTGATTTTTGAGTAGAGCAATTTCGTGCGGTCTCTATGATTATTGACGTAGTCGTTGATCAATATATGATCGACAGCAATATCAAATGGATCATTATTACTAATGTGCCCGTTGACCACATCTATCGGTTTCATTTTTGTAGAGGAATGTATAGAATGGTTATATGCAAGAATTGCTTGAGTGATTTTTGTTTTTATAGGGGTTTTCAAAAATCCTTTATTGTTCAGCAGACGAACGTGTTCGATTAAAGTCGAGTGAAATCGTTCGATTATTCCGTTCGACTGTGGGTGGTGTGGAGAACAAAAATGGGTTTCAATCTTATGTAATTTCAGAAGTTCGCCTACCACTGTATTTTTGAATTCAGTTCCGTTGTCTACAATAACGAATTTCGGGATTCCATGGTGAGAAAAGAATTGAATAAGATTATTGGCAATTTCGGTGCCACTTAGTGAACTGAATTGGTATGCTTGTGCATACTTAGAAAAACTATCAATGATAGTGAGGAATTTTGATTGTTCCAATGTGAAGGAGTCTAAATGTACTATTTCGAAAGGTTGTGAAGCAGTTGGTGTGACATTCATTTTCATATGAATTGAATTCCTTTCGTATTTACTTTGTAGACATACTTCGCATTCGTTTATGAAGGTTTGAACAGAATCTTTGAGATGTGGCCAATAATATTCGATTCCACGATGGTTCGATTTACCTTCGTGGTAATTTCTGATTATGTCTTTGATATCGTCTTTGATGGTGACATCAATGAGTTTCATTTTACAGTATTTGAATTTAATTGATGGCCACTTGAAGTTTTTCTGTAGCGCTGCAGAGAAGGGTTCATATGTTGATTGGTTTTCGAAATATATATGATATTGTGTGTTAGGAACTATAAAATCTTTTATGAATTTAACTATATCGTGTTCAAAATGACTTTGAGAAATTTGTACGTGAATGCGCTTTTTCTTCTCGAATAATATTATTGTTCTTGGTTTGGCCGGAGAGTGTAAAACAGTGGTGACAATAATTTGATTCTGTCCGAAATTCACAGGAGTTTCAGAAACGGGAATGCCTACTATAGGATTCTGTTCTGAATTGGAGTGAATCGTATTATCGTCGTCAATTTGGTCTGGTGGGTTGTCAATGTCTTCGGTTTCGTTTTCGTCATGGTTAACTTGCAAGGACATATTATCTGTATCAACATTATCGATTTCTGGCCATGGAATAACTGCTGGTGAGTCCGGAGGTCTTTCCATGGGTGGTTTTTCTACGACATGATTAATTTCTGGAGTTCTCAATTCGCGACCATTGTTTTCTACGTCTTGAATAATATCGTCAATTTGGTTCCAAATATCGTTAGTTTCTTTTGCATGGATTTCTATGCGCGATAATGCATCAGCATTGGTATTCAGACGCCCTTTTTTATAGATAATGGTATAATCGAATTCTTCTAGTTTTATTCTCCAGCGAAGAAGCTTGGAGTTCGGGTCTTTGAGCGAAAAGAGCCATTGAAGTGGCTTGTGATCACTTATGATGTTGAATTTTCTCCCGAATAGGTAGGGCCGAAAATATTTCGTAGCCCACACTATGGCCAAAAGCTCCTTCTCGATAACAGAATAATTTTGTTCCGAATCGTTAAGGGTTCTTGATGCATAGGCGACTGGTAGGTCGCTGCCTATTGGACCTTGCGATAGGACGGCTCCAATCGCAAAATTACTTGCATCCGTTGTTAAATTGAAGGATTTCGTGAAATCAGGGTATTTTAAGATGGGTTCGTTTATCAAAAGATTTTTGCAAGTTTCGAAGCAAGAGAGATATTCATTATAGAGTTCGATTTTCGCACCCTTTTTAAGACATTTCGTAAGCGGTTTTGTTATATTCGCGAAGTTATTTATGAACCTGCGGTAGTACCCCAATAGACCAAGAAAGCCTTTGATTTGTTTCGGTGTTTTAGGTACAGGGAAATTTTTGATAGCATGTATTTTATTAGGGTTTGGCTTAACACCATCTGGCGTAACTACGTGTCCTAGATAAGCAACCTCCTTACGCAAAAATTCAGACTTATCGAGTTGAATTTTGAAATTCGAATCTCTAAGTCTCTGAAAAACG
This sequence comes from Chrysomela aeneicollis, assembly GCA_029955515.1. Classification (NCBI taxonomy): domain Eukaryota; kingdom Metazoa; phylum Arthropoda; class Insecta; order Coleoptera; family Chrysomelidae; genus Chrysomela; species Chrysomela aeneicollis. Next base: position 4,789,139 of record JARUHQ010000008.1, on the reverse strand, counting down.
GCTTTCAAACGTTCTAAGTGTTCTTGTAGCGAGGTTGAAAATACGATTATATCGTCAAGATACACTAGACATTTCTCGTTTTGAATTCCGCGAAGGATACTGTCCATTATCCTTTGGAAGGATGCAGGAGCGTTCTTCAGCCCAAATGGCATTCGTAAGTACTCGTAGTGTCCGTTTTCTGTGTTAAACGCGGTTTTTTCGATGTCTTTTTGGTCCATCTCTATTTGGTGGAAACCGCTTGCCAAGTCCAAGGTGGTAAAGTATTGGCATTTGCCGAGTTTATCTAGAAGGTCAGTGATATTAGGGAGCGGATATCTATCGTCTATCGTTTTTTCGTTTAACTTTCGATAGTCGACGACAACTCTCCATTTTTGCTTCCCAGAGGCATCCATCTTCTTTGGGACTACCCAAATAGGGGATGACCAGGGGGAGTTACTCGGTCTAATTATATTTTGGTCTAACATTTTACGTATTTGACTTTCCACCTCTTCCTTGTGTATAAATAGATACCTATAAGATTTGGTATACACGGGTGTTTCATCAGTGGTACGAATTTGATGTTTAATTCTGTTTGTAAATGTAAGCGCCATATCTTCATGATAGAAAATATCTGAGTATTCTCTACAAAGATTCATAATTGAGTTCTTTTCTTCGTCGTTAAGGTTGAATTCTGACGATTCTTCAAGGTTGTTCAAATCAATTTGTTGTATTTCTTTTCTAGAGAATTTTTCAACTCGAAACGGTTCCGAAAAATCAAGGGTTATAGGACTAGTTGTGTTATTCAAGATAGTGGTGAGTGCCTGACCATTTTTGGCTATCGTTAGACATTCAGGTATCTCACAGTTATGAAATTTTTGGTGAGGTATTATTATTTCACCGTTTTGTATAGAAGTATTAATTTTTATCACTTGCTCATTGCGGGCAGAAATTGTTATAAGATTCAGTTCGCTTTGAGTTTTGTGAAAGAGTAGTTTAATTTTACTATACGGGGTGACCAAAAATCCCTTGTCGAAATTAATACTTGCTTGTAAAATTTTTAAATTATCTAATCCTATCAAACCATCAAAAACGTTGTGGAACTTGAAAAGGAAGAATTTCAGGTGTTTTTCGTAAGGAAGAGAAAATATAGTTGAAGTTGGCATCAGTACACTATGTTTGTGCGCAGATTTTTGAAATACTGTAGAGACAATGAAAGGATCGTTTTTTATCAAATTTGGAAATAGATTAAATGCGATTTCGGGATCTATGAATGATCTTGTTGATCCAGAATCGATGAGTAGTTTAATGTTGTATTCTGGGAATATAATGTAAGGCAACTCGCTTGAGTTTGTCGAATTAAAAGGAATTATTTGTGTTTCTACGTTTGATCCTCGTTCTGTGAAACTGGGTGAAAATTTTCGACTGAATTATCTTCATCCTGTTCAAAATATTCACCTTCAAAATTTTGTTCGAAATAGCAAGGTTCGTTGCATTGATTCTGAGTAAAATTCGGGTCATATTCCCATGGTTGGTCACATTCAGTATTAAAAAGCTCTTCGGAGATAAAATCTCTCTTCGGTTGTTGTTGGAAAGATGTTGACGGGTTAGGTCGGAAATTATTCGTGTTTCTCGTGGAAACGCTCATTGGGGTTGGTTGTTGATTAGAACGAAAGTTATTGAATGTATTTCTAGAGGTCGTACTCATTGGAGTAGGCTTTGAAAAGTTCGTATTCGGATTATTTGGCTTGAATACATTCCTGTTTTGTTGCGGTTGGCCAAAAACTTGTGCGTTCGTGAAATATCTCCGTGGTTGATTATTAAAAACTGGTCGAATTGGCATTGGTTGTGACGGAAGTGGAGTCTGGTATCTGAATTGATTATACTGCGTTTGAGCATTGAATGGTGGATTTTGTGTACTGTATCTTTGTTGTTGTTGGGGCCTAACTGAAGTATGAACGGTTTTTGGCTGGCTTTCTTTGGTGATTTTATAAGAATTATTTTGAAAATAATGAATATTATCCTCTTGAATGACTAACTGAAGTGCTTCGGTTAGTGAATTTGGCCGCATACAGCGTATTGTCGTGCCCAGAGGTTCTCTCAGGCCGGACAAAAACGTTTTCAATGTTAGATTTTGATAGAGTTCGCGTTTAAGAGTTTTTGCAGATTCTGTTAATTCATGATTATCTACGTAGCTACACAAAAGATTCAAGATATTCAGACATCGATCATAAAATTCCTGCGGTTTCTCATTGGAATATTGTCTCATCATGATCAGATCTCGATTGAGACAACTCTCGTCTCTCTGATCAGCAAAGTTTCGATATAGAATTTCTTTCAGATCTTGCCAAGTGGTAGTATTCTGAATATTCACGACTAATTTGGCACTACCAGTCAATTTTGAAATCAAGGAATTCAACAAATATGTATTATGAAAACTATTCGGATCACTTGCATCATAAAAAGTACTGATAATCGAGTTACATGTTGTTAGATATCTGTTGAGCTCATTAGGGTTACCATCAAACTGTGGTACACAACTCAAGTATTCGGCTTTGAATGTTTGAGCCATTCTGGTTTGGGTATTTGTTAAGATAGTTTGATTTACGCTAATAGGTTTTGGGAAAGTTTGAGAGTCAGCTGAAGAGTTCAGATTCAAATTTTCGAGGAAATTGGTTAAATTTTCGATTGACATTCAATAATGATTGTACTCACATTAACAAGACAACTTTGAGCATCTCTGAATATGAGATAACGTCTGGACTTGCGATGTATGTCTCCTCCAGGGGCGTTGATCTCGCAGAATTGGACAATGTTTGTTCCAAAACTCGATGATTCGATGGCAGCAGGAGTCCTCGTCGGGTCTTCGATAGACTGGGTTTCTTGATTTTTGAAGAGCCTCTCCGGTTTGAACACCTCCACTACGAATCAACACTTTTCGAATATCCGGTAAATCGTAGATACGAAATTGTCCCGTTCGATACGTAACAACCCGGATATCCTACCGACTGCGCCAAATAACTATTTGAGATCCCAAAGTTCCTTTTTAAAAACAATATTTTATTGTTGGTACAATTATTACAATGTGTATAGATGTTTACGGTACGACAATTAATATCTGACTGGCTCTGAGAATGCCGCAAAGTTGGAATCTCACGAGAGGGCTTCCAGGAAACTGCAAGCTCGGCTGCAAGGTGCAGCATCAGCGATTCAGCATTTTCTTATGGGAACCATAACGGCTGGCGATGTAATTCACGTCATCCACATAAAGTGATGTGCAGTTTAATGGTAACATTTCGGTACAATTATGGATAGCAATGACGTGCAGCTCAGCTCGGAGCTCGAATGTGAAATTTAATTTGCAGATGACACTCCACCATGACATGCGAGACCCGCCGTCATTATGCGTCGCAATCAAACATCCCAGTAAGTTAATATGCATAGATAACTCTGAAAATCACATCACAGTTCAACGTGGTGGGATATTTCATCTTGCAGTTTTACATGGAAATAAATCCGTCTACACGGAAAGTTCGGAGAGCAGGGTTTTTCATGATGAACGTTGATTGAACTTTTCTCGCATACCAAGCGCTGGACAAATCTGCAAATTTGGGGCTATGCATCAATCGAAGTCAGCTGAATGTGGGGGAATCTAGTTAACTGGAGCATTTACTCGTCTGTCCATTCGGGTAAAGTCATGAGTTCCTAACTAGGAAGAAATTGACGTGACTCTCGAGTTCCCAGCTTACATGGTCGGAACTACGAGGTTTCAATCATATATACCGGGTGAAAGCGAAATCATTGGTCAGAGAGTCATTCAGTTGTTCATCAAGTTAGACTTATTCTATGATACATCCTTAAAACCCTAAAAACCCCAAATGTAACTCATTACCAACTGAAAAATGGAAAAGCCATAAATTGGACAACAATTTTAGAAAGAGAAATTAGTCTATCCAATTAGAATATCAAACATAGTTTGAAATGAATGTCTGGTAGACTACGAGCAGAAAACAACTACTTTCCTGGTAAATACCACGCAGAACATTGAATTATATCTGCTCGTAATCCATGCAACGATTCACACTGTGAATGCAGATCGCAAATGTTTCTTTCCTCCTAAGACGTGACAAATTCACATCGGGACAGGCACGCTTGACAACCTACAGACCGGTTTCGGGCTTATTGGCCCTCATAAATCTCCCAAATCACAGAACTTGGAAGTGGCTTATAGCTCGACTAAGCTAATTAATGAAAAATGGAAAAGCCATAAATTGTGTGTGTTCTGCGTGGTATTTACCAGGAAAGTAGTTGTTTTCTGCTCGTAGTCTACCAGACATTCATTTCAAACTATGTTTGATATTCTAATTGGATAGACTAATTTCTCTTTCTAAAATTGTTGTCCAATTTATGGCTTTTCCATTTTTCATTTATTAGCTTAGTCGAGCTATAAGCCACTTCCAAGTTCTGTGATTTGGGAGATTTAGTTCTGGAGTGTTTCTTTCTTCTGCCGCATGGTGTCGCCACTTCCAATTGTCTGTTGGAACGCGGCTCAGTGCAGTCAAATAAACGCGACGAAGGTGCATTGGGACAGGCAACACTTCGAGTGGAGATCTTACGGTCTCTACTCGGATAACTACCCTGCACTGATGAGGGCCAATAAGCCCGAAACCGGTCTGTAGGTTGTTAGGCGTGCCTGTCCCGATGTGAATTTGTCACGTCTTAGGAGGAAAGAAACATTTGCGATCTGCATTCACAGTGTGAATCGTTGCATGGATTACGAGCAGATATAATTCAATGTTCTGCGTGGTATTTACCAGGAAAGTAGTTGTTTTCTGCTCGTAGTCTACCAGACATTCATTTCAAACTATGTTTGATATTCTAATTGGATAGACTAATTTCTCTTTCATTACCAACTAATATATGATTTGATTTCACTTCGAATTCCGATTTTCAATATTATGAGACAACCCACACCAAGAACATACAAGTATAGTCCACTTGACGGGGTAGGTTGTTTAAGATACAAGTGGGCTAATTTTGATGTTTGTGTGGGTTAATTCAGTAACTATATATAGGAGATACAAAAAAATTTAGATCACCTTCTCGATCTCTTTTTTCGAGTCAAATTAACTGGCGCTCACAAATTTTGCTATCGTCTTTTGTTTTCGACTAATATGATAACTGGGCTGGTGGTCGAGTGCGTTGAATCGCTGGCTTATAGTCTAGAGGTTCCGGGTTCTAATCCCAGCGGGGCTATTAAACATTTTATTTATTTCTGTATAATCGTTTAGCTGGAGGATATATGTGACCAACCGAAACATTCTTGGTACCTAGATTTCAATCCTTCGGACTCTCAACGATAACCAGCCGAGTAGTGCTTCGGATGACACTAAAAAAGCTAAGGTCCCGGTCTTCCTTACTCATACAAGTCTCAATGAGACTTCGAGGGTTGCTTTGCAACTAAGTTGGCGGTCAAAACAGATTTCTAACACACTTTTCACTAAACAAAAATTCAATTATTCGACTTTCAGACATATGTGAATATCATGGTTATATTTATTTTTGCTGCAGTGCTCCATTGGCGTCGAGAAAGTTTGAAAAAGTTGCATCTATACAGTGTGCCCAAGATTATGATACTAGAAAAAAAAACGACATTCAATGGCGGTTTGGTATTTATTTTTTTCTGAAGTCATTTGATAAGTTTAAAAAAAACCAAAGGCACTTCCACATTGCTACTTTTCAATCTCTACAAAATGACTTTCACAAAATCTCCGTACAACTTTTACAAAAGTGTATAGTTTTGGTTTACTAACTGAACGCATGTTTGATGAACACTGAAGGAAATAATTCGTTCTTTGATTTTATTTCCCATATTTTCCTGTTTTTGTCACTTATATGTATTGTTTAAGCCATAATCACACTGGAAAGTTATCTTAATTGACCTGATGATGACATAATAAACTGTCGAAATGATGGCTTTTAAATAATATAGTTTCTGTTACTGAAGACCTAGAACCCAAAAAACTCTCTGGAATTCACCAAAGGAGGTCCTCAACTTCATTGAATGAATCTCCATACAACGTTTCGTTTCGAAAAAACCATCATCAACTTTGTTTTGTATATGAGAAAACAAATTGTGCGGTACGTCGTTGCATTCACAATGAAGAATGCGCTGTCATACAAGGTGTTCCTATAGGTATACTTTTTCCCGTGTTAAATAGAAAAAAAAAATGATGGTTTCTTCTAACCGAAACGTTGCACGGGGATTTTGTGTCGATATCTGGAAAGAAGACAACTAGGACTACATTTCAAAAACGTAAAAATCAATCATTTTCGCTTTTGATGATTCACACGTTTCGTTTATCACTCGAAAACGAAAAACGATAGCAAATTCTTGCTGAGTAACTTTACTGTTAGACATCTTTCATACACCAACGAATTGCTTGCCCCCAATGATCTAATAATATATTTATTTCTGACAGTGACATTATAAGCTTATATCGTCATAGTTACGATATCTATAATGAGGGTCATAACTCCCTTGGGATATTAAGGTTCAAAAACTCCCTCTTACCTTTTACAGGTGAAAATAATACAAGAAATGCTTATAAACGTTTATATGTAATGAAAACTAAGACATATTTTCCTTATTCACATCATTACAAATAATAAATGTACATAATATAATAATATAATAATGTAATATGCCAGAAAGAAGTTTCGTTGGCATCTTTTGACATAACATTTCTCTGTGTCAGCCACTTCAGATATAAGTTGTATTCTTTTTGATATAGGGCTTCACTTTTCGATGGAAGTAATGATTGTCTTGCTTTTTCCGCTTTTTTTTATAATATCCTCCATTATATCAAAACAAGATCGTCGATTTGTGGTAAAAAATAAACACGTTTTCAACGGAAAAACATTATTGATTGATAAAGAAAGTTTGCTTATAAACATGTAACATAGCGACAACCTAGCAACAACCAACAATGCTACAATCAACGCTACCTAATTCAAATATACCAGAAAGGTTATGAATTTAAACATTTATTGCGTTCTAAATATGGACATATTGTTATGAAAATCGGTCAAAAATAAAATTATCTATGTACCACGGGAATTATAGAGCCTTAATGACCTCTGGCAATTGCTGACCCTCGGGCCAGAGGCCCTCGGGACGCAAACTTTGCCATCGGTAATTAAGGCCCTCATAATTCCCTTAATACATAAATAACTATTATTACTTGATAACCCCTGCGTTCAAAGCATCGACTCTCACATTGGAGTGAGAAAAAGTCATAGGCTGTATGTCATGAGCAACTGAGACGGTAGAATTTGATCATTAGAATGTAACGTGATTCATGGCAAGAAGCAGTGATTTAACATTGTGTTATAAGGGAGATACTTTGAATTTTTCAAAATTTCAAAGTATTATGAGATTCTGATTGGAAATTTCCGTTGTCTACCAAGGTTCTGTTACTAATGAATTATTTTTGCATGATATTTGATCATTATAATAGGCTCTCAAATTTAAAAAATATTAGTTTTTCTTGTCACCTCTGAGATAAATCTTTTCAATAATAAAGAAATAAGAGGATAAAATTTTCAGGGTATACCAATTTTACCTCAATTCACAAAATCTAGTTGTGAGGAACCATATTATATTTCTCTGAGTAAGTAGCTAATGCTGTTATTAAATTAAAATGATAATATCAAAGAAAACCACCAGATATTAATAATAATAATCAATAATTTGTCACATCAATTTTTATTTTTATGGTTCAATCTCACCTATTTGAGTGAGTACATTCCATTGCCTGAAAAAGAACAGGATGAATAATTTCAATCATTGTGTTTTTTTCGAATTATATGTGTTAAAAGTGTATATCAAGTGATATTTTGATTTGGGAGAATGTAGCTACTCTTCATTCAAACAGAATTTTCTGAGACAGATTCTGGGACAATATCCATGCTACATCGTTCCTCTAATTTCCTGGTTTATGTAATATCTTAACTGATATTCACTTCTTCATCAACTGTAGATGGGCTGCAGAGAAAATTAATGAATATAATCAGAAATCCAATAATAACAATGCTCACAAATAGTACTTATAAGCTGCTGAACAGAACATCACCATTTATATTTGTTGAAATATAACAGTTGAATGGAAACTGAAACTATTTTTGGTCTAAAACACTTGATATATAATGTACTTCAGTACAAAATGTTTTCAAAGTGATGCATTGAAAGAATCCCAAAATTCGAAGAATATTTGCACATACTCGTTGATATCCCATATGAACAATGCTACAAAACATTAAGTTTTGCTCTAGTCAGCTGATCGCGATAATTGTGTCTCACTCTAGTGTAGGAGTTGATTCCTCTCTCTCTACTATCCATCTAGATATTATTATTAGATCATTGCTTGCCCCACACTGAAAAAATTTTATAGGTAAAATCACAGTGATTAGCGTTGGTTATGTGATGCCATAAGAAATCGAATATTTTCACACGCTACATGTTTCAATACATTTAGCACGGAATATTACATGTTGAATGTATCTGCAATATTACAGTTTTGATGTGATATAACTTCCGGTTATTACGTGGATTACGTAATAAATGTATGTAATATTACATTAATATTGAAAAATATCTTGGTAATCTTACACATTATATAAGTACTTTCACACTGTGAATATCACAATTATTTTTACTGTTAGTGTTATATTATGTGGATAAAAATGGGATGAAATAACTTCTATTCATTTTATAGATATCATTTATTGAAAATACTGATGAGTCAAAACAACATATAATATACATGAACTATATTTGTAACCTATATAAAACATAAAACAAAAAAAAATAAAACTCAAATATCAATTCCTGATGTGAAGTACCCAATAATTATCCCAAACAGATAAGGTGATTAGAACGTACTTATATACGTACATAACATATTTCCTTCTGAAACAATGACGTACTGCTCAGAATCTGAAAATATAAATTGATTAGAAAATGTTCTGCAACAAAATTTACACATTGAATTGAGGGAAATGGAAAGTCGATCGATTAAGCTTTCGCCATTTTTTATTTCATCTTATTTTCGGTATAAAAACTCATATGTAATTCAAATTATCTATTGATGAAAAATGTATTTCAGACGTATTAGCTTATCGATGACTTTGATTTTGATAAACAACCTAAATAATTGTATTGGTTGATTATATAAGAAAGATTTCTAATAGCCTCAACTATTTTCTCAGCTTTTTCCTCGAGATTGACAATAATATTTTCAATTTTGATCCTTGCCAATTATTCAAAAACAGTATTTGTACCAGAATTGTTGTCATCAATATTTTTCACACGATTACAATTTGAATTATATGTGATCTGAAAATATGATTACTCATCAATGAGTTTACCTTATTAAATACTGTTTTTATTTTACATGGTTTGAAAGGACATTGCAAATATGTACCAGTTTTTATATGACTATAAATATGTTCACAAACATCTTTTTTAGTACTGCAATTGAATGAACAATCTTGTTTGTTGCATATGAAATTGAAAGAATTGTTCACTTCGTGTTCATTAGTGGTATGTATTCTCAACGGGTGACTTTTGAAAGCATTATATGATCGAAATGAACGATTACAATTAATTTCTAAATGAACAAAATTACCATCACCTAAATTATTTCTGTATGATAGAATTGATGTAAATTGCATAACTTCCTTATATTCCTCTAGGCACTTCTACAAATTCTACAAGTAAACATCACTTACCTCTTGCCTGCAAATTCACGTTAGGTTCCTTCACAAAATCACTTCAATTTGAAATACTAAAAAGATGCACTAATTATCTCACCACCTAGCCGTGTATTCTGCTGACTCCGTAAGAACTCAACACCCCTGATTTCCGAGATGTCGAGCAAGCACCGAGGTTTCTTAATTCCAGTTCCCACAGAAAGCGTCAGTCAGACTTTAGATTTATTCAAGTAAACATCCATTGTTCATGTTAGTTTTCAAGTTTGTAATAAAAATTATTTTTTAAAAAAGCAAGTCCGTCGTTGCCGAACTTATTTGGCGCAGTCGGTAGGATTGCCGAAATCACCGCGAATCGATCGAAGTGATTTTCGTTTCTACGATTAATCGGTAATCGAACTTAACATCGGAAAAATCAGTGCTGGAAGAAGTAATAAGCAGAGCGGCTCCTCGAACTTCAGGACACCCAGTCAATCGTTGACCTGCCGAAGACCAATTCAGCCCTATTTTTCGAGAAGAGGAACCACATCGTTCTCTTCTGCAGGAAAGAAGTAGTTGGAGAAGACAAACATAGCTTTTCTGATACAGACTTCCTATAGTGGTAAAGGCGATGACCAAAGGCTTGCTTTTTCTGTAAGTGCATTTCCATTTTTTATGTCGCTAGAGAATATTTTTGAAAGGTTAAACCAACTGTCTTTAACTGACTCAGACGATATTAATTCAATTCCAGAACCAATTGTTAACACAAATAATTTAGATTTGAATATTTCATACAATTTACCTAATACAAGTTCAAATATGGTTCCACCACCTCAACCGGGTATGGCACCCCAATTCAAACCAGAATATCTCAGTTGTGTGCCTAACTTTGATGGCAACCCAAACGAATTAAATAGATTTTTAAGTACATGTGAATCCCTCATCAAAGCATTCTATGATGCAAGCAGACCAGATGATTTCCAAAATACATTTCTATTAAATTCATTAATTGGAAAGCTCAGTGGCAATGCTAAGCTAGTCACAAATATACAAAGCGTTTCAACGTGGATTGAATTGAAAGAAACTCTATATAGAAATTTTGCAGACCAACGAGACGAGGCTTGTCTCAATAGAGATCTCGTCATGCTTAGACAATTCCCGAATGAAAAACCACAACAATTCTTCGATAGGTGTCTGCAAATTCTTAATTTACTTTGTTCATATATAGATGCGCATGACCCTACAATCGAAGCGCGCACCCTCAAAAGGGATTTATACAACAAATTAACCCTCAAAACATTTTTATCTGGTTTACGAGAACCATTAGGAACAACCATCAGAAGTATGCGTCCTGATAATTTGCATCAGGCACTCCAATTCATAATACAAGAAGAAAATGTATATTATTACCAAAATCAAACGAATAGAATCACTAATAGACAAAATCCGGTTCATTCACGTAGTATGCAAAGTCCACAACAAAGAAATCCAGATACAATTCAGAGAACGCCTAATTTCAGTAGTTTCAATAATACTACACGATTTAATCAATTTCAACCACCACAAACATCTCAAAATAGATTCCCATCACAGCCAATTAATATCCAACCTAGAATGAATGGCCCACCACAAACATTTTTCCGTAATTCCCAAGTATTTAGACAACCAAATTCGAATCCTCGTCCAAATCAAAACGTTTTTAAACCAAATCCCAACAGAAACATCACAAATCCAACTCCTATGAGTATTTCCACTAGAAATACGGTTTCTCGTCCCCAACAACAAAATTATTTCCAAAACCAAGGTGGTCCAAGAAATTTCATATCTGAAGAACTGTATAATGTTCAATCAGAGGAGACTGATCAATCGATACCAATTACTTCAAATGAGCAAGAAATTGAACCCGAACCGTACTATGAAAATAATTGCGATTTTTATGAAGGAGAGGAAAATTTTCAGGAAGATCCTCAGAATTCCGAACAAACATAACACCCGAAATTATATCAATTAATAATGTAAGTTCTAGTGAACTACCATATATCATTTGGCCAGAACATAACCTTAAATTTCTGATAGACTCAGGTTCAACCAAATCATTTATTGATCCAAATTTAACCTTTAAAAAATATCCAAATACCATTAAAAATGACCCATTTATAGTTTCGACAGTATTCCAAAAATCTGCTCATAAGTTCAGTGCGTTAATCCCAATTTCGAACATATTTAGAATATCTGGAAATTTAAAATTTTATTTGTTCAAGTTCCACAATATCTTTGATGGACTAATTGGTCTTGATAATCTCAAATTGTTACAAGCCGGATTAGATTTTGATAAAGCTATGTTGATAACACCACATGCAAGGATTAAATTACAGTATCATAATACTCATAACCAACTTAATCTAATATCTGTTTCACCGCGTTCAGAACAAGTGATAAAAATCAGAACGAACATTCATGACGGCGAAATTATCATTCCTCATCAAAAAATACATAACTGCGAGATCCCCGAAAGCCTCAGCGTCGCGAGAAACGGAGAAGCGCTAACAACAATATTAAATAACACGACACGTTGTATTACATTGGACTTCTCAGAACCTATTGTTGTCGAGACATTTGATAGAGTTGGAATAAAAGAGTTCAGTTTGAATAACTTTGATGACACGGAAAAACCGAGACTCGACTTATCTAAGATAAGGACCGGGCATTTGAATATTGAGGAAAAATGCATGATCGAGAATCTATGTAAGGAATATTCGGACATTTTTTATCAAGAAAATACACCGTTAACTTTCACTAATAAAATAAAACATCATATAAAAACGACAGACGAGACTCCAGTTTACACCAAGACATACAGGTATCCATTCATTCACAAGCAGGAGGTCGAAAAACAAATAAATAGTATGCTTGACCAAAAAATAATTCGACCCAGTTGTTCTCCATGGTCGTCCCCCATTTGGGTAGTACCCAAAAAGGCGGATGCTTCAGGTCAGCAAAAATGGCGTGTTGTAGTGGATTATCGGAAATTGAATGAGAAGACAATTGACGATAAATATCCATTGCCCAATATTACCGACCTGCTTGACAAACTGGGAAGATGCCAATATTTTTCGACCCTAGATCTTGCTAGTGGCTTCCATCAGGTCGAAATGAATGACGAAGATATTCAGAAGACTGCTTTCAATACTGAAAATGGACATTATGAATATCTAAGGATGCCATTCGGCTTGAAGAACGCGCCAGCTACGTTCCAGAGGATAATCGATAATATCCTTCGTGGTATACAGAACGAAAAGTGCCTTGTATACCTAGATGATATAATCATATTTTCCACTTCCCTTCAGGAACATATAGAACGACTAAGAGCTGTATTCCAACGTCTAAGAGAGTCAAATTTTAAAATTCAAATGGACAAGTCCGAGTTCCTGCGTAAAGAAGTGGCCTATCTTGGTCATATAGTCACTCCCGATGGTGTAAAACCTAACCCAGACAAAATTCGAGCAATCAAACATTTTCCAATTCCTACTACGACCAAACAAATAAAAGGATTCTTAGGGCTTTTAGGTTATTACAGGAGATTTATCAATAACTTCGCCAAGATCACCAAACCCTTAACAAAGTGTTTGAAGAAAGGTGCAAAAATCATTCATGATGAAGAGTTCAAATCTTGTTTCGAAAATTGTAAAAATCTGTTAATCAATGAACCCATTCTCCAATATCCAGACTTTTCAAAACCATTCAATCTCACTACAGATGCGAGCAATGTCGCTATTGGTGCTATATTGAGTCAAGGACCCATTGGAAAAGATCTCCCAGTGGCGTACGCGTCTCGTACCCTCAATGACTCCGAAAGACACTACAGCACTATTGAGAAGGAACTTTTGGCGGTGGTTTGGGCTACTAAATATTTTAGGCCCTACCTGTTTGGTAGAAAGTTCAACATTTTGACAGACCACAGACCCCTTCAATGGGTATTCTCTTTAAAAGATCCAAGTTCCAAATTAATGCGCTGGAGAATGAAACTTGAGGAATATGAATTCAATGATTATTCAATAACATACAAAAAAGGTAAATCAAACACTAATGCTGATTGTTTATCACGCATAGAACTTCATGTTAAAGAAACTGATAACATTTTCGATTATATACAAAAATTCAATCAAAATCTTTCGAATTCACAAAAGGACGACAACATTTCCACTCAAGTACAACCAGACGATGACTTGAACACAAATGAGAATAACATCGAAGATAATGAACCTCATAATGAAAATGACGATGTTACCGTTCACACGAACGCTGAAGAAAATCCTATTGTAGAAATTCCTATTTCAGACCAACCTGTAAACTATGGTCAAAATCAAATAATCATTAATTCTGTCTTACATTCACCTGCGAGACCAAAAATCACCATACTGTTCGAAAAGAAACAAAGAATTTCTGCTCAAATTTCTAAAAATAACTTCGACCAAGACATTATTAACGTTATAAAAGAATATATAGCTCCAAACGTACAGTACATTTGTACTTTGAACATCCTGAAATATATGAACCGTTCTGTGAAGTAGTCAGAAAAAATTTCAAATGGCCTTCACTAAAATTTAAAAGATGTAAGATGAAGTTAATCGACGTTACGAATAAAAATGATATTCCCGAAATAATTCAAGCCTATCACGAGGGGAAAACAAACCATCGTGGAATAGAGGAAACAGAACATCGTATTAAACAAAGATATTACTGGCCTAATCTGAAAAACTCTGTACAGACTTTCATAAATGATTGTGAAATATGCCAACAGAGTAAATATGAAAGACATCCGATCAAAACCCAAATGAATATAACTCCGACAGCAACGAAACCTTTCGAAATTATACATATGGACACTTTTACATTAGAACAAAATAAATTCTTGACACTAATTGATAGTTTTTCCAAGTACGCACAAGCGTATTCCCTAACATCCTTAGATTCAACACAAATAGTAAATCACCTAATATCATTTTTCTCTCATCATGGAGTTCCCAATCAAATCATCGTAGATAATGGAACCGAATTTAAAAACACCGTAATTACTGAATTATTAGCACTTCACAAAATAAAAGTACATTTTTGTTCACCAAATCACCCCCAGTCCAATGGCCAAATCGAAAGATTTCATTCCACTTTAACGGAACACATCAGACTTTTGAATACCCGCGGATTTTTAAGAACACCGATAAAAATCAAAATTACATACGCTATATTGGCATACAATCACTCAATCCATTCCGTCACAAAATTAAAACCGATCGATATTATAACTGGTCATCTAAAAACCGATAATCCATTCGATATCAATATCGAAAGAATTTTGGTCAATGATTACGTTAACGAACACAAGGAAAAAACGAAAATTCTCTACGCAAACCTCAATGAGAAACTCGTAGAGAATAAAGAAAAGCTTATTTCCAAATTAAATATAGATCGCGATAACCCAGAACAATTTCAAAGCGGTTCAAAAGTTTATGTAAAGAAAGACATAAGACAGAAACATTCAAATAAATTCCATAATCCAACAACGATAACCGACGTGAATATCGCTGGAAAGACCGTTTCTACGCCTCTCCAAGAAAAGGTATGATTTCAAAAACTAAGCAGATTTATTTTATTTCAGAATACCTGTCGTCTTCGGACTTCAAGAAATAATAAAATTGCAAAACTTAGAAAAGAACCCAGGAATAGTACCTCTCAAATTAGGCACAGCCAAAATTCAAGAGTTTAGCCACACACTGATTCATTACTACGACTTGAATCCAATCATCTCAGAGATTGATAAATTGCACGTTCAGGCTTCAAATCTAATTAAATCATTAGAAACGAGTAAGGATTACTCTTTCGACACCTCAAATTATGGTAAAATCCTTCAACTAATAAAAGAAAAATCTGAAATAAAACTTAGAAACATTATCCCGCATCCTCAGAGGATGAAACGAGGGTTTTTCAACGGAATCGGATCAATTTTCAAATCAATAACTGGGAATTTAGACGCTAATGATGGCGAGCGATATGAAAAAATGATAAACGAACTTCAAAATAATCAAATAAAATTGGCCTCAAATGTTGGAAAGCAAAATTCTATATCGATTGATATGATTAATAAATTTAATAAAACCATCGAACAAATTTCGCATAATGAGAAGTTACTACAACAAAAAATTCTACAGGTTGCTTCAATTGTTCAAACAGCACCATACAGAGAAAATTCTAATGTGATCAAAGATATTTTCACTCAGCTTATAAATATGTATGAAATAATCACATCTATCCTACAAGATATCGAAAATTCACTGACATTCTGTAGATTAAATATTATGCATCCAAGCATTATCAAAACTTCTGAATTGTTCCTTGAATTAACGAAACTAAAAACTCTCTACAATTCCAACCAATTACCATTCAAAATAACGTTAGAAAATACTCTCAACTTTGAAAAAATAATCGATATCGAATGTTTCATCTTGAATAACAAGATAACCTATCTCCTCCGCTTTCCTATTACATATCCATTCATTTTTGATTATTTCCATCTCTATTCTATCCCGGTATATAGTCGAGGTCAGTTCAAGACAGTGATTTCTAAATCTAAATATTTGTTGAAAAATGGCACGCACTTTGCATCTCAAAGCGACACTTGTGCCAAAGCCACACCACGATTCTATGTCTGTAAGAGGGCTTTTATCCAAGAAGTCTCCAAAAGCAGTCCTTGCGAAGTACAGCTGATGGATTTGACAACCGCATCCACATGTCAATCGATCAACGTTCAAATCACCAAGCCGAAAATCAACCAACTAGAGGATTCTACCCAATGGATTGGAATATTTCCAAATAAAACTGCAATCAATCTTAAGTGCCAAGACCAAGAAAGCATCTCCAAAATTATTGGAACCTATTTGATCGAAATTCCGAGCGGATGTCACATTGCCACTCGCCAGTTCGAAATTTATAGTCAACAACATGTGACCAATGCAAATCAGCCCATAGTTTTCCCAGAGCTAGACGAAGGTTCAGTTTCTACATCCCAACTGAATGTGGACTTCCAAATAGACGATTTAAATCTTGATGAACTACATGATCTGAAGACACAACTTATACAGAACAATCCTGAAATCTCCTTCACCGCAAGCAGTATATTCCAAACACCCAGTATATGGAGTATAGCTATATGGGTACTGATCATCGCAGCTACAGTATACTGCATCTTCAAGAACTATCCAACCTCCAGATGTCATAAAGCGAAGCCAGCTCAACCAGAAGAAATAATCCTTGGAGACGTTCAACTACCCCGCTGCACTCCGTAGTTGAATTTTTGAGGGGAGGAATTATCTCACCACCTAGCCGTGTATTCTGCTGACTCCGTAAGAACTCAACACCCCTGATTTCCGAGATGTCGAGCAAGCACCGAGGTTTCTTAATTCCAGTTCCCACAGAAAGCGTCAGTCAGACTTTAGATTTATTCAAGTAAACATCCATTGTTCATGTTAGTTTTCAAGTTTGTAATAAAAATTATTTTTAAAAAAAGCAAGTCCGTCGTTGCCGAACTTATTTCACTCATTCAATCCGTGTGTGCAAGATGTAATGACGCCATTCGCCAATGGACGCCGCGGCTGCAATGAGACCGTCAAGACTATTATAGCAAATACACCACGTGACACATAATTGTCCTCCGATTGGATAATGATTACATGCTTAATGTAATTTTACATGCCAAACTGTATCATAACATTAACTTCTGTAACTATTACGTTCTTGATGTATTGGTTCATTTCATTGTACAACATTCCATTTATTTCTGTATCAATACATTGGGATTTATCCACAGTAGAATTACACGATGTTTTTACACATTATTCGCAGAAATATTACGAGTCCATGAATTTAATACATCAGAGGAGATGTATCAGTTTATTACACTCCTGAATATCTAAAACTACATTATTGTAGCTTGAATTTCTATCTGTGATCCATAGTTGTTTTTTCAGTGCAATGAAGATACCGTTCATTTCTCGACAAATATAAAAGGATTAGAAGGAGCGAGACTCATAACGTATCATCGCACCCCATCTAGCTAATCCCAATCTCCACTCATCGCGATAGGCCCCCATAAGTGGCTTCCGCTCTCCCCCTTTCCCCCCACGTCGCTCCAAGAAGTGGACGAGGCAAGATCCAATCTGCACTCCAGAGGGTCGATGAAGGCGTTGTATGGAGTCGGGAGGATGAAGGACCCCCACAAGGACCTCCACGTCTCGTCCTGGACAGGTCTGCTCGTCGAACAGCTGGTCAATTTTCCTCATCGCTGAATTTTGGGTGTGAAGGAGATTGCTTTCTTTCTTTGTCGCTGCGACCAGATCCCAGCAATTTTCGCTTGAAGCTGGCACTGGAGTTCGAGGATAACTTCTTGAACAATCTAACATTTTTTTCTTTATCGAACGTGGGTTGAACTTTCCAGGTTATTTTTATGGATGAGAGTACAAAAATCGAGCCGAGTACTCAGAGATATTAAATGTTTGCAGAATAGTGGCTTGTTTACCAATACCATATGAAGGTGTAGGGTGAAATACATTTAGCTTCAAATATTTTCCATTTCATGTACAAATTTCATCCATTCTTTCTCATTTATTGGCAATTGCTTTTCTTCTTCCCATGTTTTGTCTTTCTTCTTCAATTTTTCTGCTACAACTCCGTTCCATGTCTACCTTGAGCTTCCATGCTTGTTTAACCAGTCTTAAATTGCTCATTCTTTGTGTCTTGACCAATTCAATTGCCGTTTTGTGTTGAAGTGTTGACTGCACCTCTAGGTCTTCCCTTATTTTCATATTTCGGATTTCATCTCCTTTTGTTACATCTTTCACCCTTCTGAGGTATGTTTTTCCTATCGCTTGTATTTTGCTTTTTTGTTTTTCTGTCAATACCCAGGATTTACAAGCAAATGTTGAGATTGGTCTATGAGTTGTTTTGAATACATCAATTATTGTCTTTCTTTATAAACTACGCAACACTAATTACGTCGCACCCCGAAATTTTGCCCCTGTTGAAATTTGAATAACTTTTTTCTGATTTGAACAATTCGAATTCTGTTTGCGCTGTTCGCTAGCTCAGTCCTTCAGCTATGATTTACTTCTTCGTTACATGAGGTTTTTTCCATAAAATTGCTACAAGGTGTTTTTTGAAACTGTGCAAAATTTCGGAATTTTCAAAAGGATCCCAAATGAAGAAAACCAGTTTTTTGTCAACTTTAACAGCAGAGGCATAAAGGGGATCTCATTAACTCGAACCATCTCCAGAATTGTCTTCTTATCTCTTTTATTTACAGAGTGACCTCAAAAAATCAATTTTTTGGTTTTGCAGTCATAACTTTTTTCCTCTTCAACCGATTTTCAAAATCTCAGGATCATTTTGAAGCTGAAACGTTAGATGAACAGACATGAAGATTAGAATTGACTAAAAATAACTATTAAAGATCAAGGGTTCCTGCAAAGGTGACTCAAATCTAAATCCCCCTCGAAATCCCGATTAAAAAAGGAAAATATCCAAAACGTTTTTTGATCGAAACGAAAATATCACCACAAAAAAATGGAAAAAAAATGTTTGACCCCCTTTGCTGGTCAAACGGTTAGATATATCGGTAATCATATTTCACCTGACCCCCACATCGGGATCGGAGATTAAAAAAAAACTTTTACCTCCCTTCCCCCCTTGGGGTACTTTGGGTACGGATGAAGGGGAAGGAGATTTTTGTGATTTTTTAAAATATTTTTCTCGTGAGTTTCGTACAAAACTACTAAGAATCGCCCAAACTCGGGTACTCCAATTATCATAGTTTGATGTTCAGAGCGAAAAAAAGTTATTTTTCAGAATCGAGACAAGCGGTACTCATAGCTGTGTTCAGCGGAAAAAGTTGATCAGAGATAAACAAATTTGTTTCATAGGCGTACGTATAAAATTTTTTTGGGGGTCTATAAAATTTAATTCTTTAAAAAAAATCCAAAACATGATGGAATACTTTGTGAGAAGGTTACCCTGAAATTTTGTTGTATTCAGATATTTTATTATTTTGATTTTTTTTATGAAGTATTTCATCTTCAGAAAAGAAAGACCTATGAATGGTTTTTTCTGTCCTGATCTTTATTTTCACGAGAACGTAATTTTCAACCTGTCTTGTCAGTCACTCATTATGATTCTTGTTACGTTGGTTACGGACCATGCATTTTTATGGGCTGATTTTTTTTCGAGAACATGGCGTTTCAATTCGGTTTTCTCACGCACAATTTTTGACTACTGAGAGAAAAAAGATCTGGATGTATCCAGAATGAAAGATCCTTCCGAAAACAAGTTGATTTTCATATGAATCTCTTCCCAGTCGGGATTTACAGAGTGTTTCAGATTTGGGTCACCTTTGAGGAAACCCTCGATCTTGAATGTTCATCTTGAGTCAATTCTAATCTTCAAATCTGAGATTTTGATCTGAGATTTTGAAAATCGGTTGAAGAGGAGAAAAGTTATGACTGCAAAACCAAAAAATTGATTTTTTGAGATCACTCTGTAAAGAAGAGTGATAAGAAGACAATTTTGGAAATGTCCAAAGGTAATGAGTTAATCTTCATAATTTCGGGGTGCGACGTAAATAGTGTTGAGTAGTTTATTTCATTTACCACATGTTCCTCAGAAAAAAATTCCGTATCTCAAATGTGATTCTATGCATCCTGAAGAAATGTCCATCAAATGTTACTTCCCTGTCTACTTGTAACTCCAAGAACATTGAGGTTGATGTGTCGTGCACAATGTTGAGCTCAAGTTGAGGTTCTGGTACTTTGCATCGAAATGTTATTATTCGTTTTTATCTTTCATCTGCACAAGAGAAAAACCTATGATGTTGGTGGAGGAACATCGTGCAAACCAGTAGGATATTGGGAGAGACAATAGGTATTGTAATTTTTTTCAGACTTTGGTAATAGGTATCAGGGGAATCTTCACTAGGAAGAGCGTTCTACAGTTTCATAGTTCGATTGAGAGAATAATTTTGATCGTAGTTCCACAGATGTCGAGCTTGATAATGAAGGGGTGTATAGCATGCGTCCGTCTGGTATGCATGCTCCGAATCGCTCGTGGTGAAATTATGAATGTGATTTCTGGTTTGCATTGGCAATGAAAACATCTAAGAGGTAGAAGACACGTACTCTTCTGCGATAATCTAGAGAGCTCAATGAGTTCGTTAGTGCAAGATCACCGACCAGACTAACAGCTTTCCTCTGAATAGGATCCAGGAGCCTCAGAGTATATTTAAGTGCTGAACTCCAAACATGTGAGCAATACTCCATGACAGGTCGAATATGTACATTGATGAAGTAGCTCTTGACAGGAAACAAAAAATCAAGTTATTGTGAATCAGTATCAGCAATAGATCTCATATGATGAACCCATAATAGGGCATTGTTGATAACAGGAGAGAAGGTCACATCGAGAAAGTCGTTGATGTGTATCAGAAAAAAAGTAAGTTCCAAAAGAGATCCTTATGTAACACCCGGCGTCGATAGTCATTCTACCAGGTGATACGCCAACAAAGACCACAGAAAGTAACTTATTCAAAAGAAAGCTTTTCAGTGAACGATGCAGATGCTCGGCCAACCATAAGACAAAATTTTTCCAAGGTAGCCTTCATGCCAAACTCCAATGCTTCAGATATATCCAATGCTATAGCCAGAAACTCTCCATCGTGCTTTTCGATAGACGTGTCACGTAGGCAAGTAAATCTACAGTCTCCAGTTGATCTCTGGTGACGAAATAGTATATTACACAACAAGTGTGGAAAGTGACATATTTCACACGAGTGAAGGAAATGCAGTTTCCAACGAGTTTTGTACACTATTTTTCCTACGACTCCGAATAATTTCATTTCGCGGGAGGTCTTGTCAAAAATGTAACTTGAACGGATTCTATAACTTCAGGTGGTTTCGATTCGATATCAAGTACTGTTAATTTCCATATCCAAGATGATATTTGAATACTCCTCCGACAATTCCTCATTATGTGAATTACTGATTGAGTTAATTTAGTCTGTACAAACTTTATTGATATTGACACCAGCGTACATAAACAAACCTGACACCATACACCTGCTAACGCCAGTCATCACGCAACCAGGAATACAGAACCATAGAAGTATGAAGTGCGCAAGCGCGTACGAGTTAGTGCGTCCTTGACTGCTTGCAATTGCAAATATCTGTGATACCAAAGAATCTTCTCTTTGGTGATACTGTGATATCAAACTGATGCGAGCAGCAAGCCGCGTATAAAACTGTAGCCGTACTCTCTTGAATGATCTCACGTGCTGTCATCAACATCGAAATAGTTCCAGCGAAGAGTATAGGTTCCAGTTTTAAAGTGAATTCAGAGGTTATGTATCAGACACATTTTTTTTTATCATTATTTAAATTAATAGATAAAGAATTCTCGGTATATAATTCGAAACGAAACAAAAATTTCAATAAATAATATGAATTTGATTTGATAACGCTCATATTGACAGTAAGTACCTTTCCAATATACCTAATTATTTCTATCAATTCAGGCGACCGTTGTGATATTTTTCATATCAACACCTGTGCTTTTTTTCTTTCAAATAAACAATACCATGGTGATATGAGCTACTTTTTGAATAACAAAACAGTGTGATTATTGACGTTTTCATACGTGGTCGTAGGAAAACCATATTGTCGGTTTATCACGATTCTAGATTTCTCCAGATTTCGTATAATATCAATGTTGATTACTTTCTCCATCAATTCAGAGATGACAGATAGAAGCGCAATAGGTGTAGTTAGCTGGAAAATATAGCAGTGTTCCATTTTGATAGAATCACACCAAGTTTATATGCAAACGTAAACAACCTGCAAAAAACTGGTGTCGATTCTGGTGCATATTTCTTGAGAACGATTGGAGGAATTCCGACTTGTGCCATGACCACTTTGGTAAGGATGAGCCTGATAATGCGTTGGTGAAAGACTTTTTGAGGCACACGGCTATAGAAGGTAAAGATATCAGTATTGTTGTGTCATCGACAAGAAGTGTCGCCACTAATATCCGATTTTATAATATCATTCACGGAGGAAGTGACTGATCCAAGCATCCAAGATCCGGCATTCCAGATGAGGTTTTCTCTTATCCAGTTCGAACTTGGACTTCAGAAACTGCTCATTCTTGCTGAGCAGTATTTCATGATTCACAAAATTCCGCTGCTGTAGCTTCTCCGGAATATAGGTTTCTATCAGTGGTTTGTATAAAAGAATATGACATCATTGATAATTCTTTGGTTGAGAATTCGTGGGTAGTGTCATTTAGTTTCATATTTTCAGAATATTCGTTTGTATTTTTGTAAATCTACCTTTCTCTGATATATTTTTTCAAATACTCTCCACCTGTATAATGCTGTAACTATTTGTAGGTATATCATGAGTTGGGGTGAGAAAGTGAATCCACTCCTATCTCCACTTCAAATATCGATAAATCGATCTGAAATAACTTGTTTTGCATGATGAGACATAGCTGCACTTGTATTCCATTAAATACGCCTGGATCTTTTTAAAGTTATGAAACAAAAATGATTCGAAAATTGTAACTTCAGAGCCGCCTAGCCGCTAGCGTCGAGACTTACCAATTTCGTACTGAAGTAATTTTGCCTGAGCTGAATTTTCTCGGTCAGAGAAATATGTACTATGTAGTATTTGTAAAGACATTTCAGGGACATCATGCATACCTAAGTGATTCGATTACTTTCAAATGTTCTTAAATAATAATAAACAATGCGATTCAAATGCCTCGAATTGATGACAGCTGAGTTGGTCGAAGTTGAATTGGAATATATCCAATTTTAAAAATATTTCAACTGCTTGTGAAAATGGTGAGCGAATTTTCAACAATCCTGAATGACATACGCTCTTCGAAGTATCTTCACGAACGTCCTTTTCTTCTTTCGATGAACCAATCTCAAATGACCTACACATGATTTTCGACATGAATGACCTTGAACGTTCCGGAAACCACCTCTACCAACATTTTCATCACCATCGAACCATTTTCAAATATTCTCAAATATTTTTCAGCCGTTTCTAAATATTGATTCAACGACCGATTGCGATAACTATATCTGATATGACTTCAAAATACATTCAAGCAGCCTTGAAAGTGAGATGATGTTTAATAATATATCAGGGGTTGAAGTATTAGAACCGACGCATCAGCGAATAATCGTGTTTCCCCTCTGTTTGATTATTATTCAACGAAGACATTGGACTAAGTTGAAGTGGAAAACAAATATATTGATGACATCGGGGACTCTAGCTCCGCAGTACATAACCCCGATTACCGTACATTCCGGTCGTGTAACATGTACTTCTCCCTTGCTTTTATCGTGTTAGTTAATGTTGAACGTGTCGTTGATACTGCTGCCGTTCACCCTCTGCATCCCCTCTCGTGCCTATTCTCCGAGATCGCTTCGATTATCATCTTATTAGAGGAAATTAAACGGCGATGCTCATTCGATTGATGAACAAATTCGCAATGGTCCCACGTCCCGAGCGATCTAAGAGTTTCGTGAATGAACTGCTTACCTAATTACTGCGACGACTTCCCAGAAGAAGAGGACGAGTAGGAAATTGCTACTGGTTTTTCATTTTATGGCGCAATATCCGAACGATCAGATGCTGTTGATTCTTTATTTCCGTTAGCATTCGAATTACGTGTCGTTCAGACTTCCATTGTCTGAAGAAATGAGAATTTGAATGCTGATAATGTAATGAAAGTTCTGCTGGAAAATGTGTCTTCTCAAATTTTCCAAATTGTAAATATTTGATGGGAAACTATATAACATTGGATCTGCCCCAACCCGAAAGACTCATGATTTATAGATATATATAGATAGATAAAGATATTTTATAGATATTTTATAGATAGAAGTATAACACATAATTCATGTGGACAAATAGGAAGAGAACAATAAAATAAATTAGAAAAGAAATGTCATGCACTTGATCAAAATTCAAGAGGAAAAATTCACCATCACAGGCAATACTTCTTCGACGTTAAAACAGTTTTCAATGGGAAATATATTTACATCGAATATTATTCAATTGTAGCAAATTTTTATGAAATAAATGATCTGAAATAAATAAAATTAAATCTGTTTGCTACTCCTGCTGTTGATTGCGAGTATGAATCTGAAATATATTATGTATATACACAGGGCTATTCAAATTCGAGTCTATGTATGGGGATTTCGATAACGGTAAGATATAGAGAGTTAGTTGAATGGGGGCAAAGTAGCGTATTTCAGAGGTTAATTATATGGATGAAAAAATTCTGACCTAGCTTCTCCGGTTCTGGAGTTATACAGGAAATTTTTTAAAAAATGTTGAAATTTTACTGGCAATAGTTCAATATTTCCAAAACACTCTGTAATTCGGATGAAAATACTACGTCAATGTGAAACATGACTCTTGGCATTTAAAAAAATGCAAAAAAAAACAGGTTCGTATTTGAAAATTTAAAGTTGAATTTATACGATACCCTGTATATAATTTTTATTCAGATATTTGGAAAGGCTACAAAAAGTTGCAACAGCAAAGTGACAAAATTTGAAATAAATCTCCATAAAATAAAAAGATATAGGCAAAAGAATAATTTCAAAAATTTCGATTCTTCCTGTATAACTCCAGAACTGAAGGAGCTAGGTCAGATTTTTTCCATCCATATAATTAACCTCTGAAATACGCTATTTTGCCCCCCTTTAACCAACCCTCTATCTCTTACCGTTATCGATATCGCCATGCATTGATTTGAATAGCCCTGTATAATTAATCATAATTATATAATAAATATTATGGTGATGGATGATTTTTCCTCTGCTGTGTATGAATTCAAGATCATAATATGTCTATATGAAATGCAAAACAACAAAGTCGTTACCAACAACCATATACATATAGATAACAATAGGAAAGTAGATTGTAGGAGGGGTGTCGTTAAGGCTTTGCAGCCTCTCAAGCACCTCGACCTATCAGATTCTTCCGTGCAAAACCCTAAATCTATTCGAGGCCTGGAATTCCGAGACTTTGTGCAGAGTTCATGAGTTTCCTGGGAGCTAGGTTCCTGACATCGGAGGGCTCAAAGAATGCCCCTTCTAGGAACTTGAGCCTCTTGCAGAAGAGCGCTGGGCATTCGCAAAGCAAATGTTCTGTAGTTTCAGCGAATTTCTCGCAGTAGCGGCAACTATCACTCTCTGTTTTACCCATCTTTTTGAGGTGATACCTCAGAGGGCAGTGTCCAGTGTCACGTCAAGTCTTTTTTGTCCAATTTGAGAAGCTTTTCACCTTTCCTTGGCGAAAGGCTCACTAGCCTTTTCGCTTGTTATGTCCTGGAACTTTATTCCAGTGAGATTTCATTTCATCCGTTCCCCAACATCGAACCTCTTCTCTCAAATGGACCTTGGAGAGACCACAGAAGGGTCCGAGAAATTGTGATTTTTCCCTTCTTTGGCAAGACAGTCTGCTTCCTCGTTGTCTTCAACTCCTTTATGACCTGGCTGTTCGCTGCCAGTTGTCTCAGGGATTGTTTACAGTCCCAAGTCAGCTACACTGAAAAAACTGCTATACTTGAGGGAAGTTATTCTGAGATCTTGAAATAGATTATTTTATAGGAAGAGTTATTCTTTTGCATGGATGAAAATTTCTTTGTTCTAAGAACTTTGTGGTTCTTGATATTTTTTAAAATTTCTCTTGAATGGAATCGCTTTCAACTGAAATCAATTTCTCTTGTCATAAGATCATTGCTTCGTCATGTAATTATTCAGCATTTGCAATTTGAACCAAGAATCATAATTATTGATGCAATATTCAAAAATCTTATGTAAAATTCACGGCGCGAGTTTGTTCAATCGACTAACAGCTGAGAATTGGCATTCAGCATTCAGTTCAGTCTATATAGAGTCGTGGTGGTTAGTATAGGGTCTGTGTGGTTATATATGAGACCATTTTTATATTTTGTTGTGATTCTGGTTTTGCATGAGCGTTGATTTTTAATTGGATCCGAGAAACTCCATTTGAAAGATGGTACTTCCTGTCCCACTTGTGAGGAAAGTTTTAAAGTAAGTAAGTATTTGTAAATTATTATGATTTTGTAGCTAAATTGGTAAACCAAATAAGCATTTTATTTGTTTGCATTCCAAAAAAAAAAGGTATATCTTCTGTTTTCAGATAACTGTCTATATAGTATTATTGATTGAAAATGTTTTGATAATTTCAGAATTTCGTATAGTGAACAACAATGAAGGAATCTGATCGCGTCTCTTTTCACAGAAAAAATCTCTTATTGTCTTATTATGAATTTGTATTATCTTGTATCATAGGCAACGCTTTTATGTCGAATGAAACAAAACATGTTATGAGTTGAGCTACTCTGGAGTCAAGTAACTGATTCTTACGATGAAGTGTTTGACCTTTACTTGAGTGAAACTGTTTAAGATGTGTTCTGAAAGACTCATTTGTATCTTCTATTTGTCATTACATCTTGGATTTTTCATTCATCTTCAAAGAGTTGATTTGTTTTTTTGTTTTCATATATTTTTGTTCAAAGTTTTCAAAGAGTGTGTAGTCCTTTAAATGTGATAACAGGATAGTCTCAATTACATGTATATCATGTATTGATTTTGTAAGTGTGTGTTTTGTATCTTCAGTTATGACAATAAATGATTTTGAAAATAAACTTAACTATAGTTTAGTGTTACAGGGGGAGGGGCATTCATGGTGAATCACCCTCAGTCCGAGAATTCCAATACCTCGAACCAAATAAAAAGTTTCCCTATTTACTATTCCAAAAGTAGTATACTTTTGATAAACTTTAATCTACACATTTCATGAATAAATAATTTCATGAAATGAAACCTTAATTGAAAATATAAATACGGGCTTCGGGCAAAAATGTACGCTCTTCCAAGAAGGGCAGACAGTATCAGTTCAAGAAAATCTGGATTCTTCAGCTGAGCACTTGTGGATTCAATGGAATCGAATAAATTCCTTCTGCCAAGGAAATTCAGAATATAAGTACCTTGGGAGAAAGACATTGTGTTGAATACATCAAGATATTATTCTTAGGACAAACACTTATGTTCTTCCAGTAAAATATTTCGGCAATCTTATAACAAGGAAATATTAATGTTTTCTGAAGAGAATATTCATTTGCCCATATACAAGATCACAATTTCGTTGAAAAAAATGCGTATTTCTTTGGACGAAAGAAACCCTTTTTTCTGTGTGAGACTCACAAGTGTATGACTTCGAACTTTTAGTGCTGCTTGGCTATCTGATAGAATATAGAGTTTTGCTCTTCGGGAGTGCCTTGCGAGGCAGTCCTGGGCAAATATTATTATATGTACTCTTGCTTGAAAAAAGTACCAAGTTATCAAGGGATTTTGAGCGCCCGAAATTTGGCCCTGTAACTCCCACTCCAGCCCTTTCATCCATCTTGGATAATCAGTATACCATACTGATGCATCCCTTGATCCCTAATTTGAGATTTTAGCTTTTCGTCTTCTGATTTTAATTAACTAGACAAGCAGTCAGCCACTTCTATACTTTTTGATATTGAAACTTAATTCAGGATGGTCTCTCTCTTTCGCCGCATGGTGTCGCTGCTCCAAGTTGCTCTTGGACGAAGTCTCAATGCTCTTAAATTCGTCGTTGGCGAGATCTCAAGATCTTCACTCGGTGACTATATCCTGCAATGATAAGCTCGAAACTGAATTGCAGATTGTCAGGAGTATAATATTGTCTCGTGGTGCCACTTCCAGAATTTGGCTTTTCCTCTTTTCAGTGCATGTAAAAGTGTGGTCTATATGAACTCGAATGTAACAGTGAACGCTGGTACACTTTCCGAAAATACACGGAGCAGAATCGGTGCCCCTGTGAAATTTCTGATGGTGTTTATATCCTCGAAAACGAAAGCAAACACACATCAAAACACCCATTCGTCCTTTGCGAACGTATCAATGCGTCGTCGAGGCGTCTACGGCGTGTAAATATTAAACACCATGAATCAGTCGACACTGATTCATGATGGACAACTCGACTTTTCACAAATAATCTCCGCCCGGCAGGCTGTTAGTGTATCTGTTGGGCCACTTGGATTTCATTCCATCGACAAGGCCGTAAATAAGTCAGGCCGGAGCGGATTTATTGGGAATAATCGACTTTCAAAATAAATCTGCATGTTTTATAAATTCCATGGAATATTACTCATTCGAATGCTTCCATAAAATATAGTTATTTATGATGACAGATACCGAAATTTACGGATTTCAATCTCAATTATTTGCGTTAATATTTATGTTTACGTTGATGAACTGCAGACAATTTGCGAACGAGCTGATTGAAATATGCTGCCATTTGGCACAAGACCGGATTTATTCTCGGTGGTATTGCGAAATTTCACATTGTCTGAAACTTCGACGTCGTTCAGTCGATTTAAATTTGGATTGGATTCGTTGATAATTCACATCGATGAATAATAGAAATGAACATTGTGTTTGGCATTGATACTTGAAAAATAAGTTTTTTTTATCAGAAAAAGATTGAAGATATAGCAGCATGTTCCAAGAAATTGAATCAAGTTCTTGAGTAAACAGATGAATAATTTGTGATAGAATAAACATCCTAGTAAACACAATTAATAATTCGATAGATGACATATACATGTTGTAAATATACCTGTTTACATCCGAACCACTGAAAAAAAAAATGAGAGAAATTTCACTGAAATCTCACTCAATAATGTCTCAATTTCGGTCCACACCCGATTGAGTTGAAATTTCGCTCCATTTCAGTGAGTGAAATGGTGATTCGGTGAGTTGAAATTGGAGATCAGAATTTATTTATTTTTCCCAGTTTTGATTGAGTATTACCTAATTTTTGAGTCCTCTTTGAGTGATATTCAACTCATCGCGTATTATAGTTAGAATATTAAATGAGTATTAATATTTTCATTCATGAGGGATTTTAATAATTTTTGAGATTATATTCATCATCAATGATTTGATTTCAACTTATTTTTGAGTTAACTGGCCCAGAATTGTCGAAATATTTATTTAATATTGAGTTTTCATATACATTTCATGGTGATAGCCATAGTTTTATTCAAATACAAAGTGTGTCATGAACAGCGGTTCGATATCCTTCATCAGGTGCCATATTCTCGTCTTCTGCATTCAAGTATGGTTGATGTGATTGGCTTTTGCCTGTTTGTACTGTTCAGTTGATTACTTGCAAATCTGTAAATGAAGAAATTCATCCAATTGAGCTGATATATTTTCAGCTGAAACAATTTCTAGAATAACATTTTTCATCTCGAGATAACTTATTAGAATATACCTGAAGTTAAAGGAATAGCCTCTTTCAGAGTTTTTTGATAACCATTGAATGTAATTCTTAATTCAGATTTGTTGAACCAAATTCAGATAGTATTGCGACAATATTGTTTCATTTAACTCAATATCAATTTGAAAAACTATTTCACCGGCATTAATTAATATCTACAACAAATCTTACAAGTATGGTGACCATCAAAGTCGAAGATTCAACCAATTTACTAATATCCAGATGAACCTGGTCGCACTTGCAACTTGCACCACTGAACAGATTCTATATATTCAGAAAAAATTATTATAAACTGAAAATACTAAGTATGGATTAATGCAGAACCAAGTAAGAATGACCAATTAACCATTATCAATTATCAAGTATTGAAAATATATATATTCATGCATCCAAATTTAACAATTGAAAAGTAAAAGTAATCATGGGAACAACATACTTTTTCTTACATTATTTTCAGTTGCAATAGCATTTTTCATTCTGGAATCGAAATATATAATTTCACGAATTTTAGTGAAATGTAAGAGGCTATTAAGGGCACTAGTAATAAAGGGAAATGATCCGTCAATACCATGAATAGGTACGTGGATACAAGAAAAAGGGGTGTTTGATAATCTCATGGAATAGATATGGCGAGATATGGTCTTCCAAGACCAAGGTGCGTATTTTTCAAATACAAGGATGTTCCCTCAACCAAAATAGCATCATCAATTTAAGGCAACATGAATTGAGCAACGAAAAATATACAATGATAAGTTAATTTCCACCATTGGACTGACCAATCCGCGTTCACCTGATGCGCACTAGAAGAAAATCTGGTTCAATAAATTTAAAAAGATAAAAGTTGGTCAACTTCTACTTGTTACTTGTTAATTGATAAATGACACAAGTCTGCTTGAATGCAATCATAGTTAATCAATAAGTTCAACTTATATTTGCTTATTGTTAATTGATAATTTTTAATTGATAATTGTTATTTGGTGCTACATGAATCCATACTAAAGTAAAATAATCCACCAGGGTATGAAATGTTTCTTTGTTTCACTATAGAAACTTGATGACCTCGTTGTCAATGTTTTCTTTTCGCAGTGCGGAGTGTCTGTGCACCTGCAATGGCGTGGTTGAATTGGTATACCCCCTCTTTTTTGGTTTAACCCAATATTTGGTACAAGCGCTTGAAAGTGAGTGATTTCCATTATTTTTCACACATTCACTGAGAGGATAGAGTAGAAATCTCCTGGGAAGGGTTATTCAGTACATTTTATTTCTCATCTGAGTAAATTTACTCAAATTTGCTATAAATATTGTCATTAATGGAAAAGAGTGAATTTTGATCACTAATTCAATTAAAAATTTCAGAACTTTAACTCACCATCTGTTCCGGCATGTTGAATAACTTTAATTTTGCTTTAGGGTATTTCGATAAGTAACCAATTGCCCCTCGTATACCTACCTATTTACTTTTTATTTTCAATAACCATCACGAATACGGGTCACTTTTGCGATAAAAAATGTGTTCCAAGGACGAGTTCTCAGCTTGGAAGCAAGTGAGGACAGGAACGAAAAAAGATTCATAAACTGGCACATCGTGATAGAAGACGCAAAGAAAATATTCTCTTCAAATTGTTATAACCAAGATAACGCAATTTTTCCACTTTTTTTGGGGAACATTTTGTGTGTGTGTATGTGAAATTGTGAAATAATAGCCGACGAGATAATCTGGAGGGCCCTCCCTGCAAGACCTGTACTAGCCACAACTTTATTGAGACCGGATGTGAGCCAAGTAAGTCGCTTTCGTGACCCGTGACTCCTTTTATGAATATTCTTTTTCTATTAAATTGGTTACCTCTCGATGCCGAAAATTCAATAAAATCCAGTCCACTATAAATCACTCCACAAAAAGAGTTATCGCAAGAACATGGTCCTTCGAGCCGGATGACGGCCTTTTCGGCATTGTTAAAAAAAAAAAAAAAAATCACGAAAGTTTTGAACAAGCATCTAATTTTTTTCACCGCATAAAAATTCAGGGGTATACTGATTTTCTCAATCTTCGAGTAAGTTCCGACAGATTCGCTGTCCGCATCAATTACCTAAAGTGAGAATTGCGAAGTTCATATTCCAAATTTTGGGTTGATATTAATACGTATTATTCTTGTGCTCGTGTAGCCATTTTGGTTTTGCACACCACATGGTCCCAGATAGACACAGAGAAACGCCGGTTACCGTCACTCATACGCATGATCAGATTGATCACTTTCATATTTTGATCTGTTTCATTTCATATTCGTCTACGCAAACTTCGCCACATCACACTGTTGACATATCGCCGCACTTAATTCCAGTGAAATATAGCGAAGCCATTGATTTCTCTTGTATTTTTCTAAAAAAAAAAAAGGATTGTTCTAGATATTAATTCTAATCAATAACGCATTATGTCAGAGAAACTACGTCGTTATCAAGCATTACGGCAAAGCGCTGTCAATGAAATTGTAGTTCTTAATGATTTAGCAAAATCTGCGCTTACCGATAAGAATAAGAAAACATCATTCAAAGTTCGGTACTCGGTAATCGAATCCATTCATGAAGAATTTCACAAATATCATTCAAATATATTGACAATTTTATCGACTGATCAAGAAAACGATCTAGATCAAGAGGACGTTATCAAGGGAACCTTCAATTCTGCTTATTTTGACGCAAAAACCATTTATTCTGACCTTTTCGATTCAGAACAAGTTAATAATTCCGTTCTAGCGCCGTCGCCCAGCCGACAATCGGTCTCAGGATCTTCACATGTTAAATTACCTCAAATAGAGCTTTCTAAGTTCAATGGAGATTTTCGCACTTTTCCTACATTCAAGGATATGTTTGACGCATTAGTTCATAGCAATGATGCCCTCCAAAATATCGAAAAATTCAATTATTTGATTTCATCCTTGAGAGGTCCCCCTTTAACATTAGTTCAGTGCACGCCAATGACAGGCGATAATTATCAAACGGCTTATGATAGCTTGATAAAACGTTATAGTAATAAACGCGCTCAAGCAAATGCTTATTGGGCCGAAATTGAAAATCATCCTAAATTAACCTCCGAGAATCCTCAAGCTCTCCGCAAACTACTGGACACGTTTTCGGAAAATCTAGCCGGAATGCGAACTTTGAATATTCCCACTGACACGTGGGATTTCATACTTGTCAATATGCTTCTCAAACGCGTGGATTCGGAAACCGCAAAATCCTATGAAAAGGAACATGGCTCAACAAGCTTACCGCTATATAAAAATTTGTTTGATTTTTTAGAACAGCACTGTACTGCCTTAGAATCGATCAGTATCGCCTCACAAACTTATAAATATAAAAAACCCAATATGCAAGTCGCAACTACGCCGCAAAAACCTAAATTTTCGCATACTTCAACATATTTTCAAAATAATCCAAGGAATGCAAACTCATCTTTCCTCACACGCACGGAAAAAACTTCGTCTACAAAATGTA
Source organism: Chrysomela aeneicollis (assembly GCA_029955515.1). Lineage (NCBI taxonomy): Eukaryota > Metazoa > Arthropoda > Insecta > Coleoptera > Chrysomelidae > Chrysomela > Chrysomela aeneicollis. The sequence goes on along the minus strand of JARUHQ010000008.1, from coordinate 4,755,462 downwards.
TCTTGTGTAATGGCGATCATTTCCTTTATCATTGTCAAGAATATTTGAATAAGTCACAAAATGAAAGATATACTTTATGTAAAACTTCTCGTTTGTGTTTGAATTGCCTTAGTAGTTTTCATGATACACGCTCTTGCCGATCCACTTCAAAATGCAAAAAATGTGGTAGATCATCGCATCATTCTACTTTACATATCGATCGAGATTCTAATAACGGCCCTGTGAATTCGATCCCCAATTCGGGATCGTCTTTGGAACCCGCCATTGACTCTAATATGGCAAACACGAATTCAGCTGCGTCTAATTCCCGATGCACTGCTTTTTCCAAGAAAACTAGTCACGTTTTGCTATCTACCGCCATGGTAGAAATCCGTGATCACAGAGGAACTTATCAAAAGTTCAGAGCTCTTTTAGATTCAGCATCTGAGACTTCTTTGATTTCTCAGAAATGCTATAATCGATTAAACTTAAATAAATTTCAAAGTCCAATCACCGTCCAAGGTCTCGGGGAATCTAATAAAATCGGCAACACCGGAGGGGTCACTCTGTTTCTCAAACCCGTCGGGAAGGATAATCCAGTTTTTGTCTTCGATGCCTTGATATTACAAAAAATATGTGATTGTTTACCGTCTGTGCCTATTTCGGTTCGCCCGTGGTCTCATATAAATAATTTGGAATTAGCGGATCCAAACTATTTTCAACCTGGAGAAATTGATATTTTATTAGGAGCCGATATTTTCTCGCAACTTTTGCTAAGTGGCCGCGTCTTAGGTCATCCCGGCGCTCCGGATGCGCTACAAACTGTCTTCGGCTATGTTTTATTAGGCAAAATCAACACTTTACATAGTACCCGCGTAAATACATTTTTTTGCAGCTCCTCTGAATCAATTCCGCTAGATGAGACAATTCGACGTTTTTTCGAGATAGAAGCTGTTCCGGAAAAACAGCATTTGAGTTCCGATGATAAAGTTTGTGAACAAATATTTATCGAAAATTTCTATAGAGACAGCTCTGGACGATTCGTCGTCCCATTGCCTTTTCGCGAACACGCTCCCCAATTTCCCGGTAGTCGATCGTTAGCCGTTCAACGATTCATCTCCCTAGAAAGAAGACTCCTAAAAAATCCCACACTGTATCATGAATATTGTAAAATTATTCAGGAGTATTTAGATTTGAATCAAATGGAGGTTGTTTCCGACTTGGATATGCTCTCTTCCAATTCTTTTTACTTGCCACATCATTGCGTAATACGACCTGATAGCAAAAGTACGAAACTTCGAATTGTTTTCAACGCATCATCGCACTTGCCGAATGAACCTTCGCTCAATCAATGTTTACATGTAGGCAAAAAGCTCCAAACGGACATTTCTACTATTTTGTTGAATTTTCGTTTCCATAAAGTTTGTTTTACGGCCGATATACGGCAAATGTACCGACAAATTTGGGTAGCACCTGAATTCCGCAATTATCAAAGACTTGTTTTCAGATTTTCACCGAAACATAAAATTGCTGATTTCAGAATGAAATGTGTAACTTTCGGCTTCAATTGTGCACCTTACCTCGCTTTACGTACTATTCATGAATTAGCTAATATAGAATTTAATTCATTTCCAGAAGCAGCATCAGTTTTAAAAACTGATATGTATATTGGTGATTTATGCACTGGGGGTTCTTCCTTAGTCAATGCCGAACATCTACGAGATTCAATAATTTCTCTCTTGGAAAAAGGTGGCTTTGAGTTACGCAAATGGGCATCTAATGAACCCGCTCTGTTGAAAATATTTCCCCCAGACCATGTTTCGCTGGATCCTTTATCTTTTGAAAATGAACCGAACTCTTCTCTGAAAATCTTAGGACTTCATTGGAGTCCGATTCCTGATTGTTTTTCATTCACTGTTCGCCCTCTTGAGCGACAATGCACAAAACGGAATTTGTTGTCAGAACTCGCAAGAATATTTGACCCTTTAGGGATGCTCGCGCCAGTAACCTTTTGCATGAAACATTTGATACAAAAATTATGGAATCTCGGATTGAACTGGGATGAACCCCCAAGCGATGAAATTTTGCGAATATGGTCAAAATACAAATCTGAGGTTCATTTGCTGTCCGAGATTAGTATTCCGCGTAGATTAGTTTTTGATGATTTCGAATTCGTCGAAATTCACGCCTTTTCGGATGCCTCGATGAAAGGTTATAGCGCCGTTATTTATTTTCGCGTTTTCAATTCGCAGCGAGCTTTCTCGACTTTCTTTGTTTGTGCCAAATCGAAGGTCGCACCGGTAAAAAAGATCACTATTCCACGTTTAGAGCTTTGCGGCGCTGTACTTTTGGTTAAATTAGTCAATTGGGTTATTAATTCATACGAGGGGAGAGTGAAATTTAGTAAAGTTTGCACTTATACTGACTCACAAATTGTTCTCGCCTGGTTGAAGGCAGAACCTACAAGATGGACGACCTTTGTTGCAAATCGGGTTTCTTACATTCAGGCTGAGCTTCCATTGTCATCCTGGTATTATGTCAATACGCAAATAAATCCAGCTGATTCAGCTTCACGCGGATTGTTTCCTTCAGAAATAATAAATCATAAACTTTGGTGGCGAGGTCCAGAATTTTTGTACCGACAAGGTGATCATTCGGATGAAATTAATTCCTTACTTGGAACAGAATACGAGACGCATGAGGAAGAACGAAAAATATCGCTTGTGACAATTTTAGAAGTCGATTTTATAGATGAAATCCTAAATCGATTTTCTTCATTTTCAATGATTCAGAGAGTTTTAGCATCAATATATCGATTTATAAATAACCTCAAAAATCCAAAAGAAAAACGCATTGGATTTCTTACTTCAGATGAATTGAATTTAGCACTTAAGATAATGATTAAACGCACACAACTTCTTGCCTTTTCGGAGGAAATGGAAACGCAAAAATTTTCTAAACCACTTAAAAAATTGAACGCATTCATTGATGATGAAGGAATACTAAGGGTAGGAGGTCGCCTCACTTATTCCTCTTTGAATTTTGAAAAACGTCATCCGATTTTATTACCCCGGGCATCGAGACTTACCGAACTTTTAATTGAACATTTTCATAAGAAACATTTACATGTTGGAATGCGAACTGTTCAATTTTTATTGTCGCAAAAGTTTTGGATGTTATCGTCACGCCGCGCAATTCGTCAAATCCTAGGAAAATGCCTTCAATGTTGGAAAACAAATCCAACTCCTTTTCAACCGCCTATGGGAAATCTTCCTGTTTCGCGAATTTCTCAAATAAAGCCGTTTTCTAAAGCCGGAGTTGACTATGGTGGTCCATTTTTCATCGTCATGAACCGTAAACGTCGCTCCCCAACTATAAAAGCATACCTCTGTCTTTTTATTTGTATGGCAACGAAAGCAGTTCACTTGGAACTAGCTTCTGATTTGACCACAGAAGCTTTTTTGGCGGCTTTACGACGCTTTATTGCTCGCCGGGGTAGATGCTCCGCGCTCTATTCCGATAGAGGTACTAATTTCATTGGCGGCCATCGACAACTTGAAGGTGTCTTACGCAACGTTGCGTCATCTGAAAATATTGAGCATCATTTTTTGCCAGGCAATTCCCCCCATATGGGAGGATTGTGGGAAGCAGGAATCAAGGCAGTAAAAACGCATATCAAACGAGTAATTGGTGACCAAGTGTTAAATTATGAAGAATTCTACACTCTATTGGTGCAAATTGAATCCGTTCTCAATTCTCGACCACTCACGCAATTTAGCCCTGATCCCAATGATATATCCGCGCTTACACCCGGCCACTTCCTAACGTTGGAGCCCCTTTCGGCACTGCCCGAAGAACCTCTAAAGGACGTCCCTTTGAATCGCTTGACGCGATGGCAAATGATTCAACGCTTGAATCAGGAATTTTGGCGCAGATGGAATACCGAATATTTGCATACGCTTCAACAACGCAGTAAATGGTTCAATTCGGACACTCCTATTAAACCGGGAAGTTTAGTGGTTATCAAAACTGATAATACACCGCCTTTACACTGGCCCTTGGGACGTATTATAACACTTCACCCTGGCGCCGATGGTGTGACTCGCGTGGCCACCGTTAAAACAAAAAATGGGGAGCTCAAAAGACCGCTTGTAAAGTTGTGTGCTTTACCGGTCACATAATTGAATGCGGAAAGCCTTATTCTCTGTGTTTATGTGTGACCTTGTATATAAAGTAGATAATTTAATACTTTTTTTCACCTCATTTTGAGGGACACTCAACTTCTTTTGTTTTTATTTTAATTTTGGAAAAGTCGCGTTGTCAACACGCCTTTTCGTAGGGGGAGTATGTTCCGGCATGTTGAATAACTTTAATTTTGCTTTAGGGTATTTCGATAAGTAACCAATTGCCCCTCGTATACCTACCTATTTACTTTTTATTTTCAATAACCATCACGAATACGGGTCACTTTTGCGATAAAAAATGTGTTCCAAGGACGAGTTCTCAGCTTGGAAGCAAGTGAGGACAGGAACGAAAAAAGATTCATAAACTGGCACATCGTGATAGAAGACGCAAAGAAAATATTCTCTTCAAATTGTTATAACCAAGATAACGCAATTTTTCCACTTTTTTTGGGGAACATTTTGTGTGTGTGTATGTGAAATTGTGAAATAATAGCCGACGAGATAATCTGGAGGGCCCTCCCTGCAAGACCTGTACTAGCCACAACTTTATTGAGACCGGATGTGAGCCAAGTAAGTCGCTTTCGTGACCCGTGACTCCTTTTATGAATATTCTTTTTCTATTAAATTGGTTACCTCTCGATGCCGAAAATTCAATAAAATCCAGTCCACTATAAATCACTCCACAAAAAGAGTTATCGCAAGAACACCATCAAATATGCAGTCACTCAAAGGCTAGTATTTTCTGCTTGTCCTTGACAGCGTCATAGATTATTTAATCTATGCCAGCGTCGAAACTATTCTTTCAAGTAGGCTTTGGAAAGACCACAAAACGGTTCTGAGTTGGAAAATCTAGTGTTTGCCCCATCTCAAATAAGGCGGTCTGCTTCCTCGTTGCCTCTTGCTTGCTTTGCACGTGGAACTCACACCGAAGTGACCTGTTTGTTTGCTGCCAGATTTGTCAGTGATTGTTTGGAGTGCCAATTTACCTTAAACTCACGTGTGTATGACTTCAGAGCCCTTAGTGCTGCTTAAAGCTAGGCTATCTCATAATATAATCAAATCAGTTTGGAAATTATCTTAGACAAATTAACACAGTTGGATCCAAACAAATGTCCAGGACCTGATGGAGTTTCTCCTTTGATGCTAAAAACTTGTAGATTTATACTAGCTAAACCACTTTTCCTCCTTTTCTCTGCATCACTCGAGATAGGGGAATTTCCTCAATTATGGAAATCAAGTTTCATTACACCAATATTCAAATCCGGTGACCAAGCAAATATAAAAAACTTTCGTCCTATTAGTATATTGAGTACAATACCTAAAGTTTTTGAACACATCGTATGTGATAGTATAAGAGCTCCCCTAAATCAGGTGATAATTGATCAACAGCATGGATTCTGTCAAGGCAAATCCACATGTACCAATCTACTACTATATTCTCTGTTCATCTTGAATGCCTTGGAAAATAAACACCAAGTTGATGTAATATACACAGATTTTTCCAAGGCATTTGATACGGTCAATCATAGGGTTCAATTTGAAAAATTAAAGGCAACTGGTTTCTTTGGAAATATGTTAAATTGGCTCGCAAGTTACCTTCATGACAGAACACAGCTAGTGAAAATCAAAGGTTACACATCTCATGAAATTTCGGTCAGCTCAGGTGTTTCACAGGGAAGTCACTTGGGACCATTTCTATTCAATATTTACATTAATGATATTAACAAAAAAATCAAACACTCCGAAATATTAGTTTTTGCAGATGATCTTAAAATATTTAGGACCGTTACATCTCTCACTGATTGTGAGAAAATTCAGATGGATCTCTTGGCTTTCTCTGAATGGTGTTCTGAAAACCTCATGGAAGTTAATGTTAGTAAGTGTAAAAGTATGACTTTTTATCGAACCATGGATAGATATGACGTGATCTATAATATATCTGGTGAGCCTCTCGAATGTGTTAAGTCTTTTCGAGACTAGGGTGTTGTGATGGACGTCAAAATGGACTTTCACCTTCACTTTGAGCAAATAATTAACAGAGCAACAAAAATGTTAGGTTTCATGAGCAGGACTACAAGAGATTTTACGAATGTACATTCTATAAAAACTCTATATTTTTTAATGGTAAGGTCAATCTTAGAGTACTGTACTTGTGTTTGGTCACCAACTTACGAGCTGCATATAAACAACTTCGAAAAAGTTCAGAATAAGTTTCTGAGGTATTTTGCTTTCAAATTAAACATGCCACTTACCGACCATTCACTATCTGAAATTCGTATAACATCTGGATAACAAACACTCAGAACGCGTAGAGTGCACGCAGATATAAAATTTTTTCATAAAATAATCAATTCCAAAATAAATTGTCCTTCTCTTCTTTCTCAAGTAAATTTTCATGTCCCCTCACGTAACACAAGGAATACGCAAATTTTCTCACCTGATTTTCACAGGTGTAATTATGGCAAGCATTCACCCTTATCAAGAATGATCTCCAATGGTAACATGGTGAAATTTGATCTGTTGAATGAGACTGAAGGTACGCTTCGAAATAGATTGAGGGTTATTGATTGATTTTGTATTGCAAATCATTTCTTTATATGCTCATTTACTTAATAATGTTGTCAAATAGTGGGTCATAGCAATGTCTTTTCTTCTATCTTCTTTGTACTTTTTGTAATTTCGATACGATGGTTATTATGAAATAATTCAACGACACACCAATACGTTATTTTTGTCACCTCGACACATGCTATCTTCGCATCTTCAGGAAATTGGTTCATTCTCTACTTTTCTCATGGAACCCAGTTCATTATTGATTTTTTCAGACCAAGATATGCGATATTTGCAAGCCATCAGAAAATAAATTCAGAATTATTCTGAAGAATTTCAATAAGAGATGATTTGCTATAGGACAAGGGGTAGAACTTACAGACAAACTTGAACTGAGACTCTTCGTTTTCGTGGGGTTTTTTGTGTAGGTTCAACAGGTTCAGAGAAACCACCAGCTGGCAATGTGGATGTTTATTCGATTCATAGCATACGACAGACAGCAGGTCACACAGGGTTACCATATATAGAACTAAAATAGATACAACGATTATTTGGAGCAATTTAACTAACAAAGTTTACCGGCAGAAGGCCGCTACCCTAACCCCAAAATCAGGGACTAGATCGTAACCTCGTTACGCCTATATAAATTACCAGTCCTCACCTACCTAAAATAGATACAGGCACCGGCGTTGTCCAACGAGGGAAACTGCCATAGAACCAACGGCACTTATTTTAGCAAATATGGAAAACAGAGGATTTGCCAAGACGCTCACTCTCACTTTTCAAAAAACTACTACTCAGGCATGTGGCCGTTGCTTCGCCGTTCGCATGCTCGTAGTGCGAACACGATATTTATCGATAGATGGAATCTACTAGATAGGCAACCATCAATGTTACCTCATGTCGTCCTGGCGGCCTACGTTCTCATACCCTCTGACTAATGGGCTTAAAATCATGCCACGTTGCCAAAACACAACGGTGGTCTGCGTCCGCGATAGCGCGAAAACCGACGTTTCGCTACATCCGACCCTCCCTCCAGAATACGCACGACGGTAGGCAGATCCCACGTCGTGTGGATTTCTATTTTTTTTTTATTAATTTATTTTCATTGGGGTTCATGATATGCCTTAAGGTGGGAGGCATGGAAGACGCCGCGTTCTACGTCTCTTTCGGTATTTAACAGGACATAGGTATCTTCGCGGATCCGTTTTTTGATTCGGTAAGGCCCCTCGAAAAGCAATAAAAGCTTCTTGGTTTCCGAACGGAAAGCCGAAGAAAGATTATTCGCTTTCAACAGTACCAGTTGCCCCGGAACGAACTTGGCGTAAGGCCTACCTGGGTGCAACAAGGCCCTGCGCGCTGCCTTGTTTTTGAAATTTTCCGCCGCTAGAATAAGCTTCCGCTCATGGGGAATGTCCGACGCTATGTCCTCAGGAAACAAGGAGGCGGGCAACAACCTGGCTCGCTCATGGCCGAATTCGAGTTCGTCTGGGGTAAAACCCGTGGTCTCGTGTACCACGGAGTTTAGCAGTTGTTGGAAATGCGCGAGGTCCACTGCCCACTTCCGGTGTTGATCTGAACAGTAGGTACGTAATATCCGCGCAATCTCTCGCATGCACCTTTCGGACGGATTTGCGCAAGGGTGCCTAACCGACACATACACCAGTTTGATGCCTAGCGCGGTCAATGTATCATTCCATAATTTCGACCGGAACTGTGTGGCGTTGTCCGATAATAACCTTAAAGGCCTACCATGAAGAGGGAAATAATTGCGAGTAAGCCTATTCAGAAGAGCCTTAGTGGAGGCCTTCTTAACCGGAAAAAGAGAGACATACTTAGTAAACACGTTGAAAACGACAAAGATATAAGCGACCCCTCCCCTACTACTGACTAACGGACCCAGGACGTCAATAGCCACTAGATCATTTTTAGACTCGGGAATTATCTGCTGCTGAGGAGGACTGGGCAGTGAAGAAATCTTCGCCTTCTGACATATATCGCAACTCTTTACAAATTTTTTCGTTAAGCGCTGTAGGTTTGGGAAAAATACTTCGTCTCTCAACGCGACCCAAGTTTTATACACCCCGGGGTGACCTAGACTCTCATGGAAAGCTACCACAAAGTGTTTTATAATACCAGCGGGTACGTACAACACGAATTTTTTTTCGGAAATTCTCTTAAATAAAACGCCGTTATGCGTGAAATAATTTTGACGGTATTTCTCATTTATAAGTAAATTAGCCATTATTTCGGAAATAGTCGCATCCGAAGCTTGATAACGTTTGATATCCTCAAGAATTTTGACGAAATAGGGGGAAATCTTCAAATGAGCGAGCTGGAAACACCTATCGGAAGGGGTAGGTAAGCGAGTGCAAGCGAAACGAGACAGTGAATCCGCCGAGATGTTGTCCTTTCCGGAAATATGTCTAATTTCGAACCGGTACTCCTGAAGTACCAACGCGTATCTCGTGATTCTTGGTGATAGAAGGCGGCAAGAATTTAGGTATGTCAAAATTCGACTGTCTGTAAACAGGATAAATTCGTTCGCTAATAAGTAAGTCCGCCACCGCTGAATGCACCAGACTGCGGCAAGAACCTCTTTCTCGTTGGAATGGTACCTACGCTCCCTATCAAGAAGTAACCTGCTTGCCCATGCCACGGGACGCCGCTGGCCTCCGACGACTTGAAATAAGTGACCGGCTATCCCAATATCGCTGGCGTCGGTTTCTAAATGCCACGGAAGTGCCGGGTCCGGATGGTACAGCAGCGTAGCCTCCCGCAACTCTTTTTTCAGTTTTTGGAAAGCCGCGTCCTGTTCTGTCCCCCACCTCCAGGGAACACCTTTCCGGAGGAGCCGAGTCAGTGGCTCGGAACACTCCGCGAACCTAGGGGTGAAAGTACGATCGTAGTTGCATACCCCTAAGAATTGCTTAACCTGCTTCGGGTTTATAGGAGTCTGGTAATCCCGGATCGCCTGTACCCGCTCAATATCTGGTAGAATGCCCTCGGGGGACACCCTGTAGCCAAGAAAAGACATTTCTATTTGAAAAAAACTACATTTCGAACCCCTCACGGTCAACCCCGCTTCTTTCAACCTAGCGAAAACTCGACCCAAGTGCTCCAAATGTTCAGAGAACGTTGACGACATCACTAACAAATCGTCAATATATGACAACATGAATTCCGAAAATGCATCTCCAAATATCACGTTGACCGCTCTGGAAAAAGAAGCCACTGCCGTAGATATCCCGAAAGGAAGAACACACCACTGATAAGTACGAGTTCCTACCATAAATCCCGTATACTTCCTATCCTGTTTCCTGATTGGGATTTGCCAATAACTTTGCGTTAGGTCAATTTTTGACAAGAACTTTTTTCCGTGTAGAGACCTGACTATATCCTCGATCTTCAGTGGTGCTTCCCTATCGGACTGCATAACCGAGTTCAGGTGCCTAGCATCCAAACAGATTCGAATGTCCTTCGATTTCTTTACCGTAGTCATTAACGGCGAAATGAACGGCGTCGCGGCGCGTTCTATGACACCCCATTTTTCCATTTGTAGGATGGCCTTATTGACGATGTCGCGGTGCGCCACTGGTATCGGATATGGCTTGATAAAAAACTCGTCCGTATTGTTTAGAACTATTTTGTGTTCATACAAGGTCGTTCTACCCGGGACATTGGAAAAAATTGTCCTATACTTATCGATTAAAAACCTGAAATTCTTTTTTTCGCTTTCAGATAACATATGACATTTATTTATGACTTCGTTAAAATTCACATCATCTGAAACCAATTCTACACTTTTTTCGTTTGGTTCCGGCAGGATCGATTTATTTACTAAAGCCGATATTTTTATAGGGGCTGGATTTTCCAGGTCATGAACTAGAATTTTTTCAGAAACCACTATGGTATTTTTTCCCAATCGTAAAGTGACTTTCTTATTTTCCAAATCCATCGTTGCTTGGTACAGCCTTAGGAAATCCACCCCCAGAATGATGGGAAAGGAAAGTTCATTAATCATTAAAAATTCATGTGAAAATTCTTTTTCCTGTATAAAGAAATTGAGCAAGAGTTGGGCCTTGACTTTTTTGAATTTTCCTTTGAAAGCTCCTACCACTCTGATGCCTGTGCATGGGAAAAAAGGTATTTTAGAATGGTCAGATATTTGTGTCCACACGTCCTCGGAGATGGCCGAGACCGTGGAACCACTATCAATCAAAACAGGGAAGGTATATCCCACCAAATTAACCTCAATTATGGGTGAGCGAATTGATGGAATCTCATAAAAAAAATCGCATTCCTCCAACAATTCCTCACTCGGGTTGTTTTTAATTTTTAAGGGTGAAGTGGCTCTATTTACGAAATAAGCTTCCCTGCTCGAGCCTAAGCCTGGAAACTTTCCTCGTTTCCCTGAATCTCTTCTTCTTCTTCTGCATGATTTAACATTGAAATATTTTTATTATGAGCATAGTTTCTATTTTCATTTCGGTTTTGGAAGTGAGGCTTATTTTTCTGGAAATACTGTTTATTTGGTTCATAATCCTTATGATGTGTATCAGAAGGCCTATTTGAGTAATTTTTATGGTAATGACTGAAGTAGTTATCAGCTTGTCTTAGTCGTTCTGCCGCGATAGACAAGTCTGTGACCCCAACCAAAACACAAGAGATATTGGGTGGAAAATGACGTGCAATTGTTGCCACTAATTGTTCACTCGTATATGACGGTTGAAGGTGCCGGGCTAATGCTACATATTTATGGAAATAGTTGACAAACGCACCTAGGCTTTCATGATACCTAGAAGATTCCAACTCCAATTTAATCATATTTTGTTTATTTTGACTCCAAAATTGTTCAATGAACGCTTTTCTGAACTCGTTATATGTCTGAAAAGTGGACACGAATGCACTGAACCACGTCTTGGCTGATCCTTGAAAAAGACAACTTGTTATCAAGGCAAACTGGTTCATATCAATTGCTGTTAGATCAATGAATGTTTCTATAAAATTAAGAAAATCTAGAGGATGTAAGGACTCATCATCACCGAACGTAGGTAAGGACTGTACACTTTTTAGATCTTTGCAGGTTCCTAACAACATATTCCTGTTATTTCCTACCGTAGTTGTCATAGGAGGCAAATTTGACGCAAACTGAACTCGATTAGTATTAACCTGGTTAACAGTACTCCAAGGTGGCATAAAGCTGCTCTGATTAGGCATACAACTACCCTGATTTACCAAGTCATAAGGATTACTTCTCAGTAAAGGTTGCCCTGATGGCATGGGAAAACTATTATTATTGTTATTATGACCTGAATAATTCGAGGGTAATCGTTTCAGAGCCCTAGACACTTCATCAGAAATCAACTTTGTTAATTCTACCTGCCCTATGGTAATCGTATGATTGTCTTTATTTAGGAACCTTTTGTGATTATTACTAGCACTGGTATACGTGTTTTCAGCATTTTTTGTTGCTGACACAGGAACTGTCCTTGGTAAGGCTGCTGCCTCGTCCTGGAACTGCATCTCCGGAACAGGGCGAGGAGGATTCGAGCCCTCTGACAAGTTTGAGGAAGAAAAATTGTTACCTGATGGTCTTGGTAGGTTTAAAGTTTCTGCCGAAGGCAAACCTTCTCCTGATGGTTCGTCCAATGGAGTTCCAAACCTTCGATTTCTGAGGTTGTAATTGCCCTGCGGCCCCATCGGGGTATGCTGCATGTTGCTGGTAGTAAGTAGCTGCCAGTCTCGTGGACCTCCCTGGCCCCACGTTGGGCGCCAAGATGAACTGAGACTCTTCGTTTTCGTGGGGTTTTTTGTGTAGGTTCAACAGGTTCAGAGAAACCACCAGCTGGCAATGTGGATGTTTATTCGATTCATAGCATACGACAGACAGCAGGTCACACAGGGTTACCATATATAGAACTAAAATAGATACAACGATTATTTGGAGCAATTTAACTAACAAAGTTTACCGGCAGAAGGCCGCTACCCTAACCCCAAAATCAGGGACTAGATCGTAACCTCGTTACGCCTATATAAATTACCAGTCCTCACCTACCTAAAATAGATACAGGCACCGGCGTTGTCCAACGAGGGAAACTGCCATAGAACCAACGGCACTTATTTTAGCAAATATGGAAAACAGAGGATTTGCCAAGACGCTCACTCTCACTTTTCAAAAAACTACTACTCAGGCATGTGGCCGTTGCTTCGCCGTTCGCATGCTCGTAGTGCGAACACGATATTTATCGATAGATGGAATCTACTAGATAGGCAACCATCAATGTTACCTCATGTCGTCCTGGCGGCCTACGTTCTCATACCCTCTGACTAATGGGCTTAAAATCATGCCACGTTGCCAAAACACAACGGTGGTCTGCGTCCGCGATAGCGCGAAAACCGACGTTTCGCTACAAACTCCACCAAAGTGTTTAATATGTAGTCATAGACTTACATTAGGACATGTTTCGAAGGATTAATCCTTCATCATCAGCAATAAAAAAAAGTACATCTATTAAGAGAAAACATCAATGGTGACAGTGAAAATTTAAACATGAAAAAATTATTAAAGTTAACAAAGGGATTGCACCAAGTGCGAACTCCCAATGTTAAGGGATTTTCAAAAATCGCATCTTCATATATGAATCAAAAAATTATCTAAGTAAATGTTAGGGAACCATATCAGAAGAGGAAATTCAATCTGAAGGAGGTACCTTATTATAACATTCTGGTGGAAAAACAAACCCATACTTTTTTTATTAGACCTTTACAGAGAATATGAAACTGAATTTGAAACTGGGCAATTTGATTTACAATACTCTCACTGAGAATGGCATCAAAGTGTCACCTCAGCAATATTTCTTCAAGATGAATACATTGAAACGCCGACTCAAAAATATGGAAGACTGTCAGTCTAAAAACAGGAGCTTGATATTTAGATATATAGAGTTTGTTTAACCATGTTACATATACAGTTACGTTAACGGCAAGTCAGAATAGAACAATATATGATGATAACACTCAAAGTGGTAGGTCTTCAAGATGTCTACAGATGGAAGATGTCTTCAGATCGAAGATGTCTTCAGATTGAAGATGTCTTCGTGACCTTCACTAGACCCCCCTACTGTATGGTCACTGCTGATGGACGGGGTTACTCGAGGTCAAAGTGGGCTAGAACCGGCTTAGCTATACTACTTAAAATATTCAACATGTTGAAATATAAGAAATAATGGTGTTGAATATTGATGAATATCCAAAATATAATATAAACAATGACAAAGATCCAAAATGTGATAAAATTGCATCGATAATAAAGTCAATGGTAAAATAAATGATTAAATTATAAAAAGAAATACATCACATTGCTGGTTATGTACAGAAATATTTTAAAAATTAAATATTGTTAATTTAAAAAAGAATATAAAAAATATGAAACTGCGTGACATAGGGACAGAATAAGACGATAGCAAACGTAAAAACTGTATTTTGTCGTTGTGTCTGGGCCCTAAAAGTATTGGCTTTTTGAAGGTATTGGAAACAATTTTCAAGAAAAAATCTTTTGATTGTTATTTTGATTTTTTTGTTCTAGTAGCTTAACTGATTAATCGAGAGCATTGTATAGATTGAGATTTGGAGAATTTTGGTAGCTTACAGCTAGTCTGTGTCCTTATCAGCAGATATGGAGTTGTGATTGTAAATATCCGAGTGCTTGGTAAAATTGCTCTTGTTATTATGTATTTCCAGTAGAACTGGAATATTAATAGGGTACGGAGTGGCATTATACTCAGTTCGATGAAAGATTTATGACAATGATCTCTATACCCAAGATTTGCCATAATTCTTATAGCCTTTTTCTGTGACCTGAATGCCCTCATCGCATTACTAGAGTTACCCAAAAGAAGAATGAAATAGGGTGGAATGTGATTTTCAGTACATTCATATTGGTTACAGGTTTGAGTTGCCTCAGTATGGATAGCACACTACATAATTTACTTGGCATAAATGTTCTACATGACATGGCTAGACCAATTCAATCGATCATCAATTTTGATACCCAGTAGTGATATATTATGACCCATTTGATACAGATGATTTGAGGTAGCAATCAAATTTTGAGTTTTGTTCCCATTTAGTTTCAGATTATTGCGCGTAAACCAGTTACCTGAGCTTATAAGCAAATATGACATATTTTATAGGAGCGATAGACTGACATGAGGAACAGAAATGGTCCCAGTACGGATCCTTGAAGTACCCCATGTTCAATTTGTTTGAGATCTGATTTCTTGTTGTTCAGTTTAACATACTGATATCTATTTTTCAGGTAGGAACTTATGATATCTAAAATTGTACCTCTCAGTCCTTGATGACCCAGTTTATTAACAAAGTATGGTATGTGATACATAATCGAACGCCTTGGTCAGATCGCATAGTGTTAATGAAGTATGTCTGCCCTGATCCAGGCCCTCAACTATCTCGGTCACTATACTGTAAGCTGCTTGAGTGGTAGATTTAACTTGCGAAAACCATATAGTCATTTGCTGAAGTAGAACCTATTTTCAAAATAAGAATAAAGACCTCGATAAAGGCGATCCTTTAGGATAACTTCAATGATTTTTTCTACTATAGAAATTATGATAATTGGGCGATAATTGTCCAAGAATGATTTTTCACCATCACTGAAAATCTGATTTATCAAAGTAGTCATTTGTGTAATGATATGTTCTGCTATTTCTTTAATCAAGTGGCTGTTCGAGTTGTGAATATCTCGAGAACTAGAATTTTTAAATTTTTCTAAAGGTCTCAACAGGGGAAGGGAAATTTTTGAAATTGTTATCTCCTTCATCCAATATCATTCGAATTATTTTTGCCATCATTCATTCATTTCATCTCTCCATGAATATAAAATAATATAGGTTATATTTTTGTTTGGTCTTTATTTGTGTCACTGTTAATGCCCGATACCGTTCTGAAAATCGTCAGCAGTTCGAAATTGCTTACTGTGACCAGTGATACCAACATCAATATCGAAACATGAGACATGTGGCGTCACCGGTCACTGAGATCCATGGTCCAACCACCGAACTGTCCTGACATCAAACAGCAACCGAACGACAGCGCCACCTTGAAAGCAGTCGTTCCGACGTCAGGCATCGTGTTGACAGCTGACAGCAGCGCGATGACAGATGTGAGACAAGTGTGAGCAACTTTGCCCCAATTCAATCGACCTCGTACCTTTTATAAAAACTGAGATCCTCAAGGTAGATTACAGCTCTTGAAACGATCATTCTCCTTTCTGAAATGTTGAGTATATAACTCTATTCCTCCAATGATCAAAGTCGAAAGTCTGTGAAATCTCAAGAACAATTCAAAACAATTATATTTCCTCATTGAAGTGTGGAATAGATGGGACAAAATTGATTATACCTACTTATCACTCACGTATTACCTGTCCTTTTCGCTTAATTTTTCACCTAAATCCCTTTTAATGAAACAAGATTAACTGCTATATACATTCCTAGGCATAAAAAACAATTAAGGTTGATTGAAAGAATAATTCACTAGTGATAGTTCGCCTTCAACTCCAGGTTTATTTTATGATAAGTTTTGTTTTCGTTTTTCAAGGATGTATTTTCAATATCTTCTGTAATAAATACGTTGTTTATAATAATAATCAATATTATTACCTCTACTATGTAACTGATACTTTATTGTAGATGTTACTCGAATACAACTGAGTATGCGGATAATCAATCAAAACCGGCGTTTCGCGGAAATTATCGTTCCAGAGTTGGAACAAAGGAATGAAGAATCTGAGCGATAAATATCTCGAGAGCCATAAAGGCCGTCTTCTATCTCCCTCTCTCTCGCTTCCCGAACTAGCCGCGGGCATCCATCACACGTCATCCGGAATAAGATATTGCAAATCGAGCCCCGACGATGATATGATCTCTCTCGGTGCATCGACATAAATACGAGCGGGCGATGGCGATAGTGACGGGACGATAGGACGGCCGGTATAATAACAGGAGTCGCGGAAAACCATGGAATGAGGAATCGCGAGGAAGGAGCGTCGATTCGTTGGTAGTTGGTAGATTCTGAAATCAGAAAGGAATAGCCAAAAACCCTTAGTGGAGTGGTAGTGTTAAAAAGAGGAAAAATAAATCCATGTCATCCATAGATTTATTTTTCCTCTTTTGAACACTACCACTTCACTCCACTTAGAGTTTTTGGCTATTCCATTCCTGATTATCGGCTTGTCGAGCAACCCAGCCACTCTCATGTCTTCAATATGGGAAATTTATTAAGGAGTGTTTCTTTCTTCGCCGCTTGGTGTCGCTGACTCCACACACTGCTTGGAGAACGGCTCACTGCTATCAAATATGCGTGGATGCTTCCATCGATTCAGACCTCGCCTCGTGTGGAGATCTCATGATCTCTACTCGGTTGACTACCCTGTACTGATGAGGGCCAATAAGCCCGAAACCGGTCCACAGGTTGTCAGGCGTGTTTTTCTCGTTGGGAGCATAAACGCATGTTCGAAGAAAGAAATATTTGCATTTTTTATTCATTTATATGAATTGATGCATAGAATGCGAGTGGATATAATTCAATATTCTGCGTGGTATTTGCCAGGAATGTAGTTGTTTTCTGTTCGTATTCTACCTTTTGTAATTTAGATTATTCTAAATAACGTGGGAATGATATTGATTTATTTTCGGTATCTGCTAGACAAAAGGCAATATCCTATAATATATTATTGTATTGATTGATCTATTGGTTCGAATATGGCTTAAAAATGTAAGGATATTGACTTTTGTAGGTATAGCAGATACCGATTTTCTGATGATGACTGTTTATTATGTATTATTTCATAATATATTATCCTGGTCGACCGACTTTGAGTTTTTGTCGTTCTCTGATTTGATTCAATTATTTATTTACAGCTTCCGCCATGAGAATTTGGAAAAAAATTGTTGATGCTATTTCTGGAAAGTTCTAATGGCGGTTCGTTTCTGCATGTCTGACAACTGAAAAATCCGTCGCGACTTATATCACGTGACCTCAGATTTGGCAGAAATCAAAAAAAGATGTATGTGTTACCAAGTACTGGGTCAAATTGACAAGAAATCGAAAAATTTCATTTTGCAAGAGATGAATAATAATGAAAACACGATTTAATCTTGTCACCTGGTGTAGTTATACCCTGTAATTTGATGCACGTGAATTTATTTAATATTCTGAACTCGTAAATGAGATTTGAATCAGGGCCGGTTGAATAAATGAATTTTTCTGCAATGACTCGAAAGTCGTCCATTTTTTTCTGAAATTAGCTCTTGATGTTGACGTTTCTCTCACTGACAGAAGGAAACGATTAATATATATGTTGCGAAGCGACACTTCGAGTATCTAGGAGATTAAGTTGCTTTTTGAATTCTATAGGCTTCAAAGATGAGGTAGGTACCTAGAAGATAAGATAAGCTTTATTTTCTAAAACTCTTACATTTTGTCGACAAAGTTCACAAGAACTTCAATCAGTTTCTTTTATACATTATATTTTTTTTACATTTTTGTATAGTCACATATGTACATATTAAAATTTTTTTAATTATCAGAAGTAATTCGTTACTAAAAACATATAAAAATTTGTATAAACCGTCACACGGTAAAATATAAAATATTAATGACGAAAAAAGTAAATTAAAAGTATAAATAAATAAATCGTTCTCCGTATCTCACAGTTCACAGAAAGATTAAAACTCATATGCTAAGTATTCCTCTAGAGAGTAGAAGCATTTTCCTATGAGAAGTTTCTTAACATATTTTCTGAATTGCTTCATATTATTTATGTCTGTTATCACCTTGGGTAAATGATTATAAATTTGTTTGCTCCTGTAAATCAAGGATTGTTTCATCAGGGTGGAAGTGGGAAACGGAAGAACAAGTTTCTTCTCCTGACGAGTGTGCCTTTCTACATTGACATTCACGAACCTATCTCTGTATTTATGTAACAAATAGACTGTCTCTAGAATAAATAATTCAATTAGGGTCAATATTTTGTATCCGGAAAAAATAGGCCTACATGATTTTCGCATCTTAACTTTGAATATAACTCGCACATCTCGTTTCTGTAACACGAATATACTTTGCAAGAGACCCTGGCTACAAGTACTCCAAAATGGAATTCCATACCGTAAATGGGACTCAAAAACTGGGTAGTATGCAGTGAGTGATGCTGAATTGATTGTTTTCATCTGATAATTTTTGAATGTTAGCTAATTTTATGTCAGATAGCTGTCAGTCGTTATTTTGCTGCTATGGTAATGATCAACTGCATTTATCAAAACCATACTACCAAGTTTTTCTAATTGACAATGACAACAACGATGTGATTCTTCCCGGCCTAGCTCGGGAAGTACGTACTTCCCGGACTAGGCCGGAAAAATGCCACTTTCTCAAAAAAAAAATCGTCTGGAAAGTACGTACTTTCCGGACGGTTGCCGAAAAATTATTTTGACATAACTCCTCTTGAACTAACAATTGATGAACAATAGGGAAAGGGGGAAGACAGGGTCCCCAAACTTTGGGGTATGGCATCAGACATATAATATTTATGGGACAAAATCTCGGAAGGATGCCAATTTGCCACAAAACATGACCTTCATTCGAATCCAAGTAACTTTAATGGCAGTGAAAGGAAGGTATATTATTCACATAAAAGATACTTTCATAAGAAGAATTGGGATACATTTCTTTGTTGGCCCGGTTTTCTTATTCTTCTTATCTTGTCATTCGTGAAAATTTGCACGTTGCAGGATTAAGGTATATCACTTACTGAGGACGTACTACAAAAAATACTGATTGTTTTGGTGGAGTAACTTATAAAGAATCATAAGGTGTAAAGAACCTCTTCTATCTTCCATTCCAATTAAAAATATGAAATTACTTTAAGAACCAAATCAATATATGGAAACATGATCTCACAAGCTGGTGTAATCATCGACAAACAAGAATAACTTTGTAGTTCACAATCAGTACTGTTAGACCAAAATATTATTGTTTGTGTTCGCGAATTTCTAGTGTATTGTGTAATAAAATATTGTCGGACAGTTTGTGTTGAGAATATTCTTATCAGCAAAGGTTCCAATAGATTTTTGAATCTGGAACCAGAACAGAGACGAGTACAATATTTCTTTTTACTCGTTGGCTTCATTTTTTCATAAGAGTGTGCATCCTTCTTCCGATCACAGATTTGATTGATTTGATTCAGATATCTCATCACCGCACATCATGAATATACGTACATTCGTACAATATAAGCTGTGTGTATAACTAGGAATGACTGCCCTGAATATCCAATGAAATATTTCCTTTTATTCACAGATAAGAGTATACATCCAGTAAAAGTGAGCAGGAGTACCTATTATAGGTATATGTGATATGATGGGAGATGTTTGGTCTAAACTAGAATGATCCTGAGAAAATTGAAATCAATCATGTTATTATGGAGAATATTCGCACAATCAGTATATCCGTGGAGTATTTTTCACACAGGAATATAATATGTTTTACAAAATCAGCGACTTTTTGATGATCTGATATTGAACGTCTGAATAAATAAGATTCCAATCTAATATATGGATGACCCCTTCTCTTCAGAAAGCAAACGATTTCAGAAATATCTATACAGCTCGTTCCAATATTTTTGTATCATGATTAATATGATGTAGAGATCAAACAACAGATACATAGGTACTTCAGCTTAGATCTGACATATAAAAAAGCAACTTGGCACTTGACAGTTAAAAAAGTAATGAATGAATAAATGCATTGTCCTTTCCTTTATCTTCATATTCGATGAGCCTGACCGCTATTTATAAATAGCAGTACGGTTAATTTATGTGCTTCGCGATTGGGCGGACTCTCTTTTTGACGTTTCCCAGATTTATGTTGACCGCTTCTTTGACGGGAGGAGGAGGTGCGCTGCGTCAGACATTGGAATCGGTATCGGATTCTCTATCAGTGACTCCGCTCGGACGCATTGAAGACTTCAGAAATCAAGGATTTGTAGCGAAGGGCGGTTCTTGACCCATAATTTTGAAAAGCTGTTCGGAAAAAGAAGCTTGAGAAACTTGATGCTTAAGCGAATATAACAAATTGCCTTCTGGACTATGTAGCGCACAACCAACATTCCAAGTAATGAAGAATCGTCTATAGTATGCCAACAACTGAGATGAACTTATGGAAAATTGATTTGATAGATCATTTATGTTACGATTGAATGTAGGTATTGATGAAGGCTGTATCGGTTCCTATTTCTCAATTGATATAGATCCAGAATACAATACGGGATCACATCAATGCCGTTTTCGTTTGTCGTTAATAGCTATTAATTTTTCCAAGAATGAACTGAGATATTTTTTTGAAATCAAGCTTTTATACTTACAAATGCACTGAAAAGAAGATTACCTATTTATATATATATATATCAGATTATCTTTCGGATTACGAAACGCACCTCAAACATTCCAAAGAAATTTTCTGGTATGGCCAGCATCCTTTCAAAAATTAACATCAATCAGATGATACTTACCTTGAAAGATTCCAATTTCCTTTTTTCAACGTGGAAGCAGAAAATCATGAACTCGCAATGACAAAGTTTATGTATCGATGATTTCGGACAGAAACTTCTCTGTATTCCTTCAGTAAGGCTCATCTTACTCAAGTGTATGTAGGAGTCCCATCTTCATTCTAGTCGTTCTCATTTCTGGTTTGAGATGGTCAATGAATATTAACAAATTATTTCTCTCTTTTAAAATTCTAGACACACTACATATCAGCTGATTCATTCTCCATTCATGTTCTGAAGTTCATTTCTTGTGTGGCAAAAGATTCTGGACCATTCAGAACCCTTCAAGCTTATTTCTGAATATATTTTCAACCTATATGTGCTAGTACTCAAGCTAGGGTTATTCTGTTCCAACTGTACAGTCTTTAGCAGCCCCAGAGTCCACTGCTTTTTTGCTGCAATTGGTGATTGAACTGAAGAACTGTTGCCATTGAATATATACAAGAATATAATATCGGAAACTTTTGGACTTGTGTCAAAATGATAAATAAATAAAATTATTTTCCTTTCGATAGTAACAAATACAACATAGAAAAAGTCAATGTTCATCCAATGGAAATCATAGAACTTCTCCACTACCATTTCATCGATGCTTTCCAGTCGAGTTTCCAGTTCTGCGTTGTCATTTTGGAATAAACCATCTACAAGAAATAACGAACAGTAGCATTTGAAAACGGTGCAGCTCTGATGATTCGATCTGGAATCAGTCTTGTACGACGTGTTTATTACTCGCATTTAACGTCACCAAACTTTAACGTCTACACCCAAAGCTTCTAATGTTTGGAACATCAAGATGAAGATGCAGATACTATAACGTTACATGAGGATTGACATCATCGAATAAAATGTGGCAAGGAAGGAGCAACAATAATTACGTTGCAATGTCAGTGTAATTTTTTTAGGTAGTATCTGTTTTTATCTTCAATTGGTGGTCACAATGCCGAAACAGATCCGCCATTTCAACAGATTATATGCCATCAACTACTATAGGTATAAAGTAATTTATTTGAATATAAATTGCATATTTTGGTCTTTGTGGGAGTAGTGTAGTGTAGATACTTCATGACGTGGTCTGAATTCATTTGAAAATACTCCTCTTATTCAAGTCGTAATGAGTTTCGATAGAAAACATAGTTGATGCCTTTCCCGTCTATTATTGATCCATCATCCATTAAATTTATTTTATGTTCATTTTGTTGTGGTGCTGTAGCCTATATGCTTTAATTCCTGGTTGAGAAAATAAATGAGAAAAAATTTCCTACAATTGTCTTGGCTTAGGTTCAAAACGAACGGAAAATATTTGGGCATTTGATGAGCTTTGACTTATCCTTTTGTTATATGCCTCAATTGATACGTATTTTGTTGAATTATTGATATTTCTGGCATCAACATTATTCTGTTTTGGGTTTCCAGGTATTAGTTCTGCAAGCATACTGTTCGTTTCGAAGCGATGGGTTAGTTAGCGTGATTAGTTATATAGGTTTTGAATGAAACCAAAATGAAGAACATTTATCCTGCTCAAGTCAATTCATGTGTTTGAAATCTAAGATTTCTTCACTAGATATGACTTGATGAAGAAAATGAAATCAATAATTTTAGGTTCGAATGGACATGAAAAAACAAAATAACAAAACATTTGTTCCTAGTCCTTATACCATGACGTATGCGAAATATACATAACAGCAAATCATTTCAAATTCGAATCAAAATTACCCGATTGAGACCTTATCACTTGATTGTGACCCAAATGAGGAAATATCATCACGCTTGGCCAGTGATGGTTCAGTGATTTTACATCCATTGCCTGTTGGTATCGATTTTATTATTATAGTTTTTTAAAGGAATCCTAGTGGCTGTATTGTATGTTCATTGAAAAAAGTCACGTATTCTAAAAGCTATGGATTGAAAAGTGTTTTGAAAGGTGTTTTAAACTGCCAACTCAGCTGCACAGCAACCCTTATAAGTCTATAGGACTTGTATGAATAATATTCAGTGATTCAGAAACTTTTTTCAAATGTTTGAGAGATTAGGTGAATTACAATGCTTTGCTGAACAAGTTCACATCATTTTCAATCGATTAAAACTTAGTTGCATCTATAAAATCATATCTGAATAATCAAACCAACTTTGTTATATCAAACAATTATGAGTCTTAAAGTTTCATTAGTACGACGGGTTTACTTTGAGATCGATAATGATCGAGAAAGTAGGTTGTCTATTCTTTCGTCGTTATATTCAATTATATTCAATGATAACTTCTTGAGATTTTGGCAACAAACCTATGGGTGGATATAGACAAATTCTACAGCACACAAATTGTTCCCCATCATGAACTCATTTTGCAAATGAAGAATATCCACGCTCATATCTTACAATTTGATTGAAGTATCTCTAAAAAACCTAGTGAAGTATTGAAGAATTGTTTGAAATAAATACACTTTGATGAAAACTTGCATAAATTCAACAACATTCTAACTAATGGAGCTATAAAACAAATTGCATAACGTATATCCTCGCGTAGATCAGTGGCAGGTAATATCGAGTTTGCTTCTTTATTCGTGGTTCATTCACGTTTGCTATCACTCGTCTTCGGAATATTCCACTCGGGCACTCGTATAAAATTTCTTCATCCTAACCTTGTTACACAATTTGTCATTCTCTATATCCAGGTGGTAAATAAATTACATTTTCTTTATTGATAGTAAATATTATTATGAACCTACCAGATATAGGTATGCATAGCTTTCATTTGAAGTTAGAATATGCTTCTTTTTTCGAGACAAAGTCATGAATTTCATTTGAGATCAGTTTCTGACGTTCCAACGTCAACGTTGACACTGTTTTATCGAAAAATCTTTCATGCCTCATGGCTCTGTATCACCGATATCTTTCAATTATTGCTTATTAACATCTCATGTTACTACTCCAGAACTTTTTGAAAAAACGAAGCCTATTCATATCCCAGTTAGTATGATTACAAATGCAACAATACTATATAGCTTCAACAAATGCATCAAAAATAAATCGATCAAGTTGCCAAGTAGCCCCAGAAGTTTTTGCTCATCACGTTTCAATTTCAGTTGACTCTATAGCCAGTAAAATATTATTTACTCCTCGAAGAATCTTGATCGTAGTATCATGCCTATATAAACATCTCATGATGAGGTAATAATAATAAGACTAACAAACTAAATACAGGAATTCATGCCAGAAAGACAACTAATAAGCATAGATTGATAGTAAGGGTCAAAAACCAGTTGCAGATTATCAAACGCAATATTGTTTAAGTCTACTCATGGGTAAGTGGGACACAAACGGACGAAAGGTGTCACATACTGCTACGAGGATTGAATAGTGTTTCTTTCGACTACTAGAAAAAACGAAATATAATTGGAGTTCGGCCCTAAATTTCAAGAAAGCTACACTGAAACACACTGTGTGCAAGTGTGCAAGCCATGATTTCCCAGTTGTCAAGGTGTCTAGGTGTCAAGTTGTCAAGTTGTCGAGTTGTCGAGTTGTCGAGTTGTCGAGTTGTTGAATTGTCGAATTGTCGAATTGTCGAATTGTCGAATTGTCGAATTGTCGAATTGTCGAATTGTCGAATTGTCGAATTGTCGAATTGTCGAATTGTCGAATTGTCGAGTTGTCGTTTTGTCGAGTTGTCGAGTTGTCAAGTTGTCAAGTTGTCAAGTTGTCAAGTTGTCAAGTTGTCAAGTTGTCAAGTTGTCAAGTTGTCAAGTTGTCAAGTTGTCAAGTTGTCAAGTTGTCAAGTTGTCAAGTTGTCAAGTTGTCAAGTTGTCAGGTTGTCAAGTTGTCAAGTTGTCAAGTTGTCAAGTTATCAAGTTGTCAAGTTGTCAAGTTGTCAAGGTGTCAAGGTGTCAAGCACCGTGGTCCGAATTGGGCTAATTGTTCTGAGCACGCTCTGAATTGTCACTGCTGGTCCGAATCAGTTTGTACAATAATTGGTACAGCTTTGATTCGGACCACCTTCGAATGCGCTAATATGAATTTGAATTCAACTGACATTCTATTCTGACATTATCATAGAAGAACAAGAATTGGTGCGAGTAATAACTTTAATTATCGATGGTGATGATGATAGCGATACTGAAATGTTGTTTATTGACTATTCATCTGATAGCGAGGATGAAGAAGTTGATGCAGCCCTTCACTATAATGTACTTTGTAATATCGCACAAAGCAGATCATTGGTTTTGAGACCTCGAATTGAGAATTATGTTGAGCGAGTTGTTCCTTCAAACTCTACAAGGAAATTCAATCGAATTTCAGGTAGGTATGAAAATTTTTATCAATGAGATCCACTTTGTACCTTAGAATAGATCCTGAAATATTCGAATATTGTTCACCCTTTTCATCTGATTGAATGCCATGAATGGGTGCCATAATAATATAATAATGACGGTGGTGACAGCGCTCAGACTGCTTCACCTCGAAACTGTGAGCACTCTGAGCGTGAGAAGTGATGCCATCCATGACGTCATAGTAAAACACAGTGCTATAATTGCATAGTTCTGAGCGCCATTCGGACCGTCAATAAGCGCGCTCACAGCGCTTTAAGCGCAATTCGGACCACGGTGAAGGTGTCAAGGTGTCAAGGTGTCAAGGTGTCAAGGTGTCAAGGTGTCAAGGTGTCAAGGTGTCAAGGTGTCAAGGTGTCAAGGTGTCAAGGTGTCAAGGTGTCAAGGTGTCAAGGTGTCAAGGTGTCAAGGTGTCAAGGTGTCAAGGTGTCAAGGTGTCAAGGTGTCAAGGTGTCAAGGTGTCAAGGTGTCAAGGTGTCAAGGTGTCAAGGTGTCAAGGTGTCAAGGTGTCAAGGCGTCAAGGTGTCAAGGTGTCAAGGTGTCAAGGTGTCAAGGTGTCAAGGTGTCAAGGTGTCAAGGTGTCAAGGTGTCAAGGTGTCAAGGTGTCAAGGTGTCAAGGTGTCAAGGTGTCAAGGTGTCAAGGTGTCAAGGTGTCAAGGTGTCAAGGTGTCAAAGTGTCAAGGTGTCAAGGTGTCAAGGTGTCAAGGTGTCAAGGTGTCAAGGTGTCAAGGTGTCAAGGTGTCAAGGTGTCAAGGTGTCAAGGTGTCAAGGTGTCAAAGTGTCAAAGTGTCAAAGTGTCAAAGTGTCAAGGTGTCAAGGTGTCAAGGTGTCAAGGTGTCAAGGTGTCAAGGTGTCAAGGTGTCAAGGTGTCAAGGTGTCAAGGTGTCAAGATGTCAAGGTGTCAAGGTTTCAAGGTGTCAAATATGGTGTCAAGGTGTCAAGTGAGGGATCAAAGCCTAGGAGTTATTCTCTTGTGCATCTGTCAAGCCATCCTGCTTCTATATGATATTGAAAAGTTTCCTTATAGTAGATCGTGAGTAGCTTGAACCAAAAAGGCAACCTGAAAGCTTTCTTCGTTTCAAGCCAAACGAGAGCAAAAACTAACTCGAAGAGTACGGAAAGATAACGCGAAAGTTTGATCACGCCACATCCAGAAACCCATGAAGACACCCAGAGGCTCACAAAACTCCAGATATCACACAACCGTTATTATAAGCTGCGTAACACTAAAATCCTCGCTCAGAGATCTCACGTGCCGGCTTCACAATCGTTATTTCGAGGGTATTCGGAAAGAAATTTATCGCCCCTCCCCCCTCCCCTCACCCTTCAGGCCGAAGAGACACGTTACACCAGCGAATAAAGAGCATCTGCCTGCGAAAAAGCAGATAGACCTCCGGAATTATATTGCATATTGTAATGATTTATACGCGGGATAAGCACACATCTAGCGGCCATTCTTGTAGGTCCGGGCGTGCTAATGACCATGGCCGCCTGGATCGCGGTCTACGCCACCCCCTCCCCCGTCCGAACAACCCCTTTGGATCCCCACCAGGCGTCGTAATCGGCGCTCGCCTCTGATATTAACAATAACACTTAGTATTTAAATTATGACTTTGAATTGCTCCATAAATAAGCAGGCATTAGAAGATTTGCATCCGCCTGCGAGTGGACTAATCATGTTTGAATATTATTGCTTGCTGCTGTCTAGATGTAGCCGTTGTTCGGTCTCTGTCTCGCTCTTTCTCTCCCCCTATGTGAAGGAGAATGGACAATTCCGGGTAGTCGGCTCAAAACTTATTTATTGCCTTAAACGCCATGCCAACAATGGAACCGTTGTTTTTTATGAAGTCGATAAAGCTTTGCCCGAATTACAGAAGTTGAGATAGAGGTGCTCCGTTCGACTAGCGTTCGTTTCCAGCGTTATTTTGATTCTCGGTTTGTCCGTTTGGACGAATAGGGACTTCTTCTAGGTGCCTTATTGAGCCCAATTATGATTATTTCGTATTGGTATACTAACATATTGTTACGATCTTCGTGGGTAGAATGAACGACTACCAAGTTATAACTTTGTAGTGATAAGAGGAGCGCATGATTCAACATTCAAATGTAGTAAACTCGCACAACGAATCAATGAAGCAATAAGCAACCATCAATAGTTAATAAGCAACAGGCAATGCATTGTAAGCTATCTCGCATACCAAAGTAATAAAATATAACTAGTTCCTAATGTTGTCGTCTGACGATAACGAAGTTGTAATGTCGTGGCAGTATAGGCGAAAAAGAAATAGGAATAGAAGACGACTCAATCATTTCAAGTGTTCAAGAATAATGAAGTAATTGTTTGTGCCCACGAATGAAAGGCATATCCCACCTAGTTCCAGAACTGCTATCGGATGAGTCAAGATACTTTTTATTGGATCGTCCAACAAGTCCAAATAACTACAAAACTATAGACTCACCAACTTTTTGTTCTATGTGGAGATATATTTTCCTACATATTGCTTACTTATACAGGCAATATCGCTTTTCACGCAACACAAGATTGCTCTACACAGTTGCCATATAAACGAATATGATATACATACTGACAATAATATTGCTTATTGCTTGTTGCGTATTGCTCCGGTATGCTCCACTTTTTCGAAAGAGAAAATAGTATATCCAATTAAAAATATCAAACATATTTTTAAACGAATATGTGGTAGACTACGAGCAGGAAACATCCACTTTCCTGGTAAATACCACGTATGGTGTCGCCACTTCCAACTGTCTCTTGGAACGCGGCTCAGTGCGGTCAAATAGACGCGACAAAAATGCATTGGGACAGGCAACGCTTCGAGTGGAGATCTTACGGTCTCTACTCGGATAACTACCCTGCACTGATGAGGGCCATTAAGCCCGAAACCGGTCTGTAGGTTGTCAAGCGTGCCTGTCTCGATGTGAATTTGTCACGTCAGGAGGAAAGAAACATTTGCGATCTGCATTCACAGTGTGAATCTTTGCATGGACTACGAGCAGATAAAATTAAATGTTCTGCGTGGTATTTACCAGGAATATTAGATTAGATTAGATTATTCGTTTCCACACCGCGATCTTTTCAGATCAATTGTGTATGCCCTCTCAATCAGGGTTCTTCTTCCTTCGTTAGAAATCTTGGGGCCGGTTACATAGAGATTTAACAGACGATTAGATATATTAAACTTGTTTATAACCACGGCAACGCATGCCTCAGCTCGCGCACTAGCAGAGTTAATCCCACGTTAAGTTAACAGAAGGCTTGACGGGCTTTTATGCAACCGGCACTTAGTCTTGATAAGCCCTCGCATTGGCATAGTATATGCACTGCTTTTTCCTCCTCTTCCTGACAGAACCTGCACAAATTTACTTCTGACAGGCCAATCGTGTTCATATGTTTATTGAATTTCCAGTGCCCTGTGAGGAGTCCCGCCATTATTCTGGTGGTTCTCCTATTCTGGCTTAGAAGGTAGTCAGTAAATGCTGGCGATGGTTTTTTGATAAACTCTGTTTTGCCTGTCTCATTCCAGGTGAGTTATTCCACCATTGTAGAGAATTATTTTGCATCCAAATTTTAATGCTTGTTTTCTGTATAATTTTAGCTATACCGCAAAACGGTTCTGGACCATTCAGAGCCTTGATTTACCAGGAAAGTAGTTGTTTCTGCTCGTAGTCTACCAGACATTCACCTCAAACTATGTTTGATATTTTCAATTGGATAGACTATTTTCTCTTTCAAAAAAAGTTCATGCACGGTTAGTTCGAGAGGTGCGCTTATCAAAAAGTTACGTTCTTCTTTCTATAAACAGAAAATATTGTTACTTCTACTAGGTGTCAATTTGAAATGACAAAGGCCTAAATACAGAACGCGAAAACATCGAACAAGACCTGGATGTTCTCATCAACTGTAATGACCAATCATATCTAGTTTATAGTTTAGGACTCAACCCTCACTCAGCTTCTCAACGTATTCTCTATCAAATTGATGGAAGAAGAAACTAGCTCGCAGGTATATGTTTATAATCGTCATTACATGAAAAGCAATTGTTTTTGTTGGGTCGTTACATTCGGAAACACTATTCCAGGCATAGTTGAAGATTCCTGTAGAAGATGATGTCTACTTATTCTGCAATACCAAACTTCATTTCTGTTTTTTTTTTCGATCTCATAGAGACCATTCCAATTCCATTTCGAAACTTTTTTTACACAATATATCCGAATCAACGTTATACTTGGTGTAAAAATTGGTAATTATTTATGAAACGACACTCTCTTCAAGTGATAACTCTAGTTATGGTTCTCGACGGAGAGGCGACCTTGTAAGATTCAAAAGCATTAGACAAATTTTCAAATCTCAGGAACTACTCATATAACGTTCACATGCATAACGCATTTTTTCTCTAATTCAATCGTCTTTTCATCTGTTACCGTTCGAGAATTAGCTGTCCCCATGAAATTTTTGGCATGACGTATCAGGGTCGGAATTTCTATACACACCTAGGAGGCCAATAGATAGTGATGCACTAGAACTAAAGCTCAATTTATAAACTCCGCTGCCGTAGCTACAGTCGACGCTGCAGTTAATGTTCATGGATGAAATATGCTAAAAATAAACATCTGTTTATAAACTACGCAGCTGACGTTAAATATCTTCTCAATACATTTCGGAACGGCAGCGTCAAATGTATTTACGGCAGCGGAGTTTATAAATTGAGCTTTAATGATCCCATATTGAAAGGCATGTGTACCTCTTAGTTTACGTATTGTGGTAACGTTGTTGTCATATCTGAAGTAAAAATTTCGTACAAAGGTACGAAATGAAGGGGAAGAAAATTCTATCTATCATACAGGAATATCTATATATCAATTTGAAAAACAATTGAGTCCATTATTCGTCAAGTTTTTCTTTGATAATGTTCATTTCGGCTTCGTTGTGTTTGATGTTCAGTTCCTATTTTGAATCGTTTAATGTTTTCGTTTCATTTTGTTTTTTGAAAATAAAATATCAAGAGGCGTACTTCATAACGTGTCTGTGTCAACTGGTACATTCAATTTCTCAAATTTTTCATTTCCCAACAAAAATTTGATGCCGAAACTGCCTACGTTTCGAATTGCTGTCCCACCACGCAAAATCAATTGGCGACAAAAACATTCAATTTATTGGTGTTTCAGTTCGTGTATATAGTTCAGTGGGTTGACCATGCAACTTATGTTCGGTTTGGCAACACTTTCGAACACACCGTTACAAAATTAAATTGGTACTTGGGTCACAGTCTGAAGAAGCATTAGCCTGTTCTTGGGTTGTCGAGCATCACATCTGTAAGTACCCCTTCAACAATCCAACCATCACAATCTTCTCAATCCGCGCTATTGCTTCTTCCGTCTCTTCGACGCTATCTTCGATTGCATCGCCTGCAACCTCGTCTCCCATTGGTCGGCTCGACCTTTCGCGGATCCGCTCTCACGTTAACGGACCGACTCAACCAGTGTTGCCAATCTGAAATCTGTCAATATCTCACAGATCTTGACAGAATTTCCCGCAATTTCCCGCCATTCGAAATAATTCCTAACATTCAGGAATTAGTCCAAAAAATATACAGATTTCATTCTTTCGAAATATTGTTCAGGAAATTAGGTAAAATGTTGAGTTATTTTAAAGAAACGACAACTTCATCAAATCATTAATTTTTTTATCAGTTTGTTTAGTGATTTCAGTATTTTTGGGACTATTTCGAAGTGTAAAAGTATTTAAAATCTTTGATTCGGTTCGCTGAAGGAAGATAATGTAACCATTTCTAAATATTCGAAAATTTCCACTTCTTGATCAGCAGTATCCGATTCATCGGTGCGACGTTTTTAATGTTGAAATCATTTTCTACCCGTGATATGTACGTGTAAACAGTGACAAGTGACAGCACCAAGATGTTTGAGGGAATGACAATGGGTGTCACGAAGGTCATGATACGTCAATGTTTATTACATCATGGACGTGATGGATTATGCATATATATAATAACAACTATATGGATAATAAATACCTAATCTTCTCTTCACAGGAAAGTGAAACCGGTTTTGGAAAAACAAAAGACTGTCTGCCTTTGCTAATGATGAATTGTGCGCATGCGCGGGTTTTGACGAGTTAAAATCCACTGATGTTTTTAGAATTTCATAATTTAGGTATATTTGTTAACCCAAATTATGTAAAAGGACGTCAATATAGTTATTAATGTACTTACTGATTGTTTACAGAAGTGATTAGTGAGTGATAACAGTGATGAATCAAAAATTGGACCACGAATCTTGTTCCGATGACTTTATCGTCACAGGTTTCTATGCAAATCGCAAGTATCGCATTGTAGAACACATCCATTACTGCATCTCTATCATCAACTATTATTCAAAATCGTCTAACAATCCATCGATTAATGAATATTTGAAAAATGTATGTCATGATAAAATAAAAACTTCGAATTGAAGGTTACATTTGATTGATTTTTAATAATTATTATATGTTTGTCGGTCACTAGAAAGCTATACTCTCCTCCATGATGAAAACGAATGTCGATTCTTAATTCAAACTTGCGCATGCGCATATCCGCGATTTGTCCCGCAGACTGTCATTTGTTTTATTTCTCGGCTTCAGCTCTGGTATTCATGTTACCTATACATATAGTTATTATTAGAATTATGGGATTATGTACGCTTTTGGACGAGTGAAGAAAGCAAAAATGAATATGTCTGCGCATGAGCATAAATAGGTACCTTTTATTGAATATCACCATGAAATATAAACATGATTTCACTAAATTAGGACTAGTAAAAACACTAATTCATCCCCACATGAAATATTGTGCTTCAGTTTATTACAATTTCCTACCCCAATATAACCGACTAAAACTGCAACGTATTGCCTGTATGCGCTTCGTACGCTGTATACCCTACAGGGAGCATATCACTCCTTATATGATAGCATAGATTGTAGAATACAGTATTTGGTAACAACATTTTTATTCAAACTCCTGAAAAATAAAACACCTCAATATTTGTATGTATATTGCTCCGTTCTGATATACATAATATCAACGTAAGATCTGACAGTTTCAGCATTCAGCATTATACCACATCTAAATATGAAGGATGCTTTTCTTATTTGGCACCTTTCTATCTGAATAAATTCCTTTCATTCTCCAACTTATCAACATATCAATTGAGATCTCAATTGAAAAAAATTATAACGTATTCATTTTTATTTTGTACCACTATTATTATTTTTTCTATGTATTCATACAAATAGGGATATCTATTCAGAAAACCTGATTTTTCTCAATTTATATGAAAGTGTACTGTCTAATAGGACTGTTCATACTCAAATTTATTAATTTTGATTTGAAGGAGGGGTGGAAGATAGCCTATGGCTAACCCCTACCTTGTGTGTAACTTTGTTGTGCACAATAAACATTATTATTATTATTAAATCCATGAAACCTCATGATTTCCCGCATATTTTCCGCAAAATGACATATCCCGTCAAAAATCACGCGGGCGTTCAAATTTCCCGCAATGCGGGAAATTTCCCGCCAATTGGCAACACTGGTCTCAACTCTCAACCGTCGATCTGCATCAGTGACACCGCTTCGGAGCCGATGAAAGTCGAAGACGGGATCGTGACGCGCGATCGATTGATTCCGCACAAAAAGCGCTCTTATCTCCCGAGAACAATAAACAAAGCGTTAATAGAGAGATGACGCGCTGCGACGCACGACCGATCGTCTGAGCGACGGCTCAAAGTGATCTGCGGACGTATCTCGAGGAATTCTAATTAAACGTCGTTCTTCGGATCAGCGCGGCCATCAGGATGGACAGAGGTCCCAGGAAATCGACAAGGCGATTGGCATTCGTCGTAATTATCATAATCGCGAATCATCGGAAACTTGCGAGATGCTTACAATTATCGGAGTATTGTTAACGGATACGGATAAATGATCCTATCATACGGTGATGTTGGTATATTGTGCTTGTCGAAGTTCAAATTAAGCCATCACAGGAATCAATGGCACATTGAGCTAATATTTGGCTCTGACAAATAAACTCAAACTCAACGTTTCTTCACCTTTTACAATTGTATTTCAGCAAGCACCAAATTGATTTCAGTTAGCGTCAATTGCATTTCGGATTAGTCATTTGTATTAGTTAATTTGATTTCAGAAAGCATCTATTGTATTCTAGAATAGTCAGTTCGATGAAAAAAAGTCAAATGAAAGTCAGATTAGTCAATTGCATTTCAGAATTCGTCATTTACATATCTGAAAGAATCATTTCCAAAAGCAGTTCATCCAATGGTTTCAATGTAACCATTTATACAGTAGTCATAAGTTTTAAGTCCTAAGAAAAGTTGGCCAACATTTATCTCTTACGACTTGCAAATAGCAGAAGTTGAATGCATGTTGAACAAATAAAAATAAATGAGAATAGGATAAAGCTTGAAGATTTGAATTGAATCGAACGAAATGAGGAAAATAAGCACGCAAAATAACAGGATTGACACTATTGACAGTCCTTAAAATTTCTTGCATAAATGGTTAATATTTCCTTACGACTTAAAACTTACGACTTAAAACTTGAGACTTAAAACTAACGACTTAAAACCTCTGCATAAATCCGCCGTTGGTCTTGATACCTATATTATTCATTGAATATATCAAGAATTTTGCATAAAATCGAAAAATATGATCATTTATAGATATTCCATTCAGAATAACAAAGTTGGGGACAAATCATTTCTTCCAACTTCCTACCATCCAATAGCAATTTGTCGAAGCCATATTAAAAGTTAACAATTCAAGTCCTGTCTACATTGAATAAGGACAGTAATTCAGAATCTTAAAACGGTTTGACCTTTGCTAAATCTGATGATATCATTTGTTTCATGTTGTTCTTTTCATGCCATAACAACTTGGTATCATCCGTAAAGATTAAGATCCTTTCATAGTGACTGGAGCAATATCGTTGATGTATAGTAGGAAATTTATGAGCCCTAAAACAGATCCATGAGGCACACCGTCTGGAGATGAAATGTCAGACTATCGTCATCAGGGATCTGATATTCGAGATTTTGATTTCCAAAACCCATATTATTTGAAATATTCATGCTTTGTCAAGCTTCGGTACAATAATTATCTTCTGGTCCGATGGTAGCCATCTGTATTTTTGTTAACAGGACAAAAATCAATCTGCGAATAAATCTTGGATTTGAATTTCGTAAAATTTATATGAATTCAAATGGGACATTCTGTATTCCATATATCCGTTGAGAGCCTACGTGGAGAAGAAAGTCACCCTTGTAATAAGTATTTCGTCTGCCATTAGGAGTGTACAATGTATTTTCAAGTAATTAAAATAACTTTTTCTATTTTGGTTGTATAATGAAGTCATTGTGCAACGCAAATGCGTGGTACAATCGAATTGTCAAATGAAAGTCAGAAGAGTTAGGCCCAGTTTGCTTCTGAGCGATTCGGATTTGGTGATATTAGCAGTGAAAAACTCAATGTTTTAATTGGTAAATTTCAATTCAGAGTGTAATTTGATTTGAATTGAGCAATGAAAATAATAATAACATCGAATGTTTCACCGCTGGTAATGCAATATAAACAAAATCGCACAACTGTAA
Organism: Chrysomela aeneicollis; assembly: GCA_029955515.1. Taxonomy (NCBI): domain Eukaryota; kingdom Metazoa; phylum Arthropoda; class Insecta; order Coleoptera; family Chrysomelidae; genus Chrysomela; species Chrysomela aeneicollis. Next base: position 4,720,122 of record JARUHQ010000008.1, on the reverse strand, counting down.
ACTGGGCTTTACGGTTGTGCGTCAGATTTTAATTATTTCAATGTCATCAATGTTACCAATCGAAGATGTTTCTGTTATTTATCGATATTGATACATTTTTTTCTTCAAATCAATTCAAAATAGAAAAAATTGCATATGACGCAAGTTTTATAAGACACGTTGTCGCACTTGTTCACTTGGAGCACTTTTCGCTTCGCTCGTCGTACTCCAAACAACGCGTGTGACAAAATAGCGTCTTATAAAACTTGTATATCATAATATACTATTATCTGGTTCCTGGTTGTTAAATATCGTTCACACTGGCTTTGAATGACTCAAAATTACTCTCTCTTTCGTGAACTGAGTGGCGCTTAACACTTGAGGCCATTGACAAATGAATAAGATCTCACGACTTGCTCCCAATCAAGCCGGCCAATTCTAAAACAAAATTGTTGTAGTATATTGTCACAAATAGGGAGATATCTTGAAAATTTCTATAATCCTATAATTCCTATAGTTACTCATTCATAGTCATAGGTCGCTCATGTCTTTGTTCATGCATGCTTTATTCTGAATTCAATGAACCGTAAATCGTGTAAAGTACATGAATATGAACACAGGAATGCCAGTCAAAGAGTCAGAATGTCAAATATAGAGAGTGGAAATTTCGGGATGCCGGATCTGAGATGGTCTATGGACCATTCTTTATTTTATTTTCAACCACTTCATCGGTGTTCAAGTCGTACCTCTAGGACCTAATAAAGCATTAAATGTTACGATATTAAAATATGCTGTTGATTGGAATGATTGATTTTTCTTTCGTTTAGTTCATCATCTATAGATAGAACACGATTTAAGAAAACCCCCAGCCCAAAGCTCGTGACAATATTGCAGTAATTGTGCTTCATCATTGTAACATGTAGTTTGGCGTTTCACTGTTGAGGTGTTCAGTATGGGTATTTTCAACAAGATGCCTGGAAGGAGTACTCAGTGTATTGTAATGTTCAGCAGACCAAGAGATAATGTGACAGCACATTATCACATACTGTTTATGGTAGGTGATAGTTGAGTAGTGCCTGTAAGGGCTGGATGCCTTATGTGGTCGGAAATGCCCATGTTCTTTTCGGTTATAATTGCACAAGTGCATAAAAATTACCGATAATTTTGCAAGAAAGCGTGTTATCTAAAAATTGCACAAGATTTTTTTCATATTTTGGCGAAAGACCCGACTCCGAAGGAGGAGGGCTCTTTTACAAAATATAAAAATAACGGAGTGCAATTTTTATAGATAACACGCTTGAATGTAAAATTATCTGGTCATTTTTATGCACGAGTGTAATTCAATGGAATATTTCACGAATAAAGAAATAAGTATTGATTTTTTTCTGAGAAAAATCACATACTACTGACAAAGACTATGAATAAAATTATGCTAGACATGCTTTCAAACAATTTTATTTTCAACACACAAATTAAAAATTACAAGAATTACAGTTGAACACGCAGTTGTAAAAGTTTTTGGCATTCCGACTGGATGGACCCGATACAGGCGCATTAAGAGCTGCAGCTGACACATTATCGGAATTCGACACAAAACTTAGTTGTGGTGCTACTTCATTTCCACGCATTTTTTCAACTATTTCTTCATGGTGACCTTTGTCTAACTGCAGATACGGTGTAATGGATTTAGTGGTCGAATGGCCGGTAATTTTAATAAGCTGCTCCTCACCGACGCCTTTTTTTGCTAAACTTGAGACAGCTGTAGACCGTATCGAATGATTAGTTATCTTCACGTTTTTTGTATCCAAGCCAATTTTTGCTGCTTCTTGGGCTGTCCAAGAGCTCATTGTATTTCGTCCTACAGGAATATTCTTATACCATGCTCTGCTTGACATCCAAAAGGGGTTTACAGTAATAAAGAATCGATCTGACTTAATTCCCTCCCGCTTCTCCAAAAATTTTTTGTATAATCGTATGGGACACAAATCAGAATTCATTTTATTCCTAATTAACCATTTTAATGGAACACACGGTTTTTCCCCGCCTTGTGTTGTTTTTGAAAACATGGGATTATAAATTATTCTTCCCGTCTTTTCACCATTATTATTCTCTTCTTCCTTGAAGAATGACGTTAAACACTTGCTACCTTCTCCACCACGCCAAGCTAACTCAAAAGCAAAAACGAAAAATACCTTTTTGCAATCCATCTGGTGTCTCTTCGTCACAATTCTGGACCAAATTTTTGTATTCGTCACCTTTGAGAAACACTGAACTCTCCTTTCTTTTCTCGGGTATCGTTTGGAGTTGCTTTCTCTTAGTTTGTTTAGCGTCCCTTGCTGATTTGAATTCAATATCGGTGAAAGGGTTAAAAATAATACCATACTCCTTGTAATACTTTTCCATCAATAATTTTGCTGTAACATTCCAGATTGTCTTTATTGTGAAGTCCTTATATTCCTGACCATTCTGCTTGCGCATATTGAATGCCCATTCCGTTAATATTTTGCCAGTACGCTTATAGACATCTCTTTGTCCAGGAAATATCCTTTGGCCTTGCAAAAATCCATGAACTGTCGCCATATATACTGTCTGTTGGATTTGGTATTTTTTGGTTCACTTTCAACTACATTTTCCTCAATTGATTGTATGGACCACTCACCAAAACGCGACATTTTTTCACTTTTTGAAGTATATCTGACATTTATCAGTATTGTCAGTCAGTGTTGTTGTTATTGGTGTCATGCCGACGGGATGTTTTCGCAGTGCAATCATCGCTCCGCAGTGCAATTACCGCTGTAATTTTTCGATAATTGCATTCCTCTTAAGGCCGATTCAGATTCATGCATTTCCATGCAGGGTTTTTGAAGCACGTGCGATTTACAGGCACATGCATTTCTGACGCTTGTGCCTGAAAAAGGCATTACATTTCACATATGTGCATTTCCATCGCAGTTCTTACCCAAAGGTCATATTTTAATTGGTTTTTTCAGTATTGTCAGTTCAAGTAAATCAAAAATTTCAGCTCATTCATTTTCTCTAGATTAAAATCACACCAGAGAAAGGCGGGAATGTATTAAAAATTTTACAAAATGATCATCAAATTCAAAATAAATCAAATGTCAAATTCAAATAAAAGATTGTCGAATATTCACAGGCTTTTAGTGATGTTTCGGCAAAAACGCATGCAATACAGTGGAAAATAAGAACTTGTCCTTATTCCATGCATGCCCACCACGCATTTTACAAGCACGCCGACAGGCATAGATGTGAACGATGACAGGCATGCATTTTTCATGCAGGGTCAAAAATGCAGGGTGTGCACGCATGAATCTGAATCGGCCTTTATATTCAGTGCAGAGGTTGTTAAGGCTTTCCAGGTGGTAGAGCTATAATAAAGGTTTCGTGTAACCTAAACATCAGGACTTGATATACATCAAGAAGGGGTGAGGTCAGAGGTATCTTTAGTTTTTTACTAACTTGCTGAACATGTAATTTTCTTGTAATTCTTCTGGATAGGATTCAACAAGTGTTTATTTTCGATAATACTTCTGATTACATCTGTTTTGATTTGAGGTTACTTTCTCCTTCTGATTTTACGCAAATTCTTATTGAGTCCTTCGGCGTTCGGGGTCAGAGTCATCTTGACACTGAATAAGCTCAGCTCAGAATCATATGATTGGTCTGAGGGCGAGGTAGGTACCAGTGTAGTAGTGTGGACTGGGGATATTACTGTTAGTAATATTTTGATTGCCCTAAATTTAAGTTTCAAACATTGGGCTGCGCAGTGGGTGATTATCCCTTCAAAACCAGTTTTTATAAACGGTTTATTTTCCTGTCGCACAGGATGTTTCGCGAATTTTCGTAATATTCGAAAAGTTGCTAAGAGAGCACTATGGGCCAAATTGTCATTTTTTGTTTCGTCCACCTTTTGGGATCGACGTGTCCCGACTTCAATCCTTGGCCATTCCTTTGGGAAGGTAAGAGTCCAATAGGATTTATTTTACATGGACAGTTGTTCAATAGGGCATTTTCTTAATAGATCAGACGGCCTCCTATTTGTGGTGCAGCATCGTCGCCATTTTGAACCTGAGGGTCACCGCTGGGGCACCCAGTTGTTTTTACCTCCAGAACTAAGCGATCGTTCCTGGTACCAGCATTCCAAAACCCTGTCATAAGGGCTATAATAAGCAGCCTTCATGTGGGTTAGTTGCTTGGATTTGCCTCCTGTAATGTCCTGATGGCACCTTCATAGTTTTTTTGGCTGCACCAGAAAACCAGAGCACCTCTCTACTGAGTCGTCCACCTGTCTACATCCTTGGCAACTTAAGGTCAGATCCAACCATTTTGTTCCGGTGATGCAGTGATGTACCTGTGTCAAATACATCTACCAACTACTCTTAATTAGTTACAATTTAAATATATAAATTCAAATTATTATCCAAACACTTCTGTGAACCAGAAATATATGCCTATATGGAAGGGGAAGTATCTTAGATTGGGGAATTCAATCTGCTTTTTGTCCTGTTTATGCATTAAATTAACATAAGAAGCATTCAGAACTTGAATACTCGAGTACACCTACAGGTGATATTGTACATGTCACAAACTAACCCCTCAAAACAATTGAGATTAAATTCTGGTGCAGTCACAGAGTGTTAAATTTTTCTTTGTTTTCTAACAGGAAAAACTCAGTGGCGCCCGATAAGCCCCACCACTTCATATAATGTTTGAATTCACGACCTGCTCCCAAACAACAGAGCTGCCGTGCCTATAACTTGGTCATTCTTTTATAAAATAACAAGAATACGTTATATCATCAATTTATGATGACAAATTGAATACCTGTTCAATGATATTTCTATACTAATTGTTTCCCATATTTGGCTCTTTGTATTAGATTGTGGCAAGAAAAACCTTCCCTCGTTTGCCCCTGTCGGATAATCCGGTGTTGAGTGCGGGTTGAAGCTTCTATCGCCTCGCGACGTCCATTGAAGTTGATGGTTCTCATTTTACGGCGACGAGCTTTCAACGCACATCGGCCCGTTAAGTTACCACAACTTAACGACCTGATGGGCGATCTCAGGTGTTAGCATGCCATTAGCGCCATCGCGGTCCTAGGCGGCCGCACATCACTTCTCCTCTCCTGGTCGTTTCAATTATTAATTTCCGTGGAATTTATGAGTGCGGCGAGCGGCGTTTTTACCACGGAATTGGCGTGGAGGAAGTTACATTCCTGAGTGCTTTCGGACGCAGAAAGTCCATAGGCTATACGAGAAGATGGAACTTCTTTAGTTATAGAATACTGTTTTTCTATGATTTTTGAAAAATGGACCCTTTTTATGTAACATTTTCGTTGAGTTCTGGATGCATTACACAAAACGAGCCACGACCCGTGTGTAAGAGCCTTTTCTTACGACCCCGTATGAAAACGTCCTATAGCACACTGTTTTTTTATCATGAAAATAGCTCATATCACCATGGTGTTGTTATTCGAAAGAAAAAAGCACACGTGTTGAAATGAAAAATATCACACACTCGCCTGAATTGATAGAAATAATGAGGTATGTTAGTTGGTACTCAATGTCAATATGAAAGCGTTCTCAAATCAAATTCATATTATTTATTGAAATAATTTCTATCTCGTTTTCAATTATACCGAGAATGCTTTAGGTATCTATTGATTTCATTTCTATGTCTGATGATGTTGATGACAGCGAGTGGGATCATTCAAAATAGTACGGCTACAGTTTTATGCACGGCTTGCATCAGTTGCATGTTGCATCATTTCACAGTATCACAGTATCACAGTATCACAGTATCACAGTATAACAGTATCACAGTATCACAGTATCACAGTATCACAGTATCACAGTATCACAGTATCACAGTATCACAGTATCACAGTATCACAGTATCACAGTATCACAGTATCACAGTATCACAGTATCACAGTATCACAGTATCACAGTATCACAGTATCACAGTATCACAGTATCACAGTATCACAGTATCACAGTATCACAGTATCACAGTATCACAGTATCACAGTATCACAACTATCACAGATGTTTGCACTATCTAATTACATTTGTCAAGGAGTCAAGGACGCACTAACTCGTACGCGCATGCGCACTACGTACTTCTGTGCTTCTGTATTCCTGGTTGCGTGATTACTGGCGCTAGCAGGCGTATAGTGTCAAATATCAATATTATTGTCCAAACAAAACTAATTCAATCATTCAAACAATATATCGAATCTAAATCTTCTGAAATTATAAAGACCTCTCAAGTTACATTTTCGACAAGAATTCCCGCGAAATGAAAGTATCCGGAGTCGTAGGAAAAATAGTGTACAAAACTCGTTGGAAAGTGCATTTCCTTCAGTCGTTACGTTTCCGCACTCACCGCTACGCGCGGCCCGTGCTAAACGACTACTCGTGTGAAATATGTCACTTTCCACACTTGTTGTGTAATATACTATTACACAACGGGCTATTATGGCCAATCAGCGACAAAGCAGATTCATCACCTATAAAACAACTGACACCATGGTGTAGTAGTACAAAATTGAAATGGAATGTGGGGCATGCAGTGCAATGTTTGAAACAGACTCGCCATGAAATGTCATAATTTGACAATATACCAACCTAACCGAAGTGATTCAGAACTGACTTTTTGTAAAAACGGATTCAGAAAGCAAAAACAAATTCAAATGAACCTCACCAGAAGTGCTTCCTGTTTGTGTGCAATCTATATATTTCTATCAGAGATTCCTCAACCTTATTAAACAAAAAAAATGATGTTCGAGTATTGCAAAGATTCTTACTATAATAAGAGATTGTTCGTGGCTCAGTTGAATAAGCGCTTGCATATGCAATACAGAACTAGATTTGTTGTAGGTTCGAATCACGGGTACCTAAGTACCTACCTTTTTTTCCTTTTTTTTTTTTCTAAATGAATTTGTTCGATAACAACCATAAAAATTTGTTTTCTTGATAAAAAATTATCTGAATATCTCGTCCTTCTGAACTGAATGGTGAACATTCAGTCATATAGAAAAAGTATAGTTTTCTACTTTCGTCGAATGATTAGATTAGATTGTACTTAGTGGGGGTAGTATAGGTTATGCAGCCTTTCAAGCACCACGTCCTATCAGATATTTTGTGCATCAATCTATTCGAGGCCAGGAATTCCGAGACTTCGTGCAAAGTTTCCTAGAAGCTAAGTTCCTGAGGGCGTTGAGAAGACCCCTTGCAGAAACTTGAGCCTCTTGCAAAAAAGCGCTAGACATTCGCAAAGCAAATGGTTGGGAGTTTCATGAAAGTTCTTTATCACTATCTGAATCCTGAAACTCCCATTTGAGGTGATACCTCAGAGGGCTGTATCCAGTGAGGAGTTACCAGTTTCAAGTCTTTCTTGCCCAACTGGAGAAGCTGTTCAATTATCCTTGGCGAAATGCTCACGTCTTTGTCCTGATGGCACCTTATTCCAGTGATATTTCATTTCATCTGTTTCCCACTTCAGAAACTATCCTTTCAAGTGGTCTTTAGACAGTGGTTCTGAGCCGGGACTAGTATATTTGACCCTTCTTTGACCCTCGTTACCACTCCTTGATGTGACCTAGTACCCACATCAAAGAGACCTGGTTGTTTGCTGCCAGTTTTCTCAGGAATGATGATATTGGCAGTCCAAGTTAGCTAGACTCACAAGTGTATGACTTCAGAGCTTTCAGTGCTGCTTGACTATCTGATAGGATATAGATTTCTGCCCTTCGCGTGTCCCTTTCGAGTTACTTCTGGGCACATAATATCTCTATATCATGTACTTTTGCTTGAAATACGATTGGGATGTTGAGTGATTGTAAAGTAAGTAAGTAAGTAAGTAAAATTTATTGATCTCACATTATCAAATAATGACATAAGACAGGTCAAATACACACGAATTGAAATTGAAAAAAAACTTGCTGAAACTAGAACATTTACCTTGAAATAACTAATACAATAGCGTGAATATACAAAAAGTAGTAAATAAAAAAAATGAGACGCACGGGTAGGCACATCTAAAATTGAGATAAAACAAAGTATATATTGCAGTTTAGACAAACATCAATTAAACGAGTATTTTCGAAATATTCTCCAACCGAATATGGACACATGTCAATGAGATAATTTTTAGTTTTCTCTTTAAATTTATGCAACAAGGCAATATCTTTGAAACATTGTGGGGGACTATTATAAAGTTTCTTACAGATTTCTATACGCTGGTAAGGTATAGAGAAATCTGATTTATTTCTTGTGTCATGAGCATGAATATCACTATTCCGCAAGTAATCGTTTTTATTTCTATGAACTGATGTGATTAAAGCCAATATATAGAGGCCATAAACAGTCAAAATTCTCATGTTGATAAAAACCGGTCGACAGGAGTCTACAAATGAGATGTTTGAAATACACCTTAGAACTCTTTTCTGTGACAAAAAAACATCTTTGGCGTGAGGGGAACTGCCCCAAATACAAATTCCATAACCAATCCTAGACTGTATTTCACTAAAACGAAGTAAACGAATGTGATTAACATTAAGTGTCTTCTTTAAATTTCTAATTTGAAAACATTTAGAATTTAATATCTTCGATAAATTCGAACAGTGAGTCCTAAAAGACAAATCTGAATCAAACAATACTCCCAGAAATTTAACATTTTCTGTTCTGGTTATTTTTGAGTTGTTAACCAATACATCAAAGACAGGTGAAAAAGTTTTTTGGCGAGGATGAAATGAAATGAAATTGGTTTTAGTTGTATTAAATAACAAGGATTGATCACTAGACCAGGCAGAAAATTTTGATAATGCATTCATGATTTTAGCCTTCAGACCAGATCCATATTCCAAAATTTCAACCAAATCCTCTCAAACAGCATCGATCTATCTCCACCTTGCACCTAAAGCTTCTTTGGATGAAACAGGGGCTCTAATGCCTCTAGTAAAGGAGTCAGCAAGAATAATTGTACTCTAATCCGCAAAGTTGGAGCCGAAACAAAACCTTTTGATAACCTTCCAGTAAACGACACAGTTCTCGCTGCAAATGTGTTGAGGAGGCAAATAAATCTCTAACTGATATTTAATGGGTCAGGAATTTTTCTACCCAAATTCCTCATCCTTTCTCAATTTCAATTTCTTCTTTTTAATGGTGTGAATAGAGTGTTTATGATAACTCTTATGGAAATGCTGTGTTCACGTTGCTTATCATCTTGTCAGATGTGTATATAAATTTCACTTCAAACTATAGATTGCGCTCTTTTCCTCCTCTATCACGAAAAGCGATATACAAATCTTCTGAATTCTTCACTTTCTGTTGATCAAAAGGACCCCAAACTACTGACGTGGAAACAACAATCGTTCCGGCTGCTAGACCGCTCTGAAGCGACGATAATTTTCCTTGTTAATTATTGACGACGATGCTAAATAGATGTTGACTGGCAGCATTCGGTTGCTTCTTGCGAGAGAGCACATGCTTGGCGTTAATTGTTGATATAACACCATTAACGCCATCAGGATGCCGGTACTTTAATACGGGATGATGCGGTGGCAGGGTCTTGCGGTCTCCTGTCTGTCGGGGTTTTTTATTCTTTAGAAGGATGTTTGTCAGGTTGGGAAAATGTTTTTTTTCGGAGTCGTGATGAAATTCCGCGGGAAATAAACTCAGGGCAAGTGGAAATTATCATATTGTCACCCCTTTTTTCATAGTGCTCTCTGAAATGGTGTATTAAATTCTAGACGATTTACTCAGGAAAGGTGAGAAGTGAGTCTTGATAAAGAAACATTAAGAAAACAGTTCTCGAAATAGCATATTCGGAATCGAATAAAAAATCGCGATAATTCACAAACAGTCTTCTTGTGTTATCAAAAGATGATTCATTCAATCAAACAAGTTATCTTCATGTTTTTTTTGATACCTCTTCTGGGATTGATTTTTTCTATATTGTGAACACATTTTTCAGAACTTCGTATTTTCTTACACACACTCATAATTATGACGAATTGATTGTTGCATCGGTTCACTAGATGATTGAAAATTGACATTTCACTGCATTTTTATTTCGATGACAAGGAAAAATTGATCGAGCTTATGTAAATGCTTCAGACAATATATCAAATCACGAAATACCTTTTCATTAGATATTGTAGGAATTTATTATAATAGTATATTATGATACAAGTTTCATAAGACGCTAATTTGTCGCACGAGTTGTGAACAAGTGCGACAAAGTGTCTTACATAAAACGTGTGTCATATGCAATTTTTTCTATTTTGAATTGATTTGAAGAAAAAAATAGATTTAATATCGATAAATAACATAAAATTCTTCGATTGGTAACAATGATGACATTGAAATAATTAAAATCTGACGCACAAGGGTAAAGCCCAGTTTACAGTTTAGCGATTTTGATTATTGCAATACCATCGGTGAAAAATTCAATGTTCTTATTGTTTTTATTGGTCAATTTAAATCAAAAACACTCTGATTTGAAATTTACCAATTAAAACATTGAGATTTTCACTGCTAATATCACCAAATCCAAATCGCTCAGAAGTAAACTGGGCCTAACTCTTCTGACTTTCATTTGACAGTTCGATTGTACCAATCTCCAAATAATAAAAAATGCGTATCGAAATAGAGGCTATTTCGACACGCATTTGGGTTGCACAATGACTTCATTATACAACCAAAATAGAAAAACAAAATTTATTTTAAAAGTATGTCCAAAAAAGCCATATTGCCGGTTCAGTCTGACATGATGAATCTCACAGAAATGGAAAATATTGATATAGGTCTGTCACGGTAAAGGGAGCATACGATTTCACGTTGGATTGGTCAATGGTTATGATAATAACAATAATAATACTAATAATATGTCTTATCATGAGTGTGTAGAGTTTGATTGAGAATTCTTCCTTGTTTTTGATGATTCAAAATAGTACCAATTTCGATCAATTTTCAACACTACATTCATGTAAAACTCTACAAGATTTTCACTAATTGAGGGTAGATTTTCATCAAGTATCGGTCCCATCTATTGAAAAAAAAACAGATTTGAGGAAAATTTGATTCGAGTGGTGGTGAACTGGATTGGGATATTGTTTCGAGTTATGAATTGAAAAAAAAATTAATATGACCATTATCTGGTATCAGCTAGAAGCAACAACATTAGAGCGAGGAAGTTAAATATCTCTTTCGCTATTGGATTGAGAAAAAAAGTAAGGTAGGTACAAGATTATAGACCCACCAGTAGGCCATATTTCAAGATTAGTTTGGAAAGTTGATTTCATCATCTGAGCATAGTTTGGACTATTAGTTATTGATCAAAATAATAATAATTATAATTTTATTCTTCGGAAGGACAATACAAGTATTGTATAGGAGTGGTCGTTCATCTAAAATCTGAGGTGATGGAAAACAAGGGGAAAACAGTTAACAGTACATGATAACATTCACTTAGTTGTAACATTGTTACATGCATATAACAGACAAAACACAGTAGATTCACTAGTACCTATATACACAGTAAAAAAAAACTGAGTGTAATTTCAAATAAATGGATATCAAAATCAACTACGATGAAATCAACACCTGAATATCAAAATATTGTTAATTTTATCATATATTGCATATTATAGTGTTCAGTGGTGTTAATTATGACCTCAGTAGTGATAAATGACACTAATGTGGTGATTTAGAGAGATTCTGAAGGATACAGTCATGAGAAACACCAAATGGTTGAAGAATAATATACCCAATGGTGTTATTAATCAGGTTAACGCAAAAAGTACACGTATTACATGAAACTAACACCGTGACAAATCAAGATTGAATAATGGCCGTGAATTAATGATCAAATTTGGTGTAATTATTCACTCGTTGAGTTTTGCATCCTGAATACACCAAATTCGATGAGGATTAATAGAAATATTGCATATCATTATGTAATCGGTGTGAATTCCATCTTTTATTTGCAGGATCACATACAGCAACACTAACTATAGATTGATTTTTGCAAAATAATGATAAAATTATCTCCAAGATATTATCTAATGAAATACTATAGTTGTTATTTTACAACCTCCTCATACCAACAACCAACATGGTTGCCAATTCTTAGATACAATAAATGAACTATATAGGTAGAATTATACCTACTAATTTCTAGGTATTGTTAGACATGAAATTTTTATTGTAGAAATCAACATCACTATCTCCATTAAATTCATTATACCTAGTGGGTGGGTATCAATTTATTTTTTTCATATAGGTATACCTATAGCTATATAGATTGGGAATAAGCCGAAAGAATGACTAATTTCCAGCAAAAATTTCGAGGGTGTCGCAAAATATGTCTTGTAATATTTTTTTTCGACCAAATCATTGATTGTCTCCCAAAAACATTTAATCGGATACCTCATAAATAATGCCATATCGGATTAATTCTGACATTAGGCAACCCTGTACCTAACACCGATCGCGAACGGAACCGGCCAGCGTCAGTTATTTGGCGACTGAGCTATAATTAGCACGTTCCAGCTTGCACTGCGTACTATATGCACCTATATCCTTGAGTATATGCTATCATGAAGTGCATAAAAATTTGCTTCAGATCATCTGAGAAGTGGGTCGTGGTTGGTGAATCGCCACAGGAAATAATTACCGAGGGTATGTGAAATACGTTACCTATATTTCATAGATTTTACTTATTCTTTCGCATTTCTTGACTTTGGATTCTGGATAATATATTTATTCTTACACCTAACTTTTGGTGGTTCTTGCGTATTTTGACCTCCTGATCACGAATCTGAAGTCAAATTGCGGTGGCCTCAAGTATTTTCGGAGACATGGCAGAGTTTTGACTTTATATTCGTGATCAGGTCAAAATACTTACCACCAAAATTTTTTTCTCAACTCAGGAGTGCGATAAACGAAGATTTACCTCTATCTGTAATGTGCTATGAAGAAATCTAAATAGTTTCTGAATTACCAAGCAATCGATCCCGATATCAATCCAGTATTCAATACATTTCGATGAAATATTGTCTGTCCGGTGTTATTTAACACTGGAGCAGGTGTTCATTCAAGCAGTTCTCGCGATAGCAAATAAGCGCACGCTCTTTGGCCTTCGGTGCGCTTTGGTGCGTCTGCTTTGTGTAACTGTAACGTAATAAGTGGGTAGGTAGGAATTATTCTTTGTTGACATTTAAATTTTTTTGTGCTTTTTTGGTGATTTCTCAAGAATTCGTCAGTGACTCTTATCATTTTTCTAGTGTTGGTTCTTGTTTTTTTTTTCAATATGCCTAATCAGTAGGTAGGTACAAACGAACGTGTTTCATAAATGAGTACTCCTATGTTATGTCAAATGAATTCAAATCACTGATTGAATTAGATGGTCACTTCAATACATCTCAAAAAGCAATAACAAATACATACCCACACGAAATGAAGTATGAAATCATAATGATACCGCTCAGTGTACCTACGCATTTAATGATTCATTTGAAGAGAAATGATCACAATTTTAGTGAAAAAAAAAATAGGCGTCGAAGAAGATGTAGACATTATTATCAAAGATAAAGACTTTACCGAAATAGAAGAAGATGTACTAGAGTTCTTTTGCAAGTCCAGAGAAGAACCATATTTGAGGATATTTTTGGCATCAGATCCATTGATTGAGACATCAGCGCCGGCTCTCGGTAGACTATCAGGTAAATAAAAAAAAAGATTCAGCCCATTTGAACAAATCGAAGGCAACATACTCACAAGAATATAGGTTGTCCAAAATACTGGAAAATACATGTCAGACTGATGAGCTCCAACATTCAGTATATTTTTTTCGCAAAAGAAAAAATGTGTTTTCCTTATTGAATAATTTCACAATCAATTGGAGGAAACCAAAAAAAAGTATAAATTTTGATTCAAATTCCTCATATAAATCAACATTTTTAACAATTCACAATAAGTGACAATACTTCAAAACAATTGAATAATTCAAACTGCTCAAAGATTATCATTGTATTCATGACTGTATTTATTGCCTCTCTTATTTGGGACACCCTGTATATTGAGTAGTTTCGTGTGAAAACGTGATTTTTTTGAAAGAATCCACATTTTTCATTGGAATCATTTCGCCTGTTCTAGATTTTAATATTATGAATGCTATTAAAGATGCCGAACTTATTTTCGAAGATAACAGGTCACCAACACCTACTATGTCAAGCGTTTCTTCATTGTCCACTGTGAGTAACGTTTCTATGGTCCCAGAGGAGGCCAATCCAGAATCTGTTGTGAGTATAGATATAGATACCCCTGTGGAAACCACTTACATGGAATAAAAATTTCAGGCGATATCCGATGATATCAATTGAAATATAAATTATTGATTTTTCCAAATGAACACTGAATACCTATATATTTTTATCATCAGGATCTACTGAAATGTATTGTACGTGCTGGTGGGCAGTATATCCTTGACCAGTATAATGAAAAGAAATTACTGACTGATCGATGTCGCATCCAGTTGGTGAATATAGTAGCCAATATTCTATTTACCAGATATGGGACTGCTGTTCCAAAGACTGCCAAAATGGAATGCGCAAAATCATTAGTCGAAATGTTTCCCACTTATAAAAATACAGAGAGTTCCAGTGGCGGATATGTAAGTTCGAATTTTATGTTTAACACAGTATAATGCCTTCGAAATTTTAGGAAATATTTTTCAACCCGATAAATAATGGTGGTTACTTAGCCAACCGATTAAGAACACTTAACAGGATTCATAAGCACGAAAGCTCATCTTCAAAACGGTTGCATGAGGAGAACACAAGCCATGGACCTGTACATATTGATGTGGTACCAGAAAATATCGATGAAATAATAAACGATTTGAAGACCACTCCATCCAACGAGGAAGAGAAAATAAAAAATCTATTTCTTGAAACGTTTTCCTTCCGAAAGAATCTCAAAAATAAAACGTCCTTGATGGAAATGTTTCCAAGACTACGAGACACACGTGGTTTGGTAAGTACCCATAGTCATTTTGTCAAAGGCAAGGGCCCATATAGCAAAACAATAATATTATGATAATAATACAAAATATCTTGTGAATCATGATGAACGGACAAGTTATCCCTCAGTTATTTTTATAGAACGTTTAATTTCCAGGTTGAACAAGAATTTTCTCACATGTTCCCTTCATGTTCAACCAACTTTATAGAAAAATATTCCGCTGTCATGGAGAAAATATTGACAGTTTACACCAATACCACCAGCAGTCTTCAGCAGTTGAGACACTGTGGCTTCAGCTTAAACATACAGTCATTTTATGCGTTATTGAAGATGCTTCCGCCTTCACCGAAAGGCAAACGTAAGAGGGATGCGATGCCAACGACTAAATCATTCGAGAAAATAATTGTTTTTCATCAGGTTTGTTCAACAAAAATAGATTTAATATGCCTAATCGAATACATATAGAACCGAGTCCAAAGTCCTGATGAATAGGTATTTCAAAGATATTTATTGGTTTATCATCCGTTCCAGAAAATTTAAAATTGATTTCTTGAAGTTGAATCTCAAAACTATAATATAAATAAATTATCTTGTTAAACTTCAAAAGTATATAAATGGCAAAGTGATATCTATAGTGGTGAACACAATTCAAAGTTTATCAAACATCATCAAATATCATCAAATATCTGGAAATGGATCATGTTTTTTAATTGTACCTACTTATTTTCGTCTCTTTATTGAAACAATGTTCAACTGGGCTCTCAGACACATTTTGTTTCGAATTTCAGAAATCCCTGCCCCTACGAGAGACTATTGAAAAAAATAGCAACACACAACCATACATCATCGCAAGAGGGCAGGATAAATTAGCCATAGATGATTATCTGATTATTTTAGATGGTGAGCCGTTACCTGAATATTTCGACACATTCGAAAAATCGTTTGACTACCTGTTTAAAGTGCACTTTGTTTTTCAAGTGCAGTATGACCTCAGCTTAGAAAATTTCCTCAAATTTATTCAAGTATATTTCTATAACATAGAAGCTGAAAATGTTCTGTTCAATTCGGCTATGTTGAAGCTGAAATGTTTGTTAAACGATACTGAGTAACCGTAGGAAAATATAGGTAGTTTATTATTTTTCTACTTGTTAGGATAATGAGTATTTTTCGTTGTGGGCAGTGTAACAAAATATTCGCTGATGTCTGTATCTTCATCAGGCATCTCCGACACTTTCACTGTGTTATAGATAGTCCAACTCTGTCACTTGAATGCTGCCACGAAAATTGCTTCAAAAAATTTTTTACGATCAGTGGTTTTAGGCGTCATATTGTCAAATGCTGTAATAGAACTTCTTCACTGGTGAGTGATAATGAACCTTCAGACTGTTTTCAAGAAGCAGAAATTAACCATGTTGTTGAAAAAGTCGAGAAGGAAGTTCAAGATAATGATATTGAAGGAATCATTCCAGAAAAAGAAATTGAGCCTAGTGTTGATTTGGACGGTATCATATCATCATTTTCTACGAAATTATTATCTCTTGGTCTGACCTCGAGCAATACCCAAAATGTTTTGGATATCACAAGTGAATTACTCTATAACACATTGGATTATTTTTCAGATAATGCAACTGGTTGTGATAAAAACCAGCTCAAATATGTAGGGCAATCCATTATTCAGAAGTACGAAAAAATAAATAGTACATATAAGATTAAAAAATCTGTTCAGATGAAATTCGTAGAACCAATAGAAATAGTAATAGGAAATAGAACTGATAAAGTTTTTGACAAAAAAACAAACGCCTACAGAGAAGAAATTGTCGCTTGTAAATTCTCATATGTTCCAATATTGAAGACATTGATATTCCTTTTGGAGAATAAATATTTCCATGATCATATATTTAATGAAACAATCACCTCTCCTTCAGTCTATTCGAGTATCCATTCTGGATCGTATTATAAAAATAAAAGATTTTTTCAAGATAATAAAAACTGTTTACTGATACAATTATATTGGGATGAATTCGAAACAGTCAATCCGTTGGGAAGTAAAACTGGTGGACATAAATTGGGTGCGATATATTTTTCATTGTTGAATATCAGTCCGTTTCTGAATTCTAAGCTCAGTAATATATTTTTGCTTGCGTTATTCCATTCTTCGGATATGAAAATTGTAGGTTTCAACAAAATTTTGGAAATAATTGTGAGAGATATAAAAATATTAGAAACTACTGGAATTTCAGTGAGCTGTTCGGAAACTCCGATGAAAGGAACTTTGGTTAATTTTTGTTTTGACAATTTAGGTGGTAATATATTATATGGAATGGTGGAATCATTTACTGCCCACTATTATTGTCGCATTTGTTTAGCTAAAAAATCTGAAATCCAAGAAATCCATAATGACAATAATTCCATCTTTCGTACTAATCAGATATATCGTAAACATTGTTATGAGCTCAGTATCAATACTGATCCAAATATCCGATCTATATTCGGTATAAAAAATTATCCTAATGCTTTGGATGACTTGAACGAGTTCAAGGTTTTCGACTCCATATCTTGCGATATTATGCATGATGTATTAGAAGGAGTGGCACAATACGAAATAAAACTTTTAGTCACCTTTCTCGTTAAATCTAAAATTATTTCTTTGGAAAATATTAATCGAAGAATTTTGAGTTACGATTTCGGTTACATAGAGAGGAGTAATTTCCCGAGCCCCATTGTTCTGAACAAACAAAATAATCTCATTGGTCAAAGAGCAGCTCAATCGTGGTGTTTGCTACGATTTTTACCTCTCATTCTCAGTGATTGCATGACAGCTGATTCTAAAAGTAAATGGAAAGTCTTGTTACTTTTGATAAATATATGCCACATTATATTTTCACCTGTAATTTCGGAATCCAGAGTAAGAGAATTAGAATTATTGATAGAAGATCACCATAAATTATTTAAAAAGGAATTCAGTGCTGACCTCTTGCCGAAGCACCATTTCATAGTACACTATCCCAGGATTATAAGAATCATGGGACCACTTATTTATATGTGGAATATGAGATATGAAGCTAAGCACAATTTTTTTAAAATGACTGTAGCCAAATTGAAAAATTATCGCAATATTTGCAAATCTTTATCGGTGAATCATCAAATATGGATTTACAACGAATGTTTGAAAAAGAAAGATGATGGTATGATAACTGGTCCAACTAAAACAATAAAACTATCTGAATATAAATACAAAGACAATATTATTCCTAGAATTGAGCTCCCTAGAGAAACTGTGAATACCACAGATTGGTTAGAATATAGGGGAGTTTTATACAAAAATAATTTCATCATATGTACATCATTGGAAAATGAAGAAATCAAATTTGAAGAAATATTGAATATTGCAGTAGTTAGTTCTAAACCACTATTGACTACTAAACCACTCAAAATTGTAACAGTGAAAGAAAACTATTATAGCTTCGTTGTGAAACGTTCTGATATTGAACCGCATGTTATTACTTTAGACAGATTGCAACATAAATATACTTATAACTTCGCTTCCAGTAGTTCAAGTGACGAAATTAATATCGTACCAAGAATATTATTTAATTAGTGAGATTTATTTTTTTTACCCAAAGATGCATATTTTTGCTACAAAGTTTATACATAAATAAATATTAGATATTCGTTGGTACACAATTTCAAAATGTGCCATTATGATGGACTTCAAACAGTGAAAGTGTCGAAGTACCTGTAAATGAGAGAGTAAAATAGTTTTATTTTCAATGTTTGTTTAATTTGTTGAATTTTAAATTCATAGAGAATTTTATTATATTTTATTTTTTAAATATTGATGTAGACTTGATGATATGTTAACTGTGTTACCTGATTTCCATAGTCGAAAGTTTTGTTTATTATAAAGTTTTTATTTATTGATGTACTAAGATACATTATATTAATAAACGAAAATATTGCAATCATGTTTGTTGCATCTTGATCTACCCCACTGGATTCCATTTCAGGTTAGTTATTGATCTTTAAAAAAATCAAGTGAAAATCAGCATATACAGGAGCAGTGAAAATGTTCAAAAGCAGTGCATATAAAACACCCCAGATAGTGTACTAAGTATAATTTTCAATGAAAAAAAACACCAAGATGTTTGTGTAGCACACTATTCCGTAAAAAAAAACTCACGTGTATCATGAGTATATCGTGATAATTGTAAAATTACACCAGGAGATTGTACGAAAAACACTGAATATTGATGAAAATATGTCGAAGTAGTGTCATATCACACCATATCCGGTCTTATTTCAATAATTCAATCTGGTTGAAAAACACCAAGGAGGTCAAGAAAAGCACTGATTTTCAGCCTGATTACACTCAATAAGGTGTGCCTTTTCACCACAAAAATATTCACGTACCTTCTCAGTGTAAAAACGCACCTAAACGAATGTTCTTGAAGTAGGATTCAGCTTCAAGAAAATCACCGAATGATTGTATCGTACACCACTATGGTGTCAAATCACACTTACGAAAATGCATAATCAACAACACCAAAGTGTTTATTCTGCTTGAATTAACACTGAAGCTAGTGTAACTTCTGACTGCGTTTTAATTATTAGAACACCTATACAAAAGATATCATGACACCCTACTATGGTGAAGAGAATGTCGGTGCTAATTGACACTAAAATAATCAGGACCTCAGGGGACACCGGGCGGTGTTAGCTGGTGTTAGCTGGTGTAAATTTTTTTTCACTGTGTATATAGTGCCTGAATAGTCGTTCATCTATAGTTAGATTAAACATAATAAAAAAATAGTAAATAATATATAATAACGCTCAGTTAATTGTATAACATATCATGTATATAACAGACAAATCACAGTTGATATACAGATACTATAGTTATAGTACCTGATCAACTTTATAATAGCATCTTTCAATTAAAAATTGCTTGAGACATTTTTTAAAACAAGTTAGGTTTCGACTCTTTCTAACATGGTCTGGTAATTTATTAAATAAAAAAGGACCTATAGAATCAGGACAGTCTTTGGTTATATGAACCCTAGAAAATGATATATTCAGCTGATTTTTGTGTCATATTCATGAATACTAGATCTGGTTGAAAAGCTATTATATAGTTACGAAATATATAGACAAAAACTTCAAAGATAAAAAGTGATCGTAGCGTCAGAATTAAACAAGTTTTAAATACATCAACACAACTTTGTCGAGAGGTTAAGTTAAACATAACTCGAAGAATTCTCTTTAGCGCAGCAAATACATCATTTGCTCCCGTAGACCTTCCCAAAAAGCAGATGCCATATCGAAGTCTCATGAATCACTGATTAATCCATTTTAAAATCTCCTGCCACAATAAAGTTGGCATTTGGTTTATACAGATATTCAAGAATGTCATATGAATTATCCAGAAAAACATCTGGATCTCCTTTGGGGAAGGGGTTCTGTAAATACACAATATTATTGTAGGTCGATGTATTTCTGTTTATCGATTTCAAATTATATACAGGAAACTTTACAACCGATCACAATCTGTAAAAAATATCGAACTGATTGAGCACTGATGGAAGGGGATTCAAAATATACGTGATGAAGACACTGTTCATGTTTTGAGCAGATTAAATGGATAGCTATCAATTGTCAGACTATAATATACCACAGCCACCATGACCTCGAACCACGGAATTCACAAAGTAATTTTTTTGAGTGTGGCAAGGACCGTTTGGAATAAATCAAAATGGAATAATATATCAAAGGCGGGAGGCATTCCAATCCAATGGTGGGTGATTATTTCCGATGCGAACCTTTTTGTTTTCTTCGATTTTCTCGCGTTATAATTATCGGTTGATAATTAACTGGGAGGATCCAGAGGTGCGTCAAGTTGGTGATCCACTTCCGGAATTTTTGCATTGAAATGTTTTGGGTATTTTGTGCCCATTTTGTGCCAATTTGTGCCGTATGTTACGAATTTTGTGCCCGTTCAGTTTCCGAGATATTTCGAGTTTTTCGTGTGAGTCACCAACTTGACGCTGTGACTCACATATGGAAATTCAAAAATTTTCTTCTTCTGATAAATTGTGCTCATTTTGTGCCAATTTGTGCCGTATATATTGAATTTTGTGCCCGTTCAGTTTTCGAGATATTTCGAGTTTTTCGTGTGAGTCACCAACTTGACACTGTGACTCACATATGGAAATTCGAAAATTTTCTTCTTCTGATAAATTGTGCTCATTCTGTGCCAATTTGTGCCGTATATATTGAATTTTGTGCCCGTTCAGTTTTCGAGATATTTCGAGTTTTTCGTGTGAGTCACCAACTTGACGCTGTGACTCACATATGGAAATTCGAAAATTTTCTTCTTCTGATAAATTGTGCTCATTTTGTGCCAATTTGTGCCGTATATATTGAATTTTGTGCCCGTTCAGTTTCCGAGATATTTCGAGTTTTTCGTGTGAGTCACCAACTTGACGCTGTGACTCATATATGGAAATTCGAAAATATTCTTCCACTGATGAATTGTGCTCATTTTGTGCCAATTTGTGCCGTATGTAATGAATTTTGTGCCCGTTCAGTTTTAGAGATATTTTGAATTTTTACCAATGCATGGTCACCATTTTGTTGCTCACCTCCTCCGTAAATGTTTCCTATTCAGGGGCGGATAAAGGGGGGGGAGGGGAAAGATATAGGGGCTTAAGCACAGGGCCCTGGATTCTGCAAGGGGCCCCAAAATATGAAATGAACGGTTTATTCCAATCGCTACTGCACTTGTATAATAGTGGATAGAAAAGGATATTGTTACTATAATATCAATATTTCTGTTCTGATTCAGCGTCAGAAACTTCGATTCCTACTGCCTAATCGAACAATGTATAATATTGAGAGCTCTTGATAATGGAGAGATAGATTAGGCACCTGATAATAAACTTCGACAAGAGAGAAAATACTCATAACACACTGTTATTTTCACAAATACTCCAATGCATATCAATGATGTTACTGAACAGACATTTCCACTTCATCAAGAATGTCTGACCACACTCATAACAAGATGCGAAGCGAAACGGCTATTTTCATGTGAAAATGATTAAATATATACAGTGTCACACATTAAGTTCGCGACATATGGAAGTTTTTTTCATTAATAGTTGATTTGACCTTTCCCCAACCAACTCCAAATCATCATAATCAGTGAGGTCACAAAACACTATTCAAGATATAAAGAAAATTTGACTTCGCAGTTAGTTTGTGCTTGAAAAATTAGTAAAATACAGCATCTTTCCTTTTTTCATATGCTACTCTAAACCTGTCAAATTTGAAATTTTTTTCGAAAATCCTCAAAAAATCAGTTTTTTTCTGGAAATTTCGGAAATGCCAGAGGGAAAGTTGCTCGGTTTCCAATTTCATACATTTGTTTCAAATTTGGACTCTCTACTGTTACTTCGACTGTTTTCCAATTTTTTTTATTTTTCGAATCTTTCGCTGTATCTATTCGAACGAAACATGCTTCAAATTTCATAATTTTGATGAATATGAGACTTCAATTTTATATCTTGCCCAGGAAATACCCACATTGGTGCCCAGGAAATACCCACATTGGCCTGTTACCAGAAAATAAAGAAAATGCATCTCCAGAAATTCGTCTTTGTTGTTGCAAAGTTCATTTAGTTTTTTCATTTCATTGTTAAACTGATGTTGATTTTCTATGTATGAACGTTAATATGTCAGTAAGGGATAAACTGAATCCACACTGATGTTGATTTTCTATGTATGAACGTTAATATGTCAGTATGGGATAAACTGAATCCACATCAGTTTAACAATGGAATGAAAAAACTAGATGAACTTTGCAACAACAAAGACGAATTTCTGGGGATGCATTTTCTTTATTTTCTGGTAACAGGCCAATGTGGGTATTTCCTGGGCAAGATATAATATTGGAGTCTCATATTCATCAAAATTATGAAATTTTAATCATGTTTCGTTCGAATCGATGGAGCGAAAGATTCGAAAAATTAAAAAAAATGGAAAAAAGTCAAAGTGACAGTAGAGAGTCAAAATTCGGAACAAATGTATAAAATTGAAAACCGAGCAACTTTTTCCTCTGACATTTTTCGAAATTTAAAAAAAAATGATTTTTTGAGGATTTTCGAAAAAATCGTCAAATTTGACAGGTTTAGAGTAGCACATGAAAAAAGGAAAGATCACAGAAAAGTCGTCGATGAATGCATATTTATTGATATAAATGGATTTATTACATCAAACCTGCTTCTTAAGTATAGGTATTTTTCAATGTTTTTTTTGAGAGTTTTATAAATAAATATGTCTTCAAAGTAGGTATGTGTTTCATTGATCATTCTCATTGTATGGTGTAGTTACTTCCATATGACAAAAAATTAGAATCTTAGGTTTTCCTCTCGTACAATCGAGAGATAAAAATATGAATTTTTCTTTACACCGACTCGAAAGTCCATTTTTGTCTGATATCTGATCTTGAAGTTGAGGTTTCTCTTAATGACCCAAAAAAATGGTTAATATTATGTGGGTTGCAAATTTTGCGTTCTCTGCTTCGCATGAAACAATGTACTTTTATAATGACACATTTGTGAGATTCGATGAGAAAGAGTTCACCTCGAATAGTTCTCCACATGTTTCGAATCATCGACTAATTGACATTTGGTTTTCTCCACTTCGACCGAATGAGGGACGGTCCAAGATACCAACCTCTAGATTCATCAAATCATGTTTACAAATGAGGAGAGATGATCTTGGAATTATCGAGGCACAATTTCATTTGTTATGTTCTGAAATGATCATAAGATATTCAGTCAGTAATTTTAATGCACTGCAAATGATATGAATTGATGTGAGTTTTCTCGAAGACAGATATTCTTCTTTTAATCATTTAGAATTAATTTCATAGCTTATTTTATAGTGTTTCAATCACTGAAACGTTTGGAATTCATCGTACTTTCTTAAAAAATTCATGACATATGCTTCTAATGAATTAAAATTAAAATTAAAACAATGTGAATCGAATTGTTCTCAGTAGTGATACAGAGCAAGTATCAGTCTGTTTTCTATTTAATAACTCAACTGAGTTGATTAAAGGAAATACTACTCGTCCTGCGGACCCGTCGTGGTGTTTTCAAGCAACTCACTTATCGCGATGATACAATCACTTGTGGTATTACTATTTGATAAGTTTCTCGATTCATTTCATAACGAAAATGGGTTGCTTGGAAACATAATGACTCCACGGGACGAGTGGTGTTATCTTCAAGCAACTCAGTTGGCTAATGAGATGAATTCAATCACGAGTGGATACTTGTTTTATTCACTATACACTGTGTCCAAGATAAGGATGAACAGCATGGGGCTTATGGGGATCTCGATAACCGTAAAAGTTACACAGTAGGTCAAACTGTCAAAAAGTTGCACAAAGGAGGGGTCAATAAGTAGATGTTGAGAAATCCCAAAAATGTCATTTACTTCCGGAGATATTCCAAAAAAAAAAACGAAATTTCGCGATTTGGTTTCGATTTTTTTCTGAAGTTATTTGAAAAGTTTCGATAAAACCAAAGGCACTTTCTTGCTGCCACTTTTTGAGCTCTACATAATGGTGTTCATAAAATCTCCGTACA
The DNA here is from genome assembly GCA_029955515.1 of Chrysomela aeneicollis. NCBI lineage: Eukaryota > Metazoa > Arthropoda > Insecta > Coleoptera > Chrysomelidae > Chrysomela > Chrysomela aeneicollis. The sequence goes on along the minus strand of JARUHQ010000008.1, from coordinate 4,695,443 downwards.
ACGTTTCGTTTCGAAGAAACCATCATCAATATTGTTTTTTTATATGAGAAAACGAATTGTTTTATAAGTCGTTGCATTCGCAATGGAAAATTCTTTGTTACACAGGGTGTATTTTTTTTTTCGTGCCGTATAAAATAACAAAGTTGATGATGGTTTCTTCGAAACGAAACGTTGTACGGAGATTTTGTGAACGCCATTTTGTAAAGCTGAAAAAGTGGCAATGAGAAAGTGCATTTGGTTTTTTCAAAATTCTGCAAATAACTTCAGAAAAAAATAAAAACCAAACCGTATAATTTCCGTTTTTTTCAAATATCTCCGAAAGTTGACAACATTTCTGGAATTTCTCAAAACCCATTTATTGACCCCTTGATTGTGCTACTTTTTGCCCATTTGACCTACTGTGTAACTCTTACGGTTACCGAGATCCCCATGCTGTTCATCCTCATCTTGGACACAGTGTATTTTCAAGTCAAGAATTTCAGTGATATTTGAATGTTTATTTTGATAAAACATTTTGTATACGTCAAACTATCTTGAATCACTATACGAATGCCGGATACCATGTATAGATCGGTAACGAAGTTTTTGCGGACCTACCTCTATGGGAACATTTTTTCATGAAATGGCCTGCGGAATCATCCCCTTAAATATTGCCGTGTCTTTTTTGGACATCCAGTATGATGAAATTTGATTGCTGGAATGTATAACAATGTCTCAAGTTGGGAATTTTTATTGGTTTCGAGAAACGTCAGCAAATGATCGCTGAAATCGTAAATACCTGCCGAATTTCAGGTTGCTCAGATGTTGTTCAGATTTGACTTACAAAATTTGTACCAAAATATAAAAATTGTGTTACTGAACACATGGTGAAAAATCATACAGAATTATTTTTGAAATAATAAATGATATGAGATTCATCAATTGATTCGGCACGAAAATGGTCTGAAAAGGAAACATTTACGGAAGAGGTGAGCAACAAAATGGTGGCCATGCATTGGTAAAAACTCAAAATATCTCGAAAACTGAACTGGCACAAAATTCATTACATACGGCACAAATTGGCACAAAATGAGCACAATTTATCAGTGGAAGAAAATTTTCGAAATTCCATATATGAGTCACAGCGTCAAGTTGGTGACTCACACGAAAAACTCGAAATATCTCGGAAACTGAACGGGCACAAAATTCAATATATACGGCACAAATTGGCACAAAATGAGCACAATTTATCAGAAGAAGAAAATTTTCGAATTTCCATATGTGAGTCACAGTGTCAAGTTGGTGACTCACACGAAAAACTCGAAATATCTCGAAAACTGAACGGGCACAAAATTCAATATATACGGCACAAATTGGCACAAAATGAGCACAATTTATCAAAAAAAGAAAATTTTCGAATTTACATATGTGAGTCACAGCGTCAAGTTGGTGACTCACACGAAAAACTCGAAATATCTCGGAAACTGAACGGGCACAAAATTCGTTACATACGGCACAAATTGGCACAGAATGGGCACAAAATACCCAAAACATTTCACTGCAAAAATTCCGGAAGTGGATCACCAACTTGACGCACCTAGGATCCAGGTGTGAATAATGTATTGTGCTCTTCAAGACTTCTCATTGAATTTATGAACGTTTCGACCCTCGTTCGATTGAAACGATACAAAAAATCCAAGTGGGTTGCATCACATTATCTTACCAGTTTTCTACCATCTATATCCACCTCAGGATGATCGAATTTTTATGAATTTGAACGAAAATGAAAAATCGAATCAGTGAACTATAATTCAATTACAGTCATGATATAATTCTAGGTTACAAAAGTTTATGAAAAAATTGAAATCGGTTTCGAATTCAATATCAGTTTGCGACCTCAAACAATCGCCGCTTATACGCCATCATCTTTCAAAATTGGCAACTAAAAACATTTTTCAGCATGTAGAAATCTGTTCTTTTCACATAATTGAAGAAATATGAAATTTTTATATTGTCACGTCCGTTTCTGCAGCAGTGTTGCCAAATCAATTCGATTTTCCTCTATCACTGTCCTATTTGTGAAGTAAACACAAGATCCCACTAATGACTAAGGCATAGCCAGCACTTGGTTTTTTCTAAATGATACTAACAAAAAGTGTGCTGTATCCTTGGCTGTATCGGTGTACAACAGAACGAATCCGAATGGATCTATTTGCGAACTTCATCTGAAACTTGATCTGAAAAGTACGATGTGGCAAGAAAAGACGTTCTGCGCATGTATGTACAAGTAATAGGTGTTAATTCGTTATGTGGGATCATCAGAACTGAATATCGGATGTACCTATTGACGTTTTCATTAATTATCCTGAACTTTATTTTTCAGAGAGTACTAACCCAATCTAATTTACTATTTCAAACCAGTTCTTCCTCAGAGCTTTTTGGAATCAAAAAAATGATCTCCTAGACCCCTATAATGTGAAATCAGCTCCTGTTATAAAATACAGAGTGTATCATTCAAAATAAGGACGTTCGATAGAATACAGGGTGTTTCATTCCAAATAAGGTAGTTTGTGTCCAATTCTGGTTGAATCGAAAAAGTTATTTGTTTATTCAACGTTGATTTGATTATATCCACAAAATGGCGCTTACAGCTTAGATTTTTTCACCCTTTCCATAACTGCTTTGACATCAGAAAATAGGAAAGTTTCTTGCAATAGCTGAGGAGAAGCATTTTAAAACTGAATATCACCGCGCTGGCCTATGAGAAGTTTTCAGAGAACGATATGTAGGATCATTTTGAATGTTTTGGTTCCTTTGGTCATCAATTCTGCTCTATCGATGACAAATATTTTGAGTGCTGCGGCATTACCGCCCTTATTGAAAGGTATTATCAATTTTGATATTTCGAATAGGTATAACCTCACTCGCTTAGATCCTCCCTGAAGAGCTGGAATTGAGAATTCTGAACCGCTCTATATTTGTTTCAATTTGATATCAATCGATAAAAATAAAATGTGATTCGTTTTGACCAATAATGAATAGTTTCGTCACAAAAATTTCCTGAAATTGAATATTATCGATTTTTCACACCCAATACCTCTGTAATAATTCCTGCTAGTATGATAGATTGACGAAATCAGCACTTTGAGCAGAATATAGGAGCAATATGTATATTAGATAACAAGTGTGGAGACTGAAGAGTGATATTTCGCAAGAGTATTTCGTGACGAGTTCAAGTATAATCCACTTTTCAGTGAGTTTTATACACTATTTTTCTTACGTTGATACTTGAATATTTTCTTTTCGATTTCGCCGGAAGTAATTTCAATAAAGTAGCTTGAGCGGCCTTTATAATTTCAGGTGATATCGATTCGATCATACTGTATATTTCTATACTTAAGGTAATTGATTGAACACTTCTTCTACAATTCGTTCGTTTGCCCGAACAATTTCATTGATATTTGAAACCAAATGTTCTCAGAAACGTCTAATATGCCATCGAGATTGGCGTACCCTGTATATACACCATTTTGGTGTGGTAAAAGATTCTCGGTACGATCTTCACCTTCTAAGTAATGTTGAATTGAATTATGAATATTCAAACCAGTAATTGTTCGAATTTGAATTCTTCAATTATAAAAATGAATTCCGCGATGTGTAAGTTGTATAAAGAACACCAAGGGTGCGTTTTCACCCATTTTAATTCAATTTGTGCAGGTTAAAATCTAAAAGTAAAAGCCTGAACACTAAACTAATGTATAACACTACGAGCACAGTAAAAAAAAACTTGGGTGTAATTACAATCAAATGGATATCAGAGCAAACTCCGATGAATACAACACCTGGATATCAAAGTTGTATCATTTTTATTATACATTTCACAATTGAGTGTTGAGTGGTGTTAATTCCGATCTCATTAGTGAAAAATGACACGAATGTGGTGAAGTAGAACGATTCTGAAACATGAAATTATAAGAAACACCAAGTGGTTGAAATCTGATATTCTCAATGGTGCTATCATTCACGTTAACGCATAAAAAACATATATTATATAAAATTAACACCAAGTTACACCGTGTAATATCACGATGGAATCGAGGTGGTGTATGAATCATCTTATTTGGTGGCAATAATCATTCGTTAAGTATTGAATCCTGAAAACACCCGATTTGATCAAAATATTGTATGTGGGCATCTGAATGGTGTGAATTTCATGCGCTCATCTGTTCGATCTTAGAACCTTAGAACTTTTGTCAATAGGTGGCACTGACGTCCTTCCTACCGTACCTGAATTCAATATTGGGCATAAAATATCAGATGATTTTGATATAAATCATCATCAATTGGCCTAGGCCCCACTGCCACTGATCAGGATAAATGAGCCGAAACCGTTCGTCATCATCCGAATTGTCCTTAGATTCTTCTGAGTCTATAGTTTATTATCATATGCGAATTATATTTCAATAGGTAATCCAACTTAGTAAAAAACACCGGAGGTGGTGAAGAAAAGCACTGATTCGCATGAACACACTCATGTTATGGTGTTCCTTCACACCAGAAAAGTATTTGCATGTACCTGCTCAGTGTTTAAACGCACCGAAGAGAATTTCGTGGAGGTAAGATTCAGACTTTCGGAATTGCATAAATAACACCACCACAGTGTTAAATTTGCTATATTCAGCACTTACACTGGTGTTACTGACAACTGAGTTTGATTATCGAAAACAACTATGGGAAAGGTCACATAACACCTACAGTGGTGAATAATATGCCGGTGTTTACTGACACTGAAACAATCAGGACCTCAGGGGACACCAGACGGTGTTAGCTGGTGTGACCTGGTGTAATTTTTTTCTTACTGTGAGATTTTCACCAATTGGGGGTGACAAACCACGGAACATGTTTCGCTATACTATAGCTTCTTCAGGTGGATTTTTTCAACACCCTGTATGGAAGGTGGCACATAGGGATGGAAAAGTGCTCGAGCAGACCGATTCTTCCATATCCATAATGAATGTACGCCACTACGCCAGTGGTGTTTCTTTTTCCCTTCGCTTGATTCATTTGCGGCTTCCTCGACATTATTATTTATTAACCTCTAATTATAGTCTCGGAAGACATAAACTTTCCAGGGGCACTCCCACTTGTCACTCGACTTCGCTCTACGTAAATTATTTCGCGTTCTCTCGCTGATGATCGGACATCCATCAAGGTTCACTCAATTCATTATCTAGTAGGAGATGTGTAATTTTCTGGTTTTATGACTTCTGTAAGACTCCGAATAATTGTACGGTTCGCAAGAGGATACCATTTTTTGATCGATCACCTTTGAGAACGAGAATTATTATCGGGTAAAAGAGTTTTGGACGAGTTGGTAGTGAGAGATACTTCACTGTGTTATTTTATTCTATTTCAAAACACATCCTCAAGATAATATTATATTCTCCAACGAGCCTAGAATGGCCATCATACAGGGTCACTCACGGTCGATGGTACCTTAGACGTTTACGGAGAACGGGACGTAAGATCATTCTGAAAATTTGGTTTATTGGGTAATCAGTTTTGTTCTAACGATCTTAAATTCTTTCAGCGTTGCGGCGTTGCCGCTCCTATCAAAAAGTAGCAACAACTTTGTTATTTCAAATAGAACACCCTGTATTTTATTTCATTTTTAGATTCTTCCTGAAGAGCTGATTTCGTCGATCGATCATACTTGGGGTATAGCGCGAAATATGAGATATAGGGTATGAATATGAGATATAGGGTATGAAAAATTTTTCAACTTTAGGAATTTTTTTTGTCGAAACTATCCATTCTTGCTCAAAACGGCTCACATGTCCCTATCTCGACTTTCCATTTAATATCGATTGATATTTAATTGAAACAAATACGGGTGGTTCAAAATTTTGAGTTTTCCATCACCCTCTATTTGTTTCTATTAAATATCAGTAGATAGTAAATGAAAAGTTGAGATAGGGACATGTAAGCCGTTTTGAGCAGAAATGATTGGTTTCTACACAAAAAATTCCTAAAGTTGAAAAATCTCGATTTTTCACACCCTATATCTCTGTAATATTTCGCGTTATACCCCAAGTATGATAGATCGACGAAATCAGCTCTTCAGGAAGAATCTAAAAATGAAACGAAATACAGGGTGATCCATATGAAATAACAAAGTTGTTGCTACTTTTTGATAGAAGCGGCAACGCCGCAACGCTGAAAGTATTTTAGATCGATAGAACAAAACTGATTACCCAATAAACCAAATTTTCAGAATAATCCTACGTCCCGTTCTCCGTAAACGTCTAAGGTACCATCGACCGTGAGTCCCAAGTAGCATTTTGGCGGCGATAACCACATAATACACCAAAATTAACGTTATACTTAGTGTAGAAATCAGTCATTTATGAAACGACGCTCTCTAAACCACCGGACAACGTTGTATCAGTGTTGAGCATGACTTTAGTTAACCGACGACGTTGTTACAAGGTTAAACCCAACCAACTTCATGTAGTATAAATTTTGGGAATAGGAGTGACGTTCTAAAAACGTTTGAGTGATTACTCTAGTTATGTTCAACGTTTTACCGACGTTGAGCTGACCTTGTGACATTTAACTTGGCAGTGGGCAATTTTTTATAAAAATTGTAAACGTTTTCGTGGAGTCATATCTTTGCAGTTAAATTTTCCAAATACTCACTATAGAGAACATGCCCCATGACAACAAGGACATAATGTTGGCTGAAATGCTTCGACGAAAGAATAAATATCTAGTAAGATAATAAAAACTTGATCCAACCTAACCTCAAAAAATTTATTAAAAATAAAATTATGCCTGAAGACAGGCAGTTTGGAAAACATCAGTTCTTTTGGAACACATGCTAACCTGGATGCAGAGATTGAGGAAAACAACTAATTTTTCGAAGAACACTACTGACAATTGTATGACACAGGAAAGCCCGTTTTAAAATGTGGAGCGAGGTGTGTTCGTTAGTTGGACTTCGTTCAGTTTTTGGTCGGATAACCAACTTCAGTCGCGCTTTGGTTATATTTAGTTGTCTGGATGACTAAGGTTGAAAGCAGTATATTTTTCAGTTATCTGATATCCTAAGTCGTGTTGACGTCTATTATAATACTACGCCATGTTTGATGCGTAATTATCTTCGGAAACATGATCGGCCATTGAAATTTGGGACATAAACAAACATAAACAGAGGTTAACAGTACTCTAGAAACGATTAATATATCATTGTATCCTCTATAGTTCTTGTTTGGATAAATATTAACTTTGAATATTATATATCCCAAATTATTTTTTTCGTTTTTTTTTCTTCAAGTTTTGAGAAATTCGCCACGGATTGAAGGAGCGCGTGCTTTTTGACGCAAAACAATAGTATATTTGACAATAAACTGAAATGCGTTGATAATTTCTGTTTGGAAATCTTTATTTTCAGGCAATATAAATAGAGTAGGTACCTATCATGAGCACATGAGTAAAACATTAGTAGTCGTCAGAAAGTTTTTACCAAGTGTCCATTTTGGTGATCAGTAATGATTTGGTTGGAATATTTACTAATTTCTGAACACCGTGGAAAGTGAACTGTCATCGCTGCGCAAGAGGGCGCAAGTGTGTAGTTGTTCTTTGGTAAATTTAGCAACGTTTAGGAAACGACCAACTGCTACCTACAGTTGAAAGTGAAACGTTTTAAAAATCCAAAAATAATCGACCAAATTGGTGCAAAACAGGGTCGTAAGGACGTAGTATTGAGGTCGACTACGCAACTCATGTTTGGTTGCGCAACTTTTTCAAACACGTCGCCGCAACGTCAAATTGCTGCTTGGGGTGACCCTGTATATTAGAGCAATAGCCCTGAACCACGAGTAGAAGAATATACCTTTTTTACGACTATCGCGAAGTCTAGTTCAGACTAGTACACCCTTTTAACCATGAAAATTATTCAAGTAAATATAACTTCATGACATAACTAATGAGCTATTTATACAAATAGCGCGGTGCGAAGAATATAAAAGGATAAAAAATATGATGTCTTGGAGGACTTTGAAACCACATGTCCACCATTTATAACTAGTGATTGGTAATGTTATAAGAATTTGTGAAAAACAGTGAGATATATAGATTTGGTAATTATATATTGCTATAGAGGTTACACCATCAGAACAAACTGTTAATACCTGGCACTGTACATTGTGTCCACTTTTCGACATTCTTACACGATATCTCAGTTGTCTTTGGAGATAGAGAGTTGCGGTTCTCACATTACTGTCCTACTATTTGTGGAACAAATATTGCCGAAAGCAGAACTATCGTAGCCTTGAGTATATTGCATTTTGGGACCCCCCTGTATCTCAGCTATCTTTCAACTTATAAGAAAAGTAAAAACTGTATCTCATACATCTTTCAACGTAGAATCCAGTTGCGTAGTCAGATTTTCGAAATTATGGGTCATTATTTAGATATAACCCAAAGTTATGTTTCTTTAAATAAATCACCTTGTTTTTTTTTCAATATTTGAAACAAAAGTACTTTGCACTTTTCTAAAATATTCAACAGTTATACGATATTATTGCAATGGAATTCGGCAAAGTCAAGAAGATGTATGGCCGATATCAAAATATCCTCCTGTATTGGAAATTCCAGATAGTTCTCGATTGTTCGTGGAAGATCTAGAACAGAAAAAGATGAAATATCCTGGAAGCTACCAGATCGAGAGAGATGACAGAATAATGACAGTTCCAGAAGGTTCTAGAACAACTCAACCACGATATATATACAGGGCCAGATAATGGCAGAAGTTAGTTGAATACGACGTTGCGTTACGTACATAACCTCCAAAATAAATAGTTGTTATAAATTAGTCTGTAATAAGTGTTAGTGTTCGTTGAAATAAATTAGTTACCAAGTTAAAACTCGGTCGTCGTTTATTCTACCAACGAAGATCGTAACAATCGGAATCAGAAGCAAGGATTTGTGAATTTCGTTTGACTTCAGTGTACAAGCAGTGGAAAAATGAAGAGACTTAGTGGATTGAAGGTAGCGAACTTGAAACATGAGCTGGAGGAGTGGGATCTAGAGACGGTAGGGACGAAAGCGGTACTCCTGCTTCGTCTCAAAGAGTACGTGATTGACGTCGGCGAAGATCCAGAGACTTTCATCTTCGAGGAACAGCAAGACATGATTGCGGCTCAGCAGGCTGAGAAGTAGCACACATTTCTAGTCAGCGAGAAGAGATTTCTGCTCAGCATGAAGAGATTTCTGCTCGTGAAGAGATTTAGACGCAGATGACTGCCTAGCGCAAAGAGATTTCGTCGCAGATAACGGCTCAGCAAGACAAGATCACAGCTCAGCAGGATAAGATAGTGGGCACAGATCCCAGCATGAAGAGGACGAGTTGACAGCTCTGCAGGACAAGATCGTGACCCAGATTTCTGCTCAGCGAGAGAAAGTGTCGGCGCAGATGGCGGCTCAGCAGGACGAAATCGTGGTCCTGATGTCTGCCCAGTGCAGATTTTCGAACTACAAGAGAAGATCGTAGCCCAGAAAAAATATATGAAAGAAATAACGAATAATCTTCAAGGCCAAATGGAAGAATCTAAGTTGAAACTGGGGCATCAAAAACTGGAGAGGCCTGAAGACGGTCAACAACCCGTGATGGATGGACAAGAAAACAGAGCTAGACACAGTAAAGCCCTCCAAATCGAGTGAAGCCGCCTCCATTTGACGGAAAGACATTATGGCCGAATTAACTGAAACAGTTCGAAACAGCTGCCAAAGCATATGGTTGGACATCAAAGGACAAGGCGGTGGCGCTAACAGTTGCTCTACGAAGTGAAGTATTGAACATCCTGCAAGCCATTCCGGAGAGTGAAGCCGAGAGTTACGATCATATCATCAAACTTCTCGACATGTGATATGGCCACGAACATCTGCAGTCCCAGATGAAGAACCGTCGATAGGAGGCCAATGAAAGCCTGCAAGAGTTCGAAGCGGACGTAGCCAGGTTGGTTCATTATTGTGCCTACCCGTCATCTCCAGAGTCTCTTATAGAATTTCTTAATGTACAAACATTCCTTGAAGGTATAAGAGATGAATAAATCCAGAGGATGGTGTGTCTGAGTCGGCCCAAGAATCTTATTGATGCAGTAACAGTTGCGTTGGAGTTCGAAGCCGCGACAGAAGCTTCCCACATATCTCTAACAGTTCGAGACATGGATGACGATGACAACAAAATTGAGAACTGAAGACAAGAATCTAATGAAGCCCTACTCGGTACTATAAAGGACGAGACACGTGGGGAGCTGGATCGTACTCAGAGAGACCGTATAAGCAAACAAAGGGGGTTGCCAAGTCAGGTCCGTATCCTCCAAAGCCACAAGAACATCGAGCTGGGACGAGTCGAAAGAATGCAGATGTAGACCCTGTCATCCTGGGCGCCCATTGTAGTCGTTTGGAGGTTGAAAAAGCATCTATTAACAGAACTACTATTGTCAGTGATGATTGGTTGCCAGCAGCAATTCGACAAGAACAAGAAAAGGATCAAGAGCTTCGAAAACTCCGGAAAAGGAAGGAAGCAGATCGTCGCCCCACTTGGCAAGGAGTAACCCCATTATCACAAACCTTGAAGGCTTACTGGGGTCAGTGGAACTCTTTGCTACTAGAAGAAGGCCTGCTGAAGAGGAAACTCGAAAACGAGAATGGGTCAGATCATCGAATGCAGCTAGTGATTCCTTAGAGCCGAGTTCTGGAGGTACTGCGCTCCGTACACGATGGTACTTCAGGAGGACATCTAGGAATGAACAAGACTCTACAGAGGGTCCGTGAGCGGAGCAAAGTCATGAATCAACATCTATGGGATTGGGCCCTTCTTCCTGATGGCCTACCGATCAGCAGTGCAAGAATCTAGTGGACAGAGGTTCTGTTTAGGCGAGTGATACGGCTTCCATGTGACCTGGTATTTGGATGCAGACCCGGTGAGGATGTGGCAGGTGGAGATTATATAGCGAACCTGAGGAGGAAGATGAACGATATACATGAATTAGTTCGTTCTAATATTCGAGTCTCCAGCGAACGAATGGAGGAACGCTATGATATAAGAGCTGATGACAATCGCTACGCAGAAAGTGATTTGGTGTGGATTCACAATCCACAGAGAGAACGGGGACTATATCCGAAGTTGCAGAAATCTTGGGAAGGACCCTACTGCGTTGAGAAGAAGATCAACGACGTTATATACCGCATCAGCAAAGTTCCCGATGGTAAAGCAAAAGCCGTTCACTTCCACAGACTTGCACCGTTCGAGGAAACTGATCGATCAACAAGTGCAGCAGGTAAAACTGCGACACGAAGAAGAATTTATTTTCGAAAACTTCATGAGAGTATACTACGGCTCATGGGAGTATACAACGGCTCATCGAAACCAAGGTTTGATTTTATCAGAGAAGAGCCTATAGAGTATGCACTAGCCAACTGTGTAGCCCAGGACCATCAGATGTTCCGAGGGATAGCCAATGAGTTCCAGAAAAAATTCGGCAAGCTAGAAGAACTTCAAGAACAAAGCTTGTCCATCGGTCGAGCCTTGAAAATTGAAGATATCAGTCCTGAAGGAGCCATATCGCTCTTTCATCTAACAACCAAGAAAATGCACTTCCATAAACGATCCTACCAGAACCTCTCTGGGATGCATTGGTCGACATGCGAAGCGCTGTACTAGGAGAAGGAATACAGGGAGTAGCTGTTCCAAAGCTGGCTTGCGGTTTTGATGGCCTGAACAAGTACCATCAAAGAAAACTTCACTGTATAACCTGTCACCTGTCACATTGTATCTCTTGATAGTCTCAATGGCGGCGTTATTTGTTGGCGTTGTCTAACTGGTTCTGCGGACAGTGCGCGGACTGTACATCTTCACCTCAAGCGCTGATTCTCAATTATGCTTATTGGTCGAGCTGGTCACGTGTTACATCCTTCCGTCATCAAAACACATTTCCATAAGAAACGATATTCTTGAGCTGAGAGGAATAATCTTGACTGACATTACTCACATTGTTTTCTGAAGTGAAGAGTGCGGATGAAGCCGGGAACACATTGTTCTGATGCTACACCACGCCACGCCATCCGACACAATGCGTTAGAGATGTACTTTGTGCACACTGTTCCCCGTCATCAGATACGACGCGACGCTACGTTACATAATGATAGAGAATGAGATCAGTTTGAGTTCAAAAACCATGGCGAGTAGTCGTTCTTCAGATGAGTGGGAAGAAGAACTAGAATGTGCAGCATCAGCTTTACTGTTATTAGAACGGAAACAAAGAAGAAAATGTTGGGTACATTCAATAAATTTCCTCCCAAGCTACTCCTCTCATATTCTGGTCTCTATAGTGCTTGCTTTTCATATTATAAAGACAACAACAAGACAAAAACTCAATTAATTAAACTTCATCGATTTTTGCCGCCATTCTATACATATGATGCCACGTTGGCGTGCACACTGTTACTACACCATACAACGCGGTGCCACGCGACGTGATGTCATATGATGATAATCAGGCAAGAGGGGATTCGTACCACGTCGGATGGCGTCGAGTCACGTCGGATGGGATTGCATCAGAACAGAGTACACACAATATATAAATATGCATTAAAATCCACGTTGTCAGATCCTTCTGACGTTGCGTCGGATGGCGTGGCATGACGTGGCGTGGTGTAGCATCAGAACAATGTGTTCCCGGCTTGATTCAGTTCAAGCAAATTCATGTAAACAGGCAAACAACGTGATTATTTGAAAAAAGTAACCTTTTGGTCATTCTGATATTATTATTCCTATCGGAAGATTGTACAATTCAAGAATATATAGATATATATATTTGATAAAAGGGATCCGTTTTTTCGGTGTACTTTCAAAATAACAAAACAGTGTGCTCATTGACGGAGATATGGAATACAAATCTGGGTTGTTTGAAATACATTGACCTATGCAGTCATCCGAAGCCTCAAAGAAATATCAACAATCCAAATCAAAATTCAATCGAACTGTGTCCCAAAGTGTCCCCAGCCCCCTCACCCCCCCTAGGCGCCCCCCAACCACGCACACGAGCTTCCGGCGGCGGAAACCGACGCGACGTGCTGTCATCAGTCACCGTCCTCGCGGCCGATGCTAATCTGCCCGCCGGTGGATGTTTTCATCAACCCCCGTGCCACCCCCGTTGACGGTTGCACCAGCGGGGGCGGCGTGCCGCTCCAAGGGCACCTGTTGCGGGGCGCGTTTCTTTGAGGGTGACGGTTCGGGATACCCCGACCATCCGACGTCCTGCTCAGCGAGGCGGGTGCATTTTTTTCAACTGTTGCTTGTGTAACAATTATATTCTTATAACCTCCAAGGAGCTTCATAAACATTGTTATTGTTATTGGTATCGCGAAAATCAAAATCGCTCAACTGTAAACTATAGGATTTACGCTTGTACGTCAGATTTTAATTATTTCAATGTCGTCATCGTTACCAATCGAAGATGTTTCTGTAATTTATCGATTTCAAATCCATTTTTTTCTTCAAATCAATTCAAAATAGAAAAAATTGCATATGACACACGTTTTACAAGACACGTTGTCGCACTTTTTCACTTGGAGCACTCCTCGCTTTGCTCGTTGTACTCCAAACAACGCGTGCGACAAAATAGCGACTTATAAAACTTGTATCATTATATACTATTTTATATTTGTGAAGCTTAAGATCTCCGTTAATACCGAAGTTATTGTCATTAAATCTTGATTGTTGACCAAATTCCAAGTTTTCATCAATGTTCAGCGATTCATGTATCTACTATTATGAATCTCTGGAAATCACACAAGAACAATGTAACTCTTAGGAAGCCTCACAAAGTTCATGTAAACGCACACAAGTGCCGGTATTTCAACGACCACCTAGTTAGCTAATGAACACCCCCTCCCCACATCCTTCCTTCACCCATCACCGCCCGATTCCCACAACTGACCGTCAACACCACCCCCACCCCTCTCCTCGCCTCCCTCCCCAAGGCAATCCGGACTGCGGCGTACGGGATAATCCAGCGCGAAGGGCCGAAATAAGGGTGGTTATTAGAGTCGCAGGCAATATGTCACTATTAATTGTTAAATATCGTTTATCGCGGGAGAAGTAACGGGGGATGACAGCTATAATTAATCTGCGTTATTTCGCGGCGGACACCCTGAGGACCCATCGCGCCAAGACGGCCGCTCCGCTCCGGGAAGGGTCCCTGGGGAACGCCCGAGCGATAGCCGCTGCTTCTTGGGCGGGGGGGGGGCGGCGGCGAGATTTTCGTAATGTGTCGTGGGTTGGAGGTGATTTCAAATCTGCAATCCAGGGTGGACTTTTTCGGTTACTGATCCTGATTTATGGTACAGGGTCTTCACGTATTTTGTAGCTTCCTAAACTTTTTCATAAATTTTTTTTCAGAGAATGATGGGCATCAAATATATAATAAATTATTGATAAATTTGAATATATTAAACGTTGAAAATCAGATTTTATTCGAATTCTTTCATGCTAATTAGGATGGTTCAGGGTGGCAAGGGAAATAATTGAAATATCTATCAAAATATATATATATATATATAAATTTTATGTCACGAGTATGAAGGATTAAATATAAGTTGAAGTTGAGAGAAAAAATATAGAAATAAGTATAAATTGACGTAGAATAAAATGTCATTTTTGACAGCACAAGAGAGACAAACTACATATTTCAATAGTGGTGGACCAAGAATTCAAATCCACATGAATACAAGCATAGCTATCAAAATCCACCAATCAGAACTATTATATTTGCGCCTGCGTATTACGAAGGATTTGTGACAACAGTTCGATGAAAAAAGAAGCTAACAAATTAATATCACTGAGGAAGATGGACACAGAGTAACATTCCAGCTTTTTTTTTAGTCAAAAGTTTCAAATATATCTGACCGGGCACCCAGTAGTTGAAGATCACATTTTTCAATGAAATGTTCCTTCCTCAAAGGTCCCGAATAATAGTGATCTAGTGATAGGTTAGTACGTTCAGGTCAGGAGGGCCTCATTGAATTAATATAGAGCGATAGCGCGTTCAAATTCGAATTTTTTCGTTCAACTATGCCTTCCTCAAAAATCTACTGATAGGTTAGCACGTTCAGGTCAGGTAAGTATCATTAGATGAATATAGCGCGATAGCTCGTTCAAATTTCCCTTTCTTAATCAATAAAAATTTTCCTTCTTCAAAAATTTACTAATAGTAATGATCCCTGCCTTCACTGATGTCAATAAACCTTCGTAAATACCGCCTTTATCGATACCAACCATTTCGAACCTACCGCCAAAACGAAAATGGTTGTTATTGGTGGATTTTAATAGCTATGCTTGTATTCATGTGGATTTGAATTCTCGCAGTGGTGGGTGGTAACCTAGTAATACAAATATCGGGCTCACTCATTGACAATTGAAGAGCGTAGTTTGAGTACATTCCCCCAAAAAAATGTAATGAACTTGACAGTATCGACAGTTGTATCATCCAGAGCATACACCAAAGCAGCCATATCTGTTGAAGAATTTAAAAATGCAGGTTTCATTAAATCGAAAAAAATATGTCCGATAGTTTAAAATTAATTGAAGTTACAAATTATGCACAACCCATTTTAGGATTGAAGTAAGTTGAACAGTTGATGGTTAATCTGATGAAAAACGAGTGATTCAATTAGGGCATATTTAGGAAGATATATTGCTGAGGATTACCATGTGAAATTGAGAAGGATACAATATACATGGTTAGAAAAGAAGATCGTTGTGAAAGTTGTATATCTGGCTCATATAGTTTGTCTTTGATTTTCATCAGTAGGATTCAAAATCAAATTAGGTAACAGAGTATAATTCATTTCGAGAAATTTCATCAACCAGTTCAGCGTTCTTTTGAAAATATACGATATTTTGACACGACCTCATTCAATTCTAACTGCATAATCTGATGTATGGGATAATCTGATGTATGGGATGGCAGTCGTTTTTGAAAAATGAAATACAATTAGACATAACACTGATGACCAATGAGTCAAACAGGTATAACCTTGTTTGCATATATTCAACTTTGGTTTGAGCAAAAACTGGTATTAATGCAGCCGTTGCTTGTTCACCTTGAGAGTTTGAAGCAATTATAACTGCCACGGAAAAGAGATGAAGACTCAAATAGTATACCGAAATAAGTGTACGAGTTGTTTGATTCTATTGGGAGACCATTGCACAAGAATAGTTGGTTAATCTTGCAAGGGCCACTCGAGAAGCATACGATTTTGTCATTTTTTTATTAACCGTGAGACGATTCGAATGGGTGTAATTATCTGGAAGTTTAATGATAATGATAATAATAATAATATCGTTACTGAACGAGACAACTGCCGCAAAAAACAAGGACGCTTTGATAGGTCAGATGATCTCAGAGACGACCTTCTGCAGTGCTACGAGAGCAGCGAGCATGCTCGTAGGGGATAAATGAGGCGAATGCAAGCTCTGTGGCTTCAATTCCACCCAGAGCATGCAACCTTCTCGGCACAAAGTGTCAGAGTCCCTTCCCGGCATGACGACGATGAAAAAAGTGTTTGAAAAGTGTTTTTAACCGCCAACTTAATTGCAAAGCAACCCTCGTAAGTCTAGGACTTGTATGAGTAAGGAAGACGGGGACCTTAGCTTTTTAACTGTCATCCGAAGCACTACTCGGCTGGCTATCGTTGAGTCCGAAGGATTGAAATCTAGGTACCAAGAATGTTCGGTTGGTCACCTATATCCTCCCGCTAAACGATACTATAGAAATAAATAAGTATTTCCAAAAGCCGGCGGGATTCGAACCGCGGACCCTCAGGCCCATAGACCAGCGCCTTTGCGCACTCGGCCACCAACCCAGTTTAACATCATGAAGGAACATCAAATTCCGCCCGTCTTGCAGAACAACGAGGAGAGTGTCCAAGTACCAGAGTGAGCCAAATCACTGGGAGCCTACTCAACATTAAGCTCCTGCGATCTCAATATCTGGCTAGGATCCAGAAATAGCATACATCTGGCACGTTTATTGGGCTGGAAAAAGTTACACAGGTACTAAAATATAGGTCAACGCAACAAAAAAAAAATAGTACCTATAGAGACAGCAAAAAACTATGTGAATGCAACAAACATTTCCTCCTAATAATTCTTTGCAGTATCAACTAATCCAACTGCTATCGGAAGCAAACCCAAACTTCCGACATTTTGGCTGCATGTAAGAACATTCCTAAGCTGTTATTACTAATATATTTGCTAATATTTCTGTTTCATGAGCTAAATACTTTGTCAGCAGTGAATAACATTTTAAGCTGATATTGCAAATGTTTTTGCTGCAGAAGATAGTGATTTTCGAATGATCAGCTAAGTATTTTCGCAGCAGTAGCAAATATTTTCAGGTATGATTACATATTATGCTCTTGCTATAAGAAACACTATACCAAATACTTTCAGCCAAATATTTTTGCCGTAGTAGTAAATTATACTGCGCTAGTAGCAAGTATTTTCAGGTATTATTATGAATGCAATTGCTGTAAGAAACATTGTAGTTGACACTCTCAGCCAGATGTGTTTGCACTAGTGACAAATATTAGTGCTGTAGGTAACGATGTATTGTATATTAACAGCAAACTAATTCTGCACAAGTAGTGATGTTTTCTAAGTATTATTGCAAATGCATCAGTTGTAATAAAAGACGAAACTCTTTATTGCCACTGCATCTTCATTTCTGCTTCAGTAGGGGTACCAGAGCTGGAATAATGTTACACCCAGTATAATAGAAACATTACTTCAGGTAGGTCCACTAGAACAATGAGTTTCTGGTAAACTCTCAATTTGCAGTTTATCTCCGAGAAGTGGTACTATTTTTTACATAGACGATTGATGTAATAATAATCCCTCAAAATTTGAATGATGATCTAAAAAAACGTAAATGAGAATAATAAACATCTATATAGGGTTTTTCACCTCATCAGTGATTACAACATAAATGTATAGTAGCTTCAGTGAAATTTTGAAATCATTCCTTCAAATGTTTGCCTCAGGTGTCCGAATCCCTACGATTCCAAGAGCGTTAATACTCTCAACAGTCTCAACTCGACTGAAGACAAGGATCAATGCGTCGTTATTAAGAATTCGCACAAAAGTAGGTCACGCCATTCCATGGAGTCAATCAGGACGATTCTTTCTTGTTGTCATGTGAATTTTAGCAAATTTTATTTGCACCACCACAAAGTTACCCAGGCGCTCTTAGCAAATCGAATTTGCTCCATTCGAATCCTGAGATTTTTGCGGTTGCGCATACCGAAGTTCAATACATTGATTGACTTTGTTTAGGTTCGATACTAATTGAATAATAATAATTATTATTATTCTGTTAATGACTTTGCGTGGTGACGGATCATTGACCGCAAATAGATAATTGGGTAAAAATGTTTGCTGTGAATGCTGTGTTAATTTTCAAAACCATGCATGATTGGAAAATAGGTGATTTTATTAACTATTCCTACTTGATATATACCCAGCAAAAATAATAGTTCACCCGAATCCAAGTAGGTAGTCTTTGCAAATAAAACTGTCCAATGTTACAGAACGAATATGCTATCGCAGCATCGTTGGTGAGGGGTTCGAGCCAACAAATTATTATAGCTGGATATAAATATAATTCCAGTCCCTACAGCAGATTGAATATTGCATTTTCATTTATCATCTGTGACAAATGCATATTCGTGATGATGGCATAAATGTTTCATCTACACCTAGAAATGTTGTTGTGAGAGCAAATATCCCACCAGCAATTCTGTTTTTGTTATGAGTAGCTTGCTTCCGGTGAGACCAATCTCTCAAGGTGGTACATGAGTATACACAAGCTATTAGGATGAAATTCGAGATGAACAAATGTGCACTGGTTCATCTTAAGAGAGGACGATGCAAGGACTTCGACAAGGACGTGCAGATAGTGTACAGAAGCATCCTGGATGCTGGAGAGACACATACCTGAGTGTGTCTTCGACTTCGACAGATCAGGTCTTCGGAACTGTTAGGAAAAAATAAAGTCGCTGCTAATATACTCCAAAGGAGATGATGTATCTCAATAGGAGCCTTCCATTCCATGGTTGAATCTAAGAAAGGAATTAGGGAGGCCATGGACTCTTAAGTTTGGAGTTCGGATCCTCTCCAGCAAATGATCAAGATTCATGAAAATTATCGAGTAGAAGCCTTCCTTTTCAAGGCAGCACGTCGAGCAGCTGATGATGAACTCTCGCTGACATGTCGATTCCGAGCGGAGAACTCGTTCAAAGCTGCAGAAGTTGAAGAAACTCACAGATGATAATTCTTCAGCCGGAAGCGTTCAGAAACGATTTCAGAAAATATAATTGGCATCTAGCAATACAAATCTGGGTTTTTTGAATTCTCAAAGCATTCCTGCTACGCCCATGGCCAATTTGGTTTTTAACGTTCAACACGGCGTTCCATCAGGTTTCATCACTCCTCCAACCTGTTGCGTCACTTTGTAGCGAAAAAATTGCGGCGGCTGAATTTCCGACACGAGAAAAATTCGATGAATCCCGAACGGCTCTGTCAACATGCATTTAACGCCGTAGCTCGATGGAAAACCAACACTGAAAATTCACCGAGCATTTATCGATGGCCATCGGAAATTCGTTTATCAGTTTTTTTTTGCTTCGTGTTGAATTGTGCATGTTCCATGTGACGTTTTTCTATGCTCTGTAACAATTTTCAGATCAATCCCAATGAGAGACGATTACCTTTTCGAATACTTGAATACAGGATGTTTCTCAAGTGAGTGTAAAATATTTAGGAGCATGTTGCTGAAGAAGAAGCGTTTCTATTAACATAATTGTGGCCGTAACTTATTCGTTTATGACTTTCTGATATATGGAGTTTCAACATTGAATTCTAAATTTTTAGTTAGCGGCGCCACCCTCACAAAAGAGACGAACTTACATAAAATTTGATTATGTCATCGAACAACTCCCAAATACCAAACTTCACTCGGTTATAACAATCATTTCGAAATTTATTCACAAAAAACAAAAAGGAATTCAACTTTGATACTTTGTATTTCATGAACAAATATCTTGCGGAAACATGTTCAAAGGAACTTTTGTTCTCTTTTTGACGAAATTTTCTACACTTACTCCCTATATATTCAGAAGAAGGAAAAAAAATTAGAGTATAAATTTTGATATGAAAAACAATCTCAACCATTTTAGTCCTCACAGAACATATTCATGAAAGGGAAAGAGCAATAGATAACTAGTTCATCATACAGGCTGATCTACTCATACTCCGTAGTTCGATTACTCTGTTGTCTTGAGAGATACGAAAAAAAGTTCAATGTAAAGGTTATAGATATACTCCATCCCCAAATTTTGAAATTTTTATAAGGTTACAGAATATCAAACTCTCAAGTTTTTAAATGTGTAAGAATCTTTTTTGGTATCTATAGAGTTTTACAAAGGGCCTCAGGTCGCTTGGATCTCTATTTGAGTTAGAGCGGTTGCCTCTAGCGCCAGTTTTTCTTATAGATTGGTATATGCTCCACTTTCTTCCAGAACTAAAATGTTCTCTGGATGGCCCTTTGAGTAGCTTACATTAGAGAAGGGATACAGAGTAAGTCCATACGATGTACACCCTTATATAAAATAGTGAAAAAAATGTTCAATCATCTATGGGCTCTTTCTTTCCTGTATTTATTTACCATACAGTAACTGAATTCAATTGAACTGAAAATAATTGTACTTCTTATTGGTAAATAAATATATAATTATTATCTGCCAAACGAGATTAAAGGTGAAAGGAGCATAAAATTGTTAGAAAAATTGTGAATGAAAAGCTTCTCTTAACGAGACAAATTTTACCTTAGAAGTATGGGCCATATACTGCATAATTGATTGATGTATTATATTATTGTTTATCACAAATGTTTATATGTATAGCTTTATCATTAAGTATTTATTTTTCACATGATGTTTGACTCGTTCGTTTTATTTTGTATGTAGGTAGGCATTATGTCATTTGTTTGACTTGTTCGTTTTATTCTCTATTTTTTTTTATCATTCATCTTTTGAATATGACAATTTATTGTTAGACTTGTATAGCAAGTTTCTGAGGAAATTAGGTAGTCTTTATTCCGAGCATTAATCACACTCCCTAAGGCTATACTTTAATACAAGCTACCTACTTCAAATATATGTCTATTTTTCAATTGAACTAAGTTTCTGATTCAAATGTATTTATTCGAGTTGAATTATTAATCTACAGGTGAAATCAAATCACAAAATTCAGCCACAAAATACAGTTGTTGAAAATCAGATACCGTTTCAGGAGACTAATTCATTTTATCACACGAGAGCTTTTTTTCGTCAAAGTAAACTTGACATGTATGAATGAGAATTCTGTTGCCTGGAAATTTTGAGTTGAATTACCTAATGGCAACAAAATTATAAATGTCAAGTTTACTTGGACTCCAATTGTTAAAAACACAATTATTAAAAAAGGTTGTTTTTCAGAACTTTTCCTGGATGGTTGTACAAATGTAACCAATGATTTCTCTATGATGTTCTTCATCTAACTGAAGGTACGGTTTTAATGACGATGGATTGCTATGTCCCGTATTTTTCACATATCTTTGTTCACCTATACCACTCCTGGACAATTCAGTTAAGGCGGCAGCTCGATTAGAATGGTTTGTAATTTTCACCCGCTTGACATCAAGTCCAATATTTTTTGCCGAGGATTTGGTCCATTTAGATATTTCATTTATCCCAATAGGAGAATTTTTATACCATCCTTTCGAATTTTTTTTGTGCCAGAAAGGATTTGTAGTTAAAAAAACTTTTCACATGTGATATTGTTTCCCCGTCTTCCCATAATTTGTTTAGGTAAGCAATCTTACTGGACATAATATACACAATCTTCTTCAGTGGTTGCTACCATTTACTGTCGGCTAACTTCTGATTTCTCGTTTTTTGTCGCGTGCATTTCTCGCTTTCTTAAACTGTATGTACGTGAACGGATTATAGCATTATAATTACATTTCCACTTAGAATTATACGATATTAAAGTTGAAGAACTGTGTTATTGTGATGAAACTAATGCATTCACGATGCCAATGAACAATTGTTCAGTTAACTACAAATACGTCATTCTTAGTGAAAAAGTAATTGTTTAATGAACACACCTTTACAATACTAGGTACCTCAGTTTTGAATCCTAGGATTCGAAAATCAACTCTATCTTTCTAAAAATATTGCCTATCAACATAGATATTAATCGTTTTAACAGTGGCGTAGCGTGCCTTGGCGGGGCCCCGTATAAAAATTTGTTTGGGAGCCCTTATGAAGGGTAACGATTTCTCAAAAAAACATTTTTTGCATAGAATTCAAAGAAATTTTCATCATAATTATCTATTTGTCCCTTTTTCCTAAATTTTTACAAACCATTCAAATTAAATATACACTGTCCTTGCCTCTTTTTCGGCATAACTGATTTATTAATTCATTTATAGCTAATGATGACTTCAGTTTTTCTAAAGTTTCTGTTTTTTGAAAATCGTTACAAATACTATACTGAACCAGAAAAACAATTGTTTATATTGTATTACAAATTGAATGCACAATTGAATAAAGCAAGTCAATAAACACTGCTCTCCGTGGTTTATCATCGTATGTTCACGTATATTTTGAACCTCCTCTTAACTTATTTATCTATCATTCATTTTTCTTTCCAAAACATGATCTTATGTAATTCTTCTAATAGATTTTATATATGTTAACAAAAAAATAATCAAAGATCTAGGAAAACACCCTTTATATTTTGTTACTATTGGATAGAGTATATTTTTGTGATTTCAAATATATCTACATATATCATGTTATCTCGAACGGATTTCGAGATAATTAACGTTGAAAATCAGATTTTATACTAATTCTTTGAGCTTATTATGACATAGATGGTCGAAATAGCTATGAAAATAATATGTTATCAAATCGATGAATATCATAGATTTCGAGATATTTCGAGTATATATTAAGATTTCATCTGGATTCTCTCGGATTCGGAATAATTAAAAAAATATATTTGTTGTAAATGTTTTCCAAATATTCTGCTCTATTATTCCCGTTATGCGGCTATGACATTTTGATCATTTTCTGAATATACTTATATTATATTTTTCAAAGCGATAGGGTTGTAGGGTTGCCAAATTTTGAACGCACACTTTACGGGGGAAAAAAAGAAATTGCTTTTTTTGACTCTAGTAATTTATGGAATAAAAAAAATTTGGGAAATTTTTATTGATTTTTGCTGACGGACGTCGGGGGCCCCCGTGGCTAGGGGGCCCTGTATAATTGATACGGCTGATACGGCGGTAGCTACGCCCCTGCGTTTTAATGTGTCAGTGCGAGAAACGTCAACTTCCAGAGCTAATTTCAGAACCAAAATGAATAACTTTTCAGTCGGTTAAAGAAAAGGATATTTCCGTCTTTCCACTGAGTCCTTTCGGCCACTTTGCGGGCCGCGATCTAGTCGGCGGCGAGCGCAACAACTGGCTGACAGCGGCAACGAAAGCAGAACGGATGACGTGTTTGTTGTTCGTTTGGCGAAGTGGCCAGACATAAAGGGCGATAATTTGGTAACGATATACCCCCCATTCATCTGGCCGGGCCGCGGCAGAGATAAAGCTGTTCAACACGCAAATAGGATTGACGGTGGACGTGGACAAGTGTGTGTGCCTAAATGACCGTCCGACGGGCCGTTGAAAAATGTGTCGACAGCGGCGTCGGGATTGAATCATCGGTTCATGAAGACTCATTACAAAATAAACGGCAAGTGTTTTGATCATTCAGATGAAATAATTTGTGGGATTGACGAGAAGAATTTTTGGAAGTGTCACCTGTTCAGTAAATAAATGAACAATTACTCAAGAGTGCATATAGGGGTCTATTATAAAATAGGCATTGGAAGAATAGGTAAACAGTTGATATTCACAAAGATAAATGCGAATATTTCCATCGTATGTTAAAAATCCCACATGAAGCGGGACATTTTCGATCAATTACAGCGATAAATTCCCGGCGGGACATTTTCGGGCTGGTAAATACCCGGTAGGTATCGAAAAATACCCGCTCGGTTCGTGTATCTATAGTAACGATTGTTAAAATGTACATTTGTCATCTTAACAGGCATAAATACTGAATTTTAAACGTCGTCGAAATGTCACGTTTCGGAAATGATTCGATGACTGTAATTCAAGAAAAAATCACCAAGAGCAAACCAAAAAATACAATGTTGAATCATCAATATATATGGAAACAGTTTATGGATTTCATTGAAGAAAGAAATTACGAATACTTCAATACCGTCACTGGCAAATATTCCCACTGACTGGGCCTACAACATGAAAAAGAAAAACGGTGAGGATTATAAAGAATATACTGTGAAGACTGTTTGGAATGTAACGTCAAAACTATTGATGGAGAAATACCAAGACATATACAATATTAAATTTAATCCTTTCAATGACACAGAATTTAAAAATACTCGCGCGGCAAAAAATGCCAATAGACAGGAGTTACAGACAGATCTCCGGAAAACAAAACAAAGCGCTGATACAGAACTGTGATGAAAATACGCCTGATGGCGTGCAATAGTTATTTATGTATTAAGGGAATTATGAGGGCCTTAATTACCGATGGCAAAGTTTGCGTCCCGAGGGCCTCTGGCCCGAGGGACAGCAATTGCCAGAGGTTATTAAGGCTCTATAATTCCCGTGGTACATAGATAATTTTATTTTTGACCGATTTTCATAACAATATGTCCATATTTATAACGCAATAAATGTTTAAATTCATAACCTTTCTGGTATATTTGAATTAGGCAGCGTTGATTGTAGCATTGTTGGTTGTTGCTAGGTTGTCGCTATGTTACATGTTTATAAGCAAACTTTCTTTATCAATCAATGTTTTTTCGTTAAAAACGTGTTTATTTTTTACCACATATCGACGATCTTTTTCTGATATAATGGAGGGTATTATAAAAAAAAAGCGGAAAAAGCAAGACAATCATTACTTCCATCGAAAAGTGAAGCCCTATATCAAAAAGAATACAACTTATATCTGAAGTTGCTGAAACAGAGAAATGTTATGTCAAAAGATGCCAACGAAACTGTCTTTCTGGCATATTTTCAAGAACTGGTAAAGTATTTTCAGTATTTTCT
The DNA here is from genome assembly GCA_029955515.1 of Chrysomela aeneicollis. Taxonomy (NCBI): domain Eukaryota; kingdom Metazoa; phylum Arthropoda; class Insecta; order Coleoptera; family Chrysomelidae; genus Chrysomela; species Chrysomela aeneicollis. The sequence continues at coordinate 4,670,154 of JARUHQ010000008.1, read as the reverse complement.
GGTAGATTTGGTAATAATTGTATTTATTCGTTGCAGTCAGAAACGTTTAGCCCAAATTCGTTATGGACTAAATGGTCAATGCTCAAATCGATGGTGACCATATATGAGGAAAGAGATATCACCAAGTTCAACGAACTAGAGGCTTTTTTGAAACGGAAAAGTAAGGGGTATAAGCCAAAAAAGTCTGCTGTCTTATCTCCTAAAGATGTCATCAAATTTCTAAAGGACGCCCCTAATGAAATTCATTTATTGCATAAGGTAATTTTTTTCTCATAATTTTCTTTTTCGTTTGTTTATTTCGTTTTATTTGTTATAGGTTGTTCTAATTATGGGTTATTTTGGAGGGTGCAAAACTCAGGAACTTCTAAATATGAGTATAGCAGATATAGAGGACCGGGATACTGTTATGGTAGTGAACGTACCGGAAAGTAAAACTGGTGTATCGAAGAAATTTACAGTTGTGGATGAAAAAGAGTTCTCTGCTTTGCCTTTATTGAGACTTTATATGTCCTTGCGTCCTGAAGGTACAAAACGATTTTTTTTGAGCTTCCGACAAAATAAATAATAATAATAATAATAATAAATGGGCTTTATTCATCGATGTTTATAAATATATAAAGATAAAAAAAAAGGAAAATTTATACTAATAAGAAAAACATAAACGATGAATAGGCGAAGTTCAGCTTACGCTGTTTTACAACTTAACCATTGGGTACAACTCAGCCAATTGGAAAGAATATGTTTGGCAAAATTCCCAGCAAAATCGCAATGTATTTAGGATTGCCAAACCCACTAACCTATACGGGACATTGCCTTCGTCGCACTTCTGCTACTGCCCTAGCCAATGCAGGAGCAACTATGACAAACTTAAAAAGACACGGAGGTTGGAGAAGTTCCACGGTGGCAGAGGGGTATCTGGAGGACAGTATTGAATTGAGAAATAAAACGGCGCGTATGCTGTCTACTTTGCCATCAGAAGAGGCAGGCACCTCGACTGTAGTGAACAGCAACAGCACCACCCATAAAAAAGAAGAAATTGTTTCCAGCGGCGGAAGTAATTTTCAGGGAACATTTGAAAATTGTACATTTATTATTTGTAATGACGTGAATAAGGAAAATATGTCTCAGTTTTCATTACATATAAATGATTTAGCTTGGCGAGGAGGAGAGGGAGTAAAATGTTTATCTTCCTATTTCAAAGAAGACATCAATAACGCGGGTGAAAAAACTAACAGACAGGAATATAATCCAATATTTGACAAAACAACGCAAGGAGGGGATAAACCTTGCACTCCTTCCAAGTGGCTGGTTAGAAACATAGTTAACCCGAATTCGATGTGTCCGTTAAGGTTGTTCAGTAAGTTTATGGAGAAGAGAAATTATATAAGTATTCCAAGATTCTTCTTAACTGTTAATCCTTCTCGGAAATCAAGCAAGTGGTACAAGAACATTCCTGTCGGAAAAAACATGAACTCTCAGTGGACGCCAACGGAAGCAAAAAAGTCAGGTTTGGCGACTGAAAAAGTTAAAATAACCAATCATTCACTACGTGCAACAGCTGTTTCAAACTTAGCAAAGAAAGGGGTTGAAGAAAATACGTTGATTAAAATGACTGGACATTTAAACACGAAGTCCATAAAGTCATATCTCCAACTGGACGAGGAACACCATGCAATTATAGTAGAGAAAATGAGAGACAATAATACTACTAACCTCAATGAAGAAACTAATGTAGCTAATGTAGCTATAAGTTCTATAAGTTATAATTCAATAGCAAACTCGAATCCATCAACAAGTAGTGCACCAGGCCCAAAAAATTCTGATTTTTACAACTGTGTATTCCACTGCAATACAGGTAATTTTTAGGTTGTGTTCGATACGTTAATTTTTATATAATTTATATGTACCTACCTGCTTAATGTAAATTTAAATAAAATTTCAAACTCAGCACATACATTTTTGATTCAACTCCGGAAATATTCTACCGAATTACACTCGTGCATCAACATAAACTTTATACTTTTCCATGTTGTCAGTAAAAAAACTGCATTCGGTTATTTTCATATTTTGTCGGAAGAGCCCGACTCCGAAGCAGTGCAGTTTTTAGACAACATGCTTTCATGGAAAATTATCGGTAATTTTGAAGCACTTGTGTAATTACTCCCGATAATTTTTGGTTTTGACACACAATATTGTGTGGTCGACCGACTTTGAGTTTTTCATTTGATTGAATTCAAATTGGGCCACTTTGAGAATGGATGATTTCCATAACTACTTCTCATAATAGTCTTCGCGAATCAATTGAGACACCGAAAAAATTTCAACCATCTGTACCGCAGATAATGCTTTGAGAACCTGTCGCTGATATTTTTCGCAAAGACAGTTGAGACACCAGGTCACAAGGGAGTTAGGGCAACGAGGAAGCAAACTGCATTGCCAAATAATGGGCAAATACACAATTTTCCGACCCATAACCCTTCTATGGACTCTCCAAGGATCACTTGAAAGATGAATTGAAATATCACTGAAATAGATTGCGAGAAGCAAGACAACCAAGAAGGCTAGTGAGCTTTTTGCCAAGGAAAGTTAAAGAGCTTCTCGAGTTAGACAAAAAAGAATGGTGACGAGACTCCTCACTAGACACTGCCCTCGGAGATATCACCTCAAAAAGATGGACAAAACAGAGAGAGAGACCTGGAAATACAGAACATTTGCGAATAACCAGCCCATTTTTGCAACAGATCCTTCGATGTCAGGAACCTAGCTCCCAGGAAACTGATAAACTTTGCACGAATAAGTCGCGGATTCCAGATGAGCCTCACAAAAGATTGAGGTGCTTGAGAGGCTGCACAGCATTATATAAAGACGCCCATTACAATCTAAAATCTTCAAACAGCAGTAGCGTTCCTTAAGGTAATGTACTGGGGTCACTAACTGTCATGAAGGTGCATTTGGGGTCAACATAAACATTACTTTAGCATAAACATTAACATAAGCGTGAAAATAATTATGTATGGAATCTATATTATATGAGTTCAATTTAAAAGTGACAGTTACTGAACGTGACGCATATGAGTCAGTCAAGAAAACAGTTCTATTTTCATATAGATTATTTTATGGATGAGATCAATTAGTGTTCTTCTTGAAACTTTTTTCACACACTCGGTATTTTATAGCAAAATGACCGTCACAAACTTTACAAAAACAAAAATAGTAGCCATGGGTATGTATAGTTCTTGACAGGTGATATGAAACATTAGTGCACGCCATGTTTTTGTCATAACCATAAGATTTTTTAATTTTAAGGTCACATGTTTCTATAGCATGAACACAATATTGTAGTATAAATGGTGTCATTTGATATAACAGGTTCAACTTTCGACTTTCACATTAGCATGAGCAAAATTTATAATCATGTTGATGATTTGAACAACGTATATTTCAAAAAAATAAAATCCACCTTTTTGCATTTACTATCTATCTATTTATCGAAGAATCCTTTGAATTCGGATATGCAGTCAACAATGGTAGGAAAAAATAAGTGAACTCTTGTTTCTATTCAAGCTTTCGAGTCATTTGAATAGAAACAAGAGTTCACTTATTTTTCCATACCCTTGTTGAATGCATACCCGAATTCGAAGGATTCTTCTTTAACTTAGACAGTCGTCTAACTTTCACAACTATCTATTTATCTATCTATATATCTTATATAGAGATTTTATTGAAATGGTAGGCACAGTTGATTCTGAATTGAGTAATATGTCTGAGATGTTAGAAATAACCAAATCAAAAGGAAATGAATCTGCTCTCACGTACTAAACTCCTAACCCTCTAAATTCGATTATCAAAATTGGTGACCATAGTGCCTTGAAAGTATGAATTAAATCGAATATTCAGGTTTCATGTACTGAAAAGAGAATTGTCATGTCCTTTATGTTTACTATTTACACAACATTTTATTTATCTCCCAATATCTTTCAAAATTCTTTAAAGAGGCAATTATTTGTTTTAAAGCTGTATTATTCTATCACGAAAAACAATCAACAAATGACTCAAACAAAATAAAGATCAACGCTTTCTGAAAAGTGTTGTTACTGAGACGTAATAAACTTGCTACGCGTCACTTTAACAATTGCAGTTTTCAGTTGAAAATTGCCTATACCCACTCGAATTCGGCTCAATCCAATTGATGGTTGCTTGATAAATGAGAATAAAAAAAACCTCAATCCCCTCCGACTTCAGAGTCCGCCACTGCGCTCCTAACCCAAAATTCCTCGACACGACCCGCAACGATTCTGATCTCGGCCGTGCCAGCAAACGGAATCCCCAATCCCCCCATCAGCCCCCTCCCGCACCCCCATCCGTCACCGAATCAGACGGAATTCACGTTCCACGTGCAGACGGCAGCCAATTCGGGTAATCGGGGTGGCCGTTAAAAGGATTAGAATTGCGCCGAATGTCACCTCTGCGACGTCGAGGCCGTGTTTCTGAGCGACGTCGGAGCCGTTCCGCTCAGCCATTAAGGGGGCCCGCATCCGAGCTCAGTCGGTCCTGAGAAAGGTAGCGCCGCTTGGAGATGAGCACCAACAGCTTCACTCTAGCATGATGGGATGGTCATGTGAGGTCCATTGTGAGAACTGCTTATGTTTCATACCAGAAGCTACTTTACACCCAAACAGCTTCTGATGGTCTACAAGGCACATATTTGATAATATATCAGGAGTTAAGCCTCCAAACAAACGCAAAGCTCTCGGATTGTATCCAGATGAGAGCTGTCTTGCTGATGATCCTGCACTTCTTATTTCGACTACACGAGAGGGAAACATAATTTTCGTGGAAGAATTCATTGACCTGTCTAGAACAGATGGTCTACAAGGCACATATTTGATCATATATCAGGAGTTCAGCCTCCAAACAAACGCAAAGCTCTCGGATTGTATCCAGATGAGAGCTGTCTTGCTGATGATCCTGCACTTCTTATTTCGACTGCACGAGAGGGAAACATAATTTTCGTGGAAGAATTTATTGACCTGTCTAGAACAGATGGTCTACAAGGCACATATTTGATCATATATCAGGAGTTCAGCCTCCAAACAAACGCAAAGCTCTCGGATTGTATCCAGAGGAGAGCTGTCTGGTTGATGATCCTGCACTTCTTATTTCGACTGCACGAGAGGGAAACATAATTTTCATGGAAGAATTCATTGACCTGTCTAGAACAGATGGTCTACAAGGCACATATTTGATCATATATCAGGAGTTCAGCCTCCAAACAAACGCAAAGCTCTCGGATTGTATCCAGAGGAGAGCTGTCTGGTTGATGATCCTGCACTTCTTATTTCGACTGCACGAGAGGGAAACATAATTTTCATGGAAGAATTCATTGACCTGTCTAGAACAGATGGTCTACAAGGCACATATTTGATCATATATCAGGAGTTCAGCCTCCAAACAAACGCAAAGTTCTCGGATTGTATCCAGATGAGAGCTGTCTTGCTGATGATCCTGCACTTCTTATTTCGACTGCACGAGAGGGAAACATAATTTTCGTGGAAGAATTCATTGACCTGTCTAGAACAGATGGTCTACAAGGCACATATTTGATCATATATCAGGAGTTCAGCCTCCAAACAAACGCAAAGCTCTCGGATTGTATCCAGAGGAGAGCTGTCTGGTTGATGATCCTGCACTTCTTATTCTGACTGCACGAGAGGGAATCATAATTTTCGTGGAAGAATTCATTGACCTGTCTAGAACAGATGGTCTACAAGGCACATATTTGATCATATATCAGGAGTTCAGCCTCCAAACAAACGCAAAGCTCTCGGATTGTATCCAGATGAGAGCTGTCTTGCTGATGATCCTGCACTTCTTATTTCGACTGCACGAGAGGGAAACAGAATTTTCGTGGAAGAATTTATTGACCTGTCTAGAACAGATGGTCTACAAGGCACATATTTGATCATATATCAGGAGTTCAGCCTCCAAACAAACGCAAAGCTCTCGGATTGTATCCAGAGGAGAGCTGTCTGGTTGATGATCCTGCACTTCTTATTTTGACTGCACGAGAGGGAAACATAATTTTCGTGGAAGAATTCATTGACCTGTCTAGAACAGATGGTCTACAAGGCACATATTTGATCATATATCAGGAGTTCAGCCTCCAAACAAACGCAAAGCTCTCGGATTGTATCCAGATGAGAGCTGTCTTGCTGATGATCCTGCACTTCTTATTTTGACTGCACGAGAGGGAAACATAATTTTCGTGGAAGAATTCATTGACCTGTCTAGAACAGATGGTCTACAAGCCACATATTTGATCATATATCAGGAGTTCAGCCTCCAAACAAACGCAAAGCTCTCGGATTGTATCCAGAGGAGAGCTGTCTGGTTGATGATCCTGCACTTCTTATTTTGACTGCACGAGAGGAAAACATAATTTTCGTGGAAGAATTTATTGACCTGTCTAGAACAGATGGTCTACAAGGCACATATTTGATAATATATCAGGAGTTCAGCCTCCAAACAAACGCAAAGCTCTCGGATTGTATCCAGATGAGAGCTGTCTTGCTGATGATCCTGCACTTCTTATTTCGACTGCACGAGAGGAAAACATAATTTTCGTGGAAGAATTTATTGACCTGTCTAGAACAGATGGTCTACAAGGCACATATTTGATCATATATCAGGAGTTCAGCCTCCAAACAAACGCAAAGCTCTCGGATTGTATCCAGAGGAGAGCTGTCTGGTTGATGATCCTGCACTTCTTATTTTGACTGCACGAGAGGAAAACATAATTTTCGTGGAAGAATTCATTGATCTGTCTAGAACAGCAAGAAAATGATTTCGTCTAACACTTTTCTCATCAGAAATCACTTCCACAGTGACGGATTTCAAGCAGGTATAGTCCATCGCATTTTCTGCCTCACATTAAACTTGTGCCAAGAGCTATACCCACATCTCAAATGCTTGTCATGGTCTACAAAGCACAGATTCGTCCTGTACTTACTAGTTCTTTTTGCTGTTAGTTCCACACCACAAAAGTCTCAGTCACTCCCAACTTTCTGAATAGCCATCACATTTTTCCTAGTGCTTAAAAAACAGATGATTGATATTTTTTTTAAATCAAACAGTATTGTATCACCTACGTAGGAAGCAACTGAAGAGTAAAAGAAATCCAGGATAAATATCTGACCATGCTTCTCCTTATCTTCACTCAACAACTCAATAGATCTCTCGGGTGTATCCCTTCTCTTGCTTTTCCTGGAAATTTCTTATTTATAGAAGCCCCTCTAGTTCCACCTATCACAGGATTTTTTCAAAATTCCCAGTGAATCTCTAGGTGGTAGGTATTTGATGATCGCACATCTTCCACTTTTTTCAAATGTACAGCATCGCACTAAATCAAATTGTTACTGGTCCTTCCCCACAAAAACATCAGATGCTGTTTTTCTCTAGATCTAGTTTCTTCAGATGTTTCCCGAGTCTGCAGTGAACTGTTAAGATCCCGTTATTGACTTTATATTATTGCTGAGGTTGACCAAAGCCTTGAATCTGTTTAGATAAAAATACCCAAAGAGTCCCTTGATTCGTCGCAGCCTTAAAATTATTTGCCATTGTGAGCTTTTCAGTGCTTCTTCTCCCCTCTTTCGAGTTTGAAAAGTGTGTTTGAAAAGTGTTTTTAACCGCCAACTTAGTTGCAAAGCAACCCTCGTAAGTCTAGGACTTGCATGAGTAAGGAAGACGTGGACCTTAGCACTACTCGGCTGGTTACTGTTGAGAACCCGAAGGATTGGAATCTAGAAACCAAGAATGTTTGGTTGGTCACCTATCTTCTCCCGCTTGACGATACTATAGAGATCATCCTTCCATGTATAATCCATGATGATGACACGATTCGTATCATGAAATTAACACATTGACAGTCAGCACCATCCGAAAACGGCAGATATTGATGATGTATTGACCCGTTAAACAACAAAATATCGGTTGCAGCTACGAGAACCGAGAACAAGAAGTTCTTGATAATCATTCGATGGGGCAAATGGGCCCACAGAATATTCTGTTGAGTACGCCATACATGGAAATATGGAGTTGGGAAACTGAATACATGATTATACGTGGTATCGGATCCCACTATAAAAGGTAAGGTACAAGTTCACTATGTAAACTTCTGAGGGTTGCTAAGGCAACTAGGATAGTGGTTAGAAAAATAAAAAATAAAAATACACTGCTATGCGAAATACCTTTATTCATATTTCTCCTACTTTTCCGATGGAAACTGAAAACAGTTTACCTATATACATTAAAGAATCAAGAAATGTGGAAATGAAGGATTTCAGTATTTTTTTGTAGACTACTACTTTCATTTTTCCTTATTTGCATTTTTTGTTTTTGTTTTTAACTTGTAACAATTTCTCGAATTTGAATGCGATGAAGAAGTTTTTGATTTCGTAACTTCGTAAATGCTTTGCTGAATAAACCATATTCTCCTCTTTCAATTACGAAGAGGAGATTTCTGAATGTTAGCAACCAGTTTTCGTTCTCGATAGGATATATTAATTCTATTTTCTAGTATCCCTGCTTTTCTCAATAATATTGAATGAGAGATGCATATAACTCTAATAACATTTCAAAAACATTTAACATTTAAATAATTCTTTGGAGACTACATAATACAGTTGTATTTTCAGCATCAGGAGCTAGACGATAATAACGATTTGGTGAGTGAGTAGGTTCATTATATTTGAGTCATTCACAATGTGAAAAAATGATGACTTGAAAATGTTGAATGTCGAGTCTTTGGATACGTTGAAACAAAATTGCTAACACGGGTGACCTCAGGAAAACTGTTGACAGTGTTGGCAACAAAAAATATTGGAACATTGGGGTTGGGGTTGGTATGGTCAAAAACGTCGGTCAAAGAACAACAATTTGGTATAACTCTTCCAAAAACTTGAATAATATACAGTTAGTACTGTATATGAGTCTGCAGCGTTAAAATAAGAACTCCAGGAGAAAAAATGCATGTTGTGTGCATAAAATGTTGCATACACTGAGTTATTAGGGGCTGTCGACAGTTCCATACAGGGTGGTCCAGATTCCATTGACATTGAAATTCACGTCAACTCCATATAAACTCGAATTCTTTAGGATAAATATCTATCAAACTTAGGTATCAATAATTCGACTACTTTCCTCTATTCTCGGATGCACATTCTTTATCAAAAAGATGTGGAATCACAAGAATACTCCTTCGTTCATAGTTGATATAATATTTTCATGAAATGATAATCCGAACAAATGATAAAGATGGAACATATTTTCTTGAATGAAATGTATTTGAAAAAATATTCTACATAGGTGATTATAAATATTCATATTCGAAGCAAAAACACGATTCAGTTTCAATTTACAATCCCTATGACAATCAACTTTGGACTTGTTCATTGAATTTCAATAATATTTGAGGGAAATTGAAAAAATAACTTATGATCAGAAAGAGAACAACTGATGAAGCAGCGAGAACTTCGCTGAAACTGCAGAACATTTGCTTTGCGAATGTTCAGCAATCTTCTGAAAGAGGCTTAAGTTCCTGGAAGGGACCTTTTTAGAGCCCTCCGATATCAGCGTTACCCTTCGGTGAGAGGTCTGGCCTAACTGATTCTGTGTCTCAAAACCGGCCAGGAGATTTGCCGCACTCAAACATCCTGCCAGACATTAGTGGGACTAATGTTGGAATATATTACCGAGAGGAATGGGAATCAAGGGCCCCGTTCCACATAAATTACGGAGATATCTTCTTAATACGTGCCTGCCAACCAGAGATTCCTGCAATATTGTCAATTTAACGCCGTCTCCTGTCACAGTTCCTAGTTCCCTTATACCTCGACTTAATTTCTACTATTGGTGGCCACGACTGCCTGGATTTGGATAAAGGCATCTTGGCCATTTGTGAAAAGAATGATGATTTTAATTAAAATTGGAGAACTTCTGCTGAGCACTTTGCTTTAGCTGAACAATTCTCCATTATATGTGATTCAACTTCAGGGTTTGATATAATTAATTGGCTACGAAGGCCTAGAAGTGTCACATGTTTTATCAATTCTATTCTGCAACCTATAACTCGGAATTCCGTCTTGTAACTCGAAATTCCGACTTGTAACTGGAAATTCCGAGATACAAGTCAGAAGTCCGACACTACTGGATTTTGTTGTTGTTGAGCTTTCTCATTTTGTTTTTAATTTGACGTTCTATTTCCAAAAAAGTTCAATAATCGAGCATCTGAATGGCATTGAATTGATTTTTGTCAAGTTGAAATGCTTACATCACACCAATCTTTAACCTTCTTCAAATCACCTGATATAATGTTATGCAACTCACAATGATCTTTTTCATTTCAGAATGTAGAGGTATTAGCTGTGAAGAGGGTGTGATTCTCAGATATATTGATATTGGTCATGTCATTCACATACAATGGGATAGGGTAGGTACCAACACAGATCCTTGTAAAATGCTCGAATTGATTTTTCATCTTTCTGAAGGTTCCGTTGCTTGGACCATTTTATCCGACCTGTTATATGAGATTCGAACCATCTGCAGTTTTCAGCAGTGTTTTGTGATCGACACAGTTGAATGCTAAAACACTGTGTTGCGTTAAGAAATATATATCCGAAATATAGTGATTCTATAGTGTCTATGTTTCTTTATATAAGTTGTCTGATGAGTCAGTTCTCTTATGATTGGATCAATTGTAAGGAATTTTTTGGAGCAATACATATTTCTATAATTCTATTCTATAAGTTTATTTAGTATACTTGAGTTTACTCCCTCACTACTTTGTTTTATTTTGAATTTACATGGCCGTCACTTGATGAAAATCCGTAATTTCACCTAACAAAGAACGATTATAGATTCTCAGAAAGAAATATTCACATGTTTCGCTAACTCATTTGCTACTGAGGGATTCGTACACTGAACAAATTCTACAATCACAAACATATTAATACAGATAGTAGCTATAGATGAGAATAAAAATGATGTGATGAGTATATACACACTGAGAAAATTTTTTTATAGTCACAACAGATTTTTCAGCTGCTATATAGCCAAACATTTGGCTACATAGGGGACAGGAAATATCCTTACTACTGCAAAAGAGAACGCTTAACTTCCGACGTCTACCTATGGTAGCTCAGCTACTTTAGAAAGTAAATCTGCTGTCGTAATAAAGATACTCTCCTGTAATGGAAAAGTAACTATGCTATTGTATAGGAAAGAGGTTTGATATTATTATTTTGTTGTTGAAATTAATAATACAGGAGAATATTTGTTGTTGTTAATATAAATGCTTTCTGATACGCAAAGTCTTTGCCAAGAGCAGCATGAGTTTTTTAGTCAGTATTGAAGTTAATTATCTCACAATAGCAAAGATATTTGCTTGACATATCCTTGAAAGTGGTACCATTTAGCGCATTCAATAAAACTAGGATAAACAATTTAACCAAACCTCCTAATGTTCATCAATCTATTCAAATAATTGCCAGCACTTTCTGAAGATTCAGAGATTTAATTAAAGTTCGTTTATCCTAGCTTTATTGTTGCACGCACTATGGTTCCACTTTCGAAGAGATTTCCCGTAAACATAATGCTATTATAAGAAAATTATAACTTCCACTTGCTGATAAATTCCTTCGACTGTCCCAGCATAAGATCATAATTTACAAATACCAATCGTAGGTATATCACAACAATTTACACCGAACCTTCGTTAAGGGTTTTTCTCAAATCACGGATGTATTTGAATGAATAACAGTGAACAAAACACCTAAGAATTAAATAGGTATTATATTATACAGAAGGAGAACACAAATATTTCGAAAATACTTTGAAATACCTACTGTTATTCCGTGAAAAGTGAAAACAAAAAATCACCGGAATAGTGGACGGGACGATGATGGACGATGAACTGTTGCAAGTCTGGCGATAAAATGAAAACGATGCCAACCGAACTGCGATTTTGGCATGTCCGAATCGCTTTCAGCAATTTATTTTTGCTGGGCTAGCAAAGAAAATTACAGTTATTATAAAGAAATATTTCGTGATGCAAATATTTTCTGCTAGGATAGTAGAGAAAATTACGGTTATTATAAAGAAATATTGATTGAATCTTCTTTGCTACAAGTAACGTATCAAACTATCGTGGAAAAGTACATTTTCATGATAGCAGAAATAAATTCAAAGAATTGCAGTTCTACTACTACAAGCAATTTTTTTTTGTGATAGAGAGTTTCTTCGTAGTTCCAATAAAGCAGTTTCAGTAAAATGATATTTTCTGTAAGAGCGAAGAAACATTACTAGGTTTGGTACTTTTTTAGCTACGAAAGGTGAAACAACTCAGCAAAGATCTTTCTCCTGTGACTTTTCTCAGTGCAGCCCAGAGGGATAGAAAATATGACTAGAGCTAGAAACAGTATCTAAAACACTGTGTTGCGTTAAGAAATATATATCCGAAATGTAGTGATCTAGTTTAGTGTCATTGTTTCTTTATATAAGTTGTCGAATGATTCAGTCTTATGATTGGATCAATTGTTAGGATTTTTTTGGAGCAATACATATTTCTATAATTCTATAATTTTATTTAGTATACGTGAGTTTACTCTCTCACTACGACGGACGACAGACGAGATGATATCATTTCCAGCTACAAACATAGAATAGACGAAGCCAATATATGTTGTTCGGCAAATGTGAACTTTCGATTGGTTCCACAACTCGGCAATGGCCCAGTCGTTATGGCAGTTATTAGGGTGATATCTTTGCCGAACAATAATATTTGACACATGCGGCCGGCGACAATAGACCCAAGACGCTATCTCCTAAGTCATTGAATTACCATCTCGAAACTTGAACTTCTGCATCTCCATTTCCATTATGGCTGGTGGTATGCGAACGATTTCGCACATCCCAAGAAGCAGCTTCCCGCGCTATCCCCATTCGGATGATTTATCCCCCGGCCTGGTATGATGCGCATCTCTGTGTGTATTGAAGTTGCACTATTTATTGGGCCATTAAGGACCACTTAAATCATACAAGAACTAGAACTCGGGACGTATCAGGCATCTCTCCCCTCCCCTCGCTGGTGGGGAAAAGGGCCTCGCGCGTATATAACCGAGAATAAAACTGTTAACTCAATAATATACGAGCGCTACTGCTGTTTATGTTGAATATTAAATGGGACGTGCAAACAGAACAAATCGGGGAGAGCTATTTGGATGGTTGGTATAACGAGAACTCGGTCTTTTTGCTTCGGTAATATTATGTACGCTCTTGTTACCTCAGAACAATTTGTAGCGCTATTTCCACACAGATAATTACTTTGCAGACTCATAGATGAATCAAATGAAATAACTTCTCTCTCTTCTATCTCAATTACTGTGCAATTAATAAAAAATCCAGACACACGCCAATTTTGGATTGAATTCCATTCCTTAATGCAATCTCATTCGAATGACAATTGCAAAAACTCAAATTTTGAATATGAATCAAAGACTTGTGGTTTGAAAGGACAGGAACTTTTGAAAATGTATCGAGAGGCTATAGTGATTATTTTCGAGCAGGGCACTTTTAGTCTTGGTTTGGAGATTTATATTCGTTGCGCTTTTTATATGTTCATCTAGTTCATTGTGGAGTTCTGATCCAAGATTTGGAACTAAGCGCTCATTTAGTAAATGTGTTGTTAAGTTGAGAGAGCAAGTATTTGTTCGTGTCTGAAAACGCATAAATTTCAGATTGTAGATTGTAGGGGGGTCGTTGAGGCTGTACAGTCTCTCTAGCACCTCGACCAATCAGGAATTTGTTTATAATTCTTAATATATGCGAATCCTGGGATAACTAGATAAGTTGATCAGTTTATTGAGAGCTACAAGTTCCTGATATTAGATGGCTTTAGGAAGGCCCCTTCAAGGAGCTTGAGCCTCTTGCAGAAGAGTGCTGGGCATTCGCAAAGCAGATGTTCTACAGTTCCAGCGAAGTTCTTGCAATAGTGGCAAATTTCACTCTCTGTTTTGTCCATCTTATTGAGGTGATACCTCAGAGGGCAGTGTCCAGAGTGAGGAGTACCGTCACCAGTTTCAAGTATTTTTGTCAAACTTGGGAAGCTGTTCACTTTTCCTTGGCACTTTATTCCAGCGAAATTCCATGTCATCCGCTTCCCAGCGTCGAACCTCTTCCTTCAAGTGGGCCTTGGAGAATCCACAGCAAGGGTTCTGGGCTGGAAAATTGTCTATTTTCCCCTTTTTTGGCAAGACAGTCTGCTTCCTTGTTGCCTCCCTTGTGGCCTGTAACTCACATAAAAGTGACTTTATCGTTCGCTGCCAGTTATCTCAGGAATTGTTTACAGTCTCAAGTCAGATTATAGACTCACTATAAGTGTATGACTTCAGAGCTTTCAGTGCTGCTTGGCTTCGTGATAGAATATAACATAGATTCCTACCCTTAGGGCACCCCTTTCGAGGCACTGGCTGCTGGGCAAAAACGCATGCCACAATTTTTTTAAATTATATATTCCATCGACAGAAAGTTTTTCCATGTTTCTGGACTTTCTGCAGATGTAATTTCAGTTTTGAATTATTTCTGTCTGCATTGTTATCGTTTTTTTCAGTGATACTGATGCATTCTGTTTCTTGACTAGAAACTATGTTATCATCTGCATCAGCAAAAACATGAGTAGGTATTTGAAAGGCGGTAGAAGAAGTGCATCAGGTCATTGGCGTAAATGAGGAACAACAGAGGACCCAGAATAGAACCGTGGGGGACACTTTGCTCAATGGTATTAGATGAGGTTCAGCATTATGAATAGGATGAAGATATTATGAGGGATAATTTTTCCACAAAGCAGAAACAAACTTTTTTCTGTGTCAGAATGCTCGATTCTCAAACCCCCATGAAACTCACCTCTTCCGAGCCCCCTCACCCCCCCGAATCGAACGTATTTTTCACCTTGGCCATTGTAATAAACCACCGCAAAGCCTTTCGACCAGCGATGGCCCTGGCCATCAGGGCCACACATTCTCATCACCAACCCTTCCCAAATCCCGGTCGGAAATCCACCCCTGCAAACTTCAAACACATCGACACGAACAAATCACGCCCTGAATAAGGCCAGATGAAGACTTATGCGAAGTAATATGCGGATTACATTTTATGCGGCCATGCAATTCCCCCCGAGATGGCTGCCCGGACGGGAGTTGGTGATTGAAGGATTCCGGGAGATGAGGCGAAATACGGGGGGATGTTTGTGTTCTACATGGAATCTTATATCAGTTTTTTTTCGGCTACACTGTTGGAAATTAGTTGCTATATCAACAAGAAAATATAGTCCCAGTAGGTTTACAACATTTTATAGTTGAAATATCAAGAGTATTTGAAGTGAATTTTCACCATAATGGGTATTGCTCGTCTTAACAATAACCTATTTGTATGACTACTACGTCTTATTGGTGAATTAACAACAGTAAATTAATAATTCTACTTCACCTTATAGTTATTCGCAGTATTCTCTGAAGTTAATTGAGCAATTACAAATTGTCATTTTCACTTTAATTTGTTTTTATAAGCCCTACGTCCTAGCTACAAAAAATTGTCGATTGTACTATAACTCAGTGTATTTTCAACAATATTTTACTGCTAGATTGCAAAGTTCAAATAACTGAAATAACCATATCATGAAACACAATTTATTTTCTGAATAACAAAACGAAAAAAATCCACTATTGGCACAAAAAGACATCAAAAGATGTCAGTAAATCGAAAGAACACCGCGGCACGTGATTCACTACAATGCTGGTCAACCTCTGTATGTGTTTGTCATCCGAGACAACTTCCTATCTTCCTGGAGTGTTGAGTATCTATCGTTCAATTACTGAAACATTATTTCATTTAGGAATCATTTTGTCATGAATTTTTCAGAAAAGCATGAAAAATTGCATTATTTAAAACAATCCAATTAACTCTTGAAATCACTTGGATTTATTAACTGAATAGTACATTATCATTCAAAATATAACTCAGAACGAATCTTACCAGTACATTTATTTCTCTTCAACTCAACTCAGTTTTTGTTTTCTTTTTTTGGAGTTACCCAGTAGTAGCTTGAAAAAATCCGAAGAAAGTGAAAATCCATCCATCGAACAAATAGCTGAAGTGAAGGATTGTACAAATAATCACATCACAACTTCAACAGTTTTAACCTTGATGTCGCAGTTATCTTCATTAGTATAGAAAAAAATATATAAAATATGTATGGAAAGTAGTAAAACTTTTTTGCAGCGAAACTTCAATAATCACAGAGAGAATCCAAGAAAAATTCTCAAGAAATCTTGTGAAATTATTGCGCTTGCAGATTCCGACAAAACATTGTTTTTTGTTGCTTTAGATCAGGAAAAATATTCTTAAATGAAACAAAACAGAAATCATATTAATATTGGCATGAGTAAATAAAAGTTATGTGCATGCGAGTCCACATCAATCTACTCCATGTAGGTACTTACCTTTTTTATATCTTGACTACACGAGAGGAAAACCTATAATGTATTCGTTCTTATGCTCTACAACGGCAACAGACTGCAGAGAACTGAGTAAACTTGGGTTGGGACTTGTAAGGAATCGGTTTTCGTGGGAAGACAAACGAAAAGTAGCGAATATATCCGAAGAGATCGGAACGAAAAAATCTTTGTCACCGAGCACAAACTGTTGCAAATTGTAAAACTTGGTGATGTTAATTTGTCAACAGAGTGCGACAATACCGCGATATAATATTAATGTTTAGCAACTAGATGATGTTCCACTCTATGTTTCAATAACCATTATTGAAGGTCTAGTTACAATAATTTCATTTTCCAACACAAGTAGATGATAAATAAACGTTACTTGGTTTGTAACGAAAATCTGTTCCGATCACACAGTGAAAAAAAAATTACACCAGCTCACACCAGTTAACACCGTCTGGTGTCCCCTGAGGTCCTGATTGTTTTAGTGTCATAGAAAACACCGCCATATTATTCTCCACTGTAGATGTTATGTGACCTTTTCCATGGGTGATTTTAATAATCAAACCTAGTTGTGAGTAAAACCAGTGTTAGTGCTGAATATAGTAAAATGAACACTGGTGGTGTTTTTTATGTTTTTCTGAAGTGCGATTTGACACCGCAGTGGTTTGATGCACATTCTGTGATTTTCTTGATGCTGAATCCTACCTGCACCAAATTCTCTTCGGTGCGTTTACCACACTGAGAAGGTACATGCGAATACTTTTCTGGTGGGAAGAAACACCATATCATGAGTGTGATAATGTGAATCAGTGCTTTTCTTCACCACCTCCGCTGTTTTTTACCAGTAAGGATTACCCATAAAAAAATAATTGATGTGATGATAAACTAGACTCAAAAGAATCTAGGGACAATTCGGTTGATGACGAACTGTTTCGGCCCATTAATCCTGATCAGTGGCACCAGGCCAATTGATCCTGATCTATATCAAAATCATCGAATATATAATGCCCAATATTCAGGTACGGAGGGAGGACGTCAATATCACCTACTGGCAAAAGTTCCGAGGTTCTATAAGATCGACCAGATGAGCGCATTAAATTCACACCTAACGAATGATATAACAAGGTTCAACTTGGTGTTTATTTTAGATAATAGGTATTTTTATGGGTTAACAGGTACATTTCAATCATTCGGTGTTTCTCATGAAAGGTTTTTCTTTACCACATTCGTCTCATATTTCACTACTAAGATCGGAATTGACACCACTTGACACTCAATTGTGAAATGTATAAAAAGGACACAACTTTGATATTCAGATGTTGTATTCGTCGGAGTTTGCTCTGAAACTCATTCGATTGAAATTACACCCAAGTTTTTTACTGTTCATTACGCAATTGACCTGAATCGACCTAAACTTTTATATTTCCGGCCGTTCTTGAATTCACTATCGCCAGTGTAATTATCCACTGCTGGTAAATTAATAAATCGTGATTGATTCCGCCTTATAGTGACTCATTACAAAATTTCTGTGGCAAAATAAACTCCAGTTTGATGCCAGGGAATGGTAGAAAAAAAAAACAGTCGATCGCGTTAACAACACATCAAATGTGAATCACCGATTCATGTAGATATTTTTAATAAATATCGTTTTAGATTTTTTATAATCTTTGGGTACTGTTCGGCGTGGTTAATTCCTGGAAGTAATAGATTGTATATTGTAGATTGTAGGGGGGTCGTTGAGGCATGCAGCCTCTCAAGCACCTCGACCTATCAGATCTTTTGTGCCTAAAACCCTTAATTTATTCGAGGCCTGGGATTCCGAGATTTCGTGCAAAGTTCATCAGATTCCTGGGAGCTATAGGTTCCTGATATCGGAGGGCTCTAAAAAGGTCCCTTCCAGGAACTTAAGCCTCTTGCACAAGAGTGCTGGGCATTCGCAAAGCAAATGTTCTGCAGTTTCAGCGAAGTTCTCGCAGTAACGGCAACTATCACTCTCAGTTTTACCCGTCTTCTTGAGGTGATACCTCAGAGAGCAGTGTCCAGTAAGGAGTCCCGTTACCAGTTTAAAGTCTTTTTTGTCCAACTCGAGAACCTGTTTAGCTTTCCTTGGCGAGAGGCTCACAAGCCTTTTCGCTTGTCTTCGTCCTGGCACTTTATTCTAGTGAGATTTAATTTCCTCTGCTTCCCAACGTAGAACCTCTTCTTGCAAGTGGGCCTTGGAGAATCCACAGAAGTGTTCTGGGCCGAGAAATTGTGTATTTGCCCCTTCTTTGGCAAGGCAGTCTGCCACTCCCAGGCCCCAGGTCTCTGTCCAGAAGTGTAGGTTCTTGATTGGAATCAGAGTTGAATTTCTTGTAAAGTGAAATGTTCTGATATTTTCTGGAATTCTCTCATTCTTTCAGCTTAGCATCTTCTATTGTTGATCTAATAATATCCAGGCTTCAGCTCGTTACTTTTGTAGCCTTCAGTTATTCATTTTTCTAGGCTTCAGCTTTCTATAAGGATCCAATTTAACTGTATGTGTTTTATAGCCTCCAGCTCTTGTGAATTTCAGAATTTAGTATATTTTTATTTGGCCAATTTTTTTAGTTTTCTAACAATTTATCTTATCATGACCAGTTTTCTATTCAAGTCTTTTGTTGTCAAAATTAGAAACATTTTGAAGACTTTGGGTCGCGAGTTCCTGTTTTCGTCAACAATAAAAAGTCTCGTCGCCAGGTGATTTCGGTGTTTTATTGTCTCTGTTTTTCTAAACAGAGTTCGCTATGTGGAAACGGTTGGCGACAACAGTTCACTATTTTGTTCTGGTAGTGGTATGTGACTTTGATGGCATGATGAGAACTGTTCGTGTAGTGGAAACGACAGAAAACATCTTCAATACAAAACACGCGACAGACCAATTATTGTTTTTTTGTTCACTGGAATTTCAGTTTCGAGGAACTAGAAAAAGATTTTTGTTTCTGTTATCGAAACTGAAACTAGTCGCAAGCGAGTCCGTTTGGTGGAAATCTGCCTTCAGAAGATATGAAAAAATGCTGAATAAGAAAGTTTAATGAAATGATTTGGATTTTGATCTATATGGAAAATGACCAAATGAAGTTATTGACTATACCAGAATTGATCGAAATAACGCTTCATAGATCTCATATAATTTAATAACACATAATGTATAGATGAACATAGTATGCTTTGAGAATAAAAACAAAATGGAATAACTCAACCGTCATGAAAATTCACCAATAAACATTTATGATGTTTTAAAAAAGCAGACAACGAGCAGAAAAAACTATTTTTGTAGGTGATGCCATGCAGAGCTTTCAATTATATCTAATCGCTGTCTGTCTCTATCCAAGAAATAATACATCACTTCATAAGAATAATTTCGAGGCATATCAGTATAACCAGAATGCTGAAAATAAAACAAGCAACTTCATTGGCTTCTTTATTTTCCTTTTCTTTGAGTTCTAAAAAAAGGGAAAACATTTGTCTTCCCGACAAATAATGAAAAATCGACAATGTCGATACTTCAACCTCTTCAATGTTCAAAATGGTGAAGATGTACCCAATATAATGGAGAAGTTGAAGCTACTAGTGAGAAAATATTCGGATGCATAAAATGACTCTAGATATTGATAGACTGTTTGTCTGTCAATATATTATAAAGTTTTTCCCAAAGACAACATACAATATAGACACTTGTCCTTCAATGTTAATTTGTTGAAAACAGGATTATGCGCAGGCCAGGGGCACATTGTTCTGCCGTCAAAGAAATATGATGTTCTGTGCATGCACAGTCGGTAATCCAGTTCTCATGAAATTAAAATAATGGCGGGATTTATGAATTAATATCAGGTGAATAAAACACAATAATGTATTGTTGCTGGCTATTAAACTGAGTGAATAGTGAATGAAAATAACAATGAATGAATTATAAAGGATGAAAAGAATATATCACATGACAAATGCTCTACCACAAACTGGGGTTGGACTATATCTATTTGTTGACAGGTATAATTTTTCTTCATATTTGACTGAGGTGGAACACATTTTTTCTCTTGAAAGAACTTCTATCCAATGGATGTTCTACTGATGACTGATGACTATCAAATTAACTTCTTGGTAATGAATTATGTACAAAATTGCTAATATCTTCAACTTTGTTAATATTGACTATTCTTCAAAATGGAATTGCATATAAAAAGGACATTCTTCGAAGATAATCGATAGTTAAAATTTCTGAACATCTATCCTTGCGATGACGCACCTAGAATGGCAAATTCCCTATGTTATGGGAATTTCTTAAACAAACTGGTCATAATGAAAGAAATATTTCACTGGTTTGTTTTGTAAGTATATGCATTCCTTTTTAATCCATTCATCACTTGATATGAGGAGCACCCCAGGTAT
Source organism: Chrysomela aeneicollis (assembly GCA_029955515.1). Lineage (NCBI taxonomy): Eukaryota > Metazoa > Arthropoda > Insecta > Coleoptera > Chrysomelidae > Chrysomela > Chrysomela aeneicollis. The sequence continues at coordinate 4,649,197 of JARUHQ010000008.1, read as the reverse complement.
TGAGAACATATTTCGACTGGATAGGTAGCCAAATACTTCCAAGCTGCAAATTATATAGCTGGTCAATGATTTGCTCGAGTTATTTATTATAACCTTTATTTTTACCCTTTGATAGGATAAAGATAAATACAATTATCTCACTGGATTGGAAACATTTTAGAAATTTTCGACTATCATGAGAAAAAGTCCAATAATCATGATAAGATATTGAAATCCTAGGACAACAAATACGACTTTGCTGAAGCTGTTCTACCTACCATAGGAAGAGATAGGCTATTGCTATGAGGATATCAGCCTGGTCTTTTTATTTAACATTTTACTCCGATAACCGAACAACCACAAGTGAGTTACTTGACTGTAGATAGAAGGTTCTTTCTACGACAATAGGACCATCGTATAGAAATTGCCTCAACTACCATGGTACAGATGTCAACTTACCACTAAAAAAATATTCGGTGGACCTACTTGCGATTATTCGGTGATCTTCTGTTTTGAGTGGTGATTTTGCTAGAATTCTAACAAAAACTTCCCCCTCTATATACATAATTTCAAGTAAGCCGTCTGGCAGAACGAAACATTCTTCAGTCATTCATTGTTTGTTGGATGCATGTTTTATATACCTATATGCTCTCGGCTGATACTGTGAGATTCTTGGATTTGATGATTTCCTTCGTAGATGCAGTACTACTTAGTTTACATCGATAAAATACATCGACTGCCTTTTATTATTGATTATGGTTTAGTGAACATCTCATCAACTACCCATATATATACAGTGCGTGCATGACCAAATTGTGGAATGTTTTCAATATTGCTGAAACTAAGAGAATTTGCGAAATTGAGTGGTCTTAAGAAGCAGAGGAAAGGAATTTGATGTTATTTCATTGCATATATTCGGTTCTACAAATTGAACAAAACCAAATTTCAAAATTGACAATTACAAGCGTGCAACTAACAACGAGAAATATCATTTCAGTATTCAAATCTATTAAAAACGAATTTTATTCTGTTGTGAATGTGGTGCCGAAAGGGTCTGAATTTTTCTTAAGTATATCCCTGTACTTAGAATCTGGAGATAATTCATTTCAAGCATAACTTTGGAGTCGTTCGACATATATATATATATAAATACATCAATTTTGATATGATTGAATTTTTTATGTATATACCTACTACTACCATACTAAGAATGTAATCAAATATTCTGGGTAACTCTGTTTTTTATTAATTCTAAAAGTGAGCTTCCGATTGATCTGAGGTTCTTATGAATTCACGTAGTTTCCGGAATATCGAATTCACTCCCTAAATTTGCCGCGCACTGTATATTTTCTCATCAAAAAATACTACTAGTATATGCCTTTCAATATGTCATTTCCATATCGAGTATCATTTATTCCCCATTCATTCAACTATGATTAGGAGTGGTTAATTTATTTATATACCCCGCCACTGTACTACTACTACTACTAGATATCTATACTTGTCACAAATAGACGCACTCACTAGCGATAGCGAAATTTCTGTATCACCGCTTGAATATCGTATCCAGATTTGAGAATTATGGTTATTCGCTAATTACTGCTAGCCCCAAGTGAGGTGTTATCAGCAAAGTAGACCTTATAACCGCAAGTTAAAACACTCTGTCTCCTATTCTATTAGAGTTTCTTGCTGGAGTGAGCTGATTTCTAACTATAGTTAGTAGAAATTTTCCTCAGTGTACGAAGAACATATTATTTTATTGAATAAATTGATGCATCAGTGATAGTTCCACTGATTTACCAGGAAATTTGCACCAAAAAACGAATGAAATACTTGATGAACTTTGCAAATATAATACTATATATTCATTATATTATATTTATAGGTTAAAACCTGAATAATCTGATGACAGTTGGCAGAGAACACCAGAAATACTCATGAAACACACAAACAGCCCCAAACAGTCAATAGCCTACAACAATATGTGCTTACCTGAGGGATGCACATACAAATATTGCTTGTTTCTCATATGTTTTGACCATAGTCTCTATACTGTATGTTGTCTCTGGTTTGCCCTAGGTACATGAAATTATTATGAAATTCGAGCAAATGATAGATTTTTAATCACCCTTTAGGCTTCTGTTATCTGACCAGGAGACGCTGAAATCAAATCAAAGACAGAAAGTCAAATTGCTGAATCATTTATAAACGTATCGTTTCAATGATTTCTCATGCCAGGTAGCACGAATTTAAAATTCCAATAACGTCCTCTGAAGGTCAGTCTAAAGGCCGCTCCATCCGAATCTCCAAAAAAAAATTGTGTATTTGTTTCCATCGATTTCCAACTTCATCATCAACGTTCGTTATCGATCGCGGTCCCAACGAAGACACATCTGAAAGTGCGGGACATAATACAGCCGATAAGTCAGGCACACGTGAATTATGGCTGACAAGCGGCCATTCTTAATGATACTGTCAAAGATTTGTTCGATTTGTGACGACAGGTTTTGATTAAGGGCCCCCCTCGAGGGGGGGCAGCGGAGGGAAATATGGCGCAGCGCCATCAAATTCCGCCGTCAGAAGAGAAAGATGGACGCGTTCCTTCAGAAAACACCAGGAAATATGGGCACGTGGGGTGGGATTATTGCTCGCAGGATGATGCATGTCTATCGTGAACGTCAGAAACAGACAGGACCGGATTCGAGCAGTCTTCGTTCCGTCAATAGACCATATATATATATTAACAACTATATGGATAACACCTATTCTTCTCTTCACGCGAAAGTGAAGCCAGTTTTGGAAAAACAAAAGACTGTCTGGCATGCTAATGATGAATTGTGGGCATGCACGAGTTTTGACGAGTAGAAATCCACTGACGTTTTCGGAATTTCATAGGTTAGTTATATTTGTTAACCCAAATTATGTAAAAGAGCGTTAATATAGTTATTAATGTACTTACTGATTGTTCACAGAAGTTTTTAGTGAGTGATGACGGTGATTGATCAAAAATAAGCCCACGAATCTTGTTCCGATGACTTTATCGTCACAGGTTTCTATGCAAATCTCAAGTATCGCTTTGTAGATCACATACATTTCTGCATCTATCATCAACTATTATTCGAACTCGTCCAACAATACATAGATAAATGAATATTTGAAGAGTATGTATTCAGCAATCATAATCTACTGTTTCAATGGAATATATTCAGTGGATACCCCCGGTCAGCCAAGGTTTTAAGGAAAATCACACGTATAAACTACCCGTGCGAGGGGGTTGATCCAAATTTTCACCATGGTGGCATGAAGAGTATGTATTTAACAATCATAATCTACTATTTCATTGGAATATCTTCACTGGATACCCCCGGTCAGCAAAATTTTAAGAAAAATCACAGGTATGAACTACCCTTGCAAGGGGGTTGATTCGGATTTTCATTATGGTGGCATGAAGAACATGGTTCAAGCAATCATAATCTTTAGTTTCACTGCAATATTCACACTAGCAACCCCCCTGTCAGCAAGGTTTTAAGGAAAATCACAAGTATAAACTACCCTTGCGAGGGGGTTGATTCGGATTTTCACTATGGTGGCATGGAGGGTATAATTCGAGCAATCATAATCTACTATTTCATTGGAATATCCTCACTGGATACCCCCAGTCAGCAAAGTTTTAAGGAAAATCACAAGTATGAACTACCCTTGCGAGGGGGTTGATTCGGATTTTCACTATGGTGGCATGAAGAGTATGGTTTGAGCAATCTTAATCTACTGTTTCACTGCAATATTCACACTAGCAACCCCCCTGTCAGCAAGGTTTTAAGGAAAATCACAAGTATAAACTACCCTTGCGAGGGGGTTGATTCGGATTTTCACTATGGTGGCATGAAGAGTATGTTTTCAGCAGTCATAATCTACTGTTTCGATGGAATATCTTCACTGGATACCCCCGGTCAGCAAAGTTTTAAGAAAAATTACAAGTATAAACTACCCTTGCGAGGGGGTTGATTCGATATTTTCCTACGGTGGCACGAACACCTCATCAAACACAACTCAGATTTGAAGTTTCACTCGATTATATATCTTCCAAGGTTCGGATTGGCAGGATTATTTTTTGGTCAGCAAATTATCCACACTCTTTGTTTTATTTCTCGGCTTCAGCTCTGGTATCCATGTTACCTATACAGTTATTATTAGATATATGCAATAGACCAAACCAAGACGCTGTCAAATCAAATTCAAGATGGATACCTTAGGGCATACAAACCGTTTGAGTGCATTAGAACTCTAGGTATTTGAACCTTTTGATTTTAATTTGAAATAAGTTGAACATTCATGTGTGAATATTCTGTGAAAATTGAAGATAGAGCTACAAAAACATGCCAAATACTTGTTGTGTTGTTAAGTGTGGGAGTCGAGGAAATCGTGATGATGTGAAGTTTTTCAATATACCCAGTGTACTACATTTTGCACACAAAACATAATTGAATGAACTCTCAAAAATCCGAAGAGAAAGAAGGTTGAAAGCAATCGAAAGGGAAGATCTCACAGAAGCTAAACTAAAGTATGCTAAAGTATGTGCTAAACATTTTTGGAAAGGTAAAAAGTTACATAACTTTTCATGAAGTTATTTGTTGCGAAATGTGGTTTCAAATTTTAGGAGAACCAGCTGCTTTAACTGATCCATCAGAGTGAAAGGAACGATGCCTTGAATGACTCTGAATTTTTCCTCATGCCGTAATGCAATGTCTTCATCTTCAGCCTCTATCGATAACAGATAATCACTTTTATCATCACAAGCCATTGTATTCACTTTTGAAACATTCAAAAAGGAAATTCAAACTATAAACACAAAAACACATGTAATCAAATAGACTAAACACCCCGTGTGTGCCCTAAGGCAGCCATTTTTGATCACGTGTTCTGGATTGGCTTGAAGACAAAAAGAGATGATGGGGAGAAATAGAAAGATATGGAAGTGGGAGAGAGGTAGAACAATTAGTGCAATCAAACAATAAACGTATCAAAAGAAGCATATGACGCCAATCAGGTACAAACAGTTCCCGATCTTTTTGGACTTTCGCCAAAGCAATTGCAAGAATTTCATGTTTAGCTCATTTCCTTCCTCAACCAGAAACGATGGCACATTGGCTGCGATATTACAAAAAGAAGCTGATATCTGTTCTGAGATTTCGCAGCAAATTCCACCATGGATCCACAAGAAAAACTCTTCCCTGATATCGCTACCATTGATAGTTATTTGCCTGAATTTGTCTCACGTCATCTTGCAATCAGACGCGTCCTGCTTCTGATACCAAAAAGGCATGAAGATCATTCCATCAATAAAGTGATTCAGAAAGCAATCAACTCTGATCTCTTCCAATATATGGAGAGATCTGGAATCGTTAATGACAGATACCATCACTTTGATTACCAAAGATGAACAGGAGATTTGAAGCCAATTTAGTCAACTTTTTCATCGTCTGAGTCTCATTATTTGTTCTAATTCTAGTCTTTAAGCCAAGTTGATTCCACGCATTCACATAAGAGCATTTATACAAAAAATTGTGTCTTAGTCCTATAATCGTGACCTTGAGATTTCCTAATTTTGAACTTTTATGTTTGGGACTAAGACCATGGATTCAGTGTGAATGCTTTCCATTTCACTGTTAACCATATGTCACGTTTTTGGGAATGTGCAATGAAAATGAATGAAAATACACACTGGTCGTGATTAAAATTTGATTATCCATACCTATTTTCACTTTTTGAAATAATGTGTATTAGTTTATATTGCTGTCATTGATGTCTTAATGCCTGAATATCTTGAGTTGTATAAATAGTCATTTCCTTATTTCTTAAGACAAATACTGAAGACTGAGGCTGAGACTGAGTCTTGAAATAAAGTCAAAGATGAATAAATAGGCCTACGTAACACACATAAAACATTGATTATCTCTGATCATAGCATTAGATATCTCTGAAATTCATTACCTCTTTTATCTCCACAAGCCTTTCCTCTGGATTGCATGATGTTCTCCGAATATTAAGATTGAAATATGTAACATCAGAGATATATAGATGGTGAGTCAAGTTGAACGCATCGGACTCATATGAGTCATATATGCCGTATATGGTGACTGTTCTGATGATGATTCTTTCTTCACTTTTTCCGATGAACTCGAAGGGCGTAACTGATATGAACTAAGAACTGAAGACGGGTATTCTTGTGTCTTATAGAGATATTGTAAAAAGTGGAGTGTTTTCAATTTTGTAATATGCCTATTGTAGCTTTTCACTTCTTGATTTTCAAAATAAATTAAATAAAAATCATAACTCCACTATCTCTACCGCAGACGTATCTGACAAAATGGTAAAATTAATATTTTTATATGGGCGTATCTGCAAATTTTGTCATTTTTGAAAAAAGTACAATTATGAACATATTCATATTAACTCCAGCTTAAAATACATGATCGATGAGTTATTATCAGGAGATATACACTTTATTAAATAGCAATTATGGAACCATTCCATTGTCACCCAATTTTGTATTTCTCTCTCCTAGCTGGAACTTCATTCAGAATACATCGAGGAATCCATCTTATTCCTGATAGAAACTAATCTCTGATGACAATTTGTTCATAATAAATCACTCAGAAGTAGGTAACCTTTTATAAAGTTGTATACCTATCATGCATAAAATGGCAACATTTCACATCAGTAGTTCTAGCGGTGACAACGACAATCCGGCAACTGTAATGCGCCGAATTTAAAGGTCCGAGGTCAATGAAAACGGATGTCGGTACATCAAATAAAATGGGCGGAGTGTCTCATCTGTAAGGTTCTCTAATCTGTGGCTTTACGTACGGTGTGTTATTGCAAAACACCGCATCTTGACATTTTCATCTGACACTGACACTTTTTGAGTCCACATCTATCGAGTTTAGATTGATTATGGAATATTCACTTTGTATTCACTACCTTGTAATAAAATGAAAAAAATACATGTAAAACAAATAGGGAGCAAGTTTTTTTTTCACCCAATAGTGAAAATGGTTACATTCTATAAGGTATTCAAAATTATTGTTAAGCTCGATTTATTACCTCCGCTACCGTAGCTACAGTTGAGGCTGCCGCTCCAGAATGTATCGAGGAGGTATCGACTGCAACTGCGTCACAGCTAAGTAGTTTATGAACAGATGTTTTAGGGCCGGTTGTACAAACGGGAGTTCAGCTGTAGCTTAACTGAACTGAAGTTCATCTGAACGAAAGCTTAAGCTTTTGGTTCGTTGTACAAATTACGTTCAGGTCGAGTTTACTAACGCTCCAGAGAACATTCTTTTTATATTGTTAGTTGAACTTTTGCATACATATTTTGAAAGAAATGTCACGTGTACAGTTGAGAGTGACACAATCGAGGAAACAATATAATAATTAATGATGTATTATTTCTCTTGTATTCTTGTATTCAAGTATAGTTTCTAAATTTCTTTCGACTATTTCGCTCGTAACACTTTGTTCTTCAGTATTTATAATGTCCATGAAACAGGCAGCAAATTTCAGTTTCAAGATGGAAAGTCTCCTTATAAATGCGGTAAAAGCACACAAAGGTATATTGGAATGCAAGTTAACAGACACCAGGACGCACTTGGAAAAATCTAAAGTACGGGTGTAAATTGAAAAAGGATGGGATGTCATACAGATATATAAACACGATGAAAAACGAGCAATATTATAAAATTCGGCACTGTTTGAACTCATTTTATCGCCATTTTGATAAACAAAGGGTGCAGCCAAGCAATTGCTCTGCTAAACCTTGTGAACAATCCTGCAGGCTGTTGATTCATTGATACCCACAAAATCAGCCACTACTTGTGAAAAGGAGCCAGTTATTGAATGAAAACAAAGAGTTACGAATACCATTGTATCAGCGGACACAGCATTATTCCTACAAAAATGTATATAACTTTATTTAAAAAGTTAGGTAAACCTGCAGCAAAGGGAACTCGCACCGATTTCGATGAAATTTTCACAGAAGCTTCCTAACATGAATATAAAACCATACAAATGAAAATTTTTCTGCGGAAACACTCCAAACTATTTCTTTTTTGGAAAAGTTTAGAAAATTTTATCACTTTTCAGTCCTATGAATGTGATTGATTCATGTACTTACATTGTCAGTGGGGGATATGTTAGTTATACCAAAACGTTAAAATCGAGTCTCAAAAAACAATTTCAATAAAAACATTACCAGAATTTTTATTCATTATATTCCATATTCCAAGTATCAGGTGATGTGCAATGTCAAATGTCACGGTACTCACGTCATGACATATAGGGGACAACGCTGCCAAGTTTTGAAAAATTCACAGATTCTACAATTTTTTGATTGTTTTCCGATTTTTAAATGTAATGTTCCTTCTTTAAAAAAGCAACGGAAATAGTTATCTGCCCTCAATTGATAGGTTAGTATGTTGAGGCCAGGTAATATAGCGTGATTGCGCCTTCGAATTTCCCCCTCATCAGCAGACATTTCTTTTTTCTCAACAAATTTTCCTTCTTCTAAATTTTACTGAAAATAGTGATCTAGGCCGTCACTGACAGGTTAGTACGTTCAGGTAAGTAGCCTCAACAAATAAATACAACGCGTTGAAATTTTCCGTTCATCATACTTTTTTTCTCAACAAATTTTCCTTTTTCTAAATTTTACTGAAAATAGTGATCTAGGCCGTCACTGATAGGTTAGTACGTTCAGGTAAGTAGCCTCAACAAATAAATACAACGCGTTGAAATTTTCCGTTCATCATACTTTTTTTCTCAACAAATTTTCCTTCTTCTAAATTTTACTGAAAATAGTGATCTAGGCCGTCACTGACAGGTTAGTACGTTCAGGTAAGTAGTCTCAACAAATAAATACAACGCGTTGAAATTTTCCGTTCATCATACTTTTTTTCTCAACAAATTTTCCTTCTTCTAAATGTTACTGAAAATAGTGATCTAGGCCGTCACTGACAGGTTAGTACATTCAGGTTAGTAGTCTCACAAACACGAGTTGCACTCATCAGGAAATGAGCACATAAGTTTTTTTAAACGTGGCAACGTTGCTTTCTCCATTTGTGACTTGACAATTGATATTGCGAATTGATATTTTTGCATATTTATGCTTGAATAAAAATGCGAAAATAACAGTTTTTGAAGTTTTTCATCATGAAACTTCCTGTAAAATCCATTTCGGGACTCAATATTAATGTTTTGGTACAACTTACATATTCCCCACTGACAATGTTACTGAAATTTCAAGCACATTCTTAGGACTGAAAAGTGATAACATTTTCTAAACTTTTCCAAAAAAAAAAAATAGTTTGAAGTGTTTCCGCAGAAAAATTTTCATTTGTATGGTTTTATATTCATGTTAGGAAGCTTCTGTGAAAATATCATCGAAATCGGTGCGAGTAACCTTTGCTGCAGGTTTTCCAAAAAGTTATGTACATTTACTCACCTTCGCGTAGAATGTGATATTTTATCTTTCATTACGTTATCTATTTTTCGAAAAATGAAATAATCTTTCAACAAACTCTGCATCATTCCATTTGTTATGATGTTTTTCACTGGTGCGAAATACTCTTGGGAGCTCGCAGTCGGTCAATTAGACTTACCAATTCTATCATTTCTGCCTCATCTGTATCCATAAATACATCAATTTTTGTTATAAATTATTTATAATTATTCTGAAATAGCGCGCTCGGACAATTTTTCGCGAATCCGCGCTTGAAACTGACGTTACATTTCGGTTTTGACACTGAGCCGAAGCTTAAACCGTCAATTTTGGAGGTTCAACTTGAGCTGAGGTTAAGCTCAAGCTCAGTGTTGAACCACCAATGTACAACTCACATTTTCTCTGAACTCAAGTTCATCTACGGTTCAAGAAAAACTGAGGTTCAAGCCTCCAATGTACAATCGGCCCTTATACACCATCTACGAACAGTAACTGCAGTTTCAACTATAGCTACGACAGCGGAGTTTTCAAAACGAGCTAAATTTTTAGTACTGCACACATAAAAAGAATTACTTAATTTGATTTGATATGCTTTGGGTATGGCTTGTTTATATATACTGGAATAAATGTCTGCTCAATTTAAGACTATTATGTTTCCAACTAAATACACTCATACCAATGTTATAGATTTCTTGAATCGTAAATGAATGGAGTTCTTCGTGAGAATAATACAATATTTCAGATTGAAAACGCAATATATTCAAATCAAGACAATCATAATCTCTCAATGACTCGCATTTTTCTTGAACAAAAAGAATCAGATTTTCAGTTTTAGCTGTAGATTGTTTTGTATCAAGAACTTTATCAAATTAGAGGAATTATATCGATTTCTTGAAATGAGATTCATCCTCAACTTCCGTTCTCTTATTGGGGCTCTCATCAATCACATCATCACTTGCAGACCTTCTTCTTGACAAAATTTCCCCCTATTCGTAGAGATTATTTCTGAACTTGTCCACCAGTTTACCTCACAATAAAGTTGTATTCCTCTGGTTTCAAACGACTGAAAAATATAAAATATATCATCCACAACTCCATGTAGGTACAATGTGAGAGATAATCTAACTTAGCACAATGCATGGTTATTATATTTCTTCAAATCTGGGTTCACATATATACATATGCTACATATGTTATTTTGAAAGAAGACATTCCGTGATATATTTTTCAAGAACTTCATTATTTTTTCTGGATACTATGAATTTCTTGAATTGAGAACATTTTGTTATACCAAATGAATATTCCAATAAAATAATTTTCTACAATTGACATATTCAATAAATTATTTCAGAAGAAGAATGCGCTTTCTCAAAACAAGAAGAAGAAGACGTTGAACGAATATATCGTTTTCATTTGAGAATTTGTTTTTATGTGTGTGGTCGTGGGGAAAATCAATTGAATATTGGAATCGTTCTTGATGACTATTGGATTAATCATGCATGAATATTTATTACATCTTATAATACTTAATAATATTCATCTGATAATTTGTAGTGAAGTTGAAGTCAAGATGTATGTTTTCGCAGTTGTCTACAAGTACAAACGGTACTGCAACTTGAGAACAATAATAGAGAATTAAGAGAACATACTTTCCACTTTAAAATACCGAAATACAGTGTGAACTGTAGATGCATGAAAAAAGTCTTGTGAAATATTAGACATGTGAATTCAATACCGCAAGACTACCTCATTCTGAAACGATCCACCCACTCGACTGTCTTCACGCAGCCTCCAGGTATTCGTTATCAAAGAACTCGACCACATAGCCTTCCATAAAATAATGAAGATATCAATATTGTGCCCGATCGCTGCACGAACAACAACAGGATTATTAATTAGAAGAGGATGCGGAGAATCAAATACATCGCAGTATGCCGTGTAAGTCGTCCAATTATCTCGGATTATTTTCCAGTCTGTCCGATATCGATGCATCGTGAAAGATGGCGGGGCATCGTAATTAAGCGATCTATCAGCCCGACAATGGACTCACTAGAACTGGACGGGACTTATGCTTTTATATTTCAAACATAAATCGCAATTATGGATGGTCTTGGTCGGAGATGGATGGTGTGCGGATGGAGGAATGTTGTGAATAGTTCCGGTTATTTATGGCGGATTAGGAAGGCACTGCTTCATAAATTGCTTACTTATGTGTAAGTGAACTGCTATATATGGAGCAGAACTTGGACAGGATGAAAGTAATGAATACCCGCACAGTGCTGTAATCAAGCACACAGTAGATGTCTAGCATCTCGCTAGGGTATTAGCAACAGGTTACCTATCTACTGGATGAAACTCAGCTCAGATGTTTATCATTCCGTTCCTTTTCTGCTATTGTTTTCAACGATGACTTATGAAACCGTTATAAACCTCAGTGTTTTGTCATTTGGAAAGCACCATGGGATTGGTAATTGAAATGAAAAAAGCATACGTATTGAGATTTGAAATATAAGCGTATGTACGCACGCATGTATAGATATAAATAATCATAGTTGTTGGTAGAAACTCACTGTCACTATAAGAGTTTTTCACACCACATTCATATGCCAGAGTAACTGCCTCTTTCCAAATTCATATGTATCAATGATATATCCGCTGAATTCACTCTGATTTAAAAATTAGGGATTAATCGTGACTGGAACTAATGGCTGATAATGTTGATAGTTGATAGTTGATAGCTGATTGTTCTAGTGTCAGTAAACACCGGCACATTATTCACCACTGTAGGTGTTATGTGACCTTTCCAAAAGGGGTTTTTAATAATTGAACCCAGCTGTCAGTAACACTAGTGTATTACTATCCCTATTCTTTATGCATTTCCAAAAGTGCGATTCGACACCGTAGTGGTGTGATGCAAATTATGTGATTTTTCTTGATGATGAATCCTACCTGCACGAAATTCTCGTCGGTGCGTTTGAACACTGAGCAGGTACATGCGAAGACTTTGCTGGTGTGAAGAAACACCATTTCATGAATTCATGCGAATCAGTGCTTTTCTTCACAACCTCCATTGTTTTCTACTAAGTTGTATCACCTATTGAAATATGATTCATATGATGTTAAACTAGACTCAGAAGAATCAAGGGACAATTTATAATTCAATGAATCTACTTCTGTATTTCTGATTGCGTGATTACAAGCGACAATTGATAATGGGTGACATTTGAAATAACTGTCATATTCGAGATGGTGTTAAATATCAATGAAATTGTGCAAACAAAAGGAATTCAGTAATTCACATCTCGATATGGAAATAGACAGTGATACTCGCAGTGATATATCGGACTGAAATTGAAATTATTAGAGGCATCTTAAGTTAAATTATCAATAAATTATTCCACGCGAAATCGAATAAAATAGGAAAAAAACTGTACAAAACTCTGAAAACTGTTGAGAAGTGCATTTCCTGTACTCGTAATGTTTCCGTACTCACCGCTGTGCAGCTCAATCTAGAGCTCAATGCTGAACGACTACTTGTGCGAAATATGTGATTTTCTGCATTTGTTATGGATAATGTAGCTACTATTTTTGCGTTGCAAAATGTGACATTTATGTTATTGTTATAATATTGCGTTATCATAGCAAATCACCATAAATTCATTCAAAGTCTGGTGTTTTATTCAGGTTTTCAAGAAGGGTGAATTTTTCCAAAATTAAAATGTTTGTTCTGCAAGAGGTGTTGCAAGTAAATAAATGTAAGCGTTTGTAAGAATGGCGAATTTTGTGTGTTATAATTGCACATAAATTTGAGAATAAATGGGGCCGTATATATCTACGAAAATACTTGATACCACTGTGTTTTGACTTCAGATTCGTAATCAGTAGGCCAAAGTTTGTAAGTGACATCAAAAAAATGTTTTAACTCATAGGAGTGCGATAAACGAAGTTTTACCAGACACTTTCTCATTGCTATTTTTTTGTCTCTGCAAAACAGCATTGAATGATTTTTCGTACGATGTTTCGTTTTGGAAAAACCATTTTCCAGGATCCCCATGATATACATGCTCATCTTGGATACAGTGTAAATTTAGAAGATAAAAATGTCAAAGCCGCATAACACCGGGAATATAGAGTGTTAGGTATTTGGTGACCGAGTGATTTCTTTTACAAATACTTTCAAAAATATCATTATCTACATTGTTGAACCGATTCTTTCAAACGAAGATCGATTCAGAATGACGAAGAAAAATTTGAAGTTTTATTTCGAGGAACATAAAACGAATTCCCTAGCGCATGCCTCAAGAAAGATTGGTTTTTCCGCTGGAGAAATATCTTGAAATCCACCAGAGATAACATGATATTTGATATTAAAAAATGTACTCTATCCAATAGTGAGCAGATATATGTAGTATTCCATTTATAAAAAATATATTTAGTGCCCATAACAACTTTTTCTGGTTTTCAACTGTTTTTATGTTCACATATACAGTGTGTCCAAGATAAGAATGAACAGCATGGGGATATCGGAAACGGTGATACAGGGTCGATTAAATTAGAGAAAAGTAGCGCATTTATGTGCCTAATGATATGACATTTAGAAAGTTTTAATATTCCAAGTAGTTTCGGAGATATCCGAGAAAAAACGAAATTGGAGAATTTCGTTTTCATTTTCTCCTAGATTTATTTTCCAAGGAAATGTATAACAAATAGCACTTCGCCATGGCCACTTCTTAAGGACTACACGATAACATTAGCAGAATTTTTCTGCGACGTTTCGTCTTTTAGAAAACATCATCAACTTTGTATTTTTATATGGGCCGAAACTAAAAAGTATACGACTCCATTTTTCATTGTTAATACAGCAATGTATCACACAATATGATTTCGGACCCATTTCTCGTGCAAAATGTAATTTAGTGATTACTTAATTTGTTTTTCTTCAATTTTAGATAGTAGGCGCTGGAAAAAATGACTACATTATGTTCTGTTGTCATAATAATACTGTAGTTTGGTAGAATTTTTTGACATATTACCGTTCCTACTCTTACATCTCGTTACCTACCTAATTTGTGTTAAAAATGGAAAACGGCAGCTTTTCGAATACTGAAAAATTTGATATGTTGTCATGTTACATTTTGTGCCAAAGAAATTGTGTTGATGCTGCACGTGCGTACTCTAATAAGTATCCAGAGAGGCGACAACCTGGTAAATCAAGCCTACTATCTAAAATTGAAGAAAAACAGATTAAGTAATCACTAAATTACATTTTGCGCGAGAAATGGTTCCGAAATCATATTGTGTGATACATTGCTATATTCACAATGAAAAATTGAGTCGTAAACAGGGTATACTTCAGTTTCGGCCCATATGAAAATACAAAGTTGATGATGTTTACTAAAAGACGAAACGTCGCAGAAAAATTCTGCTTATGTTATCGTGTAGTCCTTAGAAAGTGACCATGGCAAAGTGCTATTTGTTTTACATTTCCTTCGAAAATAAAGCTATAGGAGAAAATAAAAACGAAATTCTCAAATTTCGGTTTTTCTCGGATATCTCCGAAACTACTTGGAATATTGAAACTTTCTAAATGTCATATTATCAGGCACATAAATGCGCTACTTTTCTCTGATTTAATCGACCCCGTATCACTTACCGTTTCCGATATCCCCATGCTGTTCATTCTTATCTTGGACACAGTGTATATGAAATCTACAAGAAAAATTATATATGAACGTTTTTTTTAAAAAAGAAATTGGGAGCATTTCAGAAGAGGCATAAAGTTCGAATTATAAACTCCACTGACGTAGCTACAGTTGACGCTGGGCTGGTGTTCGAGTGCGTTGAATCGCTGGCTTATAGTCTAGAGGGCCCGGGTTCAAATCCCGCGGCGGCTATTGGAAATATTTATTTATTTTTATAGTATCGTTTAGCGGGAGGAGATAGGTGACCAACCGAACATTCTTCTTGGTACCTAGATTTCAATACTCCGGACTCTCAACGATAACCAGCCGAGTAGTGCTTCGGATGACACTCAAAAAGCCAAGGTCCCCGTCTTCCTTTCTCATACAAGTCTCAATGAGACTTCGAGGGTGGCTTTGCAACTAAGTTGGCGGTTGAAAAACACGTAAAAACATTAAAACACTTACTGTTCGTAGATAGAATATGTTAAAAATATGCAACTGTTCATAAACTACGCAGCGGATGCAGGTGCCGTCGGATATCTCTTCAATACATTTTGAAACGGCAGCGTCAACAGGCAAGCAATGTCGCTGTGGTCAAGAGGCAATACGTAGATTCGAAAATGATAGTAATATTGTTACGTTATTTTCACTTGGGTTCGTGAATTTGAAACACTCAGTACAAAACTGAACAATTTATTCCACTAAACACACTTAATACAACTCGATAAACACTTAGTTAAATCACAACGATATTCGCTTTACAAATCTCAATGTTCACTATACTAGCTTTCTTTCTAATCTCTACTCTTTCCAAACTATAACTAGCGAAACCGCGGCTCCTATATAGGCAAAGACACCACTGTCCAGAAAGAACAGGAACAAACTGGAAGCACTTTTCATATTCGACGGCAATGAATCATCCGCTAATTATAGCGGTGCGGCTGCGACCGATACCTCCGCTGCGAGTCACGCGTCGAGCGGATGCTTTCCGGCCTTCTCGGAAATGCCAGCGGTTCGTAACAATATTATCACTATAGAACGAGCCCTTAAACAGCCTATTCCCTCTGGAAAATATTCGAGACGCCTGTGCTCAGATGAATGCAGATCTCGAAGCTTTGTTAAACTCGCATCTGATCATTGTTTATTGATAAACACCTCAAAATCGAAGTTGATGATGTTCGGACCAAAAATTAAAAAAGATATCCCGCACAATATTAATATATCAATCAATGATGATTCACTTCTTAGAGTTGACATGGCAAAAAATCTGGGTATTCTGATTGATACTGATCTGAGATTTGAAAAACATATCAATAAATCAATACAGAAGGCCTTCGCTGCAATAAAACTGATCTATGGCAGTAGACATTTCCTTACATGTAATGTCAAATCCACCCTGTGTGAAACACTGGTGTTATCGAATTTCAATTATGCCGACACTCTCTACTCTCCAAATTTAACTAACCAGTATAAGAATAAGATTCAGAAAGTTCAAAACTCTTGCTTAAGGCTAGTATATGGTATTCGTAGACGTCAAAGAATTACATATAAATTATCTGAAGCTGGTTGGTTAAATATGGAAAACAGGCGCATGCTGCATAGTGCTTGCCTTTACCATCAGATCTTGATTAGCAAAACGCCTCCCTATCTTCAGAGAAAAGTGAGATATCGCTCTGACATCCACAATCTGAATATAAGATACAAAGGTATTCTATCACCACCTCGTTTCAAATCAGAATTTTTCAAACGGTAATTTTCTTACCAAATCTGTAAAGTATATAACTCAATTTCCCTTAATATAAAAAATAAAAACTTAGCAAACATCAAAACCAGCTATAAAAAATATCTATTCCAGCGACAGTCATCAAGTACCCAGTAATATTCATCTACTCCTTCCTATTATCAATCATTTATAGAAGTAGTTTCAATTATTCCATCTAGGTGGCGACCAATCATTCGGATTCGAATTGTTAGGAAATGGAGACGAAACAAGGTTAAGTGGAAGAACAAATCTCCACCTGAATTGAACTTCGCCTTTTACTCACAAATCATTGTGATATTTTGTAAGCATATATAAAGATGCATATGTATTATTTTTGAGCAATAAAGACGTTAATTATTATTATTATTATTACAAGCCTTCAGTTTCGAGGTAAAGTGCTACATATGCTATAGGTGAAGACTTGATGTCCTAGGGGACCCCCCTGAAACCTGGTTACAAGCTGGGCAATGGGCAATGGCAACAAAAGGCACAGCAATGACCCAAAATGGTATAAATCACACAAGGTCCGAATTTCTGTCCGAAAATTGTCCATATAAGTGCACTTAGATCGTCGCGGCGATATTGTCAATCTTAGCGATAAAAACAAACGGTTATTTTCGGCGTTGAGATGGAACTGTTCGTCTATAAGCGCATAAAAAGATGTTGGTTTTTTCATTAGTAGAGTTATTCGTCGCGAATATTCATACTATGATTATGATATTGCATCTCTCTGAAAAATTCAATAAATGATTTTGAAAATGAAATACAACTTTGATACTTAACACATAATAATTCTATAAGTATTTCCATAAAGAGATGTTTGAACTGCTTCGTTGTTATTCTTGTTGTCGAAAATGTTTGTTCTCACATCTTTCTTGTTGTTTTTGATTTCATTCGGACCGGGAAAACTTCTGTACTAAGATATTGCTTAATTTCGTTTGTCCCTAACAATCGTGATCTCGCAATCAGGCTGTGTTTGGTTATGAGCTGGAAGATGGAAGCAGCTTTATTTTTTCTATACTTTTGCTCTCGTTAAGTCGTAAAAGCCAACGGAGGCGCCTAATAGTGAGAAAAGTGCTGGGGCTTTTGGAAGCAGCCGTTGTTGGAGTTTTTGAAGACACTTGACATGAGTTGACTGCTTTTAGTGTGCTTTTACTCATATTGTTTACGACTTTCGATAAGAGGTAATAGAATTCAGTAACCTGCAAGAATGTACCCTCCCAACTTTGTTACCTCAAATAATATAGTGTAGGTAATTCTTTTTCGTCGAGTAAGTTTTCCTTATCCTGAAACTCACCAAAATTTCAGAATACACAAAATTAAGGGATCATCCCGTATCTCTATCAAGTCATTTCTCTGAAATAATCGAAATAAACTGATGAAAAAAGACATTTTAAGTCTTGAAGCTCAATTTATAAACTCCGATGCCGTAGCTACAGTTAACGCTGCCGTTCCAAAATGTGAAAACATATCCGACGGCACCTGCGTCAGCTGTGAGTGTTATGAACATATGTTCATTTTTAGCATAGTCCATCTACGAACAGTAACTGCAGCGTCAACTGTAGCTACGGTAGCGGAGTTTATAAATTGAGCTTAACCAATTCATAATACAAACAACGACGCAGAACATTGTATTATATCTACACATTGAGACAGGCACGCCTATAACAATCTGCAGACCGGTTTCGGGCTTATATTGGCCCTCATCAGTGCAGGGTAGTCACCAAGTATTCCAATTAGTTGATCTAAACTGTCGATATTAACTACAATATTGACTTCACACCATAAGAACGAGCAGAAAACAACTACTCTTCTGACTGATGCTACGCAGAACAATGAATTATATCTACTCGTAGTTTATGCACCGATTGAGTAATACGTAATACAAATGTTTCTTTCTTCCTAATAAGTACGCGACAGCTCACTCTACTCCAAAAATATACAGGGTTATCCAGAACAGTGTAGCAACTCCAATTATTATTCTTTCGAATACAACATGTATTTCTTCACAAATTCATTATGAATACAACTCGTATGAACATTTGTACATGTGAATGTCCATGTTTTTAATACCTTTGTATAGCTATTAATGTGATGAGATTATTATGCGATTTATAACAGTCGAGGACATTGCTTGGTTACGAGGCAGTAGCCGAGTCAATCGCAATGTCCGAGACGGTGTTATAGCTATTTATGTAAGGCCCGAGGGATGAATGTTACCCTCCGGGCGTTAGGATCTAGTAACGCTCGTGGTGCATACAAGATTTTATTTTTCACGAAAAAATTATCTTAAACGACGTTGTTTACTTCATAAATTTTTTCTCATAGTATTTACTGCGTTCTGGTCGGCAACTGAGCACAAGTGAGCTTCTATGCAATTGCCATGGAAACATTTGAAAATTGTAATTTCTATTTGAGAGAAAATAATTAGTTCCTTTTTTATGTACAGTTATAAATAAAACTTTTCTGAGTAATTAATTTATTGAACTACAGAAAAAAACATTTAGCGGGCGTTATGATTCATAATGCCCTCCATAACGCCCCGGGCGTTATGGGTCTGTTAATAGCAACCGTTGCCAAGGTATTATAAAGCAGTAACGATCAAGTGAAAAATAAAATATATAATAATCGAGTTGCAATCATTGACAACGGCGATATGAAAATAAATAGAAAATAAATGAATGTTATTCTGTATCTAACGTATTACGCTTGTATCTTTGTATAACTAATGTATTGTGATTAACTGAGGTTTTGGTACGTTTATGATGTTGATAATTATCAACAGAGATTTCATATTATGATTTATCAATTTTCAATGATAAGATTAAAATTATTTTCTGTTTTATCCACTTGTTCCTTATTTAGTGACCATATAAGTCAACGAATAGAATAAGAAAATCACATTGGAAAACAAGGTGCTCAAAATGCCCAGAAGAACCCAAAAGAGTAAGACAAGTACAGCCTGGTATTTACAACGTGTGTGTGGAAATACAAGAAACTCAATTCGAGCATTTCTTGTAAATATGTTATTTTTAAAAAAGGATGAGTATTTTGAGAATAATTGCCACAATTCATTTTGTTTGAAGTTAACAAGTATTATATTCTTGATCAAATTTGAGGATAATGAATTAGCCGAGGAACTAGCTAATGACATTACACATACTTTAAAGAATGCATCAATCTGAGCTGAAAAAAAACTTTAAAATGTTCATCACAAAATAGATACGCGATTTAGTTTATACATAGAGCAGCTATACCGACAGTTGCCAAAGCTTTTTTATTGTTGGGCATTCAGTTTGCAAGCCAAATTCTCTTTATTTCTACTACATCTGAATGGGTTGAAAAATATAAGCTCTCAATTCTTGATGCAAAGAATAACAAAAAAAAAATTCTTCAAACTATGTGAGATGGTGGGGGAGAAACCTAAGTAAACAATACAAAATCATCTAAGAATGCTCCTCCGAAAATGATCCTCGTGAGATAATGAAGCGTTTCCACACTGTACGAAGGCAGTGTGCCTACCAGAGATTACTCACCTACATTGACATCGTCTTAATAACGATATTTCCAAAGTCGACTTAGTCGCATCAGGCTCTCGAAATCCCCGCTCATACTTTATAAAGCCCACCGATGTATTTATGCGTTTATGTAAAACAACCAGGTTTGTTGATACACTATTTATTTGATGGGAGTGGGTATTTTGTGTATGATGGTGCGTCGCAACCCCATAAAATATGACAAATAAGCATGAAATGTGAGTGGTACGGTAGCTGCGCTGGCATGGACATCACGTGGGGAATTATCATAAACATCAAATAAATTAGTCCAGATAAATTAGTTGTCTCGAAGATTTTTATAATGAATCGAGATTTACCACCGATGCACACACACATACATGTCCGACTGACATCTGTTAAATATCGTGCGTATTGTCATGTAAAGATGCCATCTCCTATCGTCGATGGGGACATTTTTCTCGGGTATACTTTTTTCTCGGCTGAGCCGTTCATTCGTACACGTCTTGGATGTCAGAAAGAAAGATTCGTGTGGGAGAATGTAACGCATTTGTCAAGAGTTGACCAGAAGTGGAATCAGTCGTTGGTACATTCTTGTCATGCGCAGAATTGCAAATGATGAAATTGAGAAGTCCATAACTCAAAGTGAAGTGGATTTATTTTGAGAAGAGGTGACTAATCTGGCGTCACCTGATGTTAGAAAAACATAGTTTGAAACAATAATTATATACACACTTTTATTCTCTCATCCTTCTGATACTACGTCTAAACGGTAACTGACTCTCAGCCTAACTTATTCACTTAACATCCCATTCATCGTATCACTGAGTCACCCGATTGAGCCACTAAGTGATACTGTCAGCGTATACGGGGTGGATGCATATTCTACATTCGGCCATCCTGGGGTTAGTCTGTCCTCAGACTCTATATCGTCCTTATAACATGATACGGATGGTGACTTTCACCCACTTACATAGCGACTTTCGCTCTTATTTCATGGTGACTTTCACCCACTTACATAGCGACTTCAGCTCTTATTTCATGGTGACTTTCACCCACTTACATAGCGACTTTCGCTCTTATTTCATGATGACTTTCACCCACTTACATAGCGACTTTCGCTCTTATTTCATGGTGACTTTCACCCATATTCATGGCGACTTTCGCGTCTTATACCGGTGACGTTCACCAATATGCTTGAGAAGAAGAATCCTTCACTTTCGCCACACAGGTCACAAGGACCACTACCAACTAACACCTTAAACCAATACTCCCTTTCCTCAAAGGTCCTCGAGGTCCATTCCAGGTCCGAAATAATAAGCTTCTTGTAACTGATGACTTTCACCATAAGTTACCTTATACAATTTCAACTTCAAGACATTCCTTTGGTTACTCATTTTCGCTTCGAAAATCTTGTTAAACTTATTACCACTAAAGAAACTGATGGATTCAATATCCCACCGCTGTCTTTGTTAGAAAAACATACTTCGAAACAATAATTATATACACACTTTTATTCTCTCATCCTTCTAATACTACGTCTAAACGGTAACTGACTCTCAGCCTAACTTATTCACTTAACATCCCTCGATTCATCGTATCACTGAGTCACCCGATTGAGCCACTAAGTGATACTGTCAGCGTATACGGGGTGGATGCATATTCTACATTCGGCCATCCTGGGGTTAGTCTGTCCTCAGACTATCGTCCTTATAACATGATACGGATGGTGACTTTCACCCACTTACATAGCGACTTTCGCTCTCATTTCATGGTGACTTTCACCCACTTACATAACGACTTTCGTTCTTATTTCATGGTGACTTTCACCCACTTACATAGCGACTTTCGCTCTTATTTCATGGTGACTTTCACCCACTTACATAGCGACTTTCGCTCTTATTTCATGGTGACTTTCACCCATATTCATGGCGACTTTCGCGTCTTATACCGGTGACGTTCACCAATATGCTTGAGAAGAAGAATCCTTCACTTTCGCCACACAGGTCACAAGGACCACTACCAACTAACACCTTAAACCAATACTCCCTTTCCTCAAAGGTCCTCGAGGTCCATTCCAGGTCCGAAATAATAAGCTTCTTATAACTGATGACTTTCACCATAAGTTACCTTATACAATTTCAACAACAAGACATTCCTTTGGTTACTCATTTTCGCTTCGAAAATCTTGTTAAATTTATTACCACTAAAGAAACTGATGGATTCAATATCCCACCGCTGTCTTTGTTAGAAAAACATACTTCGAAACAATAATTATATACACACTTTTATTCTCTCATCCTTCTAATACTACGTCTAAACGGTAACTGACACTCAGCCTAACTTATTCACTTAACATCCCTTGATTCATCGTATCACTGAGTCACCCGATTGAGCCACTAAGTGATACTGTCAGCGTATACGGGGTGGATGCATATTCTACATATTCTACACTGAGGACCTGATTGTTTTGGTGTCAATGCATCGGTATTTTCTTCACCATCGTAAGGTGTCATGTGATCTTTTCCATAGACCATGGGTCGCCATAGGTTATAGTGGAAGAAAATGAATTCTGTGCAGACAAGTTTTCTTTCCACATAAACTGAAGTTAAGGGCATTTCATGTATACACGACATTCTATCATAATATCACTAATATTCGTAATACATTTCTAAGAATGGATTTCCTCAAAAAACAAACTGGAAATAAATATGATCAGAATATAACTGGAACATAATGAAATTGACTTGTATGGATCATTCTGAAATATAATAGTAAAATATGGTCACCTAATCTGAATTCACTAAGACTTTCCTATCATGGTTTCAATTCTCTGATGAAACTTGTTTAATCTTCAAACCTGATGGGAGATAATAACGAACATTATTCCACGCCAAGATCAAAGTCACAAAAAATTGTCACACCTGATGCTACATTATAAACACAACCGCTTTTTGTTGTAGGCTTCAAGAGAACCATTATGTCCATGGTTCATCAATGTTTTGATTACCTATAAGTAAATCAATACCTCCTGTTCCATCAAGAACTAGTTCGTATTCTACTATGTTCACATTTCGCCATTTTGATAATTGGTTCTCAACTTTGGAGTAGAGGAGAATATCAAAAAAAACAAATGAAGAATATTGAACTGGAAATTCAAGTGAAGACATACTCCTCCGCCTACGCCAATGACCATCATTCGCGTTCTCACTGTGAGGAGGAAGACTAGGGGATCATCGGAAACTAAAATCTTCAGATAAACCGAGCAGGCTATATGATTCACAACTGGAAGCTTGATAAACTCATATTCCCTGCTTGAGTGAGTAATATCTACACGAGACCTTGAATAGGATTACAAATGTTCATAAATTGCGAGTGTGGGCCGTAATTCTGTCAAGCGGGCAGATATGCTCGGAGCGTTCGGATTGTTTTTTGTTTCGCCCAGGGCGAGCGGCGAACAAGAAATGCAAAACTCCGGGTGAATTATTTCCCGGAGCGGGAGATTTCCAGGAGATACTGCGTTCCTTTCGCCTCTCGAATAATTCAGTGATTATGATCAGGGAACGCAGAATCACTCTGTATAGACTAGGACTAGACTAGGACTAGACTAGGACTAGACTAGGACTAGACTAGGACTAGACTAGGACTAGACTAGGACTAGACTAGGACTAGACTAGGACTAGACTAGGACTAGACTAGGACTAGACTAGGACTAGACTAGGACTAGACTAGGACTAGACTAGGACTAGACTAGGACTAGACTAGGACTAGACTAGGACTAGACTAGGACTAGACTAGGACTAGACTAGGACTAGACTAGGACTAGACTAGGACTAGACTAGGACTAGACTAGGACTAGACTAGGACTAGACTAGGACTAGACTAGGACTAGACTAGGACTAGACTAGGACTAGACTAGGACTAGACTAGGACTAGACTAGGACTAGACTAGGACTAGACTAGGACTAGACTAGGACTAGACTAGGACTAGACTAGGACTAGACTAGGACTAGACTAGGACTAGACTAGGACTAGACTAGGACTAGACTAGGACTAGACTAGGACTAGACTAGGACTAGACTAGGACTAGACTAGGACTAGACTAGGACTAGACTAGGACTAGACTAGGACTAGACTAGGACTAGACTAGGACTAGACTAGGACTAGACTAGGACTAGACTAGGACTAGACTAGGACTAGACTAGGACTAGACTAGGACTAGACTAGGACTAGACTAGGACTAGACTAGGACTAGACTAGGACTAGACTAGGACTAGACTAGGACTAGACTAGGACTAGACTAGGACTAGACTAGGACTAGACTAGGACTAGACTAGGACTTAGACTAGGACTAGACTAGGACTAGACTAGGACTAGACTAGGACTAGACTAGGACTAGACTAGGACTAGACTAGGACTAGACTAGGACTAGACTAGGACTAGACTAGGACTAGACTAGGACTAGACTAGGACTAGACTAGGACTAGACTAGGACTAGACTAGGACTAGACTAGGACTAGACTAGGACTAGACTAGGACTAGACTAGGACTAGACTAGGACTAGACTAGGACTAGACTAGGACTAGACTAGGACTAGACTAGGACTAGACTAGGACTAGACTAGGACTAGACTAGGACTAGACTAGGACTAGACTAGGACTAGACTAGGACTAGACTAGGACTAGACTAGGACTAGACTAGGACTAGACTAGGACTAGACTAGGACTAGACTAGGACTAGACTAGGACTAGACTAGGACTAGACTAGGACTAGACTAGGACTAGACTAGGACTAGACTAGGACTAGACTAGGACTAGACTAGGACTAGACTAGGACTAGACTAGGACTAGACTAGGACTAGACTAGGACTAGACTAGGACTAGACTAGGACTAGACTAGGACTAGACTAGGACTAGACTAGGACTAGACTAGGACTAGACTAGGACTAGACTA
Organism: Chrysomela aeneicollis; assembly: GCA_029955515.1. Taxonomy (NCBI): domain Eukaryota; kingdom Metazoa; phylum Arthropoda; class Insecta; order Coleoptera; family Chrysomelidae; genus Chrysomela; species Chrysomela aeneicollis. Next base: position 4,623,811 of record JARUHQ010000008.1, on the reverse strand, counting down.
GGACTAGACTAGGACTAGACTAGGACTAGACTAGGACTAGACTAGGACTAGACTAGGACTAGACTAGGACTAGATAGGACTAGACTAGGACTAGACTAGGACTAGACTAGGACTAGACTAGGACTAGACTAGGACTAGACTAGGACTAGACTAGGACTAGACTAGGACTAGACTAGGACTAGACTAGGACTAGACTAGGACTAGACTAGGACTAGACTAGGACTAGACTAGGACTAGACTAGGACTAGACTAGGACTAGACTAGGACTAGACTAGGACTAGACTAGGACTAGACTAGGACTAGACTAGGACTAGACTAGGACTAGACTAGGACTAGACTAGGACTAGACTAGGACTAGACTAGGACTAGACTAGGACTAGACTAGGACTAGACTAGGACTAGACTAGGACTAGACTAGGACTAGACTAGGACTAGACTAGGACTAGACTAGGACTAGACTAGGACTAGACTAGGACTAGACTAGGACTAGACTAGGACTAGACTAGGACTAGACTAGGACTAGACTAGGACTAGACTAGGACTAGACTAGGACTAGACTAGGACTAGACTAGGACTAGACTAGGACTAGACTAGGACTAGACTAGGACTAGACTAGGACTAGACTAGGACTAGACTAGGACTAGACTAGGACTAGACTAGGACTAGACTAGGACTAGACTATGACTAGACTAGGACTAGACTAGGACTAGACTAGGACTAGACTAGGACTAGACTAGGACTAGACTAGGACTAGACTAGGACTAGACTAGGACTAGACTAGGACTAGACTAGGACTAGACTAGGACTAGACTAGGACTAGACTAGGACTAGACTAGGACTAGACTAGGACTAGACTAGGACTAGACTAGGACTAGACTAGGACTAGACTAGGACTAGACTAGGACTAGACTAGGACTAGACTAGGACTAGACTAGGACTAGACTAGGACTAGACTAGGACTAGACTAGGACTAGACTAGGACTAGACTAGGACTAGACTAGGACTAGACTAGGACTAGACTAGGACTAGACTAGGACTAGACTAGGACTAGACTAGGACTAGACTAGGACTAGACTAGGACTAGACTAGGACTAGACTAGGACTAGACTAGGACTAGACTAGGACTAGACTAGGACTAGACTAGGACTAGACTAGGACTAGACTAGGACTAGACTAGGACTAGACTAGGACTAGACTAGGACTAGACTAGGACTAGACTAGGACTAGACTAGGACTAGACTAGGACTAGACTAGGACTAGACTAGGACTAGACTAGGACTAGACTAGGACTAGACTAGGACTAGACTAGGACTAGACTAGGACTAGACTAGGACTAGACTAGGACTAGACTAGGACTAGACTAGGACTAGACTAGGACTAGACTAGGACTAGACTAGGACTAGACTAGGACTAGACTAGGACTAGACTAGGACTAGACTAGGACTAGACTAGGACTAGACTAGGACTAGACTAGGACTAGACTAGGACTAGACTAGGACTAGACTAGGACTAGACTAGGACTAGACTAGGACTAGACTAGGACTAGACTAGGACTAGACTAGGACTAGACTAGGACTAGACTAGGACTAGACTAGGACTAGACTAGGACTAGACTAGGACTAGACTAGGACTAGACTAGGACTAGACTAGGACTAGACTAGGACTAGACTAGGACTAGACTAGGACTAGACTAGGACTAGACTAGGACTAGACTAGGACTAGACTAGGACTAGACTAGGACTAGACTAGGACTAGACTAGGACTAGACTAGGACTAGACTAGGACTAGACTAGGACTAGACTAGGACTAGACTAGGACTAGACTAGGACTAGACTAGGACTAGACTAGGACTAGACTAGGACTAGACTAGGACTAGACTAGGACTAGACTAGGACTAGACTAGGACTAGACTAGGACTAGACTAGGACTAGACTAGGACTAGACTAGGACTAGACTAGGACTAGACTAGGACTAGACTAGGACTAGACTAGGACTAGACTAGGACTAGACTAGGACTAGACTAGGACTAGACTAGGACTAGACTAGGACTAGACTAGGACTAGACTAGGACTAGACTAGGACTAGACTAGGACTAGACTAGGACTAGACTAGGACTAGACTAGGACTAGACTATATGAATTGAATTTATCGCGATAGGAAGTTGTTTTGTATTTTCTATAGTTTTTATGGGCTCGTTCTTTCTCATGTTTACTTTTTATAATAAGCGGTGTAAACCAGGGCGGGTATCTACGGTTACGATTGGATTTTAATGGAACAGTTTCATTGAAAATTCCGTATAATGTATCATTCAAATAGTGACCTGCAGAATTAACATCTGTTTGTTCTAACAAATGAGACTAGTCAATCTCAGCTACACGTTGATACATCTTCGGATAATCAGCTTTTCGGAAGTTAAAACATTTTGAAACATCTCTATGGTTGGAAAAATTATTGAATTGATTATGTGTGGTTCTGACCTCGAATATGAGGGAGGGGTGATGATTGTCCTCTTTTACAAGAGGTTCTAAGTCTCTTTCAATAACACAATTGAATTTTGCTAAAACAAGATCTAACGTCCGGTTGTTAATATTTACAATCTCATTATACTGTTTCAACTCAAAAATGTCCATGAAGCTTCTCAGAACCTTGCTCTTACCTGTGTCATCATTGAAGTGGGGGAGATTAAAATCACCAACTATCAAGACATTCTCATCATGGAGGAAATCTAACATAGTAAGGTTGTTGATGAATTCTTCAAATTCGTTCAAAGATATTGTTGGTGGAATGTAGAGAACCAGAATGAAATACTGAAACTGCCAATCAGTTTTCCACCAACCGTATCTATGCATGGTGTTTCAGAAATGATAGATAATAAATCCATTGATTTGAACTTCAAATTATTTTGGAAAGCTATGGCTACCCCTCCTCCTCTTTTGGTATTCGTTTCATTGAATCTTATTTCACATCTGAGAACGTTATAATGGCTGGGAAAGAGTTCAGCATCAAAAACAGTTGTAGAAAGCCACGTTTCACTCAAACAAATAATATCAAGCTCCCGAGAAGAGACGGCATCAAAGAATACATTCGTTTTCGAATTGAGCCCACGAACATTCATAAATGTTTTCTTCGTATTATATCACATACAAGTTGAAGGTTGCTCACATACTTTTACTATTCAAAGAAAGAAATATTTGTATTTTTATTCATTTATATGAATTGATGCATAGACTACGAGTGGATATAATTCAATATTTTGCGTGGTAATGCCAGGAACGTAGTTGTTTTCTGCTCGTTTTCTACCTTGTTATGTTAGATTATTCTAATAATGTTGTGGAGATGACTTTGAGATATTTATTTTCCTTTTTTACACCATCACTCCACTTAGAGTTTTTGGCTATTCCCTTTGAAATAATATCAAGCTCCCGAGAAGAGACGGCATCAAAGAATACATTCGTTTTCGTATTATATCACATACAAGTTGAAGGTTGCTCACATACTTTTACTATTAACATAGATTTGTGGTTGAGTTCTGAATTTCCAGAATTTTTATATTTGTGATCAATGCACCAACTCAGTAATATTTAAAACCGATCTTCAGTATAAAATGGTCATTATCGTATCTGTGAAATTATTGAACTGTTTTGAAGTGATTCCGATAGTAGTGAGAAAGAAAACCAGAAAAAGACATTCTACAAAAGAAGTATTATTCGAAAAAATATGTCGATCACAAACTTCATTTTCCATGAATGCATATGTATTACGCGCCTAGCTCATTTTTCAATACTCCTACATGTTTTTGTAGGAACATACATACATTTGCATCAACGGCAATGGAAAACACTATGTAAGTATATATCTTTTCATCCACAACTGCATCGAGTTTCATACCAACTACCATTAAGAGACAAAATTAGCGCAATATCAGAACAAACAGCCGGCACCTCCACCTCAGGACTCGGCACCAGAAATATCGCAAATAAACTAAGCAATAACACTAACCCCCACACTTTGCATACCGTTCCCATTCTATACGACTCTATTCCGCATCGCGCACAAAGACGCGCCTGGATATGAGCCGGCGTAATTTTCATTACGGCGATAAATAATAATTTTCATTAGGAGCGTATCACATACACAAAGCAATAGGAGCTAATGTTTATCTTTGCTAGCAGCCCGTTATTTTTCTCCGGCCGTCCTCGTCGGCACCGTTGCCCGGATTCCCGGAAAGGAGATGGAGCTAGGGCAATATCAATGCGGAGGCGATTATACATGGGGATCCCGAAATTGGGATTCATTCTGACCGGCCGGCCATTTCACCGTTGCCGAGCGCATTTAACTACGGTTCATTTTTGTCATCTGCAATTTTGTTTATAAGGTCCGTCTGGCTATTACGTCGTGTTGGGCGCCATTTGCCACACGCGGCGGCTTTTTTGGTCGCGCCATTCCGCGGCCAGTGTCCACTTAGAACTTTGCATTACTTCATTAGCGCGGCAGGAGCCCTCAGATTCTATTATTTTCAGGATTTTATTGGGTGCGGCCAGACGTTTCCAAGGGTGTTTGTGAGAGGGGGAAATCAGATTTGTTTCTGCGACATGGAAGTCGGCCGTGACCGTTTGCATGATGATTATAATTTGTTTTCATTCGCCAGCATTAACCATCACTCAGATGGCACAATGTTATTTCAGATAAAAGGTTCATACAAACTATCCCCCAAGGATAATTGAATGTTCTTAAAATTTTCACACCACATATATCACATTTTACGAAGGCGTAGAACGGACATGCAAAAATTTTTTTGTTGATTTCCATACAGTGTAGTGCCCATACAGTTTTGCGAGATGTGGTGATTCACAATTTGAAATTTTCAAGAGATTAAATAATGGCGACTTGTTATTATGCGATACGTCCAAATATTTATCATTTCAGCAACAACATTCGCAGGCAATTAGATTCACAAAATATTGATAATGTTATGATCCTCGTGGGTAGAAGTGAACGACGACTGGGTTTAAACTGATAACTAATTTATTTCAACGAACACTTACATTTATGACAGACTAATTTATAACAACTATTTATTTTGGAGGTTATGAACGTAACGCAACGTCGTATTCAACTAACTTCTGCCATTATCTGGCCCTGTATATATATCGTGTTTGAGTTGTTCTCGAACTTTCTGGAACTGCCATTCTTCTGTCATCATCCTCCATCTGATAGCTCCCAGGATATTCCATCCTTTTCTGTTCTAGATCATTCACGAACAATCGAAAGCTATCTGAAATGTCCAATACAGGAGGATATTCTGATATCGGCGATACTTCTTCATGACTTCGCCGAATTCCATTACAATAATATCTAAAAAACGATTTTCTTGAATAAATACTACTCGATGATCTTTCTATCTTATAACATACTTATAATAAATATGTCACTTTATCGCCCAGATGTGCGGGTGTGAAATAGCACTTCACCGCCCACAGGGCGTAAATGGGCACTTTACCCCCCACAATAAATCGAGTAGGCACTTGATTGAATCTCACTGTCATATATTCTGATAGTTTCAATTGATCAAAAATTTTCAAAACATGGATGTCCTGAATTATAGAGGAGAGTGCTCATTACGATCAACCTATACAATAGGTACCTATATAGGTAACTCGATACATAATGAGTATTCCTGTATAATTCATCTCAAAATTACTAAATCACCTTTTATAAAAAGAAATGGATTTTCATTCATTCCTTTTTCGAAAAATTGTCTGAGTTGCCATGGTAACGGTGATTCCATCACTTCTTGATTTATTGTATTTTTGATTAAATTTGAAAATACAGCCAAATACAGCTTACTTCAACCGTGATGTATTTCTATCAAGCTATTCGAGCTTGAGGCACAAAGAGGTATTTACAATAAAATATCAGATATACCGGTTGTGCATAAAGTGTTGTATGTATTTCGGGCGTAACTTGTTCTTAAGGCTGGGAAAGGCCAGACACTTTGTCCAAATCCGGGACAGGGGGGGTTTGGAGGAAACGGCAGTGGGCGGTTACCAAATCGTCATAAATCAACGGTTATCCTTGTTCAACGAACGATCTTCTCATCTAGTACGGGTGATATCGCGACTGACGTTTTTATTCGCATTGCTCGATAATCTAATATGCGAGTAATACTGGGATGCTGTCTCTCAGTTTTCGAGAAAACAAAACTGGCGTAGATTCAAATCAGACTTGCTGCGGATCTTCAACTTGATGATTGTGTATACCAAATCACTTTTTACGACATTTTCTCTAGGCCAAGAACTTTTTTATTCTGAAAAAACACAAAAAGTACGATTTTTCTGTAGAACACGTTTTTTATCGTTCCTACCGTTATATTTCTGGAAATAATTGAGCGATCGGACTGATTTTCTTTTCAAATTGAAGTATACATGATAGCGCTTCTTGCCATATACAATATTGGTGAAAAATTCATGTTCATCAATTTCTAGAACTGTAGCAAATTTCAACTTGTTATTTTCGGAATGACAATTTTCAGTAATCGAGAAAAAAATTTATTTATGAAAATTTTTGTATACATGCTGCGAACAAAATTGAGCCAATAGATGAAATAAGTTTCCTGAATGAAAATTTTTCATGTAGCAGATATCTACATGTACTTATTTAATGAGACAATACTACATTATCGCGCGCTCGGCGCTCGGCTCTCTCCTCACACAGTCAGCCAACTGGTCTTTGTGTTCATAATGTGTAGTCGAGCTTTCATCAGTATATCAAATGAGAGGAAAATATACATTATTGGTATGAATAAAGTATCCACCTATTTAATGAGTTGGTATTAAATAACTCCATTCATTTTTTTATGTTGACAAAATAATAGTTGAACACATTGCTGCCTCATGATGGCATATTATGCCTTCTTCCAGTCCAATTCTGGCATCGTATAGGTTAGATAATTCTCCTTCGGTTAGGTATGCCATCATGTGAAATCTGTATAACTTCATAAAACATTGTGTATACTAAATGTTTGTGGTATACTTATCCGATTTATCATGAAAGTTTCATGGTATAATATAATGGAAATTGCATTGTAATTAAAAAATCAGACAAATGTTAATTGAAAAGAAAAAAACACGTAAGTTGCGATATAAAATTTTAAAGAATCAAGCATTGTCTTATATCACTCACTGAATATCGAATTTTTTCGTAAAACTGACAGATGCCACTCGGTAAACATTCAGAGGACAACTATTATGCTTCCGTGGAACAAACAAATCTCTCCGAAATATTCGTCGAAAGTAGAAAAATGGCGTCTATACCTATTTGGAACTATGTCTAGTTGGGCAGTATCCCCTACCATCATTTTTTCAAAAAGTTCAAAAGGAGGTACCCATTAAAAATGAACTTATGAATTTCGTGATTTTATTTTCAATTTCTGAAAATTGACATTCTGAAAATATTTTCCTGACTTCTTTAGGTTGGATTTCAAAAATGACATTGTTTAGATTTCGGGAATTCAATAATATTCCATTTCTGGTATTACCGAAGTTTACGGAAATTATTATGGTTGAAACGAGCAATTTGGAAAATCCATGTTAACGAGTTTTCAAAAAATACACGTTCAATGTATTACTGACACCCCTTCAATTGTTTATATTTTCAAACCATTTGTCGTCATTTAAATGCTACAAAGGATATTCAACAATTTATTTTTAATAAGCATTTTGCATGTTTGAAAAAAACCTGTGACTCCACACAGTCCCAAACAATGAGTGAGAGTAGATGCGATACATTCGCCTGCATGTGTGCGGAACGAGGATCGAACACTTTATCTGATAATCAACGGTATATTCACCAGTAGGTAGGTACCTATGATGAATATTTGTATTCTATAAACATTATGAAAAATCAGGGTTGCGACGTTTTGAATCGAATAATGAAAATATAAGTAATTGATTTGTGCATTATTTCCATATTTGAAAAATTATGAAAAATCAATATGAATAGAAAAAATCAATCTTATTTTGTTGATTTGAAAAAAATCATGATGCTTCGCAACTCTTACAAAATTTGGATAATTCTGTATCTATTTATATGAAAAGCTTTTCAAGAGTCATATAAATTACGAGGTATAACATTAAAATAGCCATACGGAGTGATTGGGAGATTGAGAGCTACTTTCAATAACGTTGATAAGTTATATTCTCGGTTATTATCAAAGACATTCAAATACAGGTTATTATGAATATTATTTATTTACGAATAATAATGAATAATGACTATATTTTCCTAAGGTCTTCATTCTTCTACTTTTTATTCCTTTGATTTTTGAGGACTGCTTTCACTACATATTTTGTATTTTGGATATTCATCTCCCGTTGGTCCCAATATATGTACCATTTTCAGAATCATATACATTCCACATGAGAATACAATATCATTTTCTTCTCCATTTGGATTTTTAGATCTCATTACACCTTTGAATTTCAAAATTTCAAGCTTTTCCTATGCAAATCCGCAAATTCATCATTAGTTGCACCAATAATTTCATAATACTTATTATGGTTCCAATCTATGATATTGTGTTGACTGACTCGTTTTTTCATCTTCATATTTTGGAGTATCACCAGAGGGCGCAAATATCATCGGACAATTCGCGCTCTGGACTTCTTGTGAAAACACCAGTCCATATTTTGATGTGATTTTTTTTCTGTAGGAAGATGGGGATTCAAACTAGGTCCGATACTATTTGAAAAGTGTTTTTTTATTATTATTATTCGCCAAATTCGATATGTTCAGGAATATTTGTATACCTTTTGTATTTCATATTTTTGAAAATAAAATAGTATTTCCATTAGCTGGATCACTTATCTACTTGATGAAGTCAATAAGTCATGAAAATATTGATTACTTTACTTTATGACAAGTCTATAGAGAAAGGGTGCTATTCGTTATTGCTCACTTCATCAGCACCCTCTACTTCAAAATTTAGACCTTTAGGATATTACATACAGTATGGTGGAAATGTATGGAATAAATTCATTATCTCTAACGTTTATGAATTTTAAGGAAAATCCCGAGACAGGTCGATTTTTATTTTCAAATTGACATCTCTTGATATACATACGGAGTATGTGACGTCATCCGCGTAGTTGTGGTGACGTCATCGATTATTTTTTAAATTAGAACATACCCCGTCCATTTTTTTTTCGGAAGGTATATTCATTATCTATCTGACGGTATACTAATATTAGGAAAATAAAGTAATACAGGGTGAGAAAAAATTATTTTATTTAATATTTACAACGGAAATCGTTACAATAAATAATCAAATTCGTGACGTTCTGCAAGAATACAATGTGATAGACAGAGAACAAATCATTCTCGAACTTTGCTATCGTTTCTGAATATATTTGTGAAATATTCACTCGTATTCGTTCTTTCAAATTATCTGATCTTTCCGGCTTCTTACATAAACTTTTCTCTTAAAATAACCTCTGAGGAAAAAATCGAGAGGAGTTGAATCAGGAGATCTAGTTGGCCATTCGATTTACCCTCTCCGACCTATTTAGGTAACTGTGTACATTGATAGCATAATTATTAGCTTGTAAATATAAAATAATTTTTTCTCACCCTGTATCACTTTATTGTCTTAATATTAGTATATGGTCAGATAGACAATGGAAACACCTTCCAGAAAAAAAATTGAACAGGGTGTCTTCCTATTTAAAAAATAATCGATGACGTCACCACAACTTCGCGGATGACGTCACAAACTCCGTATGTATATCAAGAGATGTCAATTTGAAAATGAAAATCGACCTGTCTCAGGATTTCCCTTAAAATTCATATGCGTTAGAGATAATGAATTTATTCCATACATTTCCACCATACTGTATATATTTTTTTGAATAGATTTAAGAATTCCTATATTAAAATGCCATTAGGTAGCATCCTGTATATATAGTGTCAATACCCGATTGCAAATTATCATTCAGTTATACAATGTTAAATACAACACGGTTTCATATTTATACTGTTCCCTCTCTACTTTTACGTATTGAGATCTGTTCAACATTCAAATCATCGCAATGATAAATCCTAAATCGATCCCCGGTAAATAGAAGCGACCTTTGTCGATAGGTTTCTATTCATTCATATTGTATACCTTCTGGGTGTATATATAAATATTCTTATTTGAATATCATACATACCTATTCCTCATTATGTATGAGAATTTTTTCATTGTGAACAATTCAGAATATTTTTATTTTCCACGCAATGTATAATTATTTTATACATATAATATACCATATTTATTAGCAAACCTAGCAAACTGATTCATATAAATTTCTATTTCCTATTCTAATTTCATAATATCACCCGTACTATCGATTGTATCGTGTTTATAATCTACTTCGTTGAGTTTCACCAGGGGGCGCAAATATCATCGGATAAATCGTGCGTATTTCTGACGTTGTAGAGCCTCGGCTCTTGACTTCCTGTGACGATACTAATCCATATTTTGATCTGATTTTTTTTGTGTAGAAAGATGAAGGTTCGACCGAGGGAGGATGCTATCTCAAAATTGATTATTTGATGTAGAAATATTTTTTTTTGATTCGCCAAATTGGCTAAAAATTTGCTATGTTCAGATATATTTTTATATCTTTTCTTTTCGAAATTTCGAAAAAAGAGATAGTATCCTCCCTAGCTTGATCCTTTATCTACATGATGGGATCAAAAAATCATGAAAATATTGATTGGTTTTCAAATGAGAAGTCAAGAGCGGGAGTGCTGCATTCGGTATTCTGCGCGTCCCATTGCCCACTCTTAATATTATATACCATGGTAACGAGACGATGAAACAAACATGTGAACTTCTGACGTTCAAAATTAGAGGAAGAAAATACGATACATCAGACGAAAAACGATATGTCGTTTATTCAAATATTGCTTATCTTGATTCAATATTGAAATCTTTATGAATGAAAAACGGCTTGCGGGAACATTAGCAAACCATACATATTTGGAAACCGAAGAATAAAGAATTCCATTATAGTTGTAAATATATGAGATGTTCCATTAGAAAAAGAAATGTTGTCATTTTTTCAATTTTGCGATTCGAATTTGATTGTTTTCAAATCAAATCAAATCACTTTATTTTTTTTAAGACAACATACATTGTATAAGAAAAAGTCAGTTGTGGGTGTTACCGCGAGATAACACCTCATTTTGAGTAGTACATAACACTCACAAGTTTACATAATGAATATACACATACACAGTCAGAATGAAATATATGCAACACAGATTTACATTAAAATATCAGTGAAGTTGAAAGTATTCATTTAAAGAATATATACGTTTCTCAACCAAATATCTTTCGAGCTTTTTCTTGAAAGTACTTTCATGTTCTATGCTTTTGATGAAGGAAGGTAATTTGTTAAAAATTTTGGCACCAATTCCAGCTGGAGCTTTATATGAAATATGCCGTTTAGAAATTGGTAATCTTAAATCATCCTTATGACGTGTGTTGTATTCGTGAAAAACGTTATTACTGAAAAACAAGTTCCTATTTTTGAATACAAAAGTACAGATTTCAAATACGTAGAGACCTGTACAGGTCAGAATATCAAATTTTTTGAAGATTTCTCGACATGAATAGTCCTTTTTCACACCGGCAATACACCTCATGATTTTTTTTTGAGAAACGTTATTTGACAGTGTATAGTCCCCCATAGGCAGATTCCATATCTCAGTCAATCAATCAATAACATTTATTGTATATAAAAAGAATAATAATCCTTATTACAAGAGTATTTGATTACAAGCTAACAAAATTAAATGAAGAGAAAAAAAATAGTATTCCAATTCGGCAAAAAAAAATATAATCTAGATTAAATGTTTTTTTTTATATAAAGAAGTTCAATTTAGGTCTTAGTAAACTTGTTATTCCTGGTAACCCCAGTCGACTCTCCACTTGTGCGTAATTTAAATTTATCAATTTTTGTTGAGTTAAAACATTTTTGAGATTTCTTAACATATAGTGGATAGACGACACTTTGGAAATCAGGTGATTGCAATGTTCTTTCCAATCTAAATGTGAGTCCATATATATTCCTAGGAATTTACAACTGTTCTCTCAGTTCTCTCTGATGAGTATGAAATCTCACAATGTTTGTCTTCTCTGCATTAAAATAGAGAGACATTTGGTTAAACCAAGAAACCAGCTGGCATATAGCAGATTCACAGGTTTCTTTCAATTCTGTTTCGTTTTTGTTGGATATCAGTAAAGAAGTGTCATCAGCATAAATAGTTATCTGAATATGCGGAAATGAATTTGTGATTTCATCAATATATAAAATGATAAGAACTGGGCCCAAAACAGAGCCTTGGGGAACACCTATATTAATATCGGTATTGGCAGATGTAACATTCCGGATTACATTGTTTTCAATATGTTTCAGACTCACATACTGAGAACGATATTTAATAAATGATTCTAACCATTCCAAACAAATACCTTTAATTCCATAGTCAGACAACTTTGATATCAGGATATCGTGGTCCACACAGTCGAAAGCCCGACTTAGGTCACAGAAAATGCCTACTGGGGCCTCTCCTCGATCTATAAAGTTTATCAGATTGACATAAAAATCATTTTTGAGCCTGTCATTAAGCAAATTCAAATTTGAAAGTGCCAAAAGATAGTAATGGTGACTTTTGTATTCAATGTTTTTTTCCATCACGTATAGTTAATGCTGTAGGTAGGGGGTCAAAATATAATAGGACACCCTGTATCACGGGAATTAACGAGCCCTAATAACCACAGGCAATTGCTGTCTTCCTATAGGGCCAGTGGCCATCGGTACGCAAATTTTTCCATCGGTATTTGAGGCCTTTATAATTCCCTTGATACATATAACATTATCGAAAATGAATTATAACTTTGATTGGATGAATTTTTGAAAATGAAATAAGTGGAAAATGGCTCAAGGGAAGATTGCTATACTGTATATATTTGGAAACAGTACAAAAAAGTATTTCACTTCAGTTGACAATACACCATTTGAAAAAGAAAAATCTTGTAATTTTTTCAATTTTGTGATAAGCATTTGTTTGGTTTGGAAGTGCCAAAAGATAGTACCGGTGAAACCCTAGAACATTTGTATTCAACGTTTTTTTTTCTACCACGTATAGTTAAAGCTTTAGGTAGGGGTCAAAATATAACAGGAACCCTGTACATAGATAATTTTATTTCTGACCGATTTCAACGGCATAAATGTTTCAATTTATCATCTTCCCAGTTTTCGAATCATGAATTTTGTTGTTGCTAGATTATTGCCATGCATGTGTTACATCGTCACTATGATGCCAATGCCACCTTGGTGTCCATTTACCTTTAACGAAGCACGACGATGTTAGAAGGTGTCGTCTTCGAAGATTACATGATGTATATTGTATCAGATTTATTCTAAGAACTTTGCTAGATATTTTTATTTCATTCTTTTTTCCCATAATATAAAAAAGTTAGTCAAGATCTAGATTTCACATGATATAGTTGATATAGTTGTTAATTAAATTGATTTAAACCGAACTATATTGCATCCTAAGTTATTTGGCGCAGTCGGCTAGGCTATCCGGAATTGTTCGTATCGAACGTACAATTTTCGTTTCAACGATTAACCGGATATCGAACAATTTTGTGGAAAAACTGTTGGTGAATATTCGAAACGGAGTGGTTCCTCGAACTTCAGGCAGCCCAATCTATCGCAGATCCGTAAAGAAGACCTCAGCAGCAAAGCCACCGAGATTTGGAACAAATTAATCCATTTCTGCGAGGAGAACGACCCTGGTGAAGACAAAATCGCCGATCCAGACGCAACCCTCATAGATGATGCATATAGTCGTCGTTTATTTTATGTAGGTACAATTCAATGGTTTCAAATTTCGATAACTTGACTCAAGCTCTGAAAAATTTAACAATTGTTGTTGAAGAAGAATCTTTAGCTGACTCACAAACCCCGCATAATTTAATTCCAAATACGACCGATTTTTCATATAGTTCTATAAATAATCGAATAGCCATGACTCAAACATTCAAACCAGAGTATTTGAATTGCGTCCCAACATTCGATGGCAATCCGAATGATTTGAATAGATATATTACCGTATGTGACAGTTTGATTAAAAAATTTTATGATTTAACAAATCCCGATAATTTTCAGAATACTTATTTGCTGAATTCTTTGATTTCCAAATTAACGGGAAGTGCTAAGTTGGTTATCAATATTGAGAATGTTTCTTCTTGGCAGGATTTAAAAGACACTCTAGTAAGGAATTTCGCTGACCAAAGAGACGAAACATGTCTGAATAGAGACTTGGTTATGATGAAACAAATGCAGAATGAAAAACCACAAAACAGTTTTATGAGAGATGCCTAAATATTCTAAATTTACTATGTAGTTATGTGGAAATTCATGAGGATGAAATTTCTAAAAATCCCAAAAAAATATTGTATAATAATTTGACATTGAAAACCTTTTTGTCGGGACTTAGAGAACCATTAGGCACTACAATTCGTTGCATGAGGCCCACTTCTCTCAATGAAGCCTTACAACTTGTGATTCAGGAAGAGAACGTTCAATATTTTCAAAATTCAACCAGAACTAATTCTTTCAAACCACAATATCAGCCACAACCGTTGATGGCTCAACAAAATAGATTTCATGCTCAGAATTATATGTCATTCGATAGAAACACACATAATGATGATCACTTCCAAAATCAGAACTTTCCTTTCCAACCAATCCCAATTCAAACAAGAACGAACATTCGACCCCAAAAAGTTTTTACTAATTCTGAAGTATTCAAGCAACCTCAACAACAACAACAAAATGTTTTCAAACCAAACCAATACAGACAATTTCCAAACCCTACACCAATGAGTGTATCGACCAGACATACTTCATTTCCTCAGCCAATGAGCATTTCTACGAGGAATACAACAAATTTCAGACAGCATCCCTCAACATCAAGACAATCACAGAAACAATTCAATTCTGAACAGGTATATAACACGGAAATCAATCAACCTACAATGATTAATGACAGTAATGAAATAACCCAAAATAACGAAGATTATCAATACGAAAATCAAGTGTGCGAATTACCCTATCAAAATCAACAGTATTATCAAATTCAGTCTGATTTTGCAAATGATGGAAGGGAAAATTTCAATGAAAATTTTCATTACATTCCCCAATTAGACGATCAAACATAAAACCCCTAGTGATCTCATACAATAATGTTAATACTAGCGAACTACCATTTATTATATTTCCGGAATATAACATAAAATTATTGATAGATTCTGGATCAACAAAATCTTTTATCGACCCGAATTTAGCCCACCAACTGTTCCCTCTTGCAATAAGAAACGATCCTTTCATAGTTTCGACTGTATTTCAAAAATCCGCCCACCAACATAGTATGATGATTCCATGCTCAAAAATATTCAAAATGCCAGAAAAACAATTCCTAAATTTTTTTTTATTTAAATTTCACAATATCTTTGATGGTTTGATCGGCATCGATAGTTTGAAAATTTTGCAAGCAAAATTGTGTTTTCAGAAGGGACTATTGATCACCCCATATACGAAAATTGAACTATTATATTATAAAATAGAAAGTGGATTGAATGCTATCAAAATAGAACCTCGTTCTGAGCAGGTTATCAAAATCAGAACATCCATTAATGATGGTGAGATAATAATCCCTCATCAAAAATTTCATAATTGTGAAATTCCAGAATGTCTAACATTGGCAAAGAATGGATTGGCGTTAACAACCATTTTGAATAATTCTATCGATCAAATTTGCATAGATATTTCAGAACCAATATCAGTAGAACATTTTGATCGAAGCCAAATAAAAAAAATCGACTTCAACAATTTTGACGATACACCAAAACAAAATCTTGATATTTCCAAAATTCGAACAGATCATTTAAATGACGAGGAACGGACATCAATTCTCAAATTGTGCAAGGATTTTTCAGATATATTTTATGACGATAAAACACCTTTGACATTTTCAAACAAGATCAAACATAGCATCAACACTTCCGACGAAATTCCAGTATATTCAAAATCTTATAGATACCCTTTTATCCACAAGGAGGAAGTTGAAAAACAAATTACAAAAATGCTTAACCAAAACATAATTAGGGAAAGTTATTCTCCATGGTCATCTCCAATTTGGGTCGTACCCAAGATGGCTGATTCCTCGGGAGAACAAAAGTGGAGGGTTGTTGTCGACTATAGGAGATTGAACAAAAAAACTATAGACGACCGATATCCCCTACCAAATATCAATGATTTGCTCGACAAACTAGGTAAATGTCAATATTTTACGACGCTCGATTTGGCTAGCGGATTCCACCAAATCGAGATGAATGAAAAGGACATTGAGAAGACGGCATTCAGCACGGAAAGTGGTCATTTTGAATATCTACGCATGCCATTCGGGGTCAAAAATGGACCCGCAACGTTTCAGAGAATTATGGACAACATTCTCAGAGGTATCCAAAATGAAAAATGTTTGGTTTACCTCGATGACATAATAATATTTTCGACATCTTTACAAGAACATATCGAACGTTTAAAATCAGTTTTTCTCAGGCTCAGAGAGTCGAATTTCAAAATTCAGTTAGACAAATCAGAATTCTTGCGTAGAGAGGTAGCATTTTTAGGCCATATTGTTACCCCACAGGGTGTTAAACCAAATCCAGACAAGATTAAAGCCATACAAAACTATCCTCTCCCAAAAACCACGAAAGAAATTAAAGGTTTCTTAGGCTTCCTAGGATATTACCGTAAATTCATCGACAATTTTGCTAATTTAACAAAACCACTAACTAAATGTCTAAAAAAAGGATCCAAGATCAAACATGATGATGAATTCTTATCTTGTTTTGAGACATGTAGGAATCTTCTTTTGAATGAACCAATTCTACAATTCCCCGATTTTACGAAAACTTTCAACTTGACAAATGATGCTAGCAACGTCGCCCTGGGAGCAGTATTATCTCAAGGCCCAATTGGAAGTGATCTTCCCGTTGCATATGCTTCACGCACACTCAATGACTCCGAAAGGAATTATTCAGTTATTGAAAGGGAGCTTTTATCTATCGTTTGGGCCACGAAATATTTTCGACCTTATATTTTTGGACGTAAATTCAACATTATAACCGACCCAAATTCAAAATTATTACGATGGCGAATCAAACTAGAAGAATATGATTATCATATTATTTACAAAAAAAGAAAATTAAATACAAACGTTGACGCCTTATCTCGTATTGAAATCCACGCGAAAGTTATCAATGATTTACATAATGAATTACGGGATGTCGAACTTGACAACATTTCTACCCTCGTACAAACTGATGATGAAACACTCGAAACTGTAAATGAAGACGAACCACCCGAACTAGAACAAAATCAACCGAATTCTGACCTTACTTTACATTCTAATTTTGATCAAAACCCAATAGTAGGCATTCCGATATCCGAATCTCCATTAAATCAAGGCCAAAACCAAATAATAATAACTTCAGTTCTACATAGTCCAGCGAAACCAAAAATAACTATTCTATTCGAAAAAAAAAAAGAAGGGTATCAGCCCAAATATCACTGAATAATTTCGATGACGATGTTGTGCAATTTATAAAAAATTACGTTTTACCCGATAAGCAATATCACCTTTATTTTGAAGATTCTAGTATTTACGAGAGATTTTCAGTGGTGATACAAAAATATTTCAGGTGGCCTTCAATTAAACTAAAAAGATGCCTTGTAAAATTAATCGACGTGACAAACAGGAACGATATTCCAGAAATAATAAAAAACTATCACGAAGGGAAATCTAACCATCGTGGTATTGATGAAACGGAACAGAGAATAAAATCTAAATATTATTGGCCTCATGTGAAAAGTTCCGTTCAGACCTTTATTAATGAATGTCCAATATGTCAACAAAGCAAATATGAGAGGAACCCAATACGGATGAAAATGAATATAACACCTACAGCATCTTATCCCTTCGAGATAATTCACATCGATACATTCACCTTCGAACATTCAAAATTTCTCACAATAATCGACAGTTTTTCTAAATACGCGCAAGCTTATTCACTGAAATCCCTTTGTGCAACCGAAATAGTTGACAATCTCCTTATGTTCATTTCCCATCACGGAGTCCCATTACAAATTGTTTCGGACAACGGAACAGAATTCAAAAATTCGGTAGTCATGGAACTTTTTAAACTACATAAAATTACGGTCCACTTCTGTTCCCCTAATCACCCACAATCGAATGGTATGATCGAAAGATTACATTCAACCTTGACCGAACATATTCGTTTACTCAATACAAAAGGATTTCAAAAAACCCCAATCAAAATGAAAATGATTTATGCAGTGCTCGCATATAATCACTCATTACATTCAGCTACCAAATTGAAACCTATTGAAATAGTCGGAGGTCACATAAAAAATGAAAATCCATTTGATATGAATATTGATCAGATTATTGTTAATGATTATATCGTGAATCACAGAGAGAAATCTAAATTATTATTTGCAGAGATTAATGAAAAATTAATGAGAAACAAAGACGAGCTCAATGAGAAAATCAACAAAAACCGGGATGACCCGAACATTTTCCAACCCGACCAGAACGTTTTTGTAAAAAACCATATCCGCCAAAAGAATGCCAATAAATTCAAAAAACCAACTCAGATAAACACAGTTGATGAAGTACAAAAAACTATTTCCACCTTACAACAACAGAAAATTCATATGGATAATTTGAGAAGGCCTCTCAAAAATACATACTCTTTCAGTAAATAAAAAAAAAACAACAAATTTATATATTATTTCAGATTTCCCGCAGTGCTCGGACTCGGACAAGAAAAAATCACACTTCAAAACCTCCAAAACAACCCAGGACTCATTCCTCTCAAACTAGGATCCGCGAAAATTGAAGAATATAGTCACACCCTCATACACTATTTTGACTTGAATCCGATTATCATAGAACTCAACAAATTACACATACAATCCGAAACACTGATGAATAATGTAATGAAAAATCCTCTTTATACAACAGATACTTCAAATTATGCGAAAATATTGAAATTCACTAAAGAAAGAACTGAAACAAAATTAATAGAAATAGTTCCACATCCACTAAGATTCAAAAGAGGACTCATCAATGGCTTAGGCTCCATTTTCAAATCAATTTCTGGTAATTTGGATGCATCGGACGGTGAACGATATGAAAAACTGATAAGTAATCTTCAATTGAATCAAGAAAAATTGGCATCAAATATAAAAGTTCAGAACACATTATCAATTCAACTCATAACAAAATTTAATTCTACAATTCAGCAAATAGGACACAATGAAGAATTATTGGAATCAAAAATCAAGCAAATTGCATCAATTGTTGAAGGTACCATATATTGAGAAAATTCAGTATTCATCAAAGACATTATGAATCAAATCATAAATATGTATGAAATAACTTACTCAATATTGCAAGATATCGAAAATTCAATTGCGTTTGCGAAGCTTGGAACAATGCATCCAAGTATCATGAAAACCGAAGAACTCTTTAGAGAACTTCAGATGTTACAGAATAATTTAAAAAAAGAACAATTGCCCCTCGAAATCACTTTTGAAAATACAATCCTACTCGAAAACCTGGTGAAAATTGAATGTTTTATTTTGAATAACAGAATAACTTATATACTTCATATTCCTATAATGCACCCTTTCAATTTCGATATTTACCACCTTTACCCTACTCCCATAAGAGCAAAGAGTCAGTTCAAGGTTATAATTCCACGAAACAGATTTCTACTTAAAAATGAATTGTACTTCGCATTCGTAAGCGACCCTTGCATCGATGTTGGGTCACAAAACTACATCTGTACACCAGTCGAAATCCAGGAAATTAACGAAGACAGTCCTTGTGAAATAAAGCTTCTGGACCTCAAGAATACTTCCGGTTGCCAACAAACCCAAATCAAGGTGACGAAACCAATATACGATCATCTGGATCAATCTAATCAATGGATTATTATATTGCCTAAAATTGAAGTGTCACCTACAAGAGGAAGTACAAAAATTGTCCGGTACTTTCTTAGCAGAAATTCCAAACGGATGCCAGCTGATTACCGATAAAGAAGCAATCGTCAACAAGAATGGACTTGTTTATGTCAGCAAACCCATACTATTTCCCGACCTTGACGTCTCTACCGAAAGCAAGCCTCCAGTGAACTTAGGTGTTCGGCTAGACTACAGTGACTCTATACAAGACAGTGGCGACAATAGGCGTCAGCGTTTTGGTGACGCCATTAAGAGGCAAATTTTCAGTTTGTTTACATTGGTTTATATGGCGTTTACTGACTAAATCTTCTTGTGCAGTTATATTTCCCAAAAATTTCGCAGTTTGATCACTACAATACACGTATAATATCAATAGGCAGTTATTTAGCAAAAAATTTGACTGGTATGTACCTATATATCCCATAAATTCCTCTATTGAAATAACCTAACATTCTGTTTGTGGTATTACTATGTTTAATTTTGCATATTTCGTTTCAGTTTCAATATAAAATGCCTGGGAGTGCAGCTATATAGGCTGTTTCAATTCGGCAAAGAAAGATTTTCTTATGAAAAAATAAATTATAAATATACTGAAATACATTGTTTTTTTAGGCAAATTTTGAACCTGAAATATGGGAGAGAACTAGAGAAGATGAAAGCTGTAGACTGAGAGCTGATGTTGTACCAATAACTTTATTTTCGTTTGCAAACCCCATATTAAATAAAGAGCAAAAAGAACCACTACAATTTTTCATGAATCTGCAAGTTTCCAGAAACTATATATTAACCCTGTTTCATTTGAATCATATTGAAATGAATTCACTTCTTAATATTGTAGGGTAGGTATATAATTTCAAGCATTGAAAAAACATCTAAGACCTGTGAAGATTTTATTAGCTCCTTAGGAAACAAAAATCCTATTGAAATGGTATACCAAATTGTCAGTTTTGAAATGTTAGAGACAGAAAACATCATTTTTCTGTAAGGAACATGTAATGTATTTTTTTATCAATATGGAGAGTATTTCAGGCAATATTATTATGATATTGTCTCCTCAAAACATTGAAAGTATTTACATCAATAAATTGTCATGATTTGAAGGATAAGATAATTATATACTTATCTAGCAAAAAGGATGTAAGTGATTATTTTATTCTGTTCATTTTCTGTTGTTACTTCAACATGCTTTTTTGTTAATATACTTTTATGGTATTCCTTTGTTTATTATTTTTCTGATGCATGACAGATTATGTATAGGTATTCTTTCTAAAAACCAACTACTTAGATAAACACTGAGAATAATTCATGTTCTACCTCAGATGTCTTTCTAATCTCTAATTATATTACATTATTATAATATCAAGGTACATCATTTTCAAACTTCACTGAAAACTCCTATTATAAATCTATGTTTCATAAGATATGTCTCCATAACATATTTTTTTCCACAAGATCGAATCCTAATGAGATCCATTGCTTCCACTGCAAATCTTGATGAATATGTAGGGATCCACTTGTCATGTTTTGTTTTGATTATGCCATTCTTTCCTGCGTTTTGGGTCATTTAGGAATTTTTCTTCAAAAAACCTTTCTTTGCCGAATTGAAACAGCCTACAGCTGCACACCCAGGCATTTTGTATTGAAACTGAAACAAAATATGCAGAATTAAACATAGTAGTAATATGCACAAACAGAATGTTATGGTTATTTCAATAGAGGAATTAATGGATATAAAGGTACATACCAGTCAAATTTTTTGGATAAATCACTGCCTATTGATATCATACGTGTATTGTAGAGGTCAAACTGCGAAATTTTTGGGAAATATAACTGCACAAGAAGATTTAGTCAGTAAACACCATATAAACCAATGTAAACAAACAGAAAATTTGCCTCTTAATGGCGGGTGGGCGGAGCTTATAGGCCTATTGTCGCCACTGTCTTGTATAGAGTCACTGTATACTTCTCCGACAATTCCTCATTATGTGAATTACTGATTGATTGAGTTAGTTTAGTTTGGACAAATTTTATTGATATTGACACCAGCGTACATAAACAACCTTGACACCATACGCCTGCTAGCGCCAGTAATCACGCAACCAGGAATACAGAACCATAGTAGTGAAAATTTACGTAGTGCGCGAGCGCGTACGAGTTACTCCGGTTACTCGAGTTAGTGCGTCCTTGACTTCTTGCAAACATATGTGATACCAAAGAATCTTCTGTGATACTGTGATATCAAACTGATGCAAGCAGCAAGCCGCGCATAAAACTGTAGCCGTACTCTTTTGAATGATCTCACCCGCTGTCATCAACATCGAAATAGTTCCAGCAAAGAGTATAATAGGTTCCAGTTTTGTAGTGAATTCAGAAGTTATGTATCAGACACATTGAAATTAATAGATAAAGAATTCTCGGTATAATTCAAAACGAGAAATTTTAATAAATAATATGAATTTGATTTGAGAACGCTTATATTGACAGTGAGTACCTTCACAATATACCTAAATATTTCTATCAATTCAGGCGACCGTTGTGATATTTCATATCAACACTTGTGCTTTTTTTCTTTCCAATAAACAATACCATGGTGATATGAGCTACTTTCTGAATAACAAAACAGTGTGATTATTGACGTTTTCATACGTGGTCGTAGGAAAAATCCTTTATTGGATTTTTCAGAGAGATGAAATAAAACGAATTCATAGTATAAATATTCGCGATATAGCCTCCAATAGATCTGTACTAGTGAAAAACCGATATCACTTTTTATGCGCTTCGACTTACTGAAGGAAAATGCGTCCAGTTCAACATGGAAAGAAATCTTCGTCGACAAGAGATTATCATCATGTCAGACAGCCAAGCAGCCATTAATGCTCTGAACTCCCATGTAATCAACTCCAGAATGGTTTGGGAGTGTCTAGAAAAACTAAATGAACTAGGCAAGAATAATGCGGTTACCCTCCTATGGGTTCCAGGACACACTGGAGTGGAAGGTAATGAAATAGCAGATATACTCGCGAAAAAAGGGGCTGAAACACCATTTCTGGGACCTGAACCCTTTTGCGGAATAAGCACCAGTAGAATATTCCATGAACTTGAAAAAGAAGTACACAACAAAAGATCCCAGCACTGGATAGAATCACAAGGAATGAGGCAGGCCAAGATACTACTGGGGAACTATAACCAGAAGAGATCAAATGACTGCATTTGCATGAGCAAAAACAAGCTCAGAATACTAACAGGAATCCTAACAGGGCACTGCCGGTTGAAAGGACACCTTAGGAAACTCGGATTAGTGGAAGAAGAAGAATGCAGATTCTGCGAGGAAGAGGATGAAACCTCTATCCACATTCTCTCAGAATGCATCTCCTTGCAAAATCCGAGGTTACGATATCTCGGAGAACATCAAATAGAAGAGGGAGATCTACCTAACTTGAAGCCATCCGATATCCTGAACTTTCTGAAAGCCATAGGACTGGAGGGACTGCTTTAGTCGTTGAGACATCCTGAACGGCTAAGCAGCAGAAGGGGGCACAATAGATCTATATAGGTCGCAGTGTACAAGACCCCTATATCACAGAATAGAATAGAATACTGAAGGTCCGAGAATACGAAAAGGGACAAGGACAGTTCCATCTCAACGCCGAAAATAACCGTTTGTTTTTATCGCTAAGATTGACAATATCGCCGCGACGGTCTAAGTGCACTTCTGTGGACAGTTTTCGGACTGAAATTTGGACCTTGTGTGATTTATATCATTTTTGGGATATAACTGTGACTTCCTCGCCATTGTCCAGCTTGAAGTCATGATTCAGAGGAGCCTCCTATAGAATGACCATCATAATCAGGTAGGCTCTTTGAGGGCTCGTATTCATCATGCGATCTACATTTTGATGGAAGGTTTTGTTGGTACTCACGTGTTTTGATCTGAATAAAAAAGGAATTTCGTGATATTATCTCTAGTTTACGAGATAATCGATGCCAAAGTTCGAAATTTCACCTTCTTTTTGTCATGCATTGACTCGTGTTGCCATAAGGCAGCTATGAATCCACCTTTAGGTTTTCAAAATGGCCGTTGTTTATTGGTAAAATAATAGGAAAATTACATATTTATGATGTACAAAAATCCTAATTAACAATGGTAAATGCATGTGATATGTCTTGAGATCTGAAGAGATACAATACTTGCCATACATATAGGGTGAAATTTCGAACTTTGGCATCGATTAACTCGAAAACTGGAGATATGTTCGCGATAATATTATAAAATTCGTGTATTTCAGATCAAATTACGTAGATACCAACAACAATTTTCATCGAAAAATTAATCGCATGATGAGTGCAAAATTACCCTTGCCTATCTAGCCCCCATTTGAAAAGAACTTCAAACTCTTCAAACAAGAGTACCCAAATGTGGATTCAGCATGATGGAGCATGTCTCACAAATATTATAGGGTTACACTATGAGTTTTCAGAACATGGATTATGTTAGGTTAGGTTCACAATCCATCGTTATGGAAACGAAATGTGAATTTGTGAAGTAATGCCTTATAATTGAAAGACATACTTAAAAATGCAGGAAACCTATCATCCTGCTTTATTTTCAATAATTAACGATGGGTTTAAATCTGAGGTGAAATCGTCAAATTCAGAAACTGTGAATGCCATTTCGAAGAAGTGGGTAAGAAAGAAGTGCTCATAGTTTTGATATATCTTCAATAATATAAGTAGTGAACAAGTAATGAAAATTATAATATAGTTTTTTAGAATTATTTGAAAAACTAAAGAAGTTATCGTGTTTTTTCATTCACTATAATGATGGAGCATAAAATTCCGCAACATTGACCCAATTTGGAGTTCTTCGTATCTGGTACGGTTCTCGAGATCCCAATAATGAGCGTCGAATTTGAATAGCCCTGCATTGTCATTGTCTATTGTTATGCAATCATTCAATCAAAATAAAAATCCAAATAAGTGGATAACTATAAACATATTTTGCTGTTGGATGATGAACTTAAAAAAATTATTTTGGCTAACTGAAAATTTTGATATTATATGAGTGAAATTCATAAAGCGAAATTGATTTCCCAACAAAAACACGTTATATAGAATAGAAGAGAAATCAAATGATTGTTAAATCATCTGTTTCCAACAAAATCTAAATGATCGAAGTACTAGGACAACGATTGTTGATCAAAAATATATTACTGAGATTTATGTAGAATATTTTGCTTTTCCACAAAACATGCATGCGACTTATCACTATTTTCTATTTCGAGAAAAAATTCCCTTTTTCACATCTATGTTCGAATTGACAGAAATGAATAAATGAAATCTTAATTTGTAACTGAACCCTCGAATGATTCAACCAATCTGATCAAAATGGCATTTCTCCAGATTATTGAAGGTTGGACATCATCACTCCATTATTCACCAACTCGAAAGTCGATAATTATAGACATGTCAAATGTAGTACTAACCTATATAAAATGTGTGAAATATAGTTATCCACATCAGAAATTAATACTCTCCCAAAAAAAATAAATTCATGATCAGAGATCAAAAGTGATTTATTCTGGAAATATCTACTAGAACTGCAGTGGCAATCAAAAAGTACGCAAATGGGAAAAATGTGTATTTGTAATTTTTCAGAAAAATGAAAATTGTCATCAACTTGACTCAGTCTCTATCAGTTCACACTGAACGATTTTCATTTTCTTCAGAAAACGTCTTTTTCAAAATAAGCAATAATGAAACTATACAATAAGAGGTTTTTTTAAATTTTTATAGGTAATTATCACAAATATTCTATATCAGGAATTATTTAAAAACTCCGTTCATTTTTTGGGATGACCTCTGCAATGTAATTATTTATAAAACCATTGAAAACTGTCAATTATTCCTTACATTTCATAGAATTCATTCGAGAGTGAATTTTGTTCAGAAACGTGAGGTTTTTGTTGCAAGGCACTTTCATGGCCGAATACCTCTTATAACTGACTGATTTTCATCGAAATGGCTTGTAAAAACAATAATCCATCCCTACCGATATCTGTCGAAATGGTACTTGGGTACTATTCGAAAAATATATATTGAGATTCTGCTAAATTTTAAAAATGCGTGTCATGAAGTAAAGAAAAATCACTCAGTATATTTGATAGGTGCTGAGTAGGTTTCAAGATAAGCCTAAATTCAAGACAATTTCGATCATGCGTACAGTCTTTTGAAATAACCTCTGATTTTTCTTGACTTTTTGTGCTCTGGAATACACAAATGACTCACTATCAAAAATGAGGGTTGATTCCATTATTTTCCACATGTTCTTATCTTGTATTTGTAAAATTGTCGAACCAGATCAATGAGAGTAGACACTACCAGTCTTCTTTTGGTTTATCAGACCACAGAAATATATAATAGGTTTGTTCTAGCAACGATTTCGAATAGTTTGCAATCGTCCGGAGCATGCGCATACTGATTTAATAGACGCATAAATCAGTATGCGCATGCACCGGATGATTGCAAACTATTCGAAATCGTTGCTAGAACAAACCTAATATAAATCAGATCAGACGGACCAATCTGCATTCTTCTGTAGACCAATCCACGGTCATCTGCGTCTACTAGTTTCACAATATGGAATAAAACCCGGTACATTTGATCTAAGAGAATTTGAAGTTGGCCAACTTAATATATAAATGATAATGGATGTCTAGTATTTCAACTTATAATTATCGATAAAAGTTAGATGATAAATGTAATAAATTGTGCAGAATATATCCACACTTACATACTGAACCCCCAGTGGAAGATATTCCAGAGGACGTCCATCCTACTCCTGATCATGGATCTCCGAAGGCACAGAGCCTGGATATTAGATCCACAATTAATAGGAAACCCCCGCCGAATATAATTCATGCGAACTACCCAGGAACCAGCAGGATTATTTTCTATAAATCAGCGGAGAGGACACCGCGGGATTGATAAGACTGAAACAGAGATGGTGGGGGAGATCGCAGGAGGGAGCGAGAGGGTGAGATAGGGAGTTTGATCGGGACCCACACGCGCGATATATTCCAGATTAATTAAAGCAACATCACACTATCATCGCGAAGATCTATGCTGTCGTAATAACTTTATAATTTAGTGCAGTTTGGGCGAAGTCTTGCCGGCATGGCCGATCCTCATTGCCAGGTTCGGGCTCGGCATTTGCTGAGCCGAGAGAACACACAAAGGATACAATGGAACAAAGCGAAATCCGTGGAAGAGACACGATTCATTGGGATTGTTGGAAATGGAAATGTTACTCTTTTTCGAATCAAGATGACCACGACAACATATTGAGATGAGCAACACAGAGTTTGGTTGGGAGATGCTAAAAGAAGAAGAAGAAGGAATATGCATTGATTCAGGAATCCTGATACAAACACCTCAGATATGTTACATGATTTTAATATGTAGTAAGAAGAATGTCAAGAAGAACTTACATATCTATTAGGCAAGAAACATCACAGGGATTTTCTGTATTAACGTTGTATCCTTGTACCCATCAAGCCGAACGGGGATATACTGATCTGAGTGATTGATTGTTCTCCTCTTTCTGGTTCCGAAACGGTTGTGGAGGATGAAAGACAAAGTGCTCACCTGGAAGCGATTGACCACAACCACAATCCACCAGAAGCCAGCTGGGAAAATCATCAACTCAAAGAATCAAATGGGCTATCAAAAATTCAAAATTATGCGAGTCGCCAGAAGAGGACGGGATTATTGCAACATGGCCTTGAAATAAAGAAGCCTTCCTTGAGAAGGTTATTCAAGGGCAGCTCCAGTGGTATACCGCAAACTTGGAGAGAAGTCATGGTGGTGATTATTACAATGACTGGGAGACGTCCAATGGACGAACCGTTCCTTCAGTATCACCTCTTTTCTCTTGAAAGCAATACTGTCAAATCAGTAGTAAACTTCTTGAGGTAAAAGGTAAGACCGCTCGACTAGAAATAGTTCGCTTATCAAGCAGGTAAATCTACGATAAATGCTCTACAATGTCTAGTTGAAAGAATTGACAAGACATACGTGAACAAATAAATGACTCTTTGTGTCTTCATCGACATAGAGAGTGATTTTGATAGCACCTCGCATGCCCCTAAGGAGAAATGGCCTCACTGTCTCATTGACTAGATGGATAAAAAGCTGAAAAGCAAAATCATTGTGGCGACTCTTGGGAGTGAGACAGTAAGGATGACAGTACAGAAAAGTGAGGAGGAATTCCATCGCCTTTGCTGTGATCACTGTTTGTCGACAACCTGATAGTTAAGCTACAAGACGCCGAAGACCTGGTCGTCACCATTAGGGGCAGACGAAGTAATTTCCAATAGCCCTAAATACAATCAGAAGCTGGTACGCGAAGAAAGGAGTCAATATCCAGTCTAGCAAACCTGCTGGTTCCATTCAACAGGAGGCAAGAGCACGAACTCAAAGCTCTAATTCTGAATGGAATCCAGCTCACATTATCCAAAGAAGTTGAATATTTGGGTGTAATAATGGACAAAAAACTGACATAGAACATCCAACTTAACCTGAGCTATAGTTTATTGAGCGAAATGACCATAAATGGTCGACTAGATTTACCAAACGATCATCAAATCCATGGTCACCTATACGCTTCATTAACATGCACCACTCAAGTTGCATAGAGTGCAACAAAGCCATACACTTGTGACTCCAAGCTGACTCGTGACTGTAAACAATCCCTGAGACAACTGGCAGCAAACAACCAGGACACTCTGATGTATGGGTTCCAGGTCACAAGGCAGTTAGATGCAACGATAAAGCGGACTACCTTGCCAAAGAAGGGACAAATATACAGTTTTCTGGCCCAGAAACCATTCTGTGGACTCTCCAAGACCCACACGAATTTCCAGTATAACGGACCCGACCGACTGATTCACATGCAAAATTTGATGTAGATATTTAAAAAAAGTATTGTTGGGATCAAAATAACACTTTACTTCACATGAAAATATGTCTCAAAATGCACCTCCTTCAGGCTACAGTCACAATAAATTGCGTGAAAAAATCGATGTCAAATTGAGAAATTGGCATTCCTTCGCTCTATTCATTTTTTGCTCAAAAACAAAGGTTAACCCAGTTCTGCGGAATTTGGAGAAGATGCCACACTTTTGATAGCGCGAATTTTTTTTTTTTTTAAGAAAGAAGCTCCAACTTTATTACACATTACCTACAGCATAATCTTGTTGGCCATAAATAAATCTGAAAATTTTGCTTCATAAATATTTTCGATAATAACAACCGTTTGCCATAAAATCGTATTCAATGATAGGATTACATTCTCACAAAAACAGCCTAACAAAACTCAGTGGGCTGCGTTAACTGGATTCAAGTTTCTATCATTGCTGACACTCTTTATTGGTTTGATTATTTGTTTCAGCTACCAAGAAATTTGTCTACGTTAAAAATTAAGAATGTTACCACTAGCTGTAGCTCGAAAGAATACCAGCAATACGTCCATTATGATATATTTAGATCATTTCGGGTGCTCTGACTCATTTGATATGATTATCTGAATTTATATTTCTCCTTAGTAAGTTTATGTGTATCTATCACATGTGTCTATTATTATTTCGTTAATAATAATAAAAATCTATACATTATTTGTTCATGTTGATATATTGAAGCATTCATCAATTTGACAACACATATTTCAATTATTTCCATATACCTGACCATCTATCCTGATCCTAGTTAGCTGAAAGAATCTACATAAAATTCAAAATCGAATATCTCGAAATCTATTGTAGGTGTATATATTTGAAATCAGAAAAATATACTCTACTCAATAGTAGCGAAAGACATAGGTTGTTCTCTTTGAAACAATATATTTGGTACCAACTTTTTTTCAGTTCTCAACTGTTCTGTTTATATATACGAAATCAACATAAAACATTACAATAGATCATTTTTTGAAATGAAAAATCGAACGAGACATAAAAAAATTAAGGAGGGGACCTATTTTGAAAATTATAAGTCTCAATTGGAAGTTAACAAGGTAGAATAGCGTTACCAAACAAGGTCCTGGCATAGTGGCGTAACTACTATATCGCGAAACACCGCGGTCGCCGGGGCCCCTACCCCGGAGGGAGCCCGTGGGCCCTTGGGCCCTGAGACCCCGGGTCCACCAATCAGAACGAGGAGTAAGCCAAATTGATTGATACATGAATATTAGATAGATAATTTTCCTCGTCTTCGATTCGGAATAATTTTCTATCAAGAGAAACATTCGTGACCTTGAAAGGGAGATAAGTGACAATAACTTTCATTTTCTGTTGTCAAATTGATTATTTTAGAAATCTAAGAGATTTTATGTGTGAATAATACCGGCGTGGTGTGAATATCAGAGTGTTCGAGGTCGACAAAAAAATTCAATATGCACCTCGCGAAAAACGGTATATTATTGTCTCTCCTGCTGGCTGATTGATTTGCATGCTCGACTATAATGGACAGTTTTTTGTCTTTGGTACATAAATAACTATTAATTCATAATAACGAAAATAACTACATCACCAACTCGAATGTTCATCATTACCAAACCAGAATTGAAGATAATCTGAGATTACCTCACTTTAAACGAACTAAATCAGTAAAAAATTCATCAGATCTTAATTTATGCAATGTTCTACCTCAAAATATTAAATTGCTCAACATCACCAGATTTAGGTCTATAATTAAACATTATATTTTGACACATTGTTTTTATTCGATAGATGACTACTTTGTGTCACCTTTCGAAACTTTACTGGAACACGCTAAATCAAAGCCACCAGAAAATGCCTAATATTATGTATCAATTCTTTTATTCATATTATTTATATGTATCAATTTGTCTATTTTATATGTATACTGAATTCGTCGTTTTTTCTTATTGTATTTTATTTTGTTCATGCATATACCACATGTAACGGGAACAACTGTTGTTCAAATTCATCGGATGACTATTGACTTGCCAAAAACTTATGTAAATTGGTCAAATCTATCTATTTCGTACTGTTGTAGTCAAGCCAATTATTTTTAAATGGAAAACTTGAGTAAAACTATTAGTGCTTCAAAAATTTGAGAAGTGTAAAATTTCCGACATTACCACGTTCTTTACGAATACTACTACTACTGTTTCCAATAATACAGTTAAATATGATGATGAACGTCCACCAAATAGTAGCAGTATGACGATTGAAACAGGAATGGATGTTGACTCTGCAATTTTTTAAATTTGCATGTTGTTTTTTTTTAATACTCTACTCTCTCATCGATATTTTTTTCCATGAGGGCCCTCTATGATTGTGGCGGGGGGAGGGGGCAAAATATGAAGTTACGCAACTGCACTGGCATAACAGTTGTTCCTCGATTTCCCCAACCTAAACAACATCAAGAACTGGATAAATGAATCCCAGCCTCACCTGCAAAGAACGTAGCCTCATCACGAATTCACGGCAACCCCCATTCAGGGCGCCTGCCGTCGAAGTATCAGAGAAAAAAGCACGCGCCCCCGTAATTTAGGGAGTATCGTGTGCAGATCTGGGTAGGCCGTGACGGCGCTAATTCAAAGTTAAGTACCGAGATGCACTTATCGTGCGGTAGCAGCGTTAATATTTAACGAAGTATATGCCGTAGAATTGTCCGCCAGAGGGAGTGCTGACGTTTCGCATCTTTTTAATACCTGACTTTCATTAAAGTCGACCCATAACTCCTTTTGATGTACTCTTGGGGGATTTTTAATCGTTGTTTGCTATAAAGAGGAAATCCACTTGATTTGATTGGTGGGATCGCTAAATATCAAGCTTTTTTGTTATTTTGCTATTTTATTATCATACTATGATGATGAGAACGTCCTAAGAAGGTGTTGATAGATTATAATACAACCATTAGGATATCGAGGTGAAGTTTAGAATGGTTACTTTTCTCACACTTATTATTCAATATTTCCGGTGTCGCCATATATTGATATCAAGCCTGACTTGTCATAAATATTATTGTGTAAGAATTTCACTAGAAAACCTTGTTCGAACAAACATACTTTTTATGCACTTCATGGATTCAAAGGGCACTTCAAATCCCTATTTTCGAGGAATCCCTAGGGATTCAAAGTAAATTTCTTTGCAATAAAAGCTAAATTTAGACATTTATTTTCAATAATTTCATTATAATAACATGATATGGATACAACAAAATTTTAACGTGTTTAGAACAATATTAAACTATAGAAAATAACATATTAACATTTGTTATGTCTATGATAATATAGAAATATATTAGGATATTTTTGACAACTCTTTATTGAACATTATGTTGACAATTACAGCTTATTGCCTGGATGTGAATATAGTATGATATTATGTTACAATGTTGACCACACTGCAATTAGCTAAGTTAAAAAGAGGTTAACTATTATTATTGCAGCTGTTATTTTTATGCATTAAAATATTTTGGAAAATTGTAGCTGTTGTCATCGTCGGTGGCAGCGACGATGTCGTTGGTGTTTCATTTTGTACAATAGGAATAGAAATATTTTTTTTGTTATATTTTCTTGAACGTTTCACACTAAAGTACATAAAATAGTATATAAACATCAGGACTAAAGTGTTTTTGAATCCCTTGACAAACTATTTTTTGAAATCTTCAAGGAGAAGCTCGAAATTCTCTTGACGAAATATTCAGCCAAAAACAAAGATATTATAATACTAGGTGATTTCAATGTGAACTTTTTGAGTAAAACAATGAATTCGGTGGCCCTGAACAACATTCTAATTTCTTACGGAATGAAAACAACGATTTCAGATTTCACAAGAATATTTGGAGCTTCTGCCAGCTGCATAGATAATATAATAACTAATTGTAATTTAGAAAAATTTCACACTGGATCCTTGTTTATCGGACCATAATGGTCAATTCATAAAAATTTTCCGGAAATTAAGTAATTGCAAGGATTACGTCTGGAAACAAAAATTCAACGACTCTGGATTCTACGAACTGAGGTCTATTCTTCGAATTTGACTGGTCTATTTTTGAAAAAAATCATGACCTACATTTTATGACTGAATTCTTGTCGAACATTCTGAGTTATCACGTGGTTAATGTATTTCCTCTGCAAAAAATCAACAATGCAAATTATAAACCACCTATAAAATGTATCAATGAAGAACTGAAAATCATGAGAGACACATTGTCGAAAATTAAACTAATATACGATGTAAATAGGGATTTGAACACGTACAACACATTCAAATATTATCGTAAATTATACAAAAAATCTATTATCGAGCATAAAAAAACTCTTGTGTGAAAATTTTCTCAACAGCTCCTCCAATAAATACAGAGACAGCTGGATACTCGTGAATCTTGAGCGCAATAAATATAAATCAACCAAATTTGACATACAGATATCCCAGGATGATTTCAATGAATATTTTTGTAATATTGCGAATAACATGATATCTTCATTGCCACATATGGAGCACGACCCCTCTGATTTTTTGAAGAACTTAAATTCACCAACATACTCTTTCTTTTTGTCGCCAGTCACCTCTCAGGAAGTGAAAGAAACCATTCGATCTTTGAAAAATTCCTACTGTCAAGACATTTTTGGTTTGAACTCTTATATTCTCAAAGAGTTGGTTGATATAATAACTCATCCGTTTTCATTACTCATAAATGAATGTTTATCGAAAGGAGTTTTTCCTGATGCTTTCAAAATTGCCATTGCTCTACCGTTACTGAAAAAAGGGGACCCATTAAACATTGGAAATTTCAGACCGATTTCCATTATACCTGTCCTAGGTAAAGTTCTTGAACTCATAGTGAAAGATAGACTTACGCGATATTTTGAAACAAATTCACTATTGTGTGCAGGTCAATTTGGTTTCAGAAAACACAAATCCACGATAAAAGCTATTTGCGTGTAATCAATGAGATAGTGGAAGGCTTTGAGGAGGGCAAACATTCAATCATTACTTTGTGTGATTTGACGAAGGCATTCGACTGCGTCTCTCATAATATTTTATTGACTAAGCTGGAACATTATGGTGTAAGAGGTATACCCCTTACTTTTTTCCAATCTTATCTCAGTGGTAGATCTCAATGTGTTATGGTTACTGGGAGTCAATCGTCTATTGCTGAACTTAATCATGGCGTCCCGCAAGGATCAATTTTGGGGCCTCTGTTGTTCATTATTTATATAAATGACTTGTACCATAATATACTTCCTACTAAGAGTGTACTATTTGCAGATGGCACCACTCTAATAAATTCTGATAGAAATCTTTATCCGATATTGCAAAATTGTCTTTGGAACGAGCCGAAAACTGGTTCAATACAAATAACCTTAAACTGAATAATGACAAAAATCAAGAGCTGTTGATATCCTCTAATCCAAACATCTCGACTGGTAAGACTGTCACATTACTGGGTATAGTGATAGATGACAATCTAAATTGGGCATCTCACATCGAACAGCTAAGCCGTAAATTATCCAGCACTACTTTTTTAATTCGTAGAATGAAACACTTTGTAAATTCTGACGTTCTTACGATTAGGTACCTATACGACTTTGGAGTGCAGTTTGATCATATTTCAAGCAGAGAAGGTCTGTATCCTATTAGATAGCCAAGCAGTACTGAAAGTTCTGAGGGTTTAAGCTGACTTGGGACTGCAAACGAACAATGGGTCATGAAACCTCGCATAAAACTCCCCGCGACACAAGTGCCTGAATTCGAATATTCGGAATTGTGAACCCTCCCGAAAAAAGGGATTTTCACTCGTTACATTCATAATAAATAACCACAGATGACTTCACTTATACCAAGCGTTGTAAATAGGCGCTAATTACTATACTATCCGTCGATTATTACACAGAAAAAAGAGTTTCTTTCTTCCAAAGAAATACGCATTTTCTTCAACGAAATTGTGATCTTGTATATGGCCAAATGAATATTCTCTTTAGAAAACATGAATATTTTCTTGTTATAAGATTGCCGAAATATTTTACTGGAATAACATAAGTGTTTGTCCGAAGAATAATATCTTGATGTATTCAACACAATATCCTTCTCCCAAGGTACTTATATTCTGAATTTCCTTGGTAGAAGAAATTTATTCGATTCCATTGAATCCACAAGTACTCCAGATTTTCTTGAACTGATACTGTCTGCCTTTGTTGGAAGAGCGTACATTTTTGCCCGAAGCCCGCATTTCTATTTCAATTAAGGTTTCATGCTCTTGGATTAAGATTTGAAATTATTTATTTATGAAATGTGTAGATTTAAGTTTATCAAAAGTAAGTATACTACTTAGATAGGAAAATGTTTTATTTGGTTCGAGGTATTGGAATTCTCGGCCTGAGGGTGATTCACCATGAATGCCCCTCCCCCTGTAACACTAAACTATAGTTAAATTATTTTCAAAATCATTTATTGTCATAACTGAAGATACAAAACACACACTTACAAAATCAATACATGATACATGTAATTGAGACTATCCTGTTATCTTTGAATACTTTGAACAAAAATATATGAAAACAAAAAAACAAATCAACTCTTTGAAGATGAATGAAAAATCCAATATATAATGACAAATACTTCCATTATAAATAGGAGATACAAATGAGTCTTTCAGAACACATCTTAAACAGTTTCACTCAAGTGAAGGTCAAACACTTCATCGTAAGAATCAGTTACTTGATTCTAGAGTAGCTCAACTTATACCATGTTTTGTTTCATTTGACATAAGAGCGATGCCTATGATACAAGATAATACAGTTTCAAAATAAGACAATAAGAGATTTCTTCTGTGAAAAGAGACGCGATCAGATTCCTCCATTGTTGTTCACTATACACACAATTCTGAAATTATCAAAACATTTTCAATCAATAATACTATATAGACAGTTATCTGAAAACAGAAAATATACCTTTTTTTGGAATGCAAACAAATAAAATGTTTATTTGGTTTACCAATTCAGCTACAAATTCTTTATCATAATAATTTACAAATACCTACTTATACTTCAAAACTTACCTCACAAGTGGGACAGAGGAAGTACCATCTTTCAAATGGAGTTTCTCGGATCCAATTAAAAATCAACGCTCATGCAAAACCAGAATCACAACAAAATATAAAAATGGTCCCATAACCACACAGACCCTATACTAACCACCACCACTCTATATAGACTGAACGACTGAACTGAAGCTGAATGCCAATTCTCAGCTGTTAGTCCTTTGAACATACTCGCGCCATGAATTTTACATAAGATTTTTGAATATTGCACCAATAATTATGATTCTTGGTTAAAATAGCAAATGCTGAATAATTACATGAAGAAGCAATGATCTTATGACAAGAGAAATTGATTTCAGTTCCATACAAGGGAAATTTAAAAAAATATCAAGAACCACAAAGTTCTGAGAACTTTTCCTATAAAATAATCGATTTCAAGATCACAGTGTACCTCTACAAAATAGTAGACAATATGAGATACTAATTCAGCGAGTATTAGGTACCTGCGGTTATTGAGTAATTTTCATTCGTTAATTTGTTCATATTCTTCTATTTCTATTTCATCTGCGTATTGAGATATTGAATATGGATAAGTACTATCAATTTGACGTTTGAAATATCAAGTACATGCATAGTATACCTAGGAGTTATCCCACGTTTTCGGAAAAAAGGTGGCCTATTTTATATACTGTATTATATAGCTGATGTAACAATTGAAAGTGATAATTATCCCATGATTACATTTTTTATTGTTCCCAAGTATATATATATATATATCCTTTAGTAGGTACTTATATGAATCAGATAAGTGCATCGAAAGCTATGTATTCAAAATTCGTCATGTAAAGCAGTGCTTCATATAAAGAGGTTCACAGATAGCACGTCTTTCTGGAGATTGCGGTATTTTGGTGAATGCGCCAAAGCGGTTTATTTCGTTAAACCGATAATCAACCTAACCTAACCAAACATTGACAGTGACAGCGAAAGTCTCGTTTTCAAATCAAAATTCATTTGATGGTACATTATATGGTATATTCCCAGTTCTATGTAAAGAATTTAATAAGAATCAAAGCGAATTTGAAGAAAGATTAAACGCTGTGAAATGTTTGAAAAACAATTTGGAAGTGGTGACCAGAACAGAATATTTCAGTGTCGTATCATTCGTTGTATAAACATTAATTACCGATTTTTATATGCAAATCAATTTGTGGTTATTTGAGAACTTTATCGGGTTTCCGCGAGATGAAAAGTTGGTGGATTAATGGAAAAATTCTAGAAACGATAGAGTTTGCTCGCATCATTTTACTACAAGTGATAAAATGGTTGGCCCAAGTAGTACAAAAATGCTCAGAGTAGTAGATTTTAGTGAAATTGAACGGTTGTAACAACATGAATGATGTTATATTTTTCGAGACTTCGTGCAAAGTTTATCAGTAACCTGGGAGCTATGTTCCTGACATCGGAGGGCTTCAAGAAGGAACTTGAGTCTCTTGCAGAAGAGCGCTGGTTATTCGCAAAACAAATGCTCTGCAATTTCAGCAGAGTCCTCGCTGTAGCGGCAACTATCCCTCTTTATTTTGACAATGTTTTTGAGGTGATACCTCAGAGGACAGTGTCCAGTGAGGTGTTCCGTAACCAGTTTCAAGTCTTTCTTGTCCAACTCAAGAAACTGTTCAGCTTTCCTTGGCGAAAGGCTCACTAGTTTTTTCGCTTGTCTTTGTCCCGGCAATTTATTCCAGTAAAATTTCATTTCATCTGCTTCCCAGCGTCGAATCTCTTCTCTCAAGTGGGTTTTGGAGAGTCCATACACGGGTTCTAGGTGTATTTGCCCCCTTTTTTGGCAAGGCAGTTCGCTTCCTCGTTGCCTTTGACTCCCTTGTGACCTGAAAACCACATCGAAGTGACCTTGTTTTTCGCTGCCAGTATCTACTTCAGTATCGAAACTTTACTATTATTTCCCTACCACCATCATTGTTGGACATTCGGAGGCAAAGAGATAATGACACATATTGTGAATGAGAAAAAACCGAATCATAAAGTCAATTAGGTTTTATAAGGACAACAACACGGAGATTAATGATGAATACCTAATACCCGAAAACAATACTATTCGGACGTGGTATGCAATAGATTTGTTCACCTATTTATCACTCATATAATTAATATCTGAAACATACATTTCGTTAGGAGCATTTCGGGTATTGACGTTTCTCCGGAATTTTCGAAAGTCTTGCTGAATCACAATTTTCCGTTATTACCTAGTCGGTAATTAAGTCCTCAATGATCTTCGACACTAGGGAAATAAATGGATTCTTTTCCTACTGTTGAATGTAAAGTAATTCCAAATTTTCATGTAACCGAAATTGGGCAACCTTCTTCTATACATTGCGTGAGACATTCTCGACTGTGAGGCAGCAATATGACAACTTTTATATTCGTTATTTGTGTATCTGGAGATAGGTCGCCTATTTTTTCGTATGCCATCCGCCATGCATCACTCTGCTGACGCGATAAAGACTTCGAAAAACGAAGAGGAAAGGAAGAGGGGGGAGGCGTAGGAAGAACTGAAGGCCATTCGTTTTTTCGATAACACACAAAGTTGTCAGCTGTTAAATTCGAATGTGAGAGAGATAATATATTAGCGTGAGATACACCAGTCGAACGGGTGGAGAATTATTATGGCTGCCATCTCGGAATCGAACGCAGAAGGGGTGCGGGGGTTGGTTCGAATTTGCAAGAATAAATTAGCCGTGGAGACGGGGAGAGAGGCAATAAGTTAATGCGATGTGAATATTCAAGATGTGATTAGAAATGTATTTTATGGCATCGAGGAGATTGGTCTGAATATTAATGAAAGTGCGCTTTCCTTTAACTGTTTCTGTTTCTGCGAAGGCAGATCTAGTGAACCCTTGTTATTGCCCCATCAGCGAATTATGTACAAACTCGAAAGATACCTGCTGCTTTTTTTTGAAAAACATCGGCCGTTTATCGTTTCAGTCATCAATTTTATCAATAAAGGAAGGAAACATATAGCAAACAGTCAAGATAATTTTAACAAAATCATTTTTATTGGACATGAAAGAAAATGTATTCCATACTTTTCCTGTAATTCACTCAGAAATCGTCAATTTTTGTTCTTAAATCAGCTCCAGAAGTTGACATTTCTCATACTGACACAATAAAATGATTGATATGTCACAACACGTTCGGTGCCAAGGTAGATATACATATGGTGGCACTAGAAATATTTGTACACTTCTGCCTACTAGATTTTGTTGAATTTCAATCATAGTTTCAAACACTAGTAATACTTCCACGACTTCATATGGATGGCGCCACGTCTGCTGATTCCGCATGATGAATATTAATTTTCACAATTTCTCAGTCATTTTGATTTTGTGTAATTTGTTCAATCAATAACATGTATGAACATTCAAAAATATTCATATTTCAAGCCAAAACCACAATTATGAATGATCTGCCACTGTCACTTGAACACGAAACCATAGAATACGGATATTAATAGAGAACTGAATTATCGATATTGATATCAAATGCGATATCAATTCCGTCTCCGGACGATTAGTGAAATATTACCGGTGTTATGATCTTCGCTAAACCAGTCTACAGGTTTTGACGATCGAAAAACAATTGAAGAGTCGTTTCACCATCTCTATATCCACCTTTTTCGGTGCCTACGAATTAAGGTTACGGCCATGCTTGCGACCTGGTCGACGCGACACAAACGCAGCGACCGAGTCGCAGCTATGTAGAATTTTGTGACCTGGCCATGCTACCGTTCAGATCACGCTTTTGATGAATATACCGTGGATTTTTGCAACAGTTTTGAGTAATGAGTCATAAGAAGTTCATCCACTGGTATGCAAAATAACCATTTATACAAGTATCATTAGTTTCAGGTCCTAGAACAAGTTGGCTAGCATTCATCGGTTACGTGATTTGGAAAATGTTCATTTCGCAAATCTTTATTTGAATAATAATAAAAGTGAGCTTCTTCATTTCAAATATTGTTGGGTTCAATTTCAATATCACATTTACTATCACGAATTGAAATGACTTCAAGACGAACAAGTTTCTATAAGTGTTCGAGAATTCATTCAGCGAATATGATCCCACAGTGCAATCAACAATTTTTTTATTTCCGATTTGAAGTTAATTTCACTTTCTTTTGCCTTTATACGAGTTGGTTGTTGATTATAGAGTAATTAAGACTTTTCTCTGAATGTGTGAGCGATGTTTGGGATAGCCCATGCTTAATGTTCTGGAAATATCATTATTTATGGTGGATTTATGCAGCGATTTTAAGTCATGAGTCGTAAGAAGTTCAATCATTGGTTTTCAATGTTACCATTCATACACTTGACATAAGTTTTAAGTTGCAAGTCATAAGTTTTAAGTCATTAGAATGTTGGCCATTTTTTATCTCTTATGGTTTAAAACTTAGAACTGATCATATTTGCGCATGCGTTCGAAGTTTTCAATTCTGTGACGGTTTTTATAGATTATTGTCTGTTATTGTAGTGTTTATTATCAGAATCATCAGATTATAAAAAGAAAAAATGAATATTGATGACTGAAATTGTGAAGTGACCACTGACACAACCACAGAAATTGACCAATGGGAGAAGTTACCCTTGAGACATGACAGTCCTTAATAATTCCTGCATAAATGGGTTTTTTATCCTTTTTTGTCTTAAATCTTATTACTAAAAACTTAAGACTTGAAACTTATGACTTAAAATTGCTGCATGAATCCACTATAAACGGCGAGAGTGCGACAGTAGGTACAGCTCGAAATGGCTCCCTAATACATCCCTAATGGTAAAAAGTACATGGTCCGAGAATGGTGGTTGTGCTTACTGGAAAGTACTAGCAGTTTCACGAAGTTAGCGAAAGAGATTATCCATCATCCATCCAACCTCTTGAGTTGTTCCAGTCGATGAACTGGAGTCCCAATATTGGCCGGAATACTGAAGAACTACGGAAATGGAAGTTCGTCGGTTCGATCGGATCCATCCTGTCAGAATATGGACCAAGAATGAGGGAAATCACCGAGCCGTCTCGAACTCGACCATATCTGCTCTCTCGGCTGTATCTGCGAGCGACCACAACATTTTTATGAGGACAGAAGCGGCGGATGAGCGATGGCCGGGCGATAAATACCAGAACTCCGTTTGCTCCGGGGGTCTCTCCCGGCCAAATGCCGAATGGCTGCGTCTAAAAGGCCCCTAAATCATGGCCGTAATGGCGCTATGAATCTGGACGTCCGCACTGATCAAATTAAATCCTCAGAACTGGCCGGCGATCTGTTACTTCTTCCTCTTCTTTGGCGACGTTCGACCGGCCACGGTTGAGGCGAAACTCCGCGTAACTCTTCTCGGGCTAAGTGATTTACAATCTGAGGTCGGCGGAGCGTGAGACGATTTCTTGTTCTGCGTCTTGTAAGTACGTAGCCTCGGCGTCTCCGCTGAGACTGACGCTTCTTCTGCGTCTTCTTCTTTGGCTATCGGAATGGTGCTGAGTCCAGAAGGGTGTCTATCGGCATTTTGATGCACCATGTAGCAACTGGAAGAAGGAATTTTTGTTCATCCCAGATGCTCCATAGCTGAAGAAAATCTATTCATTTGAAATGACATATTAACGGTCAAAAATTGGATGAACCTTCGATAAAATGTATAACATAGCCAAATTCTATGGAATCAACAGTGGTATCGATTCTGTCTTGAGTGATGTGGTATTTCAGGAGGATTCTATATTCATAAGAAACTCTAAATCGTTGAGAAGCAATATGCTCAATGATGTCCCAAAGACATTGATAACCTAAAAACGCAATATGGCGCCGTTCCAGTTCACCTTTGAAATAAAATTGTATGAAACCAACATAATCCAGCTTATTGCGACGTTGTCGGTGGTGATGTGTCCTCAAAAATCACAAAACTGTGACTCACTACAGGGTGTATCAAGCTGAACGCATCGGACTCAAAAATGGCCGTATGGTGACTTTTCTCTGGAAGAAAATAAAAATACATAACTTTGATATGCCACGCTTTTTAGAGAATCCCTGTTTAAATGAAACTATTTCAGAAATGTAGTCCAGATCGATGAAAATATGCTAAAAACAGAAAAGTCACCATACGACCATACATAATATAAGTTCGATGCATCAAACTTGACTCAGTCTGTATAATTGTTATATATAGATTGTATAGTCAACACATTCAGATATGGTGAAAATAATGAAGTGGAATTGATTCGAAAACACAATAAGTTATAAACATGCCAAGGCAGTTGAAAACTTGGCAAGACGCACTAAATTGCGCACCTATTTCGTCATCGTGATGAACATCTTGCGAATAAGATTGCATTTCGCAACTTTTTTGGTTTGATGCATTATTTATTCTATGTGTGACGTTATTAGCTAATTCATATTCCTGAAATAAATAAGTTCGACAGTATAATAATTTTGATAGATTGTTGTTTGTGGAGGGGGGGGGGGGGGTTCGTTCAGGTTGTGCAGCCTGTCAAGCACCTCGACCTATCAGATCTCTCAATCTATTCGAGGTCTGAGATTCCGAGACATCGTGCGAATTTTATCAGTTTTCTAGAAGCTAGGTTCCTGATATCAAAAGGTTTTGAGAAGGCCCCTTCCAGGAACTTGAACCTCTTGCAGAAGAGTGCTGGGCATTCGCAAAGCAAATGTTCTGCAGTTTCAGCGAAGTTCTCGCAGTAGCGGCAACTATATCACTCTGTGTTTCGCCATTCTTTTTGATAGTACAGTCCAGTGAGGAGTCCCGTTACCAGTTTCAAGACTCGCTATAGCCTTTTCGCTCATCTTTGTCCTGGCACTTCATTCCTCTTATTTCAAGGGCCTT
The DNA here is from genome assembly GCA_029955515.1 of Chrysomela aeneicollis. Lineage (NCBI taxonomy): Eukaryota > Metazoa > Arthropoda > Insecta > Coleoptera > Chrysomelidae > Chrysomela > Chrysomela aeneicollis. The sequence goes on along the minus strand of JARUHQ010000008.1, from coordinate 4,580,676 downwards.
GGAGAGTGCACAGAAGGGTTCTGTAAATTGTGTATTCGTCCCTTCTTTGGCAAGACAGTCTGCTTCCTCGTTGCCTTCAACTCCCTTATGACCTGGCACCCACATCAAAGTTACCTTGTTGTTCGCTGCCAGTTATTGTCTCAGGGATTCTTTACAGTCCCAAGTTAGCTTATTTATATGACTTCAGAGCTCTTAACTTTACTTCGCTATCTGATAGAATATAGATTCATGCCCTTCGAGTGTCCTTTTCGAGGCACTCCTGTGCACATATCTCTATAGCATGTACCTCTGCTTGAAAGATGATTGGGTTGTTACCAAGGGGTTTTGAGAGCCTGAAATTTGGCCCTGTGACGCTCACTTCAGCCCTTTCATCCATATTGGATCCATCATGGTGTTTGCTTGTGACCACTTCATACTGAATTTCGAAGTCGTACCTTAGTGGTACAATAAACATGGATTCTAGGAAAATATGTTCCAAAATCTTCAAATGTCCAATCCGATTTCCTGGTTTGAGATTCATTGTCTGGCTCATTCTGAAGGCACTGATTGCTGCTACGCGGTCGATTTATTTCCTGCACTAAGGGCAGTTTTTTAAATGAGTATAAACTCCGTTTAAGCTGAAACTCGTTTTGTTGCTATGGAATAGCCAATCAAATCACTGGTTCTCTAGCAAACTAAACCAAGTTCAGCTCAAACGGAGTTCATTCTCGTTTACAAAAACGGCCCTTACTTGTTATTAATAATTTTTAGCAGAGAAACTATGGTGAATTCGAAAAACTTCGTTCTTCAAAACATTTAACAAAATCCATCGAGAACCAAGCATAACGGGAGATTTGAACTTCGTGACAATGTCAAGTTGACTGTCCAAAATCTCGTGTTTTCGAAGAACGATACATTTTTTGAAAAATATTTTTTTTCGTTAAAAACTGTTCAAAGCGAGTGGATGTGAGCGTGTGTGTTGTTCTAGTTGAAAGAAGAACGAATTTTATGTTTCCAGTAGCACACATTGAAGATGTCAAATAGTGTATTTACGAAATAAGCGTTTCTACTTCGGATTATTGTTTAGGAGGCCATACGTGAATATCTACAAAATTTCGTTCTTCTCCTTAGAATGCGTTATTATTGTTCCTTAAAACTGGTTAAGGACCTATTCGAGTAAAAAATATGTCAGATTATGATAGATACATAATATGTGCTGAAGTTAGAAAGAAAAGAGAAGATCATTACTTCAATCTGAAATTGGGTGGCTGAATGAGAAAAAGCTGAAACAAATGAGCGTCGAACGACTTCTATGAAGTAGCGACCTCAACATGGCAGACGTTTGGCACTTGAGTGTACAGTCAATTCTAGTTCCAGCCTATACGATTGATAAACCGGGACCGAATGTATTCCATCGGGTTGTCCTACACTGCATCCAAAGAGATCACCAAGAAAGCGGCACGCATAATATACCCGCGGCTAAACCATCGGGAAAAGTCAATCTCCGATCGGGCACCGCATAGCAGGAATGTCGTTGGTACGGTAGCAGATCGCCTTCTCCCTAATGAATCTCCTTTGTTCGTCGACCGGCCGGCCAGACAATATGGACATCGTCCATAGATCTACGAATAAGTCCGGTCACTCTTCTGATGTCCTGGAAAAGCCGGCGTTTTTTGTGAGCGGTCGTTAATCATGCGATAACAAGCGCGCCGTCCTCATACAGGGAGCGTACATTATATTTTTAATTAAACGTACTCGGAAGTGTATGTAGGAGGGTCGCGTATTATTTATGTAACCATTACATGAATATGTGTGACAGAATTAGGACAGAACTAGGTACTCATCAGGTACCTACAGACACAGATTAGAGAACCTACAGATAAGCGAAATGAGTAGGTTATTGAGGAATCATAACTACATTATTTCAGAAATATATAATTCATGTATGGAAAAACCCTACAAAAAACTAAGTATTTGAATAGTCTATTGGTATTTTCAATAAAATTAGTTGATGAAGATCATTCCTCATATTCCTCTATTAAAATGTTTTTCTAATTGTAACTCATTTTTCTGAAATGAGCTGAGTCACGGCCTCATTGTCCAGTTCGTAACAATGAAATAACCTCCGATCAATGAATTTTATTAAAAATTTGTCAGAAATCGGTAGTTTTTTCACAAATTCTGTAAAATTTGCAATTTAGGATGTTTCTTGTTTAATACTGTGATTTCAATTCTCCATTTGCGAATTTTAATGTATTAAACTATATAAATAAACTGAATAGGTATGAGGAAAATGTGTACATGGGTATTTCAATTCTGAATCAGAATATTTCTTTAGAAATATGTTTCCCAAACCAATTCGTTTACAATCATTTTCAAAATTTGCACCAAATATATTATCTAGATCGATTACAAATTTTGTGAAATCGTATGGAGGCATTGTTAATCCACCAAATGGTCATTTACCATCATTATACGCTTTGAGCTCACAAAATATTGTTGAGGAATATTTCAAGACATTTGCGTGAAAAATATCCAGCACCTACATAGACCAGTGCAATACTCTCTTCTGATATCAGTTGAATCGATTTTTAAGATTGGCGATAGATTGTCATATTTTTTTATCTTGAAAATTTTCAAATCTTTTTTATTTCCTCATACGTTTCTCATTTGACCAACATAATTTTCACAATCCTGATTTACATTACGAGTCAATAAGAATTTATACTTGTTGCCTTTCGAAATTGTGAGATTGATAAAATAGTTAGCCTCCAACCGAAAATAAATTTCACAGAATTTGTGACATTCTTTCCAGCTCTATTCGAAACAGTTATAAGTTCGAGAACAGTTTCCATTCTGTTCAAAAACTCAAATTGTTCTGTTTATCCCATGAAAGCATTGCATGTTGTCAAATTCCTTGAATTCAATATATCGAATAAGGTGTTAAAATTCATATATTTATTTTGCGCACCCATTAAAACTCTCTGACACACCGTGAACCGTATATGCTAGGACACTCTGTCGAACTAGGCTGCTCGCCTGGTGAGCACCAGCGACACATTCGATGGGCGAGGGACGCGCGAGGACGGGAGGGGGATTTGCGGCCCGAAGCGAGAGTGACCGGACTTATTCGAAGATCTATGGACGATGATATGGATAGGCCGGCCTTAATTCCTCGCGATGAGATGCGACGAGCGGATAAGCGTCCGTGCGGATTCGGCATGTTTGCGCACCGCTCGCTCGCTGGCCCATAGATCTGTCAGCGGGCAGTCATTTATATCGAGCGACGGCTATAAACAAATGCGGAGCGCGCATGCGGTCGGAGCTCAGTCACGACCTGTAATTTGAATACAATGCGTGTCATTGGCGAGGTCGTACCCATGCTGATCCGAGAACTACCCGATGCGGTTGGTGCATGCGGCATCATGGGCGTCCGAACGGCACTGGTTGAAGAAATTGCGGATTCTTTTCCACTAGGTGAAGTGGGTTCTGGTACTTTTCACACTTATTTTGTAAGGCTCTTTTTTCGGTAAAGAGTCCTACAAAGGGCCTCAGGGCTTAGTTCTCTATTTGCTTTAGAGCGGTTGCCTCGAGCGCCAGTTTTTTTATGAAGTGGTATGCTCCACTTTTTTCCAGAACTAGGAGTTCTTTGGAAGGCCCTAGGGTAGCTACAATGAAGAAGGGATACAGAGTAATTCCATACAATGTATCCCCTTGTGTGAACCAGGGGTCAGATAGTTAGACCGGTACAGCAAGTTACTAATAAGAAAATGTAGTCTTTAAATACAGTTTCTTAATTTATACTGGAATACAAGCTACTTCCAATAGATGGTATTTTATTTAAAAACTAAGTTTCGGTTTTAACAGGATTTATTGAAATTCACTAAATAGATAATAATCTACAGGCAAAATCAAATCAGAAATTCAATCAATAAGAATTCAGGGACGGTTCTATATTATTTATTACATGAAATTTAACTTTCCACACTTTGTCAGATTTTCAGGAGAATGTGAAATAATATCAAACAGCCTTAAAACAGTAAAAAGAAACAAAACAGATAATACAGGAAAACCACCACTGAAGCAAAGGCAATGACAAATCGTTCGTTCTACTTTGATTTTATCTTGGATTTTATTATACAGGGCGATTCGTGAGATCTGGGTCTTGACAAATCGGGAAAACAATTTATCAGAATTCAGGCGATATGCAATTTGAAACGGGTGTCAGGTAAAGTGCAATTCTGGTTTCTGGTTCAATGAAATTATATTCTGGGTTGTTATAGTGATTCTAGGGCAGGATTTTCTGTACTGAATTCAAATACGACAGTGAAAAATCTCAGGAATGTTTACACGAATCAATATAACTCAAGATTCTGGCTTACAGGGTTTCTGGGTGGTACGCAGCAAAATATACCACCGGTTCAGCTAATCCCTATTTTCAGGAACACTCTCACGATACAGGTTGTTTTACCGGTAACTCTGCGGCACACAATTAATCGGAAACCCGGAAACAAAATCGAACACGGCTTCAAAAGTTTTAATCACGGCTCACGTCTCGGCAATCACTTAATTCTCACGCACCCAGGTTCTAACTGACTCTCGTACTCAAACTGACTAACCTTATCCACCATTCGGTTTTCCAAAAAATCAGGATGAAAACGGTACAGATTGTCATTGCTTGACATTGTTTGTCATTGTTCGACCTCTAAAACGGAGCAAGAAATGAACCAAAATACACTCAGTTAAAAACAGGTAGCAGAGTGTTGGACAGAACATAAAAAAATACCAGGAATAACATTTCTTCTAAATAGGATATATGTGAATATTTATAATGAGGAATGTACCAATATCCCAGATTTTCTGGAAAATTATATATCGAATCATTGCCCATGCTTTTATACAATTTAAACATAAGAATCATGAAAACAGGGACGAAATATCAGATATAATATTTTACAACAGGTTTACCTAGCAAAATACTTATTTTTCGAATAATATACCGAGGGTTTTATGTATCCGATCTGTAGTAATGAAGGTCGCTGAAAAACACTTCATTGCAATTTCAAACATATTTTTAATCATCCAGGGCTTGAAAATGACAAAGCAATGCTATTCTGCCACTGTTGTTTTTCCTATCTTTTGAACGCTCGAGAGGAAAACAAGGCATTAGAAGAATATAAAGGATATCGGAAGAGGAAAAAAACATACGTATTGGAATTTATCCGGAAGTTCGGAGGTTTCAGGAATCAGGGGCAATATCACTAGGAAGTGAGTTCCACAATTCCGCCCTCCGATGAAGAGAATACTATTTATAGAGATACGTTTAGCAGGTCCAGAGGTTTCCAATGAAATGGTAACCTGCATGAGTTCATCAGGTCTACCTTTTCGGAGTCGCTCGTGGTGGAATGATAGACGTGATATCCGATGTGAATCGGCCATGAAAATATGCATAGAAAAGGGAGAGATCGCCCACACTCCTGCAATGTTCCAGAAAGGTCAAGGAATTCTTAAGTGCAAAGTCACCAACCAGACAACCCCAGAGCCGAACCCCAAAAATGTATTCTTTTCTTTTTACTGCATGAGAGGAAAACCTATAGTGTTCGTGGTAGAACATGATATACCCCAGATCCTCTAGTCCGAAGCGCATTCGATGCACCCCGGCTAGCTCGTCCCAGAGGAGCAAAACTAGAGGGGTCTTTTGACCTGATCTGTCCTCATTGCACGTGGTACCGACCCATTCGGGCCCGTTCCCCTGACCTGGTACACCTAGAGGTGTCACGGGGGCACCTGGTGGTTCGCGCACCCCATAAGCCCCCCGTGGAGGGGTTCGGGCCAGCTCGGTCGACGGTCGGGGTGCGCTCTGAACCTCTTTTTCGTTGCTCGTGCTGCTCCTTGTTATAGGCATTCTGCCACAGGGAACACGATCCGCACCTCGGAGATGAGGTCCGTCCATGCTGCCATTGACCTTTCCTGACCTGGTGCGGCACTCGCTCCGTGGGGGATGATCACCACCGTGGCCCAGGTCTTTCCACATCACTCCCAAAAGGGAAACCAGCATGAGTTCGTATGACCTGCCTAATGACAGTTCCCAGAGGCACACCTAAGACGATAGGTAGTGAATCACTCTGAGTAATTTATTTTCTCTCTCTGTATTCTGTTTGATGAATAATCTTTGTTAACTTCTTTGTGTAGGTGTCGCATTATTTGGTTAACTTCAGTTTGTTGGGTTCGTCCTCATCATATAAAAACAAATAGTCGAACAAATTCTGTGGCAAACGGGTTTCCTAATGCCAAATCCCTCGCAAAAAAAATAGTCGAACCAATAGCCCTATGGGCCCATCTCATAACTTTATATCAGATATAATTTATGCTAGAGTCGTTGGTATGTATTAGTTAAATAAGTTTCTAACAAATTTTAGCTATGGATTGTGTTCGGAGTAGGTTTGATTCTAATTAGGTTTCAGTTTAGTCATTCGCTATACTACTGGCCGACGACTCGGTTTGTCATATTTGAAAATAAACTCAGATTTATTACCGCATTCTTGGTGAACCAGTTATCATCCAGAAGCTAGCCCTGATATATCACAAACCAATACAACTCATATTGCTGAAAGAGTACTTTTGTCATAACTGACGATATCAAATGACTTGGCCAAGTCTCAAAATACCTACAGTTAAATACTTTCTGCCACACGAATTTTCCTCTAAAGTTTTTCATAAAAGAGTGAGAATAAAGAGAGGAAATAATTCGACAGATCATTACTTGATAGTAACAAGTTTGAGGAAAGGTCTTGACTCTGGAGAAATGCCATCTAATTTATCGAACTCTCGATAGATTAATTTTTGATATTACAGTGGCTGAACCATTTAGGAATCAATTCACAAATGTCTCGCAAATCTCCCAGATAAAGAACAGTCATGTGGTTGTCATTCAACAATGTTCAGTAAATTATTCTCGCTTGAATAATGTAGGTAGATTAATTTCACTATAATGATGTTTTGAATGTTAATTGAAACCTTAAATTGAAGACAAACGTCGATGAAATAAGTGTTGCATCCACATGGGACGCCCATGGTCTTCATCGGTACGCATCTAGAGCGGTTGCAGAGCTGCTGACATTTTCAATGCCCACTTATGGTAAGAGCTGCTCACCGAAGTCGATTCATGTCACAGCGGAATTTAATACGTCACCGTGCGGCCGCTGCTGGTACTGCTGCTATTGCGGTTGCGGCAAGGCAGGCAGGAGAAGAGAGGACGTCTCTTCCCTGTCGGCCATCGAGTTTCGACCAAGGAGGAGCCTCCACCTCGTCCTCTTCGCGCATCAGAAGACAATGATCCGCGGTGGTACCTACCTACAACCTGATATGGTTCTCATTACAATAGATGAGTAGGTTTGCAATCTTCATCGAACTGTTCACTATATAGGGTGTTCCTTTATTGTCCGTGCCAAATTATACAGGGTGATTCATTGGGAGATGCGCATATAGTAAGGGTAGATGGAGGACACCGAGGTGCTTCCAAATAACCTATATTTGATTGGTCTATCGTTTTTTAAAACCAAGATACAAGATTTGTTTTTCGAAGTTTTTTAAATCGATCGTAACTTATGAACCACCCTTTACATTTTCATAATATTTGGTACGTATGTTCTCTGTCGACAGTGGTGTCAATACACTTAATGAAGAGAAGTCTCATTCCAGGTCTGGCCTTGAAAAATTAAGAATAAGATTTTGAGTCGAAACAACCCTGTATATCAATATTTTAAAATTTCATTCACAAATTTGGGAAGAGCAGTAAAAACTGATTAAGACTAAGTGCCGGTTGCATAAAAGCCCGTCAAGCCTTCTGTTAACTTAACTTGGATTAATTCTGCTAATGCGCGAGCTAAGGTGTTGTTGTGGTTATAAACAAATTAAATATTTAATCGTCTGTTAAATCTTTATGCAACCGACCCTAGATGTATTTGGTGTTTCTGCATACAACTTTTCACTAATCAACTCAAATCTAGATGTTTCGATTAAAATCAATTTCGGGATCCCAATCTCATTGAAAAACGAAAGGACATGTCCATATTTGTTGCAAGGTTATTTCTGTTTAAAATAAAGTTATTTCTTTCTCGGAATGGGATTTTTTTCTAATTTCCATATTTTTTGCAAAAATGAACATATTTCGTGAAAAATTTTCACCCATACAGGGTGTTTTGAAGTTACTTAGTCATTGGTAACAATAATCTGTTCCAAATACGGACATGTCTTCTCATTTTTCAATAAGTTTGGGATCCAGAAATGAAAACAATAAGAAACAGTTGATGATTTCATGGACTGAAACTGGAAAAGTACCATTTGGGAAGGAAAATTTATTTTTTTAAATTTCGTGCCAATCATTCCAGCTAAATCAATAATTGTTCGAACGATTCGAGGGAAATGTGGAAAACTCTAAAGACATTAGTAAAACAGAAATATGATTAACTTCCACATACCATATTGTTTCCAACAGCCCAAGGAGTCAATCATATTACCAATGATACAGAGAAAGCAGAGAAGTTCAATTGTTTCTTTATAGAAAGTATAATAGATATTAAAAACACTATTCCCCATTCGCCTTCCTGGTCCAGCAATAACCTTCCTTCAATCAATTGTAACATATCTGAATTCAGATTATTATCCATGGCAGAGCTCAGGACTATTATCAAAAGTTTCGATAACAAATGTAATTCCAGCTATCTCAATAATAAAGTACTCAAAAGTGTTTTTGAGGCAATTGGTGGAGTATTACTCAACTTGGTTTACACATCACTCAGAACTGGTAGATTTCCGCAAAATCTTAAGAATAGTACTGTGATTCCTGTACCAAAAATTAATAATACAAACGAAGCTGTGAACTTCCGTCCGATAAATACCCTACCTCCCCTTGAAAAAATGATTGAAATGGCAGTTTATGAACAATTGATTGATTACATTGAACATAATAAACTTCTCATGACTAATCAGTCTGGATTCAGATCCAAGCATTCTTGTGAAACAGCACTTCAAGTTTCCTTGTCTGGAAATTAGCTGTTGATTATAATAAATATATTGTAGCAGTGTTTCTAGACTTCAGAAGGGCATTTGAGACAATTGATGTTTCTATTTTACTAAAATACTCAAATATTATGGTATATCTGGGTCGGTACTTCAATGGTTCGAAAGCTATACCTCTGATCGTATTCAACATACCAAAATTAATAGGGCTACTCGAACAAAAAAGAAGTCAATAATGGTATACCTCAAGGGAGTGTACTGGGCCCGCTTTTGTTCGTGCTATATCTTAATGATATCAACTTCATTAATGGATGTGAATTCATCAACCTATTTGCAGATGATACTCTAGTTGCAGTAATTGAACCTGATTTGCAAACAGCTATCAATAAAATTAATGATATATTGATTAGAATATCTGAATTCCTCAACATCAATAAGCTCAAGCTCAATGTAAATAAAACAAAAGCAATGATAATTACAACAAACTATAAACATAATGCAATTGACAAAACATCTATAAGTATAAATATTTATGATCAAAAAATAAAAATTGTAGAGGAATTCAAGTACTTGGGGTTTATCGTGGACCAATCACTAGATATGAAGAAACATTTCCAGTATGTCCGCAACAAAATTGTTAAAACATTATTTTTCTTTGGGCGTGTAAACAATTACTTGCCGTTTCAGACTTCCATCACAGTTTTTAAATCAATCATTCAACCCCATTTCGATTACTGTGCTAGTTTACTATCGCTGCTTGATGCAAATTGTTTGTTTGCATTACAAAAGCTACAGAATAGGGGAATGCGTTTGAATCTAAGGTGTTACAGATATACACCAACTACAACAATGCTTGAAGTTTTGAATTGGCTTTCTGTGAAAGACCGCCTGTTTTACAAATAACAAAATAGAGTGCTTTATGAAGCTTGTACATAGGTTCGTAGAAAATTACAGTCACCAGTCCAGTTTCCTCAATTTATTCAATTTTCTTCACATCGACTATACGAACGAAAAAGAACTATAACAGACGCGAAACATTGTGCAGGCCAGTAAAGAATAGGTGAGAAAAAAGGTATTGAAATAATTGCTCTGGAATTTTTGGAGGGTAAAAACCTCTCTATAATAATAACAATAATAAAGATATTTATTAGGCGAATACAATATATACAAACATTTTTTTCGCATATACAATAAAATAACTTAACAACTCGTCAACTCAGATACTTCGTCCAATTTTATGGCTTTTATTTTGAAATTTTCTTTACCAGTGTAATGAATTTCAGATTACTTGGATTCACTTCTTGATTCCTGTGGGCCGATCGGTCCTGTAGAATTCGGTCTCCCACAAAGTCTAACGTCACCTCACGTATAATAGATGGCTTACATTCTACTCCGAACTCACTTACCTCAAGGTGTTATCTTCTGTGCTGCCGATAAGGCCGAGATCAAGAAGGTTAAGCAACATTAACTGTTTATTGCAATTTACTGCGCTAATTTATCGTGCAAGTTCGTTATTCCTGGATCTCGACCGGAATATTCCGGGCATGGCGCTTGATCTTGATGAATAGCAGAATAACCCTTTTCAATAAGAAAACGGGATCCGCAATTCAATTTCCCTGCAATGAATTCACTTTGGGTTTCCGAGATGACGGAAAACTTAAGTTTTTGATGAGATAGTGATTTGCATAACTACTATGGTCCGGAAAAAACACACTGAGAAAAGTGGCAGATTGGAGTTTGTTCTTTACTGAGTTTTTCAAGCTATTTGTTTCGTATGAAGAACATTTGTTTGAAAAATGATTTTGACGGTGTCACAATGACGAGTTACGTCCACGTTTGTTCAATTTTTTTATTGCTGATACTGTCAGGTGATACGAGGTGAACAAAAAAGCAAATGTTATGGAAGAAAATCCATTGTTACTTATACATATTACCTTACTATTTTTTCAAAGAAGGAATTTCCGGTGACTTCTGCTACATTTTCAATATTATCAATTCTACTATGCTATCGTTTATTCCCATATATCATACAATATTATTCTTTGGGGTAGTGCAGTGAGTGCATCTAGAGTATTTATTTCTCAAAAGAGGATTATACGATTAATGTTTAATCTGGACTATAGAGAAACATGTCGTAATCATTTCAAAGAACATGGAATTCTCACATTTTAATCTATAAATGCATTTTATATGCAAAAAGTAATTATCATGATTTCTCCCTCAACTCGGATTACCACGATTACCCAACTCGATCCTCGAAACTTATTAGGCCTCCCAAACATGGAACCAGTCTGTATGAGAGGAAGTTTTTAAAGGAATTCAATTTCTGAATCATCTGCCTGCTTGTATGAGATTGGAAGACAACTTCAATGTTTTCAAAAGAAAACTCAGAAATTTCTTATGCAATGAATGTTACTACGACTTAGCTGAGTTTTTCATCTGAAAGCTTGTTATAACGTGATTTATTCACAAGTTGAATTATGATGAATGATAAAGTATTATTATCGTTTTCTTATTTTTTTATAGACAAATTTTATTTATACATGACGTTTAAACCGTATTGTACTATGTTGTATCAACTTTACTGTGTTCTAAGAACCATGTAGTATCTGTTTAATGTTATTTTTTGTACCTGACTTATCTCATGTCATGCTTCATGATCAAAAGATATGAATAAATATATCTTTCTATCTATCTAATGCAAAATCTCCAGAAATCCTCATTAGCCAGGAAAGTCGTTGTTTTCTGCTCGTCTACCTTTTTAAACACTCAGATATTTTCTGGTGAATTCTTATGACGTTGAGTTTTATCATTCTGTTTTTTTCTTTCATCAGTCATAGCATTTGGTGGTTTTTCGTTTGTATCGAAGGAGATTTCTGGAAATTTGGATTGACTTTTATTTCTTCATCAGTATCAGAATTGGAGCTGAGCCCAAGTAATTTGCGTCAGACTATTGATTCTCAACTTTTATATCTAGTATTTTTAACAAAACAGTCCTCTTTCTGCAGTAAATTTGAATTTTCAGCGTAGCAGTCAGAATACCTAAAGATATGTGACGGCCTGATAATCTTCTTGCGATTTCCAATAACAATTCATAATGTCACATATTTCGTAGTTTTCATAATTGATTTTAATTATTTGATAGTGATGGATGACTTTGAAATTGATTTGTTGTGTTTTTCGAGCATGGCACGTCATATTCTTTAAAATTCATCTAAAGTAATTTGAAAATATCAATAAAACAGGAGTTCCAGAAGGAAATCATCATATTACATATAATATGACTAGAAAGAAGATTTCATTTCGAAAACAAATTTGCAAAACTACAAAAGGTGGTCTATAAAAAATACAAGTTTATATTGAAAACACCAGTTCTTACAAAAAGAACTAAACACTTCACCCTTGGATTCCTCTCGAACGAATGCCTCAATAATGTTTGTACAGAAATAAGAAATAAGTTACGAGTGGTTTTTGGCATTCGATGTTACACAAATATCGAGCTCGTAACATGAAGGTCAGTTCATTCTTTATAAATTATTAGGGTTTTCCATCAAAACTGTCAAATTTGGACTACCCTGTACTAAGCACTTTGTGCTATTCGTCGAATATATATCGACTAGCGGTATTTTCAATCACTGTCAGCCAATCAATCGTCCTCTGATGTTTGATGTTTGACGTAGACGGCTCCTCTCCCATTTTCCCTGAGAATACCAGACAAATGTGATTGATTGAAATTGATTTGGGATTACAGTTCTCTCCGGAATACGATTCATTTCGAGGTCTCTCCCTATTTCGTTGAAACTATATATATATATAGGTACCGTAACCATTCATTGATATAATATATTAGAACGATCTCAAAGCGAACTCTCATTGGAATTTTCTAATATTGACGAAAGGCTTCTTGCAAGGATTACCACAAAATATGGCTCAATTTGTGGTAACTAGATACCATTTTTTGAATACTTCAACTGGTTCTGCGACACTTCTGACATGTTTATACCAATTTCGAAAAGTATCCATAATTCAATGAAACGACATAATCTAAACTACGCAACACTATAATTACGTCGCACCCCGAAATTTTGCCCCTGTTGAAATTTGAATAACTTTTGTCTGATTTGAACAATTCGAATTCTTTTTGCGCTGTTCGCTAGCTCAGTCTTTCAGCTATAATCTCGTACTTTTTCGTTGCATGAGGTTTTTTCCATAAAATTGCTACAGAATGTTTATTGAAACTGTGCAAAATTTCGGAACTTTTAAAAGGATCCCAAATGAAGAAAAACAGTTTTTTTCAACTTCAACAGCAGAGGCATGAAGGTGATCTCATTTACTTGAGCCATCTCCAGAATTATCTTCTTATCTCTTTTATTTACAGAATGTCCTCAAAAAAATCAATTTTTTGGTTTTGCAGTCATAACTTCTTTCCTCTTAAACCTATTTTCAAAATCTCAGGGTCATTTTGAAGCTGAAATGTTAGATGAACCGACATGAAGATCAGAATTGACTAAAAATGAATATTAAAAATCAAGGGATTCTGCAAAGTTGACCCAAATCTAAATCCCCCTCGAAATCCCGATTAAAAAAGAAAAATATCCAAAACGTTGTTTGATCGAAACGAAAATATCACCACCAAAAAGACTGTAGGATAATTTTTTACTCCCACCCCCCCCCCCCCAACATGTTTTTGAGGGTAAAATTTTTGCTGGTCAAACGGTTAGATATATCGGTGAACATATTTCACCCTACCCCAATATCGGGATCGGCGATTTAAAAAAAATCTTTTCCCTTCCTTTTCCCCTTGGAGTACTTTGGGTGCGGATGAAGGGGAAGAAGAATTTTTGTGATTTTTCCACATATTATTTTCGTGAGTTTCGCACAAAACTACTAAGAATCGCCCAAACTCGGGTACTCCAATTATCATAGTTTGATGTACAGGGCGAAAAATAGTTATTTTTCAGAATCGAGACAAAAGGTACCCAACTACCCATAGCTGTGTTGAGCGGAAAATGTTGATCATAGTGATTAAAATTTTTCTTCATAGGCGTACGTATAAATTTTTTTGGGGGTCTGAGAGATTATATTCTTTGAAAAAAATTCAAAACATGATGGAAGACTTTGTATAAGAGGTGAGAAGGTTACCCTGAAATTTTTTTGTAATCAGATTTTTTTTTTTGAATTTTTCATGAATTCCTCTATCTTCCGAAAAGAAAGACTCACGAATAATTTTTTCTGTCCTGATCTTTATTTTCACGAGAACGTTATTTTCAACCTGTCTTGTCAGTCACTCATTATGATTCTTGTTACGTTGGTTACGGACCATGCATTTTTTTAGGGCTGATTTTTTTTCGAGAACATGGCGTTTCAATTTGGTTTTCTCACGCACAATTCTTGACTAGTGTAAGAAAAAAATATCTGAACGTATCCAGAATGAAAGATCCTTCCGAAAACAAGTTGATTTTCATTTAATTCTCCTCCCAGTCGGGATTTACAGGGTGTTTCAGATTTGGATAACCTTTGAGGAAACCCTCGATCTGGAATGTTCATCTTGAGTTAATTCTGATCTTTCTATCTTGTCATATAAGGTTTCAGCTTCACACTGAGCCTGAGATTTTGAAAATTGGTCGAAGAGGAAAAAAGTTATGATTGCGAAACCAAAAAATTGATTTCTTGAGATTACTCTGTGAATAAAAGAAATAAGAAGACAATTTTGGAAATGGCCAAAGGCAATGAGATAATCTTCATGCTTCTGATTTTGAATTTGAAAAAAAATGTTTTCTTTATGGATCCTTTTGAAAATTCCGAAATTTTACACAGTTTCAAAAAACATCCTGTAGCAATTTTATGGAGAAAATAAATCTCATTTATCGAAGAAGTACGAGATTAATGCTGAAGAACTGAGCTAGCGCACAGTGTAAATAGAATTCAAATTGTTCAAAGCAGAAAAAAGTTATTCGAATTTTAACAAGGGCAAAATTTCGGGGTGCGACGTAATGAGTGTTGCGTAGTTTAAAATTTGGATATTTTCTTGTCGACGAGGGTACTAATAGAGCGAATCAGTGGTTTTCATGCAATAAGCTTGAACTAAATGGTGAGAAAATTAAATACATTGAAAGTTACAACATAATGAACCTTCCGCTTCGTGGTCTGTCTGTCTGACATTATGCGGATCTACAAATGTTCTATGGCTCTCCTGTACTCATTGGAGAACAGGGTTGTACACTTTTTTTCTAAAATTATTTATGTGAAACGCGGGCCTCCAGAGAATACGTCGATATTTTTTTGAAATTTTTATTTTCAATGGTTTTTCCGAAGTCGGCATTCAAAAATCGAAAATTCTCCATACTTTTCTAAAAATGTGACGTCACCTGGTAGGTTGGTTTAGGTTATGGGCCCGTTCCGATTCACGCAGTGACTGCATGGATTGCATAGGCGCATGAAGTCGTTTCTTTTCGCATTTGCTGCTGATGCATATCAGTGAAACGGAACGATTGTCAGTGCCGTCAGTGGTTGTCAGAAAGTTGTCAGTGTCAGAAATCGCAAATTTTCATCAATTTTACGAAAAATGTGTGATAAATGCATAATTATACTGAAATTAGTGAAATTTATCAATTCAAATTCATTATCGAAGTGATGAGGACGATGAGGTGCAAAAGATCCTGAATTGAGCTAACGTACCCCTAAAGAAGGACTGAGGACTGGTTTTGTTCCAATGTGAACATCAATGGAATTATACAGAAAGTATCCAACTGGATTTTTATATTAATGCAGTATGTATAATACCTACAAAATGTTTACAGGAAAAACACCATTGCCGAAGTTTACAGAATATTGCATTCGAATATACAGCAAATATTCCAATGTTGGACTGAAGAAAAGAATACATGGATCTTGTTGAAAAAAGGATCAGAGCAGATTTAGTTGCATGGCATACAGAATTATCTGACTAAAGAAATGCCCATTCACATTGTGTTGTGATATCCATGACCCATGGATATTCTCGGAAAAGAGGTGGAAATCAATGGGGAAGAGGCATTTTATTTAGCAGCAGGTAGGGAAGGTAGATCATTATTTTATTCACACATATAACAATTTATTTTTCAGTATTCATACTACTGGGATCATAAATGTTCTAGGACATACAAAATCTGTTCAGATTTTGCTATAAATAGGTATCAAGAAGGAGCCTTCAATGTAGTGGGAGCTGTAGACAAAAATTTAAACTTTGTTACTGTGAAAAGATCAATAAACTACCTTATAAATGCTTTTACTTACATTATTTAGCAGCAAAAGTTTACATGAAAGCTCAAATATTATTAGCTGATGATAATTTCCAATGTCAGTTGGGAAATTTGATCTTAGGAACAAGAAAACAATTTTAAATAAGCATTTTTATTGTTCCTGAATGTACAAATAGTTGAAATATATCATTGATGGGGCCTTGGGGCTTAAAAAATCATTTCATCATATCTCCATGATTATCTTCAAATAACTCTCATCCCACTAATCTTCCTATGCTGAAATTCCACAAACCTGGGTCCTGGGTTCTTAGTATAAAAATATATCAATGCATTCCTTGGATGACTGGACAGACATATTTCCACCGTTTTTATTTCCCCACTTCTGGTGAATCAGTGTATTTCAAATATTCTGGAATTCTGACATGTGCTTTACATAAACACACATTTACAGAGTTCATTTTTCATTGGAATTACTTTCATTTCATGTGAGAGGTTGCCTTAGAGCTGAAGTTTGTTCCACATCTACATCACACATAAGCGAAGCCCTGTATATTAGACCAAAGAATATTGCCTAGACATCAGCTTCTCCCTCTTTCATGGGTATGATTTCATCACTGTTGTACTTATCTTGGACGAGTAGTGGTCAACAAAAACTCCGTTTACTGATGATTATCGGTGGTGTATGAACCATATGAACCCTCTGCTGAAGGCTTCTATGAATCAACAAAACTCGAAGTATTTACCTGTTTTGCCTTGTATAAACGTTGTTCAAAGTTCGTTTTGGAAATGATCACATTGTATAATGGATACATACAGGAAATAATTATATTATGACAATAATTCGGTATTGTTTATTTTTGCGAATAATACCTAACCTAAAGGTTATAAAAGTGACAGATGCCTGACGTGCAGCAAAACTGCCTCTGGTATTTTGGAGAAGCAGTTCATGCACCGGAAGTGGGCGGAGCCATGCACTGTTGATGCAGTAAATTGCGTGAATCGGAACGCTAACCATGCGCTTGCTGCGCATAATGCATGAATCGGAACGGGCACTATGTTCCATTAATCGAAGTGGAAGAAGAATTGACAATCTCTGTCATCTTTGACAGATGGCGGTAAAAAATTACTGGGCTATTTTAATTCTTCCTGCGAAAATATATTCGGATGATTGAAGGTGAGTTACTATTGAGTTTTATTTCATTGTTCAGCGTTCATTATACCCTTTACTGATGACCACTATTTTCAGAGTGTTTAAGCATTCAAAGACTTATTGATGAAGCAACAAGAATGTGGATTCTCGAAAGACATTTGTTCCTATTCCAAGTGTTAGTATGAGACAAACTTGGTGTTTTGCAGTAGGACAACACATATCATCAGCTACATATGCAAGTAATTGCTGTGAAGATAATTTTGATCTAAGTTAAAATCTTTGTACATGAACATCATGAGATGAGAACCTGAAGTGTGAGCACAAAGTATTTTAGTAACAGGTATAAGCTAATAAACCAAATCTTTATTGTCATGAATATAAGAATTCTTATTAAAAAGCACTTCTGTAAATAATAAGTGCATTTCCCTAAATCCTCAGTTATTCTTAGTATTCTATCCATGATGTGAGTTTATATGAGATTTCTTATTTACATTATATTGTGAATATGTAATAATAAAATCAACTTGTGTTGTTTATTAAATATATTATCAGATGCACCACTACACTTACCTACTTTTCTCAAATAAAGTTATTAATTGAATTGATTCTTCATTTTTATGTCTTTATTTTATAGTATCTTTCACTCGTCTGTTTAATCGTCTCATTGACTTCGCAGAGGTGGTATAGAAAATCCTATAAAAATATTAACTCATATGAAATACCTGATTTGCGTTATATAGATGATAAACAATCAATTAATGCGCCCTTTTGAATACATTGAATTAGTTTCGTAATCGAAAGAAATTTGAATTAAAAATTGACATATTGTCACCTGACTTATCTGCCATCACTTATGTCAAAAAATTCTTCTTCCGTATTATTTTCGATATTTTTACGATACCTTTCCAATCTACCAGGTGACGTCAGCAGAAATATGGTGCTGTCAAATAATTATTTTTGATTTCGATTTCCTCGAGCATGAAAGAATATTCCGATTAAATTTTGATGCCATATCGGTAGTAGTTTAGTGAGGTATCGGAAAACGACAATCAATTTTGCTAAAGCTTTAGAGGTTTATGACCCTATTGCGAGATGATTGAAAAACAGAGGTGTTTTTTCCAGTGAGTAGCTGAGGTTGGTCTCCGGATTTTTCTACCCATCTGTAGTCTTTGATCTTTCTACTTTGGACACCCTGAATGGGGTATCCAAAGTATATCGTTTGGGAATGTGATCCGTTTTCAAGTTGAGTATGTTCCTGTTCACCATTATTACGATGTTCATGTGTCCTGTTCTTATGTTAACATCGTCCTGTATCACTAGGTGAAGGGGAGGCAGATCCAGTAGTGTCTCCATGGCTGCAGTAGGCGTTGATTTCATAGACCCTGTGATTCCTAGTTAGGCAAGTCTTTGTACCTTGTCCAGTCTTCCTCCTACTCCTTTTTGTAGTGTCTTAGGCCACCATATACCAGTGAGGCATGATATGTAAAAGAGGGCATTACCACCTTGTTATATAGCCAGTACAACATGTTCGGTTTTAGTCCACATTTTTTTCCACAAGAGCGTCTAGTCACCATTGGTGGACATCAATAAACCAAATACTAAGTTTTTAGGTATGTTCATAAACAACAAACTGAAATTTGATGTACATGTTTCTAGCTTAAATAAAAAGATATCTACTGGCTGTTTTGCAATCAAAGTTGTCTCAAAGGAATTGAATATTGCTTCAGCTAGGTTGGTATACTTCTCGTTAATTGAATCACATTTGAGGTATTGCATCGCATTTTGGGGGTTAGGCAGTGATTATTTGTTCAACTCAGTATTTATATTACAGAAAAGAGCAATTCGATATATTTGTAGAGCTCAGTTCCGTGATCACTGCAAACCACTATTTATTAATAAAAAAATTTTAACTCTATTTCGTCTTTATGTACTGGAAACTGTGTGCCTGATACACAAGAAACACGCCATCAATCTAAATTTAACTGAAATAGGAAAATATCATACTAGAAAAAAAGGTTGTATTCCCTTGCCTATACCAAAATCTAGCTTGACTAGAAGATCAATTATATATGAAGACAAGAAAATTTATAATCATCTATAAGCAGCCTACAGAAATGAAACATGCCCAAAAAAGTTCAAAAAAAAGTGAGGGAAGAACTTTCACAGAAAGCTTACTATAACTTGCAGGAGTATTACAATGACATACTCTAGCCACTCTATTTGTCCCAATCGTAGGGTAACTAAAAAAAAGCATAATTTTTAATTAATTGTTCGTTTCTTTATATATATTTATGATTATTGACAATGTATCTAGGTTTATGTAATTTTGTGTGATTTCAAAATATATGTTACTGATATTTTATTATTATGTGAAGACTGATAATATATTATAATATATATTATATATATCTATGTATACCTAGTTTTTATTTCATTTTTTACTTTGTACTTTGATTTTAATATGACTCTTGACGATGTGTTGTACCCTTTTGTACTCATTTTTATATTGATATCTGATATTGTTTTTAATATTATATTGTTTTGATCTTTATATTATATTTACATTTGTGACCATATTGCATGCTTTGTCAATAAGGTGAAAGTCTTTGACAATAAAGTATATTTTTGATTGATTGATTGATTACCGCTTTTTCCTACGACCACGTATGAAAACGTCAATAATCACACTGTTTTGGTATTCAGAAAGTAGCTCATATCACCATGGTATTTTTTATTTGAAAGAAAAAAAGCACTAGTGTTGATACGAAAAATATCACAACGGTCACTTGAATTGATAGAAATAATTAGGTATATTGTGAAGGTACTCACTGTCAATATAAGCGTTCTCATATCAAATTCATATTTTCTATTGAAATTTCTGTCTCGTTTTGAATTATACCGAGAACTCTTTATCTATTAATTTCAATAGTCTGATACATAACCTCTGAATTCACTTTAAAACTGGAACCTATACTCTCTGCTGGAACTATTTCGATGTTGATGACAGAGGGTTAGATCATTCAAAAGAGTACGGCTATAGTTTTTTGCGCGGCTTGCTGCTTGCATCAGTTTGATATCACATAATCACAAACGAGAAGATTCTTTGGCATCACAGATGTTTGCAAAGAGTCAAAGACGCACTAACTCGAGTAACTCGTACGCGCTTGCGAACTACATACTTCTATGGTTCTGTATTCCTGGTTGCGTGATTACTGGCGCTAGCAGGCGTATGGTGTCAAGGTTGTACGCTGGTGTCAATATCAATAAAATTTTTCCAAACAATCAATCAGTAATTCACATAATGAGGAATTATTCTCGGAGAAGTATTCAAATATCATCTTGAATATAAAAATAAACAGTACTTGATATTGAATCAAAACCACCTGAAATTCTAGAGACCGCTCGAGTTACATTTTCGATAAAACCTCCCGCGAAATGAAAGTATGTCACTTTCCACATTTGTTGTGTGATATACTATTTTGGTTCGTCTTCTCGATTTTGTTGTTTCCAGGTCAGTTTCGAGTCTAGTATCAATCCAAGACATTCAAACTCTTTTTCCAACTATATCGTGTGGACCAAGCCCTTTTAGTTTGCGTCTTCGGGTGAATTCTATCGTGGCGGCCTTGTGAGGGCTGCTACTGAGCCCTACCTGTTTCGTCTATCTTACTACCAATTCCGGAGCCTTTTTCATTCGATTTTTGACTGTGGTGTTTTCTTGTAACAAAACTACTTTGTCGTCAACATAACCAAGGACTCTATGTGAAATTATATATATTACATTATATTAAATTGGTATTGTATTACATTGGTATAATGACTTAATTTTTACAAATTGAGTGTTTGAAAATTTGGTAGATTATATATAATGAGACTAAATGATGTAATATAAATGATGAAGAAAATAATCTGAAACTATCAAAGGCTAAGAGACCACACTAAGTATGAGAAATTGAGGAACTGAGAGAATAGCAGAATATAATATATATTGACATTCATTGTATAAGTACTTCAAGAGCTCTTTAGTTCCTGAAAATGAAGGATATCAGCTTTTTGCAGAACAGTTAACTATAAATTTTTTTGATGGACTCTGATGGGTTGTTATTGTAAATTTTAGGGCCAATGAATGCTATCGACTTCTTACAGATGGTAGAATTAGGACGAGGAATATTCAAACTTTTTAGACCTTTTTATCTTGTACTGTGATTGTGGGAGATTTGTTGGTGCTGCATTCAATTTTTGTGCATGAATTTCGCAATATGGAAAATATACAGATGTGTTAAATCGAGCATTTTACTTTCTATAAAGAGCTGTTCGGTGGAAAATCTGCGCCTTTTTCTTAGTATTACTTTCAAAATCCATTTCTGTGTGACTTTCAAACAATTTATCTGATTAGTATACGCAGCTCCCCAACTATTATTCCATAGGACATTACATTACTAAGGATTTATAGGCTACTTTCCTACTAATTTTTTCTGGAAGAATATCCCTGAGCTTATAAAATGCAAATACCAGTTTTTTAAGTTCGCTATTCAAATATACTGAATGGTTATTCCATCAGAGCGTTTTATTAATGATAACTCCCAGATATTTTATTTCTGAAGTGTTTTGAATTGTCTTCTTACAATCACAGTTGATCAGATCACGTCTCTAATAAAATTTAATTGATTTCAGATTGGGTTGTATTTTATAATTCAAGCTGAGGAAATTGTAGTCCATCCAACATCTGACTTGTTATTAACCTTTTTTCGCAACTTCTTGCCAATTTGTTCCATGGAAAAGGACAACCGTATCGTCCGCATATGAGATGATATCTCCTCTACCCCCATATTCAACATTTCATTGATATAGAGAAGGAATAACATAGGGCCGAGGACTGTTCTCTGAGGAACACCATATTTAATTTTCGAAGGTTCACTAAACTTATTTTTTATTTCAACGACAGATTTTATCTTTGATGAACAACTTCTGTAGTACATATAATCTTGTTTCCTGAGCCACCAGTCTCTACTCAATTTATAATGACCAAATAATATTTTTTTATATCTTCTATAAATTGATTGTTTTGACAACGTTATATATCTAAATTGAGATATGTGCTTTTGAAAGCAATTTTCGATTTATTCTATTATATATACTCGTATTTCGAAAATGTGAGTAAAAACAGTGTTAGTGCTGAATTCAGCAGAATGAACACTTTGGTGGTGTTGTTTATGCATTTCCGAAAGTTCTATTTGATACCGCAGTGGTGTGATGCACATTCTGTGATGTTCTTGATGCTGATTCTTCAACAAAATTCTCTTGCGTTTAAACACTGATCCAGGTACTTACGAAGACTTTTCCGGTGTAAAGGAACACCATATTATGAGTGTGTTCATGCGAATCAGTGCTCTTTTTCAACACCTCCGATGTTTTTCACTAGGATGGATTATTGAAATATAATTTATATGATGATGGACTAAATTCAGAAGAATCTAGGGATAATTCGATTGATGATGAACTGTTTCGGCTCACTAATCCTGATCAGTGGCACTTAGAGCCTATGCCATCAATTGATTGAATTAATACTGATTTATATCAAAATCGAACATAACTGCCTAATATTAAAATCAATTATAGTAGGAAGGACGTCAATGCCACCTATTAGCAATAGTTTTAGGATCGAACACATGAGGGCATGAAATTCACACCATTCATATCCTTACATGCAATATTTGCATTAATATATATCAAATCTGGTGTTGTCAGGTTGCAATACTTGAATGATTATTGATAACAAATTTAATGATTCACATACCGCCTCGTTTCCATCGTGATATGACACGGTGTAACTTGGTGTTAATTTTATATAATAGGTGTTTTTTATGCGTTAACCTCAATGATAGCACCATTGAGAATATTAATTTTCAACCATTCGGTGTTTCCTATGATTTCATGTTTCAAAATCGTTTTATTTCACCACATCCTTGTCATTTCTCACTACTAAGATTGGAATTAGCACCACTAAACATTTAGGGCCGTTTTTATAAATGACTATGAGCTCCGTTTAAGCTAAACTTGGTTTGGTTGCTAGAGAACCAGTGATTTTATTGGCTATTCAATAGCAACCGAATGAGGTTCAGCTTAAACAGAGTTTATACTTGTTTATGAGAACGACCCTTAATCGTGAAATTTATGATAAAAAGGACACAACTTCGATATTCGGGTGTTGAATTCTTCGGAGTTTGCTATGAATTACATTTGATTGAAATTACACCCAAGATTACTAAAATTGTCAAAAACTCATAGTTACATGCATATTAATCAAGGTGGATATAGGATGGTGAAACAGCTCTTCAAAACTTGTAGACCGTTTGAGAAGGTACTAATATTTCAGCTACTTGAATGAAGATCGATTATCGATCGAAGATCGATTATCGAAGAAGATTTCTGTTGCTTACGTATTTCTGTGGTTCGCATCTGACAGACGTGACTTGAAACGACATTAAAACAATATATTTTCGATAAATCTGGAATGAATATTGATATTTTGACTCTTCTCAATCATTTCTCATCTAGAACAGATGAAACTGATAAAAGTATGACAGATGCACAGTTTCTGTTTTACCGACACAAGGTATGTCGCCATCTCTGATAACTTCAGGAAATATTACTACGGTATGAAATCAAGTAGGCAAAGGTCTACAGTTTATTCTAGTGCTTGTTAATAGGAAGCTGTTTCACCATCCTATATCCACCTTGATATTAATCATTTCTTTGTGTCAGTATTTGAAAACGTCAACTTTCAGTTAAAATTTCTGCAAAAAAATACGACTTTTGATTCGGTTCAAGAAGAATAGCTAGTTTGGATATTGTCCATCGTTTATTGTAATCATTTTTGCCATGAAGAAATACGACGAATGTTGCTTCCTTCCGAAAAAACAGGAAGACGCCTTTCCCCGAACTCAAACCGAGTCCACTCGGAATCGGAAAGCGATAAATTGAAAAGTCTTCGGATCAAGTCACAATTTGTCAGCCTCCGCAACGTCGAACAAAGGCACTAAATTTGCACAAACAACGACGGCCGACTATTGAGATGGACAATTTTGTTTGCTTGATGGCCTGGTGTGACACAATTCGATCGCCAGCTAACGACCGGAATATAGACGGGCGAATTATGAAAATCACTTCGCCAGGGTCGTCGTTCAGACCTCGAGACGACTCTGAAGAAACTGCGTCTTTTTTGCAGTGGAGTGCTCGCGAAAGTATGTGACAGATGACAGATAATATCGGGGAATCCTTCCATCGGAAGTTGTAGGAGATCCTTCAGCAGGAAACATTGCCTTCTCGTTGTGTTATACAGGGTGATTTATTAGGAAATCTGCGTACAGGGTTAGTGGCCGAGTTCGTTGAGGCGCTGGCTTATGGCCCAAGAGGGTCCGGGTTGCGTATTTACTAACTATACCACAGATTAGAGAACCTTACAGATGAGACAGAGCGAATAAAATTAGAGTGAGATGTCGAAAGCGCTTAATTTAAAGGGCCAGTCATAGATTTGCGCAGGCGCTAAATTATTGATCGCGTGTTTTGTTTACATCGAATACATCGTTGTCATCATTTTGTTGGTTATGTTACAAATGTTTTTGTTTCACACGATTCACGGTCCAATATTTAGGATGTTCTCACAATGTGTAACATATTTTATTTTCCATAAACCATAATTCAATAGGAAATGTAATAAAGGTTTTGAGGATAATCACATCACGAGCAAAGATGAACAACCTGTTACCTAGGTACCTACAGTATATATTTATTTCAAAGTTTATTAGCTTTAGATTATAGGATATATTATAATCTGAGATTACTGATGGCCTGTTTGCTAGTAATCCCAAGGTAGGTACTCATTTCTGGTACCTTACTCTTTCAAATGAAAGTAACAATGAAAATTGAATGCATGTTAGTTTTAGATCAGATACTTTGTGTAGTGAGTGTGTTTTGAAAAGTGATCTGTTCCTGACTGTAGAATTGTGGTTTATACAAGAAACAAGTGTTGAATTAACAATGAGTGAATCAAAGAGAGAAGGTGCACCTCCCAGTGGCAAACATTACTGTGTGTATAATGATTGCAAATCATTTTCAAACAAAATTGGAGAATATATAATTACATTGTTCTCGAAACCTATATTGAGATACCCATTATTGACTTTAATCAAAATTTTCCATTTCCATGAGAATATTAACATTTTATGCTATATCACAATTCAAGTTTCAAGATGAAAGTAACACTTTTTGTATTCTTACTCAAAGTTCGAGGCATTTTTCATAAAACTTATACCTACCTCACCAAACAATATATAAAATCGCTTTGTATTAATTTTTTTTCTCAAATATATCTTCCTGATTTGCTTTTCAAATTCAGAATACTCTATGTAACATAAAAGATGTGCCATATTTTGTGTATTTGTTTATACATTACATCGTCAGATAATTGAATAGTGTTTCATTTTTCCTGATGACAATGAATGGGCTAAAATTCGAAATATTCGAATTTCATATATGGAACTTCATTCAGAATACATCGAGGAATCCATCTTATTCCTGATAGAAACTAATCTCTGATGACAACTTGTTCATAATAAATCACTCAGAAGGATGTAACCTTTTATATTGTTATCATGCATTAAAATGGCAACATTGCACATCAGTAGTTCTAGCGGTGACAACGACAATCCGGCAACTGCAATGCACCGAATTTAAAGGTCCGAGGTCAATGAAAACGGATGTCGGTACATCAAACAAAATGGGCGGAGTGTCTCATCTGTAAGGTTTTGTAATCTGTGACTATACTACAGTGCAGACCCAACCTACTCTGTACAGCGGTAGACTTTGTAACACGAAAAACACCAATTTTTGCACTCCTATCCATACTAATGTACAGCGCGGCTAGGCGCACATCGACTATTTGAGAATCTTTTTGAGGAATTTAATGTAATAGAAGTCGATGAAACTTCACCTATGTTATGATGTGAGCTGGTGTTGCCGTGAACTCCTGAAATTTCTTTGTTGGTGGGACATATGATCATATTTTCAAAAAAACTTGGCATCGATGTTAACTTCCATAGCCCATTTGTTATCTGTCATCGAATGATAGTTTTAAAATAGTATAGCTATAACATGGAAAGCCTCTTCGACAGCGCAGATATGTTTACAAAATTTCCTGCTTTGACCTAACGGACAATTGCACATTTATTTTTTATATTTTATATTCTAGTTTCGGATATAAATATGAGCAGTCGAAGCGAGTAGACTGCGTAATTACTTTGATCTACATCATTTCTTTTGTATGTACACAACTTTTTTAGGTTCTTATATATTTGTTAATAAAAAAACTTTTTTTGTACACAACTTTTTTAGGTTCTTATATATTTGTTAATAAAAAAACTACTTTTGTTGTATATATATAGCTACATATGCACAATTGCCGAAATGGAGAGTATATCTTGTTATTACCAGAATTTTAGAGGTCTGAGAACACAGTTGAATCATTTTAAACTAAGTACCGAAGCAGAAAACTATGACCTAATAGTGGGAACAGAAACATGGTTGCAGGAATCAATCTATAGCTCGGAATTCATTAATTGTAATAGGTATGAAATAGTTAGATGCGATAGAAATTCGAATATAACGAATAAAGAGAGAGGAGGAGGAGTTATGATAGGGGTAAGTAAAAAATTTAAAATTTTAGACTGGGAAAAAAGAGAAAGTGATTTCGATGCTCTGTGTGTTAAAATAAGGATAAAAAAAATAGTGATAGCTCTTTATGCAGTTTATTTCCCTCCAAAATCAACTGTTGAAAACTACAAAGAATTCTTTGACTTTTATGAACAAACGGTTGATGATAACAGAAATGTATACGTCACTGGGGACTTTAACTTACCAAATTTGATATCTCAGTTAACGTTCCGGATAGGTTTGGATGACAGACATCAGACTTATTTGGACTTCATTGACTTACATGCTTTGGAACAGATGAACGAGGTTCTCAATAATAATAATAGAAAATTAGATCTGGTGTTAACAGCTACTGAAAATTGCGACTCTCTCAAAGTAACCAAATCTGACTTTCCATTGATAGAGGAGGATGCTAACCACCCTGCATTAACGATTGATATTGAAATAGAAATGAATTTAAATGGTGGGATCAATACTTACTTCGAAACAGAAACTTTCTACAATTTTCAAAGATGTGATTTTTTACAGCTTTCTTATAGTATCAGAGATATTGACTGGACCGCACTGTTTGATATTGAAAATGTCAATGAAGCAGTAGATTTTTTTTACAGTAAAATTTATGAAATTTTAAATGAATTAGTACCTCAAATGAAAAAGAAAAAAAGTAAGTATCCTGATTGGTTTACTAATGAAATAAAAAACAGTTTGAAACGGAAAAATGAATTAAGAAAGTTGAAAAAAATATCAAACTATCATATGCAGCTATATGCTGAGGAGAGAAGAAATGTAAAAAAACTAATTGACAACTCCTATAAAAAATACATAAAGAATATAGAGATCTCTATTAAAAATGATCCTAAACATTTTTGGTCATACACGAAAAGTAACAAAAACACTAGCAATTCATCCCCCATACTCAAACTGCGGGACTGTCAAGTGAAAGAAGGCGAGTCTGCAGATTCTTTCGGCAAATACTTTCAGTCAGTGTACAGTAATAACCAGGCATCTTACGACCTCAACCTCGGCGGGGATATTGAAAGTACCTTTTCAATCAGTGAAGTAACCGATAGCGAGTATTTTGAAGCCTTAAAAAAACTTAAGCCAAAAAAATCTGCAGGAAGTGATAGGATACCACCATATATTATTAAAGGATGTGGAGGGTGGCTAAAGCAACCTCTTCTTTTCATTTACAACCTATCAATTAAAACGAATAAATTTCCAGATTTATGGAAAGAAGCATTGGTAACACCAATTCATAAGGCCGGCAAGGTCTCAGATATTGAAAATTATAGGCCTATAGGGGTGCTATGTGCTATCGCGAAGCTATTTGAACAGATTATCTATATGAAGGTGTGGAAGGGTCTTGGCGAAAACATTTGTGATGAACAGCACGGATTTGTTCCAAAAAAGTCGACCGCAACAAATCTACTAACATTCTCTCATCATGTACCCAGTCATCTAGATAAAAATAAACAGGTCGATGTTATCTACACAGATTTCCAGAAGGCATTCGATAAAGTTAATCACGATGTGATACTAGAAAAGTTCCATAAAAGTGGCGCTAATACCCAAGCAATTAAATTGTTAGCCTCGTATTTGAATGATCGACACTTCAGAGTCAAATATGGTAGTAATTATTCGGGAAAATATCGCGCAAACTCTGGAGTCCCCCAAGGATCAAACTTGGGCCCACTGATTTTTCTAATATTCATAAATGACCTAACACAAAATATAAAGTATTCTGAATGTCTGTTATTCGCAGATGACTTGAAATTTTATAGAGAGATCGAAACCTTACAAGATTGTGCCAAATTACAGGAGGACATCGATAGTGTCCATCGATGGAGTGTGAAAAATGAACTCCCATTTAATACATCCAAGTGTATTGTTCTGTCGTGTACCCGAAAAATCATTAGGACAATATACAATTACTCGATGAACGATATTCCGTTATCCAGGGTTGATACTGTTAAAGATTTGGGTATATACTATAACTCCACACTTTCGTATAAACCACATATGGATCACATAGCATCTCAGGCACTACGAACTATGGGTTTTGTAATGAGACAAAGTGCACAGTTAAATGACACCAAAGCGGTCATCACACTTTACAATACTCTGATCAGACCTAAACTCGAATATGGTGCGGTAGTCTGGCATCCTTCTCATCTCGTACACAAAAATAGGTTGGAAAAAATTCAAAACAGATTTCTGAGGTATCTATATTACAAAAAATACAAAGTATACCCAGACTACGAAACAGTTAGGTCAGTAGCATTAAGAAATGAATTCAAAATACCCAGCTTAGATAATAGAAGACAGGCAAGTATAGTAATAATGTGTTACAAACTTTTCAAAAAATATTATAACTGCCCATATCTCAGGTCCTTACTCAAAGTAAGAATTCCTACCAGACCAACAAGACTTGTCCAGTTCTTTGAGGTACCATACGTTTCAACAATTAACTGTTCGCCCATCATCACAATGATCAAAACAACAAACAACTTTCTACTATTGTCAGATCTCAACTTTGTTCTCCCTCCGAAACAAGTTTATGATAGACTAAGAACATATTTTTATAACTTGGAGTAACTTTTTCCATTCGCGTATGCGTGTATTTTAGCAAAACATAATGTTATTTAATTTTATTATGACTTAATTTTAGACTGTATTGACACTAGTTGATAGAAATATTATTTTCATGTAATAAGGTTTATACCTGTTTGAAAATAAATAAATAAATAAATAAATAAATAAATAAATAAATAAATAATTTTTCGACAAAGAGATTTATCGCTTGCATTTAAATTTGGTGTAAATTTAATCGTTTTTATTCTTTCAATGATTTTCGAACTCTACAAACAAAATCGAGGAAAGCACAGGCATTGAATGCTTTCCACCTCTATAAAGTAATCACTTCATTTATTTCCAAGATGAATATTATTCATCGACAGAAAACAATAAGAGTCCAACCAACGTCGATTAGTTGAAGGATCGAAAGGCCTGGATTGACATTTTTGGACCTAAAAGTATACAAGCTGGAAAGCCTCCCAGGGATGAAAAATCTGCGAATAGGAATAATGCAAAATCAAACTAAATTTTCTATTTTGTTGGTCCTTTTCGAAAATTCTGTCATGTTTTTCATTTCGCGTCTTCATATATTCATGTTTATATACAGAATAAATATTTTGTATCCACTGTATCGTGAGCTTCAAATGGAACCCATTCGAGTTTGCAAGTAGATAGCATGCAAGTTAATGTTAAAATTCCCAAACGCGCGTTACATGATAACAAACTATACTAGCATCCAAATCCTAACCGTGCTGTATAGTATTATGGATAGGAATGCCAAAGGTTGTGATTTCCGTGAATCTTTGCATGGACTACGAGCAGATATAAATGAAATGTTCTGCGTGGTATTTACCAGGAGAGTAGTTGTTTTCTGCTCGTAGTCTACCAGAAATTTTGTTTGATATTCTAATTGGATAGACTATTTTCTCTTTAAAAATTTTTGTCCAATTTATGGCTTTTTCATTTTTCAATACAGTTAGTCATCGATGATAATAATTTGTTCCAAATACGGATATGTCCTCTCGTTTTTTAATAAGGTTGGGATCCAGAAATCAGGAGAATGAGAAATAGTTGATGATTTTGTGAATTAAATCTGAAAAGAAATATATTCTTTTTATTTTGTACATTTATACATTTTATTTTTTACATTGTCGAAACATCTATAGATCTGACTCAAGTTAATTGGTACAAAAATTTTATACGGAAACACCAAACATATTTATAACAATTTTCATGGGAAAAACCAGTGCACACTCAGAAGGCATACCTACATTTCCCTCTTTTTACATTTAAGGAAGATAGACAGACATATATATTAAGTGCATAAAAACTCGGCTAGTTCATGACCAATGGAAATTGCTATAGGTCTCAGTTATTTTTTCTGCCCTTTCCATATTTGTAATAGCTATCTGTGTATTTGAGTGATACATTGCCGGTCGAAAAAGACAGTTATCTTCAAGTGGCAAGACATTTTGCTTTCGAAAAGATTTTTTTTGGACAAGAAGAATCGAAAATTTATTACTACCTATACTACTACTGGGGCTTCTCAAATTACCATAGAGTATGAAGGAATAATTGAAATTTACGTTTTTCGGGGAATATTATGTTTGCTTCATTAACGGACTGAAAACGTCAATTTTGTGTTGAGATTTGATAGAGTCGAAGACTACTTTGTTAACCGCGGTTGTAAGAAAATGATATTTCGAAATATTGATATATAAAGTGTTGTTTCCAGTTGCTTATTATTTTTCAAGGCCTGACCTGAAATACTTATATTTTCATTATGTTAATCAACGCCACTGTGGACAAATGACATACGAACCGAATATTACAAAAATGTAGGGTGGTTCATGAGAAGAACGATAGAACCCAAAATAATGTGTAATTTAGAAGCAACCTTTATATCCTCCATCGATCATTACCATAGGATGCGCATTTCACAATGAATCACCTTGTATCATGAAGAGCTTTTTTGTTTGTTTGCTTGTATGCACTGTAGATGAATATACTTGCGGGAAGTGATTTTTTATACTGAAAATGCCTGATTTTTCAGGAGCAATAAAACCAAAATAATTATATGAATTTGCAAAAAATTTTCACAGGTTTCTTTGGTTTTTGACAAGTCGTTCGCTAAGTTTCGGATATTTCACCAAATAATATGAAATTTCCGCTGGATACTGGTACAATCATCAGGAATTGAATAATAGATGATTTCAATGTTATTTAGAATATTTCATGGGAGAACTATCATCCATTGGATATTTAGCCAACCGAATGAACATTTCCTTATGAAAATAGGTAGTTCCCCCAAATTTACATCACATGCAGAAACTGCGTACTAGACGTGGTCGTCTGGTCATTTTTTTCAGAAATTTTTTTTATTTGGAAAGCTACCTTACTCTCATGTCAGATATAACTCGTAAATATTAACTGTGTCATCAGCAAACCAAGAGAAGTTACTGATGGACCAGTTTTGTTCACAATTTACATCAATAGTTAAACAAAAATCAATTGAACTGAAATTCACGAACGACATCACCATCATATTCCCCCGATGAAATAAATGGATATTTCTGGAATTAGAAGTTTAAGTAGATTTCAAAGTCGTGCGGTTTCATCTGAATAATATAATTATCAATAAGTGAAGTGACAATGGTCCGTTTTGGCACCAACTTTGTTTCATCTACATTTCAACGATCTATTAAAGATGACCTCCTGTCTATTCCCAATATTGTGGTTAAGTGGGGTAGGAAGAATGTCAGTTCCATGGTTTCTCGAATGTGCCGCATCAACGCATGAAATTTACACCTTTCACAATATTTAAATCAATTTATATAAAATCTGGTGCAAAACCCTACAAGTGAGTCAAATCTGATAATTTATGCATGGCCTCGATTCAATAGTGATATGGCACGATGTTACTTGGCCTTGATGTTTTTGTATCAACGTGAATTATATCACCATCAAGAATATAACTTTCCAACCATTTGGTGTTTTTAATATGATTCGGAATTATTCACCACATCATCCGTGTTTATAAGCTGAGATCAGAATTGACACAACTAACAACTCAATCAAGAAATATAGGTATTATGACAAAACTTCAATATTCATGTGTTGCATTCATCAGAGATGTCTCTGAAATCCATTTGATCGAAAGTACATCCGACATCTTTTGCACCGTGTAGGTATCACCCAAAATCGGACACCCTGTCCATTTGTGAACCAGAAAGGACAATGAAATGCTCGGATCATGTCTCCTTGTGAGCTCTTCGAGTTCCTCCATCAATAAATCAGAGTTTTTTTCAGCGCGATGCCTTGTGAAGTTTCTTTCCATCGCAGCTTGCCACGAATCCATGACCGCCGCAAAGGAATATCTCTTTCTGGTCTCCCCAATCGCGAAAATTTCTCCCAGCACGGAAAGGAGGGGCCACAGTGATGGATGCGGAGACAGACGACAGATAAAGGCAAAACACTTTGATTTAACGTCCCGGATTGTAGTTTGCTCAGAAGAAGAAGCTCCCTTTTTTGTAATTAAAGGCTTTTTATGGACGAATTTGTCGAAATTTATGGCGCACAAACAATTTTTCGCTAATGTAACTGCTGATTTACTTCTCAGAGAGATTTATCGACACTGCTGAATCTGCATCCTGATATCCCCGACTTGATGTCGTGAAGGGAAAGAGTAGGGAAAGTGTAGTCGCAGTCATTTTGGGGATGTGTCTGCTTATTCAGATGCGGAGTTGGCAAAACTCTTTCTTCTTCTCGGGAATGAGTTTAGTTCGAAACGAACAGAGTGTAGAGAATATAACAATTCAAAAAAAAATTGAATCCCAACAAAAACTCAGCTTTTGGACATCACCTCCGTTTTAACAACCATAATTTTAGTCCCAAAAGAAATTCTCAGCTTTTGAAATTAGTATCATCCAAAAACTACAACAGACTAGATTTTCTAGAAGATTTACATATTAATGAGGAGTTGCTTAACAATGATTTTTGTCTGAACTCACAAATAAATCTGAACAGATCTTACATTAATTTACACAGAAGATTGAAATAACCATAAAGGATTTTAAATTATGAGAAAAATTCCACAATGACGAATTGCTGACTCATTTTCTATTTACGGTTCCATGTCAATAATCCAAATCATAAAACTTTTATTTCTATGCTGCTTCACTCTCATCATCACTTCTCTATGGACGATTTAATAATCAACAGGTAAAATTCGTTGACAAGTTTCAAATTTTAAATTTTTAAAATTTTAACGGGTTTATCTCAATGTTGAGTAAACCAAACATATTTTATTAATGTGACAAATTTGTATGCCAGAAGTATGTGTTTTCTTAAATTTATGGAAATCTTATTGTAATACCTGATGTCGAGTGAGTATGGATTTACACCTTCATATATATAAAAAGAAAAATGTTATCAAAATTTTTCATCTTTGCCCACATTGATGAGAATGTTTTTTCATTTTACGAAATCATTTCAGGTATATGCATTGATGATGACCTAACAGTCGAAAGCGCTTTGCTACAAATTTTGAAATATATGATTTGCATGGAATACAAACCTGTTTTTTTCAATCACATTGATTGAAAACACAGCCTTGTAAATCTTTCAATATAAGAATTGATTGAGAGATGTATGCGAATCATTACTTGTTTGAATAAAGCTTATTAGAAAGAATTTGAGAACACTAATGTGAATAGCAATATTATGATGGATTTTCACTTATAATACCACTAGAGCTCAATTTTTACTGGAAATTTGCTCGACAACACGAATATTTTGAAAATTCACCCGAGTCGAAGACGAGTGAGAATTTTCAAAAAAAATTGTGTTGAAAAAATTTCACAGTTTTTATTTGAAGCTAAAGTGATATTTGGTAGGAAAATTTCACACCAAAATATTATTGTAGTATGTGCGTTGAAGAGATATGGAAGGTTCTACCTCGTTTCTCATTGGTCTAGACGCCAAGCAAGCATGCCAGTGGTTAGTTGACAGTACAGCTGTGTATAAACAGTAAAATAAAATACAACTTTCATGAGACTGACTGTTTGAGTCTTATTTCTAATAATTTTCTATAATCGTATGACACGAATTTGATTCTCATTAACACTTGACAGTTTTCATAGTCAGCCGCCACCGGTCCATTAGCCACCAAATCCGTATCGGCTATTTTGAAATATTATCGTAAATTGTCAATCAACAATTCAATTCAATATTATTCACCGATACCGTCTGAATACATTGAATAATCATGACAGAAAACTCTGAACCACTGAGATAAAGTTGGTAGAAATATATTTACACCGAGTGCGCACCGAGTTTCACCAATGGAAAACGCTATTAGTATTTGAAGTTAGGTAAATGTGAATGTCATTCAACCTGTAAACGTCAAAAAATATCCAGTGTAAAACCATGCTCCTTCCTCAAAGGAAGAGAGAAAAATTTCCGGAAATCGTTTTAGTAGCTATATATGGTAACGATACAAAAATATAGGCTTTTGATTGGTCGAAAATGCTAGGCTGTTCAAAGAAATGAATTTTCATCCAGAAATTAAAATATTATACAGAGTTGATCACTGAAATGCTACGTGTATCATGTTCGATTTTTTTTAGTGGAACATGTTGTATATTTTCACGTTATTTAATATTTCATACAGTGAATTCAAGATATTTTCCAAAAAGATTACCCATACCCACCTATCCTCAATCGTTTTTGAAATAAAAATGTCTTCCTCAAGCTGATCCTTCTCCAAAAATTTGACCTGCCACTTTATTACACTGAGATATAATTTTATCTCCCTTCCATCAGCTGCTTCAAAACTCTTCTTTGAAGTGGGCTTTGAATAAGGCCAGGGCTATGCTTTCGATTTGGTCGCCGCGACACGAACGCAGCGACTAAAAATCAATTGTTGTCGCGTGTCGCAAGTTTGGCCATCTACATAACAATCAATGCAACACATTACCGCGACCTGGTCGCAGCGTTTTTGTCGCGGCGACCAAGGCGCAAGGATGACCCTAGCTTAAGATAACACAGAATGGCTCTGGAGCGAGAAATGTGATTGCCCATTCTTTGGCAAGGCAGTCTGCTTTCTTGTTGCCTTATAACTTTCTTGTGATCTGGATCACACATGAAAGTGACCTGGTTGTTCGCTGCCAGTTGTCTCAGGGATTGTTTACAAGTCAGCTCAGACTCACAAGTGTATGACTTTAGAGCTTCTAGTGCTGCTTAGCTATCTGATGGAATATATATTTTTGCCTTTCGGGTGTTCCTTTCTAGACACTATCATTATTACTATTATCTCTAAAGTATTGTCACAACTAGGGGAAAGCTTCGGGGAAAAAGCCTCCCTCATGTCGTGGGGTTAATACAGAGGTTAGCAAGAGGTATTTGATTAATACAGGCACTAATAGTTTTGTGGTACTTGGAAATATTTGAAACATAACAACATTTATTCAAATATAAGAGTAACATATGGTTATGAAGACGAATATACAAAAATGGAGATGATCCTAAAACTAACTTTCATTACGTTGATGTGGTGTCACGAGTAGCCCCAGACCAGACTAACTTCAGAACCCTCACATTTACTATTTATTAGAAATACAAGTTCGTGTGATCATATTTGTGCATGGGTTCCTTAGTTAGCACGTTACGTTCAATGTCAATCATATTTTAACAAAATAATCATTTATAAAACATTCAAATCAATTTAGAATATACCGAATGTTCTACTCGTGACAATATGTACTTCTGCTTCAGAGTTGGTTGGGTTGGGGTACCAAAAGATTTCGAGACCCTGAAACTTGACCCTGTAAAGCCCACTTTAGTCCTTTGATCCATCTTGATCAATCAGTTTACCACGCTGATACATCACTTCCCAGTTGAGGTCTGTTCTCTGCGCATATTTGGTCCTTTTTTATATGACTGCATTTAAAAATCGTGATCAACTGGAACGATATTCATCATCAATTCAGGGAATATGTGTTTCGAAACTAGTGGGTATTGAATTACTTATCGAGTATCATCCCATTGATTTCATGGGTATTTTAAATGCCCAAAAGGAACTTATTAGGTGAATTATTGACTGAATGAAACGAAACGAATCATATAGTGAAATATCACAGTGAACGCACGAATTGTCCGAGTATAACTATGAATGTTTTTCGAAATTTGTTCATGTGTTAGGTCTTTCTCTAGCGAATGCAATTTATTTTGAATGAAATTGGGTTCATTCGAATATCAACTGTATCACAGAAATGGATGGTGCTAATTAGTATTGAATATTTTGTTATTGAATTAGGTAAGTGCATTTCTTATTATCCGACACCTTTTGTTTTTTGCATGATGTAGGATAAAAGTTTTATGAGATGCTGTTTTCTCGTACGCGTTGTTAGGAGTACGACGAACGAAGCGATTTTGATTATTGCGATATCTGCGGTAAACAATGCTGTGTTATTTTTGTTTCGATTGTTCAATTCAAATGAAATCATACTCTGAATCGAAATTTACCAATAAAAACATTGAGTGTTTCAGCAGATACAAAATCGCTCAGAAGTAAGCGTACCTAACTCTTCTGACTTTTATTTGACAGTTCGATTGTACCAACCTCCGATTAATAAAAAATACGTATCGAAACAAAGGCTATTTCGATACGCATTTGCGTTTCGTAATGACTTCATTATAGAACCAAAATAGAAGAAATATGTCAACGAATTTTGTAGTTGATTATTATGGATTCCACCCATTACTAGTCGCATATAGGTCATATATGCTTATTATATTCATACATATAGATATTATTTTCGAAGCATTCCTTTATTAGGATTATCAAGTGTGAGAATCATTTGACAAAGGATTGAGGATGACAAAGAATCGATGCTGCAGGCAAGTCCAACGCTCGGTATACGCCATATAGAGTGATTCGACAGGCCTTGTTCTATGCAGATTGGGGCGTAATGTTATGTAATTCGTGATAAATCTCCGGGTATACCCGTGGTATCCTTTGTGTTGGGGAATGTTCGAGTGGCAATTATTTATCTGGAAACAATAGCGGGTGAATATTTCATTAGACGAGAAGGTGCTCAGCATAAATATCCGCCCGCACTCACTCTCGTATATATTTCTGAACCTTTACCGAGATGCCTTCGAATGCCGTCAATGCCTGTATTTGTGCGATTCTCGATACGAGATATCTGCTTATTACGATGCCTCTATCTATTTTCCTCGACCCCAATACACGTTAGATATATACCGGAGGTGGAATTTGAAGTTGTTCCGAAATAAAGGAAGATATCAAGACATCTTTCACCAGGTGATACCAGAAGAACATCCTGTTTAGCCCAATTTTGGTGGTCTCACACAGTAAAACCACTTGGTTGCATTTTCAATGAAATTGCAAACTCCGACGAATACAACCATATATCTTACTGCTTACGCTAGATCCGGTATCCAGATTACTTGTTTTTTAGGTCCGGGAGGGTTGAAAGTACTAAGCCATTGATTGGTCGTTTTAGTTGTTGACCATACAAAAGTGTTGTACCACGTGATCATGTAGTACCTACTTTCTTGCAGACCCCTCTTGACCTAAAAATTACTACAGGATGCCGGATCTAGCGTAAACAGTAAGATCTATGAATACAACACCTGAATAACAAAGTTGTGTCCTTTTTATTATACATTTCACAATCAAGTGTTAAGTGGTGTCAATTCTGATCTTGGTGGTGAGAAATGACACGGATATGTGGTGACGTAGAATGATTCAACTGTAATATTCCCAATGCATTTTATCATTCACGTTAACGCATGAGCAACACGTATTATATTGAATTGACACCAAGTTACACCGTTTCCTATCACGAAGGAATCGTGGCAAGGTATTATAGGGTCAATGTCAACTTTGTCTTCGTCTCAGTCTCAGTCTTTGTCCTAATTTTAGTCTTTAAGCTGTAACGGACGTCACTGAGATAGTGATATCACGGTGATTCAGCGAGGATGATGAGAGGGTTACGTACGACGGAGAGGACTCATCGATACGACGGTGGCAATTGTGGCATTCGAGTAGAAGCAGTAATTGAGAGCAGTCACTCATATTTATTATATTTATATTATATTCGGGTTATTGTGTTCATTATAGTTTTTGGGATTAATAACACGTTTGATTATTCCATCGCAAGTTGGTGGTGACCGAATGGTTTACAGTTCAGGTGTGGTGGTGAACGTGCAACGCCGATTTAGCATTTTCTGATTGTTACGTGAATTTAGAAAATGCCTAGAAAACATAAAAGTTCTACGAGTGACTCAGATAGTTCTTCTGATAGTTCTTCTGATAGTTCTTCTGATAGTTCTTCTGATAGTTCTCGTACCGGCAGGTACAAGGGATCATCAGAAAGTCGGTCATCCAGGAAAAGGAAGAGGAATGGTGTACCAGAGAAAGTGCAGCAGATGCCTTTAGACGAAGGGAAATCAAAAAGAAAAAGGCACAGTGATATTTCCACTAGAAGACGACGTTCAGTAAGTCCATCAGAAATTATTGTCCATGCGAATTATATTTCTCGTTTCCCGAAGTTGCTTTTTAAAAAGATTTTTATTTGAAAATTCTATGAACAATGTTATATTTGGACTTTACAATATGGATGCTAACATCAGACTGATCTTCTTCGCGTCTTCTCTAGGAAACAGGATAAAAGCTGTGTCAGCGTTATAAATGCAAGGCTGCATTTACTGCCAACATAATTCCTCCCCTCGAAGATGAAAAACTATTTTTCATTCGGAAAGATGGTTTTTCTTTCCAACGGTCTTGGGTTGTCCGATGTTGCGGCATGGCTGTCTTGTAGGTGGTCCGATCGTTTTCTTCTCCATAGAAAGTGTTTGTATTTTACTGAAACAAACACACAGGCGAAGACTACGATGATGATATACAGTGGGATTGTCCAGGCATGGACCATTGTTGTATGCTTGGTCGACTCAAGGGGTGTGAGTCGTTTTGCTTCTTCACGAAGTCCATTCAGTTTGTCGAGCGGGATGTCTCGGAGTTTCAGGGGTTGCATTGGCTCGTTCTCCGTGTATTTCGGCAGGGTCAAATCTGGGAGAAGTAAGGGCTGCTGCTGTACTTCGGTTGCTTCGTTGAGGTAGGTGTCTGTTGGAGTTCTGAAGAGACACCCTGGGGGAAGCGATAGTAAATATGTCCCTGTTAGGGTTATCATGTCCGTGGTTTTGCACATTGTTTGGATTCGAGTTGAATTCTTGAATATTCCAATGTAGTGGGCTTCATTGACTTGCTCGATGATGTCGTCCTCTATTCGTATTGAAATTCTCGTGCATCCTGAAGGGGTGGTTCCAATATTCAATATTTGGAATATACAGTCTTTTTTGGTATTTCCAAGAAGCAGGTCATTGGAATGGCAGTAGTAGGTTCCATGGAGGTACATACATGGCATAGAGGTATATTGAAAATACATTTCATTCATAGTCAGGTAAGGTGCCGGTGGAATCAGGGTATTTTGATCAGAAGTTGGTATGGAGTATAGGTGATAATGGGTGTAAAAATCTGGGAATACAAGAGGAAACTTGATCACGAATACAATTTTGCTTCCTTTCTGATAGGTACCTATCTCTAATACATCATAATATTTATGGATATTAGTTGCATCTGTACCAAATAAGAGATTTTCTAGAATGTATTGATTTGCTAATATTCTGACCAGTTCTTCTAATTCATTTATATTGATAATGCTTGGATGAGCTATATTCAATTTCGAAAATGTGATGGCATTTTCTACATCTGACAATATCTGTGAAATTATATGAAGCGTCGAGCTGAGTTGTTCAAAGGCTTCTTTCGTTTCTAAATAGTGACTGAAATCATATATGAATGTTGATAATTTTGAAGAGATTTTATTTATTCTGTCTGTCATTGCATTTTCATTTCTTTTCAATAAACTGATTGTTTCATTGAAAGTTTCTATGATGTGTTTGGATAGTGAGATTTGGTCATTCGTTTTTTCAATGATATTAACTTGGTTGATTTGTAGTTCAGAGATTGCCTGTTCGTATTTTTCTGCATCCGTAGAGTCTAAATTTCCTGTTATGTTCTTGAGTACACTGCCTAGGCCATTTATCAGGCCTCTTTTGAATCGTCTTTCGGAAGTAATTGAGTTATATTTTTTAATAGATAGTTGTAGTTGAATATTCACTGATTGATTTATTGCAGATAATTCAACAAAATAAGGGTTCGATAGTCCTTTGTGTACAGCATCAATAAGTTGTACATATTGATTGGAAACAGTTTGTATTTCGTCATGTATTGGTTTCAAGTCAAAGTAGTGAATGAAGGTATGAGTTTTTTCTCTAACTCTGGTGGTTCCTAATTTAAAGGGTAATATGCCGGGATTTTTATTGAGGGGAAGTATTTGAACTTCCTGGCACAGGGTCGTCGACAGGACGGATCTGAAACAATGGACGTTTTATATTGGATTTGTGAATTTTCTTGTTATCTGAAGTTCTGATTTTATTACTTTCGTCTGAGGTTACTCGTACAATTTTGAATCTAGGAAGGCTTTTGTTACGAGGGCTAGTTTCTTTGTAAGCGGTGTCTTCTGGATTGTATGTTAGGGGATCTTCACGGTTTTCGTTTCTTTTACCAATATTTTTCTCTTTTTGTTCAATCAATCTTTGATTTAGGGTCTTGTACATTTCTTTCGTTTTTTCTTTATGATTTGATACATAAGCACTCTGAATGCGATGTTCTAAGTCGATATCGAATGGATCTGAATTAGAAATATGGCCAGTGATGATATCTATTGGTTTCATTTTAGTCGATGAATGAATTGAATGATTATAACCAAGAATAGCATAAGTCATTAAATTTATAACACCTTGTTCTTTGTTTGTGCTTTGAAGCACTCTGATATGTTCTGCTATTGTAGAGTGAAACCGTTCAACTATAGAATTAGATTCGTGATGATCGGGGGTTCCGAAATGTACCTCGATTTTATGGAGACTTGTTAACTCTTGGAGAGTTTCGTTTTTAAATTCTGAACCGCTATCTGAAATTATAGTTTTTGGATTACCATGATGTCCGAAAAATGCAATTAATTTTAATGCTATTTCAATTCCACTTTTGTGCGACAGTGGATACGCTTGGGCGTATTTCGAGAAAGCGTCTACTATAGTTAAAAACTTTTGATTACGAATTTGATAAATATCTACATGAACAAGTTCAAATGGTCTACTAGCTGTTGGTGTTAATGAAAATTTTTGTTTGGGGGGATTTCTGTCATACTTATTGGTGTGACATATTTCGCAATTATTGATGTATATTCTGGTGTCAATTCCTAATTTGGGCCAATAATAAGTTTCTCTGATTCGTCTTTCCGTTTCCACGATGCCTCGGTGGTTGGTTTTACCTTCGTGGTATTGCTTTATAGTTTGTTTTTGATCTTCTTCTTTGATTACGTCTTTGAGAATCTTTGTACAGCGAATAAATTTATATGAAGGCGTTTTGAACGTGTCTTGAACAGTTTGACAAAATTGGGGAACTATTGATTCATTTTCAATATTTGAATTTCGGGTCCAGATAGTCTTTCACGAAATTTTTTATGTTTTGTTCAAGATTGTCTAGGCCTAGTTGTGCAATGATTCGTTTTTTCGTAGGGAAAATTTGTTTTATCTTAGGTGTAGCTGGTGAGTGGAAAACGGTGATAATTTTAATCTGGTTGTCAAAGTTGTTCAATGGGTTTTCGGATATAGGTATGGTCAAGACAGGATTTTCGTTACTTGTATGGACTGTATCGGCATCGTCAAAGTCCCGAATGTCAGGTGTTTCATTTACATGACCAATAACTGATTCTATTTCATCGTCTCTTTGATTAGGGTCTCTGTTTCTACTATGGAGGTCAATATATTCTTGTAGTTCTTTGTCAACTGTGTCGTCTGTTTCGTTAGCATGGATCTCAACTCGTGATAAAGCATCGGCATTAGTATTTAATTTTCCGCGCTTATAGATGATTTCGTAGTCGAATTCTTCAAGTCTGAGTCTCCATCTTACCAAACGGGAATTTGGTTCTTTCAATGACATGACCCACTGAAGAGGTTTGTGGTCGGTGACAATTTTGAATTTGCGTCCGAATAAATAGGGCCTAAAATATTTCGTTGACCAAACGATCGATAATAATTCCTTCTCGATCGTTGAATAATTCTGCTCCGATGCATTCAAAGTCCGCGAAGCGAAGGCTACAGGTTTGTCAGACCCGATTAGTCCTTGTGAGAGGACTGCTCCGATGGCGAAATTGCTCGCGTCTGTGGTGAGGATGAATTCCTTTTCGAAGTCAGGATATATCAAGATGGGTTCGTTCGTTAGCAGTGTCTTACAGTGTTCAAAACAGTTGATGAAGTCAGAGTCGTGTACAATTTTGGCGTTCTTTTTAAGACAGCGAGTCATGGGTTTAGTTAATGCAGCAAAATCTTTGATGAAACGTCTGTAATATCCAAGGAGTCCCAAAAACCCTTTGATTTGTTTAGTTGTTTGGGGAATCGGAAATTTTTGAATGGCCGAAATTTTATCAGGGTTTGGTTTGATACCTTCGGTTGTGATAATATGTCCAAGATAGGCTGTTTCGCGTTTCAAGAATTCAGATTTATCCATTTGTACTTTAAAATTTGCTTCTCTTAACTTTTGAAAGATTTTATTCAGACTGTCGATATGTTCTTGTAAGGAGGTAGAGTAAATCAGAATATCGTCAAGATGAATTAGGCAGATTTTGTTTATGTATTCCTTCAATATATTGTCTAGACAACGCTGAAATGTAGAGGGTGAGTTCTTTAAGCCAAAGGGCATGCGCAGAAACTCGTAGTGTCCCCCTTCTACATTGAAAGCTGTTTTTTCGATATCGGTCGGATTCATTTGAATTTGGTGGAATCCAGACGCCAGATCTAATGTGGTGAAATATTGACAGCGACCAATTTTATCAAGAACGTCTGTGATGTTTGGAATAGGATATCGATCGTCGACAGTTTTTTCATTCAACTTCCGATAGTCGATCACTATCCTCCATTTCTTTTTGCCCGAAGCATCAACCTTCTTCGGTACAATCCAAATTGGAGAGGACCATGGCGACTTACTAGGACGTATGATATTCTGTTCCAACATTTTATTGATTTGTGAATTAACCTCCTGTTTATGAACGAACGGGTATCGATAAGATTTGGTGTAAACTGGGAGATCGTCTTTTGTCTTTATCACATGTTTCACTTGGGTTGTAGAAGTTAATGGCTCACCCTCTATATAGAATATATCGAAATATTTTTTGCATAATTTTAAAATAATTTCTCTCTCCTCATTGTTCAGATGATCAGTTCTGATTGAATTTACAATATTTGATCTATCAAGTTTTTGCAAACTATCGGAATAAAAGATTTCGAAATGCTCGTGAAAATCATTTTTATTAATACTTGGAAACTCTTCGAGATGATATATCTCATTGTTTTGCAACGGTATTGTTTTAACAGGGTATAACATTACAAGCTTGATGTCGTTATCTGTTGGATTATGAATTTCAACGAGAGCCATGTTATCTCTTACACGTGTTAATGTTTCTGATATTCTACAAGATAGAATTTCTTGAGGTTGGATGAGCACATCGCCTTCCTTGCGGTCAACTGGAATTTTTGCCGAGATTTTCGTTTGTCTAGGTATAATCTTTTCGAATAAAATAATAGGATTGGATTTGAAATAATGAATGGTGATCGTGGAATCTGGAGTATTAATATTATTATTGATCAAGTCTAAATTGGATTCTAATAATTTTAGATTGTCCACACCCAACAGTCCGTCGAAAACATTATGAAATTTATAAAGAAAGAACTTGATTTCTTTGTTGGTTTTGAATTCGTCAAATGCAGTTATATTCATAGCAAACTTATGTTGT
This sequence comes from Chrysomela aeneicollis, assembly GCA_029955515.1. NCBI lineage: Eukaryota > Metazoa > Arthropoda > Insecta > Coleoptera > Chrysomelidae > Chrysomela > Chrysomela aeneicollis. Next base: position 4,536,064 of record JARUHQ010000008.1, on the reverse strand, counting down.
GAGGTATTAAAACATGTAGAAACTGAGAAAGGCTCTTCGTAAATAGAATTCGAAAAATATTTTTCCGCTATGTTTGGATCTAGGAACGATCTAGTTGAACCTGTATCGATGAGCAATTGGAGTGGTGGATTATTGATTTTGATGAAAGGCAATACTCTTTCATTTGTGCTATGTGATTCAAATACTACGTGAAATCCGGGAGATCTATGGCTTGCTGAACATTTTCAGATTCTTCTCGACTCTCTGGCATATTTTCGAAATCATAGCCTACAGCACCTTCTTCGTAATTATCGAAGGAGTCTGCATTTTCTTCAGCGTATTCAATTTCGGGGCAAGGATTCTGTTCTGTATTGAATAATTCTTGTGAGATGAAATTTCGAGGTTGATTATTATTTTGGAAATAATTCTTGCGTTGTTGAGAGGGTTGTGTTGAACCGTGCGATATTCCACTCATAGGAGTTGGTTGTGAATTGTTAGTTTGCCTGTTTGGAGGATTTCTCCATACATTCTGTGGACGACCAAATACTTGGCTATTTGTGAACACTTTCTGAGGTTGGCGATTGATTGGTTGAATGGGTATAGGTGCACTTGGAAAAACGGGACGCTGATTTTGATTGAAATTTGTGTTCATATTCTGGTTGAAATGCGGATTGAATTGAGGGCGGAAATTAGGATTAAAATTATTTTGCCTCGGATAATTTTGAAATACTGGACGTTGCATGATTTTCGGGCGAGGTGGATTATTCTGGTATTTAATAACGGAATTTCGTGGGTTCTGTAAGTTATAAATATTGATTTCGACATTTAGTATGGTAAGTGCCTGTGGCAAGCTTGTAGGATTTCTGGCCCTAACTCTGGCACTGAGAGGGTCCCTCAAACCGGTAAGAAACACTCTCAATGTTTGATCTGTGAAGAGGTTTCTTTGACTGATTTTCTCAATTTCGGTTGGTGTATGTAGGTCGATATGGTTACAAATTGTATTCAACATGTGTATACACCGCGAATAAAATTGTTGTGGATTGTCTTGGTCTTGTCTTAATGCCATCAAATTTTGAATTAAAGTATTCAGATCTCTCTGATCACCAAAATTTTGAATTAATGTTGTTTGAATTTCTAGCCAGGTTGAAGCATTATAAATATTGATTATATCAAGAGCAGAGTCTTTCAATTTTGAAAATATGGTATTGGTAATCAATACATTCTGAGAGCATGATAAGTTAGTTTGATCGTAATAAGTATCAATTATTTGAGAAACAATTTTAATGAATCTAACCAGTCCGGTCGGATTTCCATCATATTCAGGAATTGTTTTCAAAAGATCGGAACTAATTACTGGCATTGGTGGCATTTTAAATGTTTTTGTGGTTTATTTTCACTTAATCTATATTTATTTATATACGTTTATATATTCTATAACTTTCAATTGGGGTATAGTAATGGAAGATTAGGATACTCTGGGCAACAGAGGAGTCTGACTGAATAAAATGTACTCACAATAAAACCAGTAAAACCATTATATGTGGTAGCTTCCTTCGGGCTGCTTGTTGTGTTCCTCCTTAATTATGAACCTCCGGATCCTCGATGGAACGATGGTTCGCGATTCCGAATTAACAGTAGATACTGCAGAAGTGATTTTCGATAAATGCACGACTTTCGGAATCCTACCGACTGCGCCAATTATATTTCTCGTTTCCCGAAGTTGCTTTTTAAAAAGATTTTTATTTGAAAATTCTATGAACAATGTTATATTTGGACTTTACAATATGGATGCTAACATCAGACTGATCTTCTTCGCGTCTTCTCTAGGAAACAGGATAAAAGCTGTGTCAGCGTTATAAATGCAAGGCTGCATTTACTGCCAACATAATTTGCGCCAGCAGATGGTAACAATCAAAGTAGTCCACGTATCGTCGATCAAGCTTCAACAAGTTCAGTAGAATCTAGAGTTGACCGCATTGAAAATTTATTACAATTATTGGTGCAACAAGGTATCCATCCACCCCATCCAGAAAGTCGGCGTTTGTCAATCCGAAGCGATTGTATTCCCGAATTCAATCCAGAAAACGAGAACTTGGCAGCACTGAAATGGTTGGAGAAAATCGATCAACTGAAAAATGTGAATGATTGGGATGACATAACAACAATTTATCATATGCAAGCAAGATTGGCGGGGATGGCGAGGACTTGGTACCATAGCTTAACGACATATCCTGGTACGTGGTCTGAATGGAAAGTCTTGATCATCAAAACCTTTCCAGATCATGTGGACTACGCAATGGTGCTGCGAAAAATGCTAGATAGATCGAAACAGTCTGACGAGACAATGACCACATACTATTTCAGCAAAATGGAACTGTTACGAACTTGTCAAATATCAGGTAGACATGCCGTATCATGTCTCATTGATGGAATCACTGATGTTACGATTCAGAATGGTGCCCGAGCAGGTCGTTACGCAACACCTGAGGCACTGTATGAAGAATACCTTTCCATGCTCCGCGAGAATCCTTCAGTTACAGCTAAGCATACTGGGATTTAATTCTACAGTTAATTCCACCACCGGTAAAACTCCCCATGAGATATTCTTTGGATATACCGTCTTCGTAACATCAACGATGCATTCCTTACGTCAGAAATTTCTCAGACCCAAGGTGAACATCGCGACTTGGAGCTTCTGAGGAACGATGTATCACAAAAGATAAAGGAGAGATAAACGTATCAAAATTATATATACGACAAAAAGCATGCTGTTACGAAAACGTTCACAGTTGGCCAACACGTTCTTTTGCAAGCAAATAAGACCTCCAATGACGGACGGAGCCGGAAGCTTGAACCACGTTATAAAGGACCCTTCATAGTTACGAAAGTACTCGATAACGATCGGTACGTGGTGAATGATTTGCCAGGGTCTGAACGTTCAAGGACGGCCTATACGGGCATATGTCCTTCTGAACGGATGAAATTGTTTTCCACGACTGTCTCTTCTACGGAGAGCAGTTCCGTCGAGGAAGAATGAAGAAATACATTTTTTTTGTATTCGTTACGTTTGAATATCCTTTTCTGTTGTAATTTTACTGTGATTTCAATGTTTCAGAATCAAGAATCTAACCGTTGCTTCACGAGGACGTGAAGTTTTGTCAGGTTAGCCGACTGTAACGGACGTCACTGAGATAGTGATATCACGGTGATTCAGCGAGGATGATGAGAGGGTTACGTACGACGGAGGGTACGACTCATCGATACGACGGGCAATTGGGGCATTCGAGTAGAAGCGGTCATTGGGATCAGTCACTCATATTCAATATATTTATATTATATTCGGGTTATTGTGTTCATTATAGTTTTTGGGATTAATAACACGTTTGATTATTCCATCGCAAGTTGGTGGTGACCGAATAGTTTACAAAGCCAAGTTGAATCCATGCATTTACATAAGAGCATTCATGCAAAAATTTTTGTCTTAGTCTCAAATCTTCGTCCTAAAAACGTGACCTTGAGAGTTCCTAATTTTCAACTTTATGTTTAGGACTAAGACCACGGAGTCAGTGCGCATGCTCCCCATTCTAGTGTAAACACAGAAATATAATGTGTTGACCGTCTGTGACGATTTTTGGCAAATTTGCGAATGTAGAATAGTGCAAAAAACATTCATTCATCCAAAAATATACACACCGGTCGTGATTGATGTTTGATTCTACATACATGTTTTCAATTTTTCAAGTGATGAATATTCGTTTATATTGATGTAATTGTCATAATGCCATAGTATCTTGAGTTGTATGAATAGTCATGTCCTAATTCCTTAAGACAAAGGCTGATGACTGGGACTGAGACTGATGAGACTTAAGATAAAGACAAGGATGACTAAATAGACCCTTAATCCTAAAATTTTGTGTCAATAATCACTCGTTAAGTTTTGCATCTTGATAACATCCCATTTGATATGAAATAATAAAAATATTGTATTGTATATTGGCCCCATCATGGGAAAGCTGATGGAGCCGACTCATTTGAATTAGACAGATATACACCATGCACGACATCAATTGATTATGGAGGTCTGAAGGCCCATTTAAAAAAAACGTGTATGCAAGCATTTTAGTGTGAATTTCATGCTTGCATGTGTTCGATCTTAAAACCTTACAACTTTTGCCAATAGGTGGCACTGTAGTCCTTCCTACCATACTTGACGTACACAATAGGTGGTAAATAAAAGCACTGATTCGCCTGAATACACTCATAATAATGGTATTCCTTCACACCAGAAAAGTAATCGCTGTATCTGTTCGGTGTCTTAACGCACCGAAGAGAATTTCGTTGAGGTAGGATTCAACAGAAGAAAATCACATAATGTGCATCACTGCGGTGTTGAATCGCACTTCCGGAAATGCAAAAACAACACCACTATAGTGTATATTCTGCTGAATTCAGCACTAACACAAGTGTTACTCAAAACTGGGTTCAATTGAAGAAAGCACATATGGGAATGGTCATCTGACACCTACAGTGGTGAAGAATATGCCGGAGCTTATTGACACTGAAAAAATCAGGACCTGAGAGTGTTGGTTGGTATGATGTAATATTTTTTTCACTGTGTAGAGACAAAATATTCAAAATCTCACGGAAGGATAACCTACAGTGTTTTTAGATCATTGTGCAAGCTAGTAAGAGAATATTTCGAATGGAAATAATTACTAAAATGTTCCTCGAGAGTTTGGAGGTCATATATCAGAAAACATCTCAATCGGTCGTGAGTTCTATGAATTCATCGTTCAATGAAAAAATAAATTCGATTGAAAGGTCTGCAGTACAATAAATCGGGAGCTAGTCTGACCTGCTTGTCTGATCCACCTACTAATTGCTCATGGTGAAATGAAAGAAAAGATTTGATGATGAGCATCGACCATGAAAATTCCTATAGGAAAAACAGATATTGAATTTTCTGCGATTTTTCCAGAGAAAATACAAGCTTATTGTTCGCATCGGGTTATGAGATCCCCATTCCGAATTGTTATTTCAATCTCCATCAACAGTATCGAACTATTTCTGCCTCGCACCTCTGGCTCTTTTTGAGAAAAGTTGGTACCAAAACAGAACCTTGTATGAATAACAGCTATCAACGACCCCATCATGTAGTGACCTATTCAGAAAAAAGCTTTTCAGTGAACGACACAGTTGTGATAGCAAACCATATAAGTAACTGAAGTTTTCCAAGAAAATCTTCTTGCCAAGAGATTCTCCATGTCTTACGATGGACCTGTGTTATACGTAGGTACAAGCAAATCTGCTGTTGAACTCTGGTTCCTATAGATATTGGATGAGGTCGCTACTAATTGCTCTCTCCATCATTATCAAATGCCATCCCTCATTAGTAATCTCAGAGGAACTTACCTAGAAGTTGTGTGCCATTTGCAAAAATCGAGTAGCAGGCAATTTGTTAATGAGATAATTGAAAATCGCCAAAAAATGAGGCCATTGATAAGGAATCAGGAGTGAACTTGGACATCCAGTTAACTGCTTCACAAACTTGCTTGTTATTTGACTGGTCCACACTTTATTCAGAAATGATACACCTACTTTCATTGGACATAAATTCTAGTCGCAACTAGTAATCCAACCCTTTTGTGATTTTTCCAGTTTTTGTTTTCCATTAAGGAATAATCCCTTATACATTTGTAAATGATCGCTCAATACACCAACAAACTATTTCACTCCACACAAGCAAACCAAGTCAACTCCATTGAATACCTAAAGAAATTCGAGGGAGTCTGTCGACAAATGGCCGTACAGGAGTTAATGTGCAGTAATGAATACATTCGTGGAAATTATGGTCCTGATTATACACCGACTATCAAGTATGCCTCCCGACGATATCAATCAAACCGCTCTCTGAGAACGAGACGTTGCCACATCCCCTGTGATCTCCAGCAGCATTCACCCCATCAGACCCACAATCCCCGAAGAGAATCTAACTCCGGTGTATCATGGTATGCAGAAGTTTGAAGTTGAGTGACTAGTTTATATAGTGTGAGTGTTGATGAATTGTTAGATAGGTAAGATGTTTCATGAGTTCGAGAGTACTAACTTGTCCACTTTTTCCCAAAATATCGTAAAGTACTTACCTGTATATTCGATGACAATAAAAGTTTTGTTGGAAGACACTGCAATAAAAATTGTGATTGTTCGTTTAGAATTCTTGCCGAAACGCTCGCCAGATCATGGCCGCTGCTTGTGACGTCATTTCTATCTTTGACCACGTTCAACATTAGGTGCCAATGGATTTTTGTATTTCACAATCCAACTTTATCCCTTGTATTTAGCTTTTCGTTGGACTCAAGGAATGTTCACTGAAATTTGTCAATTGATTTGTATTATTTGCAGTAAGGATATCAACTACTTTCAGTAATTGCTGTAGAACAACTAAATTATGACCTATTCAAAATTCTGATTGATTAATTTGAAGAATAGGATGATTTTTGAAGTGTAATAATTGTATTTGCACGTGAAGTATTTTTCCATACAATTTTGACTAGATATTGGATTCACCAGATTTCCATTGGTTTGTGAAGTCTCTCAATTTTTTCAAATACTATTCTACATCAATATTTGATATATTATTAGTCCAATACGTGTCTGCTACCAAAAATCGAAATATTCTTTAAAAAACTGATGCCGATACGTTAATAGTTAATTCAACAAATCAGTATAATCAAAGATTACACACATATATTTGTTCAACGTCCAATTCTTGTTTTGAAAAAGCGCATTCTTCTTCTGAAATAATTTATTTTAAATGAATTTATTGAATATGTCAATTGTAGAAAATTATTTCACTGGAATATTCATTTGGTATAACAAAATGTTCTCAATTCAAGAAATTCAAAGTATCCAGAAAAAATAATTAAGTTCTTGAAAAATATATCACGGAATGTCTTCTTTCAAAATAACATTCAACATTTAATCTCTGAATAAGTAAATCTCTGAGAAAGTTTTTTTGTATTGACCATAACATTTTCTTGAATATAATTGCGATCCCTTCGAGCCGAGAATGTTGCCAAACGGTGTGAGTGTGTTGTTTCGGTGCTCTTGTCGTGCATCCATCATTGTTCAACCAGTTCAACCTATTTTATTGGCATAAAAATATTGGCTTGCCATGAAAGAAAAACTAGGGTCTTAGGAGATATCTGAGGATATAATTACCACTTTTAGGGGTAAGTTACATGCCTATATCTTATCGACGTTCATTCTTGGGTAGGTATTATTGTGTATCCAATCAATTAACGTAGCTATATCATCTCGAAAACTGAAAATTCGTGAAAAACTTGAATAACCAGGATCGGCATTGTGAGTGAAAATTGGGTTTAGGTACCTATGTGCAGATGAACGTTTAAATTTGTCCAAACACTGATTGAGCAGTGGAAAAGAGCTTCTTGAACTTGTAGACATTTTGATACTGCATATTATACCTAACATATTTTTACATTTTTTTACCTAATTTCGATCCAAGGAAAATGAATTCAGTAGTAAGAATGTGAACCCATAGGTACATTGTGTTGAGTCAGATTATCTCTCACATTGTACCTACATGGAGTTGTGAATGATATATTTTATATTTTTCAGTCGTTTGAAACCAGAGGAATACAACTTTATTGCGAGGTAAACTGGTGGACAAGTTCAGAAATAATCTCTACGAATAGGGGGAAAGGTTGTCAAGAAGAAGGTCTGCAAGTGATGATGTGATTGATGAGAGCCCCAATAAGAGAACGGAAGTTGAGGATGATTCTCATTTCAAGAAATCGATATAATTCCTCTAATTTGATAAAATTCTTGATACAAAACAATCTACAGCTAAAACTGAAAATCTGATTCTTTTTGTTCAAGAAAAGTGCGGGTCATTGAGAGATTATGATTGTCTTGATTTGAATATATCGAGGAATATATTGTGTTCTCAATCTGAAATATTGTATTATTCTCACGAAGAACTCCATTCATTTACGATTCAAGAAATCTATAACATTGGTATGAGTGTATTTAGTTGGAAACATAATAATCTTGAATTGAGCAGACATTTATTCCAGTATATATAAACAAGCCATACTCTTGAATCAAAGCATATCAAATCAAATTAAGTAATTATTTTTATAATAATACCAAAGATTATATATATATATATATATATATATATATAATCTTTGGTATTATTTCAAAACTTATAAATAATGAATCATAGGCGAAACATTGCGATAAACGTTCAACATAATATGGTGTTTCGTTGATTTTTTGGATTGAATTTGACGTGATTAATGTACAAAAATACAAAAACCAAGTCAGAAAGTGATTCAAGTTCATAACTTAACAGAATCACCCTCTTCAAAAGTACTTAGTGCTTACACTGTTGGAAATTAGTTGCTAAATCAGCAAAAAAATATAGTCCCAGTAGGTCTACAACATTTTATAGTTGAAATATCAAGAGTGTTTGAAGTTAATTTTCACCATAATGGTTATTGCTCGTCTCAACAACCGCCTCTTTGTATGGCTACTACGTCTTATTGGTGAATTAACTACAGTAAGTTAATAATTCTACTTAACCTTATAGCTGTTCGCAGTACTCTCTGAAGTTAATTGAGCAATTACAAATTGTCATTTTCACTTTAATTTGTTGTTGTGAGTCCTACGTCATAATGTAGTTCTAGCTACAAAAAGTTGTCGATTGTACTACAACTCAGTGTATTTTCAACAATATTCTACTGCTAGAATTCAAAGTTCAAAATACTGAAATAACCATATATCATGAAAGACATTTCATTTTCTTCATAGCAACAATACAAAAAAAATCCACTATTGGCACAAAAACACATCAAAAGCTGTCAGTAAATCGAAAGAACATCGCGGCACGTGATTCACTACAATGCTGGTCAAACTCTGTCTGTGTTTGTCATCCGAGACAACTTATTCCTATCCTCGTGGAGTGTTGAGTATCTCTCGTTCAATTGCTGAAACAAAAATTATATTAATAATTCATTTTGGATTCATTTGGTCATGAATTTTTCAATCCAATTAACTCTTGAAATCACTTGGATTTATTAACTGAATAGTACATTATCATTCAAAATATAATTTAGAACGAATCTTACCAGTAGGTACATTAATTTCTCTTCAACTCAACTCAGTTTTTGTTATCTTTTTTGTTACCCAGTAGTAGCTTGAAAAAATCCGAAGAAAGTGAAAATCGATCCATCGAACAAATACCTGAAATGAAGAGTTGTACAAATAATCACATCACAACTTCAACAGTTTTAACCTAGATGTTGTAGTTATCTTCATAAGTATAGTAAAAAATATATGAAATATGCATGAGAAGTAGTAAAACATCCATAATAATAATTTCAAAATGTGAATATAAAACTGATATGATTATACTCACTTTTTTGCAGCGAAACATCAATAATCATAGAGAGAATCCAAGAAAAATTCTCAACAAATCATGTGAAATTATTGCGCTTGCAGATTCCGACGAAACATTGTTATTTGTTGCTCTAGATCAGGAAAAATATTCTTAACTGAAACATAACAAAAATAATATTAATATTGGCATGAGTAAATAAAATTTATGTACGAGTCCACATCAATCTACTCCATGTAGGTACTTACCTTTTTTATATATTGACTACACGAGAGGAAAACCTAATGTATTCGTTCTAATGCTCTACAACGGCAACAGACTGCAGATAACTGAGTAAACTTGGGTTGGGACTTGTAGGGTAGGGAATCGGTATTCGTGAGAAGACAAACGAAAAGTAGCGAATATATCCGAAGAGATCGGAACTAAAAAATCTTTGTAACCGAGCACAAACTGTTGCAAATTATAAAACTAGGTGATGTTAATTTGTCAACAGAGTGCGACAAAACCGCTATTTGATATTAATGTATTAGCAACTAGATGATGTTCTACTGTCTATGTTTCAATAACCATTATTGAAGTTCTAGTTACAATTATTTGTTGTTGTGTTACAGATTATATGAAGTTGTTTGGACAGGAATTTCATCTGTTCATTTGATGCAAACTTGTTGCTGTTGTATTGACATTATCAGTAGTGAATTCGATAACTGACTGATTTAACAACTACATCGAAAATTGTGGAAGTGAAATTGAGACACAATTGTTGTTGAATTTGACTACAATTTTTTAACGATATGAGAAGTTGTTGAAAGTAACAACTAATTTCCAACAGTGTAGTGCTCGCGATGTCGAATTACATTTTGAGAGTGCTTAGTAATTGCTAGCATTTTGTCAATAGAAGTGCTTAGTGCTCGAGATTCCGGAGCACTTTTCAAGAGTGCTCGAAGCACTTTTTGTTAGTGCTCGGCACAGCTCTGGTAGAAACAGTGTTTCATCAATGACATAAATCATTCTCAACCTCAGAACTTGAATTCAGTAGTGACTGTGATGAAATTTGGGTGAGAAAAGATATATTAAAACATACTTCATTAGATCCTGAGAATACTTATAATCGCGGATAATATAATTCATTTAGGAAAACTAGCGCTTGTTTATTGAATTGAGCAAACATTATATTTATTGGTATAACTCAAACACTGCACTATTTTTCAGAATTCAGTTGTATGGCAAGTTCAATAAAATAACTGGAAAGTGGACTAATGCGGACATACTTCCACATGATAGGAAACTTCTATCATTAATTGTGCCAACAACTAATGATCAGAAATTCCCACGTTGAGAGAATGATTTTATGCAACATACCAAGGTTAATGATTATTTAAGATCCATGAAAACGTCTTTATTATGATTTGAATTCCAATATATCACATTCATTTCCAACCACCTACGATTCATCAAATCTACTATCTAATATGCTAATGAAAAAATTATTTCTCGCTATTAAAATACTTAACGTTAGCATTGGTTGTTTGGATTTCAACACAGTCGTAAAATTTTCACCATTAAGATTGTAAAAATGATTCGGATTTTGACGATTCTATTTTATTATACTACCTGCCAATAATTATGTCTAACATTTCCTATATATCAAGTACTGAATGTTAAAGTATAGTTCATATACTATTTTGAAGCGTTTGACACTCTGACCATACTTTTTTCCTGTTTTGACATATCAATTCAGACATCCTGTATTTGAGATAATTTGCAGCTATTGATTATTCTCGAGAATGAATCGAGCCCAGTTCAGTTTCTGAGTTATCCGAGAGAATAACAGCCATTAAATACGCGAGAGTAGGAGAACAAGGTTTCTATACGACAATCATAGAATGTCTGATTCAGTCTTGATGACTATAATAGAACGGAAGCTCTATCATAGATAGTCGTAGGTTATGCCTGAAATCTTCCGCTAACCCATTATCAGGCGAATCCTGCTTGATCTTGATACCAAAAAGGCATCAGACCAGACGGAATTCCTTCAATCGTTTTAAAGAAGTTTGCCACAGATTTTACACCTGTTGAACTGTGTGAACCAATTCCTAAAAACTGCCAACAAGACCTTATTAGTAACTACAGACCTATTGTGATCGAGATTGTGATACTGACATAGGAACCGACCGACAATCATTATGGCTTCCGATCGTCACCAGAAACCAACTGATGGAGATTAGCTTATCACACACATAATGCAGTTCATTGAAAATCAAGGGGAGTCTCTGGCTATAGCATGGTATATATCTGAAGCATTCGATCGAGTCTGATTTGAAGGCCTCCTTGAAGAGTTTCGATCATATAATTTGCCGTCGCATCTGTATCATCGTATTAAGATATCTTGGCGTATAATCTGAAGGAATGACTTTCAACGCCGGTGTACCACAAGGATCTGTTTTGGCCCCAACTTTGTACCTGCTACACTTCAACGACCTGTTATATGTCACCTCCTGTCCTATCCACAGCTCTGCGTCCCATATGAAGCCGCTAAGGCTGATACCGGTCGATACTGATAATTTTGTGGAGTTCCGTACAACCAAGGTGGATATAGAATGGTGAAACAACTTCCTATCAACAAGCACTAGAATAAACTGTAGACCTTTGCCTACTTGATTTCATACCGTAGTAATATTTCCTGAAATTAACAGAGATGGCGACATACCTTGTGTCGGTAAAACAGAATCTGTGCATCTGTCACCTTTTCATCAGTTTCATCTATTCTAGATGAAAAATGACTGAGAAGAGTCAAAATATCGATAACTATTCCAGATTCACTGAAAATATTTTGTTTTGATGTCATTTCAACTCATCGTCTGACAGATGCGAACCACAGAAATACATTAGCAACAGAAATCTTCTTCGATAATCGATCTCACCGCGATCTTCATTCAAGTCGTGGAAATATTACTACCTTCTCAAACGGTCTACAAGTTTTTCGCAGAAACAATTGAAGAGCTGTTTCACCATCCTATATCCACCTTGCGTACAACCAAGAATCGAGCCTGTATTTTCTCCTAGAAGGCAGATCTCACAATGCCTAATAAGATGATGTCAGGTACGATTGTTCCTATGAAATCCTCGATGATGCTCATGAAAAATGCCCTATCATTGATCATGTAATTGCCAAAACAGCTTCTATTCACAAAAACTTCTAATGAACTAACAAAGGACAGTTTCAATCTGTCATGAAGTGTTTTCCACATGTTTGAAGTTCAGCACCCAAACATACGCAGAGGCTCCCTTATTCTAATCAGAGGAGAACTGTTCGTCTGGTTGGTGGTCACTCACTGACGAATTCATTGACATCCCTATTAATTTTAAACATATCTCATGTTGAAGTTTTCATTACGCTAAGCTCACGATTTTTTTTTGTTCTGTTGGTTTTGGTAAGTATTGAAACTATAACATTTTTGATTGGAGAATGAGGTAACTCAAGCCTCTATCTCTATTGAAGAATTCAGAGGTTACAACAGCCATTCGGAGGATGTTAAAGTTAGGGATGGAATTTGTACGTTGAAGGATTCAATTTCGTGCTTCGCGATTTTTTATGAATATACATATTAATTGAGATATCGAGGTTATTCCATTTGGCTGTTATACGCTGTATGTTATGTTCTGATGAATACAGTGGAAAAAAATTACACCAACTCACACAAGCTACCACCATTTGGTGTCCCCTGAGGTCCTGATTGTTTTTGTGTCAGTCAATACAGGCATATTATTTACTACTGTTAGTATTTGTAGGTATACTGTAGGTATTTTCAATAATCAAACCCAATTGTGAGTAACATTAGTTTTGATGCTGAATTTAGCAAATTGAACACTTTGCTGGTGTTGTGCATTTCCGCGAGAGTGCGATTTGACACCGCAGTGGTGTGATATGCACATTCTACATTTCCCACCTCAATTGAAATCACTTTGGTGCATTTAATCACTGAGCAAATACTTTTCTGGTGTGAAGGAACACCATAATATCATGAGTGATGTGTTCAGGCGAATCATTATTTGTGTTTTTCACTAGGTTGGTTAGATTATAATTATTCATATGATTATAATCTAGACTCAGAAGAATCTAGGGACAATTCGGTTGATGACAAACTGTTTATTCGCGGCTCAATATGATCCTTATCAGTGGCACTAGGGCCAATAGGCCAAATGCTTGAATTGCTACTGATCTATATCAATGTATCATGTCCAATATCGAAATCAAGTATGGTAGGAAGGAAGCCAGTGTCACATATTAGCAAAAGTTTCATGATTCTAAGGTCGAACACATGAGCTCATGAAATTCCCACCATTCACGTCCTTACATACAATATTTTTATCAATTTATATCAAATCTGGTGTTTTTAGGATGCAATACCAACGAATAATTATTGACACCAGATTTGATGATTCATACACCGCCTCGATTTCATCGTGATATGACACGGTGTAACTTGATACTTTTATATAATAGGTGTTTTTTATGAGTCAAGTCAATGATCACCATTGAAAATATTACATGTCAACCATTTGGTGTTTGTTATGATTATATGTTTCAGAATCGTTCTACTTCATCACATTCGTGTCATTTCTCACTACTATAATATCGGAATTAACACCACTTAACAATAAATTGTGAAATACATAATTAAAAGAATACAACTTTGATATTCAGGTGTTGTATTCGTCGGAGTTCGCTCTGAAATCCATTTGATTGAAATTAAATCTAGGTTTCTTCAATTCATGGGGTTGACAACTTGGAAAGTATAAATTTAAGGACACAATATGTTTATGGAAAAAAGACTCAACCCCAGGAATAAGCTCTCAAAATATTTGTATTAAATTGTATAAAACTGCTTCCGATAAGTTGAAAACTTCTGAAAACTTAGTTTTCAACGTTGAAATAGCGATACATAGTTTCAATTGATAAAATTTCTTGAAAAAAAGGTAAGTTACCGCATCATTATTTTTCTCAATATCACTTGGCAAATTGAATATTCATAATCGGAAATAATTGAGCTTGAATGTGACATGTCACTTCGATCGTAATAACTATTTATCATAGATTTTAATATCTAACGGTAATTGACAGGTAGATTATTATAAATTCCAGGATATTATTGCAACATTGTATGAGTACTTGATTATTTTTAATTACCGATGTTAATTGAAAATCGAAAGAAAAATAGTGAGAAGGCGTCGGTAATATATCTACTCCACGCATTTACAATCATACCGTAACAAACGAATGATATCACAGCAAATGATCTGAAAATATTTTATTCTGGAAACGATGCGATGAGAAAAATTAATTGGATTGAATTTATTTCATACAAGTACAGGGTGTTCCTCGATGATATGCAAATGTTCGAGAGAATGTCTATACAATATGAGCATATTTGCCTCCATGAACTAGATTTATGGTTAAAAAATATTTCGTTGCAGAAATGCAAGGAATTGGAATTCTAGAAGAGAAAAGATAAATCGAGTAATTATTCACATTCAATGAAAGATCATGTGCTCCAATACATGCATAATTCTCCGTACCGATTTAAATATAGTTTTTGAGGCAAAAATTGTACGTATACATGGTTTTCCACAAGTAAGAATCATTTCTCAATTTCATGTGCAGTTTGAATTATTTTCCTACTAATGTGGGAACAATGAGAATTATTACGAGAGTTTGAAACATATATTATGTAAAAAGAGGTTGGTATGCACGGAAAAACATTGACATTTGTATATTCCTGGATAGTGTCATACTTCTGAAAACAGGTAGGTATATTTGTGATAATTCAGTTGAAATATATACATTCAACCCTGATACAGAATAATTCTTAACTAACATAATCATAGGGTTCTCCTTTTTTCAGGGTCGGGACTTCTTCAACCCTTCAGACCTCGACCTATAAGATCTTTTGTGCATAACTTGTACGGTTAGAAGCTATATCTCATGAAATAATCGATGGAAAAAAATGTCCTGCGTGCGATGGCCACGTATTAACAACCCTAATTTCATCAGCCCCATCATGTTATTTCCCAACGATAATCGAAAATTTTCATTATGGGCCAAGAACGGGAACCGAAGACCGAGAAGAACGAATAATATCCGATGAAGTAGCAATTAAAATAACGATAAAGAAACGAATCCTTCGAGAACGCCTCGTCACAAATCAATGCACCTGTAGAATAAATCACTGGAATCAAAGTAACGATTTCGTGTTATTAGCTGGGAGACCTCGTAAGGCACCAAGGGCGGCACCGAGAATGAAAAGAGGGGGGCCATTTAGTTTGCTCTGTATCCAACACCTTAGTACCTATACTGATATCGATAACGATCTTTTGACTACAGGTGAAGAATAATATATTGTTTTATTGAGGATCAAAGATGACAGTTTAGCAATTAGCGAAGCCTGTTCACAAATCTGAAGCCATTTTGAGGCTGTTTCGCCTCTCAACATGATTTACCGTGAAAATGAATAGCTAGTTCAATAATTGCGAATGCAGCGGGCAGTGTATATCACTTAGGACAAAAACATTGAGCTGGAAGGTGTATTTTGATGATTTCCATCAATCCTGAGAGTTTCATTATTCTATCTGGATAATGAGATTATCATTCCACGTCTACTTTGAGAAAATTCATCTGATAAGAATATATTTTTTATTTTTGTCGTGCGATCAATTTTGACTTTAAAAAAAAATCCAAAAATATAGTTTCGGATCCTTCACCATTTTATGACGTACTGCCTAGAAAAACATTAAACGCACAGTATTTACACAGTTGCCGGAAGTATCGATATATCTAAAAAGTCGGATAGTCTGCATCATCAACAACTTGACATTGATATGAAATCCAGTGTATTATTCGTCCAATATTTTGAGTAAGAACTGAATTATTATATTTCGAAATTATAATTATTCCGGTGCCCAATAGAATGTTGATTATAGACTAGACGAAAATATTGAAGTAGAGTGATTTTTAATTATGAAAGGCAGTTTTTCTATAAAGTTGATTGTGCTACTCGATTAATCCATGTTTTGATTAATATTTCAATCTATCCAAGAAATAAGTGACCTCAATCAGCTTTTTTCTTCATATTTTCCGGTCTGTTAGCAAGACCGAATTGAGTTCAGAAACTTATAATCAACAAATATCCACAAATTTCACAAAATCTAGGTAGTACCTCCATAGTATTCCACCATGAAAATTATTGTAAATCGCTGTATTTTGAAAATCGAAATTAGTTGGGTAATTTCAGTAGACATACTATATAGAAAGCAGAAATATTATGACTAGGTAGTATAGTTATTTAAAGAATAATTACATGAGAATCTGTTCGGGCGGAAACGTACTCATTACGTATGTATGTTACTGGGGGCTTTCATGAAAAAAGAGACACACTATATTCTAACGTCAATTTGATTTGTTTGTTCATTTCAAAGATACTACACACATAAAAAGAATTACTTGATTTGATTTGATATGCTTTAATTCAAGAGTATGGCTTGTTTATATATACTGGAATAAATGTCTGCTCAATTCAAGACTATTATGTTTCCAACTAAATACACTCATACCAATGTTATAGATTTCTTGAATAGTAAATGAATGGAGTTCTTCGTGAGAATAATACAATATTTCAGATTGAAAACACAATATATTCAAATCAAGACAATCATAATCTCTCAATGACTCGCATTTTTCTTGAACAAAAAGAATCAGATTTTAAGTTTTAGCTGTAGATTGTTTTGTATCAAGAATTTTATCAAATTAGAGGAATTATATCGATTTCTTGAAATGAGAATCATCCTCAACTTCCGTTCTCTTATTGGGGCTCTCATCAATCACATCATCACTTGCAGACCTTCTTCTTGACAACCTTTCCCCCTATTCGTAGAGATTATTTCTGAACTTGCCCACCAGTTTACCTCGCAATAAAGTTGTATTCCTCTGGTTTCAAACGACTGAAAAATATAAAATATATCATTCACAACTCCATGTAGGTACAATGTGAGAGATAATCTGACTCAGCACAATGTATGGTTATTATATTTCTTCAAATCTGGGTTCACATTCTTACTACTGAATTCATTTTCCTTGGATCGAAATTTGGTGAAAAAATGTAAAAATATGTTAGGTATAATATGCAGTATCAAAATACCTAAGATGTCTACAAGTTCAAGAAGCTCTTTTCCACTGTTCAATCAGTGTTTGGACAAATTTAAACGTTCATCCGCACATAGGTACCTAACCCCAATTTTCACTCACTATGCCGATCCTGGTTATTCAAGTTTTTCACGAATTATCAGTTTTCGTGATGATATAGCTACGTTAATTGATTGGATACACAATAATACCTACCCAAGAATGAACGTCGATAAGATATAGGCATGTAACTTACCCCTAAAAGTGGTAACTATATCCTCAGATATCTTGAAGACCTTAGTTTTTCTTTCATGGCAAGCCAATATTTTTATGCCAATAAAATAGGTTGAACTGGTTGTATAATGATGGATGCACGACAAGAGCACCGAAACAACACACTCACACCGTTTGGCAACATTCTCGGCTCGAAGGAATCGCAATTATATTCCAGAAAATGTTATGGTCAATCCAAAGAAACTTTCTCAGAGATTTACTTATTCAGAGATTAAATGTTGAATGTTATTTTGAAAGAAGACATTCCGTGATATATTTTTCAAGAACTTAATTATTTTTTCTGGATACTTTGAATTTCTTGAATTGAGAACATTTTGTTATACCAAATGAATATTCCAGTGAAATAATTTTCTACAATTGACATATTCAATAAATTCATTTCAAATAAATTATTTCAGAAGAAGAATGCGCTTTTTCAAAACAAGAATTGGACGTTGAACAAATATATCGTTTTCATTTGAGAATTTGTTTTTATGTGTGTATTTTTCGAAAAACCAAATAATCTTTCAACAAACTCTGCATCATTCCATTTGTTATAATGGTTTTCACGGGTGCGAAATACTCTTGGGAGCTCGCTGTCGGTCAATTAGACCTAACAATTCAATCATTTCCTCCTCATCTGTATCGATAAATACGTCCATTTTTGTTATAAATTATTTATAATTATTCTGAAATAGCGCGCTCGAACAATATTTCGCGAATTTGCGCTTGAAACTGACGTTACATGTCGGTTTTGACACTGAGCCGAAGCTTAAACCGTCAATTTTGGAGGTTCAACTTGAGCTGAGTTTAAGCTCAAGCTCAGTGTTGAACCTCCAATGTACAACTCACATTTTCTCTGAACTCAAGTTCAGCTACGGTTCAAGAAAAACTGAGGTTTAAGCCTCCAATGTACAATCTGCCATTATACATTTGTCCCTATACTAATCGTTTATGGTTTCCGTATATAGACGTATGGTTGTGGACAGAAAAAAAGTTTTTTATACGAGATTGTGTTACTTGGGTCATTTTATGGTCACCCCATAGAAATCGCCCATTTCGTACGCCTATGTGAGTCAGGAATATCTCACCGGTGACGACACATACCGACATGGGCCCTGAACAGGGTGACGAACCCGTTAATTTATAGAGCCCATAAACAAAGAGAGGCCCATACGTTCATGCAAATGAATATCAATCAACGTTAACCCGTACCGCGATAATGGACGTACTCGCCTATCGAAATGCTCCTCCTAATGTTATTTATTGAAAGTACCATACGGTTTATCTGTTAATTGTACGGGATCTGAGATTGTTCTTGTGCCTCATACTGCGACTGCTAAGTGATAATTTGAAAGGCATTGGCAATGGATAAGTCCCACTGGTTTTTAATAGGGGAAGTACTCTTGTGAGAAATTATATATGCAGCGATTATTTTTTTCGTAGGACCAAATGTGACATTGTGAATTATAATTATTATACTAATTATTTTATGCGAGATTTTATGTCATTATGATGAGAAAACATGTATTTCTATATTGGTTGTATAATGAAGTATTTGTGCAAAGCAAATTTTTTATTATTCGGAGATTGGTACAATCGAACTGTCAAATGAAAGTCAGAAGAGTTAGGCCCAGTTTACTTCTGAGCGATTTGGATTTGGTGATATTAGCAGTGAAAAACACAATGTTTTGATTGGTAAATTTCAATTCTGAGTGTAATTTGATTTGAATTGACCAATAAAAACAATAACAACATTGAAATTTTCACCGCTGGTATTGCAATAATCAAAATCGCTCAACTGTAAACTGGGCTTAACGCTTGTGCGTCAGATTTCAATTATTTCAATGTCATCATTGTTACCTATCGAAGATGTTACTGTTATTTATCGATATTAAATCAATGTTTTTCTTCAAATCAATTCAAAATAGAAGAAATTGCATATGACACACTTTTTATAAGACACGTTGTCGCACTTGTTCATTTGGAGCACTCCTCGCTTCGCTCGTCGTACTCCAAACAACGCGTGGGACAAAATAGCGTCTTATAAAACTTGCAACATATAATATACTTATGATATACCTGTTGTTTCAAGCCACTCACATGCCTTGATTTTGACGGGTTGCTATGACGACAACCTGATTTTTTAGATTTTTTTTTGGTCACGTTTCGTAGCTGCAAAATTAATACGTGATAATTTCCCTAGCTTGACAGCTGTCACATGCAGATGCCAGAATAACGGAAGCGTAGATTATTTATAACAAATATTTATTTTCAATTCAAGAATAAGTATATGTTCTTTTCATTGACAACATCAATTATCAATTGAGAACGTTTATGAAATTGATTCTCCACTTATTCTTTCGTCAATGGTGATTAAAGTAAAGAGCTGTGGTTTTTCCCCACTTAATGTCTTATGTTTCATGAACCCTGGATTTTTGGGTGAAATATGATATAATTTCATGAAGAATATTGCTCATAAACCTTTGAATAAATCTTTCTTTCAACTAAATTCGTGAAGTATCTTATATTCGCATGATGCATTTGAAAGTGTTTGAAAAGTGTTTTTAACCGCCAACTTAGTTGAATATGACTGAGAATATGCTCAAGTTCCGTAAAAAATGGATAAAAAATTGTACGATTTCCAATTAATTTTATGATGTTCTCTAATTATAATATGAGCTACAGTCACAGTAAACTTCAATTTTATGATACCGCGTAAAACTCACATTGATTTTTCATGGGTCATTATTAATGTTTCTTCCCCTCTAGCAGTACAAAATTATTAATAGTATGAAGAAATGTATTCATTTCAGACTGAGATGTCTACTCTTTTTTTACTAGGTCAAGTAAGGGGAAAATAAAGAAAATAAAATTATTTGAAATATAATATATATAAGTATAGATATATTGTGTGATTTGTATAGATTATAATAATCAACTTGATTCAAAGATTCAAACCTTATTATTATAAAAGAGTATAGGTGAGTAGGTCCTACAAGGAAAAAAAGAAGGTGAATAAGCGTAGGTATAGCCACGATATAAGTCTAGACTTGTCTTGTATGGGTTGTTTATTGTTTGATTTTAATAGACTATCTACTCGTTCAATGAATTTGAAACTTGTTCTACTCTTTGAAAGAAAAAATATTGTAATGGAATTCGGCGAAGTTTACAAGAAGTGTCGCCGATATCAAAATATCCTTCTGTATTGGACATTCCAGATAGCTCTCGATTGTTCGTGAAAGATCTAGAACAGAAAATGATGGAATATCCTGGAAGCTATCAGATGGAGAGAGATGACAGGAAAGTGACAGTTCCAGAAGGTTCTAGAACAACTCAACCACGATATATACAGGGTGTCCCACTAAGGTCGGCGAGGTACGATATTATGGAAACCATAAACCTAAGTGCTCCGAGGAAAAAAAATCGAGGACTAAATCGGCCAAGAGAAATTGATGGAAAATATTTCCAAATTCCTAAAATGACCGCTAGAGGGCACAATTACTATGAAATAACTGAAAATTCGATTTTTCTCGGAAAATCACCAAATCAAGGTACTGTTTCAATGACGGAAATGGAGAGTTCAGCAAACTTCGCGTCAGTTCGTTCTTATCCTTTTGTTCATATCTCGAAAGATAATGGCCGCGGAAGCTGTTTAAAAAATTATTTTTGAAATCGCTGTATCTCCTACACGCTTGCTCCAAATTCGATCAAATTGGACTCGTTTGAAAGAAAATTTCACAATCATTCGAACGCTTCATTCGATGTTGATCTCCAGTTCACACCGCGTCTACTAGAGGGCGTTGTTCACCCAAGGTTCAGGTTTTTCAAATTTTCTCCAAAAATTCAAATGGAATGCTACAAATTTATATCATTACATTTGAAGAGAATGTAATAAGCCACGTTTTGGTGAAAACCGCGATTCGATATCTTCATTCGTTTTTTAGTTTTTCGCAAATAACTAATTCAACCTGAAAAAATCAAGTTTATTGTTGAAAAAAAAATCTATGATTACCGTTATCTCCAGTAAGTCTATGTTGCATGCAAAATATGAGGTAATTCAATCCTATTTGCCTAATCTAGTGATTGAAACGGTTATTATTCGAATGTTCAGCATTTAGGTGCATTTGTGCGTTGATCTAATATTCCGTACTATACGCAAAATAACAATTGATGCAAAGCGACAAATGAATATGTGGATCCTACTATTCAAGAACTAAACTGCGGTATTGAAAACGCACATTTAAGAATAACTAATAAAATAATATCAAATACCCACTATATTCTGAAGCCATTTCTACTCAGCAATGTCATTACGGAAACACATTTTTATCGAAAGTTGTAACCAAAAGATGTCCCTACAGATGTTCAAGATTCATTCCATCATTTTCAATGAAACTAGCAGGATTGAAGAACGATTTCCATAGATATCACGATGAAAATAGAGGAATACTTTGCATCATTGTTATTTTGCGTATAGTACGGAATATTAGATCAGCGCACAAATGCACCCAAATGATGAACATTTGAATAATAACCGTTTTAATCACTAGCACAGGCAAATAGGATTGAATCACCTGATATTTTGCATGCAACGCAGACTTACTGAAGATAACGGAAATCATAAAAAAATTTTTTCATCAATAAACTTGATTTTTTCAGGTTGAATTTTTTTATTCGCAAATAACTCTAAAACGAATGAAGATATCGAATCGTGGTTTTCGCCAAAATGTATCTAATTTTATTCTCTTCAAATATGGTGATATAAATTTGTAGCATTCCATTTGAATTTTTTGAGAAAATTCCAAAAAACTGAACCTTGGGTTATCAACGCCCTCTAGTCGACGCGGTGTGAACTGAAGATTAAAATCGAATGAAGCGTTCGAATGATTATGGAATTCTCTTTCAAACGAGCCCAAGTTGATCAAATTTGGAGCAAGGGTGTAGGATATACAGCTATTTCAAAAATTATTTTTTCAACAGCTTCCTCCACCATTATTTTTCGAGATATGAAAAAAAGTATGGGAATAAACTAACGCAAATTTTGCTGAACTCTTCATTTCCTTCATTGAAACAATACCTTGATATGGCGATTTTCCGAGAAAAATCGAATTTTCAGTTATTTCATAGTGATTGTGCCCTCTAGCGGCCATTTTAGAAACTTGAAAATATTTTCTATCGACTTCTCTTGGTCGATTTAGTTTGCAATTTTTTTTCCTCGGAGCCCTATATAAGGATTATGGTTTCCATAATATCGTACCTCGCCGACCTTAGTGGGACACCCTGTATACAGGGCCAGATAATGGCAGCAGTCAGTCAAAAACGAAGTTGCGTTGTGTGAACATCGTCCATAACGTCCAAAATAAATAGTCGTTATAAATTAGTTTGTGATAAGTGTTAGTGTTCGTTGAAGTAAATTAGTTATCAAGTTGAAACTCGGTCGTCGTTCATTCTACCCACGAAGATCGTAACAATATAATTAAAACAATTTGTGATTTTAATTTTATACTTTATTCAAATGAAATAAATTTAGTGAGTAGCTAGTAAGCTAATAATTGGTGATATCGAAAACAGAGCTATTGTAAACAATATTATACTACCGGACTCTCGATGGGAAGGATTACTTTTGGAAATGGATTTTCAGAAAAAAAATTGCGTTGAATAATGAATATAACAATATCACTATAATCATTACAATCGCTCAACAATAATTTCTCACATAGCCAAGATGGGGGTTCAAGAGGTTATCAAATTAGGTGGTCACATTAATGCAGTGTCATTTAAGCAATATCTACAGCTGCGAACATCATCCATAGACGAGTTTTTTGCGTTCGTTGTACTTACTACCTGTACTATTGATGATTCTGACTTATATGATCAGAGTGTATCACTCCGTTCTTTAGACATCCGTTTTTCATTAGACAACCTTTATACTGTGTCTCCAATTCAAAATATATTTTGACTAAAGAAGGATATTATTACCCAATATTTCCATTTCCATCTATATAATTATAGGCAATTATAGGCACCGCAAATTGATTATCAAATCTTTTTGCGATTTTGTTTTAAATTAGCGCTGAATTTAGTCAACTGCCATCTATCGCGTGCTCTAGGTTTGTTCTGTTAAGGTAAGTATATGTGAAATAACCATTCATTTCATAAAAAAATCACGGTAGTAGATTTTTATCTTTAGTCCACTTCTCTATAAAAACCTGCTATTTAGTTTTTTCAATGTAAGTATATTTTTTTCAGATACCAGTTCAAAAAAAGTCTCTGTCTACTATTTCACCATTGCATATAATAGAACTTATTCAACCACGTTATGCATCCTCACGCCTTGTAAACATTGCTAGGTCTAATAGTTGAAATATCTCGTAAAATACAGCATTTTGTAGGCATATGGCATGAGGGTATATATATTATCATCACTTGTACACCTGTTTGAACCTGACAACTCAATTGTTGTCCCAAACGAAAGTAGGCAACCTATTTTCTTCCAGTTCCTCTTGTGATATTATATAAACATAACTATAGATAGTTTTAACAGCGAGTACTAGAATTTCAGCAATAATAAATTTCACCCATATGATCAATTCATCCTTGAGATCTTTCAGGACAAAAACCTTTTGAAATGTCAATAATATTTATCTAGGGGTCAGTGGGTATAGTTTTATTAGTTTGTAGGTGCAATGTTAGATAGATAATTAGATAATTCGTCTCATTTTATTTTGTTCTGAGGATACACGAAATGATTTTGAAATTGTGGCTCTCAGAATTATTTCAATAAAAAGAAAATATATTTTATTCAATGAAATAAATGGGAAATTGAGAATAAAACTAGTCCCACCCTAGGTTTAGTTCGAAATCTTAGCTTAAGCCTTCGAGCTACTCCCACACAATTTCGAGACACAACCGAGAGAACATTGAAATACCTCCGGACGATCAGAACAACATATCATGAGAGTCGATTATTCAGTATCACAGTTTTGCAGAGGATGTGACAAACTATTTGTGATTGTCATAAGTAATGTGAAGTTCAGATGGAATTGTCTTTAGAGACGTGTATAGCTAATAATCAGAGCCGGACCTAGATGATTCGTTCATGAAAGCAATATTATTCTTTTATTTATAATAAAAATTAAATGGGAAAACTTCACGTCAACATATTACCAATAAACAACTGAGATGTTTGAAAAAAGATAGACAATGAGCTAAAAATAACTACTTTCCTAACTTATGTCATGCAGAAAATTCTATTAAGTAAGTATATCTACTAGCATTCTATGCAAATGATTCATTCCTATCAACAAACGCATTGTTCCCATTGAAATTTGTATAAGAGCTTACCCAGATGAAAAATATATTTTCACGTATATTTTTAATTTTTCATTCGACTGTTTTTGCGACTAAGTGACTGAAGATTTTATCACTTTTGTATCAATACAGAAAAATTGGTCTTTCATTCAATCATGTATGTTCAGCCACTGATAATCCCTCTCCCCCGATATATATACCTGAATCTGTCCATGATCGAATCTGACTATATTCATATAACTCGTCGCCATTTTGGAACCGCTATATTGAATTTTATGATTCTGACAAAGTATTCATAGTGAAATCCCCAAAACCACCAGAAACCAATTTTGAATCGAATCGGACCTTTATCACAAAATTCGTCCGCCATATTGAGGCCGCCATTTCGTTTTCTTTTTTTTTTCATAAAAAAAATTGTATGCATTGTCTTCGCAATCATGTGAAACTGCCACATTTCTATTAAATCGAATGATTCGTAGAATTTTTTACATTGCAGGTAATAAAGTGGAGCTTAACAAGAGAGCTTGTGAAACCAAAGCAGATTCGTAACAAAGTTTGTTTTCGAATTTGATTCAATCTCGTCAATTAGGAAGAATAATGAGAGGATTACCTAAGAAGATAACACACAAGAAATTATTTTTTTTATTTTTTCGATAAAATGAATATATCGCTGCTCCAGAGGAATATCAAAGAAAATATTAGAAAGGAGGAAGAAAAGTGTTTTGAAAAGTGTTTTTTCTATTTTGGTTGTATAATGAAGTCATTGTGCAACGCATTTTTTATTATTCGGAGATTGGTACAATCGAACTGTCAAATGAAAGTCAGACCCAGCATACTTCTGAGTGATTTGGATTAGGTGATATTAGCAGTGAAAAACTCAATGTTTCAATTGGTAAATTTCAATTCAGAGTGTAATTAGATTTGAATTGACCAATAAAAATAATAACAACATTTCGTGCGTCAGATTTTAATTATTTCAATGTCATCATTGTTTCCAATCGAAGATGTTTCTGTTATTTATCGATATTAAATCAATTTTTTCTTCAATCAATTCAAAATAGAAAAAATTGCAACGCGTGCGACAAAATAGCGTCTTATAAAACTTGTATCATAATATACTATTTCAACCGCCAACTAAGTTGCAAAGCAATCCTCGTAAGTCTAGGTCTTGTATGAGTTAGGAAGGAAAAACTAAACTTATATTATATAACTTTGTGAATTTGAGGCGAGCAGTTTCAATGATTTATTTGAAACTCCCAAATATTATGGTATTTCCTGGATGCTTCAAGGTAGTATGATTGAAAAGATAAGATATATATTGAAATTTGATATTGAATTTTGAAGTTAGGTCGTTATTCAAACAATATATTAAAGAAACGTTCCCGACAATTATGTCAACACTTTCAAGACTTTCTCTTTACTTCAACGTAAAAAATAAAAAATTCATAACCTTCATGTTTAATTTTTATATTTGACGTCGTTCTTTCTCCAAAACTATGTATATTGAATATCAAACCTTCAATTTGCATTCACGGCGTTGTTGCAATGGGAAAGAAGAGCTATCAGCACTTTAGCTCAGACTTCTCATCATAACTGATTCTTGTGTCGGTATTCTTTCAGAAGAATGAAGCCAAATAATACCAATTCAATAACGACGTAGATAACTGTCATCTAGCGGTCAGATGACGTACCATAATCACGACAATATTTTACCAAATAGAGAATCCTTTTTTACCAGATGATGGGTTCAGCTCATTTTTTCACAATTTTGCAGTTAGGTCATTGTCCTTCTGGAGCAATGATATTCCCTCAAACCCCCTCATAGACCACAATGATGAGTAAGATGAAATTCCCGATTCTACAAGCCGAAACCTCTGCAGGGCGCCCTTTGGCCTGATGGCCATCCGGCCTCAATCCGGTCCTGCGCGTGGTGACCCATGCCACGGCTCATCTTTCTGACCCGCTCTGCCCAGCCCATTCTCTCTCTAGGCTGAAATACAGCCCGTAGAAGGATGTTGTTTATTACGGCCGTTTCACCGAGCCCACTTGGACAAATTCGAAATTAATCAATTTATCTTAAGGTGGATGATTTACGCGAGGAGAATTGTTTTCTGAAACTTTCGCATATCGGTAAAGAACTGTGACAAATTAAGCGTCCGCGTGTGTTGCTCACAGTGCAGAACTGGTACTGTTGAAGGATTGAATATTGTCTTTTCACCGAGAAAAACCTGAGTTGGCAGCTCGCAGCTACAGCTTCACGAGAAGGGTTAGGAGACCAGGGGATCTAGCCTAATATCACGTGGAGGAAATTGGCAGGGGAAATATATATGTTGGAATTTTTGGGAGAACCGGGAGGCATACGAGCACAACGTACATGGATATGGCAAACGACCTGTATCTACACTTTCTGATTGGTTGATGCCAGATCACAGTACGTTCTGCCATTGCGGCGTCACAGTCATATACGTTTTGCAAGTGAATTAAAAGTGCATGTGTATGCCAGATAACAGTACATATTGCAAGATTCTTGTCAGCGCCGTGTACGTTATGCCAGTAAACTGAAATTGCATGAGAATGTATTTTGATAATTTATTGACATAATGCTAATACAAAACTAGACGAACTAAGCTCATTCGCACAAATTATCAAAATTAGGTTCTAAAAACATGTATTTTATTAGTTTCTAGTGTCCAATGCCATATGATAGATTCCACATTTAGCTGTGAATTACGCTTTCTGCAAAATCCGAATCAACAACAGCTTCTCTTACCATTTTGAAACCTGCTATGTGGTCGTGTTTCAGACCAAAAATATAATCATCCTATTGTTGGATAGACATTTCAAATACCTATCCAACAGAAAAAAATCAAAATTGATCAATAATAAAGATTTCACAGGGGTGGTAAGAGTCCTTAGGGTGGAAACACTTATATACATTATACCTATTCGAGTTGAATAATTTCTATTTCTTCTGCCTACCCCCATCACCTCCAAACTCCTAACTGAACCCAACAAAAAAATCCCAAATCGTCTGTTACATCGAAATAACATGTATTGTGAAGCACTCCAACACCAAAACAGCTTTGAAAAGTGTTTTCTAGAATGTGCAAACTTGCGTAAATTGTTATACCATCAATTGCTATTGTAACCAACTTATTTCGTCCTGTATTTAAAAGATTGGGGTAGTTCCATATCGTACCGCAGTGAAATCAAGATCAACTAATGAACTCAACAAGACTCACGTGAATGCATAAAACAACATACTCACAAGTACTCAGCTGAAGAATCCAGATTTTCTCGAACTGATACTGTCTGCCCTTCAATGAAGGTTTCCTGCACTTGGATTAAGATTTGAAATTATTTATTTATGAAATGTGGATATTGAAGTTTATCAAAAGTATGCTACTTTTGGAAAAGTAAATAGGGAACATTTTTATTTGGTTCGAGGTATTGGAATTCTCGGCCTGAGGGTGATTCACCATGAATGCCCCTCCCTCTGTAACACTAAAATATAGTTAAGTTTATTTTCAAAAACATTTATTGTCATAACTGAAGATACAAAACACACACTTACAAAATCAAGACATGATAAATGTATTTGAGACTATCCTGTTATCACATTTCAAGGAATACTTTACTCATACTCTTCGAATACTTTGAACAAAAATATATGAAAACAAAAAAATAAATCAACTCTTTGAAGATGATTGAAAAATCCAAGAATAATGACAAATACTTCCATGATAAATAGGAGATACAAATGAGTCTTTCAGAACACATCTTGAACAGTTTTACTCGAGTAAAGGTCAAACACTTTATTGTAAGAAACAGTTACTTGACTCTAGAGTAGCTCAACTTATACCATGTTTTGTTTCATTTGACATAAGAGAGTTGCATATGATACAAGATAATACAGATTCATAATAAGACAATAAGAGATTTCTTCTGTGAAAAGAGACGCGATCAGATTCCTTCATTGTTGCTTCACTATACACAATTCTGGAATTATCAAAACATTTTCAATCAATAATACTATATAGACAGTTCTCTGAAAACAGAAGATAGACCGGTTTTTAAAATGCAAACAAATAAAATGCTTAATTGGTTTACCTATTTAGCTACAAATTCGTCATCATAATTTACAAATACCTACTTACTTCAAAAATTTCCTTACAGGAAGTACCATCTTTCGAATGGAGTTTCTCCAATTGAATATCAACGCTCATGCAAAACCAGAATCACAACAAAATATAAAAATGGTCTCATATAACCACACAGACCCTAATACTAACCACTGAACTGAATGCCAATTCTCATCAATCATCAGCTAGCTGGCGATCCCGATATACGAATTCGGGAATCGTCGGTTAGTCGATTGAACAAACTCGCGTGAATTTTACATAAGATTTTTGAATATTGCACCAATAATTATGATTCTTGGTTCAAAAAGCAAATGTTTAATAATAACATGACGAAGCAATGATCTTATGACAAGAGAAATTGATTTCAGTTGAAAGCGATTCCATTCAAGAGAAACTTTAATAAATATCAAGAACCACAAAGTTCTCATAACAAAGAAATATTCATTCATGCAAAAGAATAACTCTTCCTACAAAATAATAGATTTCAAGGTCACAGAATAACTTCCCCCAAGTATATATAGCAGTTTTTTCAGTGTATAGCAATGTGTACTGTTATTTGGCATCAACCAATCAGAAAGCGATTAAGGACGGAAAATTAAACTATACACATATACCGAGAATATACAATTCAC
This sequence comes from Chrysomela aeneicollis, assembly GCA_029955515.1. Classification (NCBI taxonomy): domain Eukaryota; kingdom Metazoa; phylum Arthropoda; class Insecta; order Coleoptera; family Chrysomelidae; genus Chrysomela; species Chrysomela aeneicollis. The sequence continues at coordinate 4,506,124 of JARUHQ010000008.1, read as the reverse complement.
TAAAGACACTATACCCTTTGTTTTTTCTGAAGCCTACAGCCTTCAAACATTTATGAAATATAAAACACTTTACTACCATCTCCCAATGCTCTTCCTCTTTCTTTCATGCGATAAAAAATAAGTACTTACACTGAGTTATGTTTCAGATCAAAACTATAATCGTTTCAGCTATTGGTGAGGCTTCGCACTTTTCCTCTGACTTCCTACGAGGAACCACCGATGAGTAATATCGACATGGATTATTTCGAAAAAGTTCACAGAAGGCAACCCACTAATTGCACGAAAAATAGTCAGCACTCAAAAAAAGTCGCCAAACTGTTGGCGATGAATTTGATGTTGTACAGGGAGTACCTCAAGGTTCTAACTTGGGCCCATTCTTTTTTTTGTTATTCGCTAATGATTTGATCGATTTCATAAGTGATACCCATTCAGCATTTGTCACGAATTATGCAGATGATACCAATATTTTAATAATCGAGGACAATATGGATGCACTACAGAAAACTGCTGAGAGTATCTATAACAAAATAATATTGTGGTCTGGAAAGAATAATTTAAAACTAAACAAAGCCAAAACAAATATAATATTGTTCACGAGTAGAAATCAGAGAGAATTGGATGTAACATTGTATAAGAACAGTGATCATGCAATTGCGTCAATGGAGACGGTGAATATGTTGGGAATCATTTTTGACAGTAAGTTAACTTGGAACCCTCATATTGATGCACTCTGTGCGAAACTCAAAAAGAGTTGTTATTCAATTAGATTCATGTCGAATCAATGTAGTGATAGCATTCTGATAACATTATATCATGCCAATTTTCATTCACACCTTCAATATGGAATTTTGAACTGGGGTATTGGTGCATCAGTACGAAGGGTATTTCTTCTGCAGAAATATGTAGTAAGAAAAATAGCTAAGCTAGATCGAAGGAAATCATGTCGTAACGCTCTCAAGAATCTCAAGATTCTGACAGTTGCCAGTACTTACATTTTAGAAGCTTCTGCATATGTGTATAAACATAGATCCGAATTTCGATCATATTGTCCAACACATGATTACAATACTCGTTCTAGAGATCTTTTCAGTGTCAACGTCCATAGAACAACACTATATCAAAAAAGTGTAGAATATAATGGGTGTAAACTTTATAATATGCTTCTTCTCCAAATATACACATTTTCAAAAGTAGGCTAAAAACACTGTTACTTCGAAAGAATTGTTATAGTATCCAGGAATTTATCAGCCAAGGGAATTGACTAATAACTGATTTTTTACCTAATTTTCATGTGATTTATTTCATTTTTACAATATTTATGTCCGTATTTGTTAGAATAAGTGGAACTGTATCGTTTACATTTTATTGATTTTATTCTCGGACTTTCATTGTGAATATTTTTCATTTGACCCTTTCTTTGATTATTGTGCGTTATTGTCGAATAATAATTGTACTTTTCAATCAGAGAAATAAATCTTATTATTATTATTATTATACCTTATTCCAATGCAAAGTCACCTCCCTTTCAGTATACTGACTAATTCAATGTTTTGTTCGCTCACTTCCGTGTCAAGTCACGCATATGAAGCGATCGGACATAGATGGCGCTGCAGGTTGACACCTCACCGACGTGTTCGCGCAAAGAGTTCGGAATTTCTAACGCACCCCGACAACGTCAACTCACATCGGCCAATTGCGCGCTGAAGCTTCTTTCAGCTTCGCATCCTGAACGACAACCCGTTCGCTGCCGGTTCTCATTATAGATTTAACGATGCGGGTTTAATGAAGCGGGTTCGAATGGAAGAACGCGTCCATGCAACCACACATCGCCTACTGTGATTCGTCTTTCCCATCATCATTGAATGTTTCCGATTTGATCGTGTTACATTTGAAAATTCATTTGAAACTTTTATACCTGTTGATTTAAGCCAATCACACTGAGAAAAAAATCCAGTGACCGTTATTAAAAATCAAGTAACCATCATAAAAAACTTCAATTAAATAGGGGACAGCCTAGCTGTCTGATAACTACTATTCAATTCACTTTGCTATGACGACCTAATAATGGTTATTAAGTGATCTAATTATTTTTATTTCTGACAGTGACATTATAAGCTTATATCGTCATAGTTACGATATCTATAATGAGGGTCATAACTCCCTTGGGATATTAAGGTTCAAAAACTCCCTCTTACCTTTTACAGGTGAAAATGATACAAGAAATGCTTATAAACGTTTATATATGTAATGAAAACTAAGACATATTTTCCTTATTCACGTCATTACAAATAATAAATGTACAATTTTCAAATGAAAATTACTTCCGCCGCTGGAAACAATTTCTTCTTTTTTATGGGTGGTGCTGTTGCTGTTCACTACAGTCGAGGTGCCTGCCTCTTCTGATGGCAAAGTAGACAGCATACGCGCCGTTTTATTTCTCAATTCAATACTGTCCTCCAGATACCCCTCTGCCACCGTGGAACTTCTCCAACCTCCGTGTCTTTTTAAGTTTGTCATAGTTGCTCCTGCATTGGCTAGGGCAGTAGCAGAAGTGCGACGAAGGCAATGTCCCGTATAGGTTAGTGGGTTTGGCAATCCTAAATACATTGCGATTTTGCTGGGAATTTTGCCAAACATATTCTTTCCAATTGGCTGAGTTGTACATTTATTTTGTCGGAAGCTCAAAAAAAAATCGTTTTGTACCTTCAGGACGCAAGGACATATAAAGTCTCAATAAAGGCAGAGCAGAGAACTCTTTTTCATCCACAACTGTAAATTTCTTCGATACACCAGTTTTACTTTCCGGTACGTTCACTACCATAACAGTATCCCGGTCCTCTATATCTGATATACTCATATTTAGAAGTTCCTGAGTTCTGCATCCTCCAAAATAACCCATAATTAGAACAACCTATAACAAATAAAACGAAATGAACAAACGAAAAAGAAAATTATGAGAAAAAAATTACCTTATGCAATAAATGAATTTCATTAGGGGCGTCCTTTAGAAATTTGATGACATCTTTAGGAGATAAGACAGCAGACTTTTTCGGCTTGTACCCCTTACTTTTCCGTTTCAAAAAAGCCTCTAGTTCGTTGAACTTGGTGATATCTCTTTTCTCATATATGGTCACCATCGATTTGACCATTGACCATTTAGTCCATAACGAATTTGGGCTAAACGTTTCTGACTGCAACGAATGAATACAATTATTACCAAATCTACCAGAAAATACTGAAAATACTTTACCAGTTCTTGAAAATATGCCAGAAAGACAGTTTCGTTGGCATCTTTTGACATAACATTTCTCTGTGTCAGCCACTTCAGATATAAGTTGTATTCTTTTTGATATAGGGCTTCACTTTTCGATGTAAGTAATGATTGTCTTGCTTTTTCCGCTTTTTTTATAATATCCTCCATTATATCAGAAAAAGATCGTCGATTTGTCGTAAAAAATAAACACGTTTTTAACGGAAAAACATTGATTGATAAAGAAAGTTTGCTTATAAACATGTAACATAGCGACAACCTAGCAACAAAGGTTATGAATTTAAACATTTATTGCGTTCTAAATATGGACATATTGTTATGAAAATCGGTCAAAAATAAAATTATCTATGTACCACGGGAATTATAGAGCCTTAATAACCTCTGGCAATTGCTGTCCCTCGGGGCAGAGGCCCTCGGGACGCAAACTTTGCCATCGGTAATTAAGGCCCTCATAATTCCCTTAATACATAAATAACTATTTCACAATTAAACACGTATAATCGATAAAAACTGATCTCTCATTCATTTGTCCCCGAAAACAAAACTGGAGATGAAGAAACGAAGGCCACCCCGTCACCCCGATATAGCCCCATAAAAAAAGAAGTAGCCATTCGGAAGGCGACAAATTGGGGCATTAGACGAAACGACAACATCAGGAGGGTTTAATAGTAAAGGGTCCACCGAGGATAGGTCGACGTCTCGGTGCAGATGCGAGTTTTGATGTCTGTGTCGAGGCTGAAGTGTGTCACATTGAAGTTTCGTTATTGGGGCTAGTGGCGTGGTAGTTCTGGAAATTGATTTAGCTTATGTCTCCTACAGGATACAATAAATATCTGAAAAGTTCGGACGGCGATGTCGTTAGTCTTCGAAAACGGTTCCCAACAATCATCGGCAGACCTGAGTTATATGCCTCCAGACGTTTATGATAGTTGAAGAAGCGGAAGTTTTTGTCGCTGTCAGAAAAAAGACAAATACACCACATCGGATCGATGAAAATACACTGAAAAAATTTTGGTTCATAATATCAATGAACCATGATGATCAATTTGCCATACATTAATCTCATGAATTTTTCATCAATACTACGAAAAAATCAATGCTTCATTTCCATAGATTAATAACGCAATTCATTAATATCACTCACCTGCGTTCATCGAAAAATATATACATCTTTCAATGTAAACTTTCATCCCATGCATCAATAATTTAATCATTCGAAGAACTTTTTCATTATATTGATGAAATGGTAAAAATTCTTCACAATTCATATTTCGATGAACTTCAGTATTTAATTGATGTACTATGTTTCATTAAACAATCAACATCTACATCAACCTAACCACAATAGATAATATCAACAAAGATTGTTCGATTGTTTCATTGATATAATTTCAATAAACAGTTTATATGTTTCAATAAACAAGATCGTCCAAACAATGTATTGATATCGAATGCTGAAAAATTATTTTTTCAGCAGAAGATAATTTGTGAATGGAGCAATAAGTTAGGGCGAATATTGGTAGATCCTGTCCAAATATCTTATAAATGAAAGTAATTGATGATTATGTACATTTGATTACATCTACATAACAATTCATCTCAATCTTGATAAAGTAGCACTATCAATACATGACTTTGTACATCGAAAGTACGTTGATCATTTCAAGAAAGAATAGATATAATGACGAATAAGTAAAATTATCAAATGCATGAATCGTATTGATCAATCATTCATTGATCATTTTATAACTTGATGATCGCGTTTATTGAAATATCGTAAGTTTGTTCATACACCTATGAAATAATTCATCATTTCAAAACCATTGTTTCGACATTTAACGTATAGACTATAGTGCATTATAAATCTATGAATTTGAACATTGGGTTAACGAATTTTGATTATTACGTGATGTATTATTCGTAGATTAATGAATACTATTCATGAAAGGAATGAATCTTTGTAATTATTCATCGAACAATTCATCATTCAATGATCGGGTTCATAGGAACAATGTATCTGTTCATAAATCTATGAAATATTACATCGTTTAATCACCGTCTTTGTTTGTATTTAACAATACAGATGATGTCATCGAGATTTTCTCGGAAAGTGGAGTAGACTGGAGGGGTCAGGTTGATGCGCTAATTTAGCATATGAATTTGCCCTTCTGCCTCAGTCTGCCTTCAGTTCAGTCTACATAGACAAAAGGTGTGATTGTGTTCGTAAGTGTGAATCGTAAGGTGAATTTATTTGAGTGTATTTTCTTTATTCACGGCAATAGATTTGTAGGTACATATAAAAATCGAATCATAGAGGAGAGGATATAAAATGCTATGTTTTATGTGCAAAAAAACACTTAATTCTTCGAAAATTCTCATTTCCCATTTTCGAAAAATTCATAATTTGGGTACAGAATCAACATTCCGATGTTGCGAAAACGATTGTAATCAAATTTTCAAAAATATAAGTAGCTTCAAGAAACATTTGAATCGTAAACATAACGATATTGTTATTGAAATTCCCGAGAAGATTCCAGATTCTGTTGAAAATTATTGTAATTCCATCATCAGTGACAATGAAAATTGTGTATCAACCTCAATACCGAACTCCAATCAATTTATTAATAACGAAGTGAATTCATTGTCACCAGAAACCGAGAAAAAAAATGATGATCTGCATCCAGTGTCGGAGCCAATGCTCAATAAAAATTATAATATTGAGCAATTTAATTTTGGTGCTTCTAAAGAAAAACTTGATGAATCTGTGAAGAAATTTATTCTTAGTCTTCATAATAAGAATAATTTCTCTAGAAAAGACGTTTTTGAAATTCAAAACTGCACCGAAACATTTTTGATCGATCCATTATTAAACATATTCAAAGAATTCGGTGAATGTTTTATCCAGCAGGACACCAAAGTATTTAATGATTTTTGCATGATAGTTTCAAATTGTAGAAATCTGTTTCGACATATCAACACTGACCATCTGTTACATAAGTGGTTACAAAATAATGGTTATATTCAAAATATTAAGGAATTTACAATTAATAATGAAATTATGCCAATGCACCGCAATGGTAGTATGGTGTATGATGAAAAAGAGATCAAGGGTGTTTTAATGCCTCTAAAATTTCAATTTAAGAAATTTTTCGAAAAGGATAACCTACTCGAACGCACATTGAAGAATATGGAATGCTTGAAAAATAGCACAAAATTCAGTAATTTTGTACAAGGCGAATTATGGAAAAAAAAAATTGGATTGTACCCTAATCGAGTGATACTCCCGTATTTCCTATATTTAGATGATTTTGAAATTAATAACCCACTCGGTTCCCACTCAGGTATTCATTCGATTTGTAATGTATATTACTCGTTTCCGTGTCTTCCAAATAAAGAATCAAAACTTGACAATATTTTTTATGCAGCCGTTATGAAATCTTGTGATTTGAAAAATTATGGAAATCAAAAATGCTTTCAATTTCTAATAAACGAAATGAAAGAATTGGAAGAAACTGGAATTGAAATTGGCATTGAACAAAATTCTAGTTCTCGCATCTATTTCGTCTTAGGTTTAATACTAGGTGATAATCTAGGATTGAACTCTTTTTTGGATTTCAGCAAATCTTTTTCGAGTAATTTTTACTGTAGACTTTGTAGAGTGAAGAAAGTTGATAGTCAGAAATTACCAATTGAAAACAATATTCTGATGAGAACAATTGAAAATTATGATCTTGATGTCGAAAAAGATAGTCCAGAAAGCACTGGAATTATAAATGGTAGCTTACTCAATGATATCCCATCATTTCATGTGGTGGAAAATTATTATGTAGATGTCATGCATGATATCTTCGAAGGAGTCTGTCATTACAGTTTATGTCATGCAATTACTTATCTTACACAAACAATGAAATATTTTGATTTGACCACGTTAAATTCTAGAAAAGGATGTTTTGAATATGGACCCAAAGAAGTTGAAAATAAATCTGGAAATATTGAACAGAAACATCTTGTCAAAAATAGATTAAAAATGTCAGCTAGAGAAATGATGACATTTATTTTATATTTTCCACTCATGGTTGGGGATTTAGTTCCAAGAGATGATCATGTGTGGAATTTCATAATCAATTTTGTAGAATTGATTGATATTATTCTTTGCTTTGAAATGGGTGAGAATATGATTCTACTTTTAGAAAGTAAAATTGAAAAACATAATGCAGACTACATTCATTTATTTAATGATACCCTGAAACCTAAATTTCATAATATTACACATTATCCAAGAATCATTCGCCAATCTGGACCCCTGAGAAAACTATGGTGCTTCAAATATGAGTCAAAGCACCGACAATTCAAAATCTATTCTAATTGCATTACATCTCGGAAAAATATTTGCCTCACATTATCCAGGAAATATGAGTTGAAATTTGCATATCAGTTGATAAAACCTGACACATCTGGAGAACTCATTCTGAATGATAAGTTCAAAGTACATAGCAATTATCAATGCATAATAAATGAAAAATTAAATATTGAAGAAAAATTCATCGAAATCTATTCTCGCATCCATTACAAAGGCGTTGAATATTTTTGTGGACATTATATAGCTATATTCGATAATGATTTCGAATTCTTCAAAATATTGGACATCATCATAATAAAAAACGATGATGTTTTATTTTTTTGTCAAAAATTGCAATGGGTACATTATAAATCACATTTCGTTGCATATGAAGTGAAACCATGCCTTTTAGGTGCATTTTCGATAATATCGATTGATGATATTATTGGACCTTCTCTTACTTTGATAAAAACAGCGAGAGGTGAAACAATGTTGAGACTGAAAGAATATTACAAAAATATTTCATAATTTTGTCACAATCGCGATCAATGAATTTTATTTACAAATTTGTTTGTCTACCGAGTTGGATACCTAATAAATAATATTACAGCCCCCCGTATTTTTATACTTATTATACATTGGCATCCCGAAAACGGTAAATATCACGAACCGTTTTCGAAATATACGGGGAAAACCGAAATGGCCCGTTTTCTTTTCTTTGCTCTGTCGCCTTTATTTTTAGGAATATGAAAATGTGTTTAAGAAACTCCCTTCTTTGTTCTGAATTTACTTCGATGTGTTGTGGTTTGATTTTCAATGCGACGTTTCGTTCTTCATTTACCGTTTTCGAGATGCCAATAGTGGTACGACATAAAAAATTCGGCCTGGCCCGTGTATGAATAATATGAATGAGGGGTCCAATTTGAAATTTGAGTTGGCATATACATGAGGGCTTACAAGTCCCTATTTTGATTCTTCATTTACTATCAATTGATAATCAATCGAATTTACTATCTATACTGACATTTAATTGAAACAAAAACAGGGTGGTTCAGAATTCAGAATTCAATTCATAGTGAATCTAGACATGTGAGCCGATTTTGATCAATTATGCATAGTTTTGACACAAGAAATTTCTAAACTTGAAAAATCTCGATTTTTCACACCCTATATCTCTGTAATAATTCTCGCTAGACCCCAAGTATGATATGGATCGATTCGTGAATCGATGAAATGAGCTCTTCAAGGAAAAATGAAAAAATGCAATGCAATGGAAAAAATATATGCTCGGTACGCCCTGCATTTTTATGACAACCTGTATATTCCATGATGATTTCAAAATATAGTCTACAGGTGTGTCTATAATTTCGATCTTTGGAAGTTTTCTTTTCGAAATACTCTTCAATGTTCTTTGATTGATTTCTTATTATCATCACTATACTTACCTACCTGTGAAATTAGTCACTTCGAATTATTTTTGAACTTCAGAAACGTCAAGATTCATTTTGTGAATTTTTAGAAAAAATATTAAATATATATCAAAGAATTTTGATACAAACACAATTGTATCCATACCTACACTATCGAAAACAAGAATCAAAGTGTCATTGTTACCTCTATATATATATATATATAGTAGTATATATATATACCTTCACAATGGACAATAATTGTGAGAACGTCGAAAACAATTCCACCACAATGCATCAGCAAAATGAGGATGATTTGTTCAGTCCACTTTTTCAAAATTTCGGGGCTTCATCAGAACCTTCGACATCTTCAATGCAGTCACCATCTAATATGCTAAACAAGGATTTTTCTGGAACAACTGCAAACGAATCGAGGACTTATAGTGATGAACCAATTACATATACTGATCTGACATTCACATATGATGCAAGAGTTGACCCCACTATCAATGAAAAAGTCATCGATAATCCAGAGACGGCTGAATTAAGATCTCTTCTGATAAAGTGGAATCAAGAGGAGCTTCTAGAACACTTCATACGTAAGTATGTTTCGAGTTAAGGATTATGGCATCTGGATGTATTATATTTCAGGTCAAAAGGTTACCATTGATGTTTTGAAAGTTATCAAGCAACATCACATTGAGAAGCTTCTGGGTGATGATTTTGGTTTGGGAATTCAAATTACATTCGAACACAATTTAGAAGAATGGCGGCAATCTATTGGAATACCGTTCATTATTAATCCGATGATTTCGACGTTACCAAATCAGAATAGTTTTATCTTGAGTGACCCACCATCTCCAACTTCATCTACGTCATCCATAACACGTTTTACACCGTATTCAAGATCTCCGACACCGGATGAAGGCAATAGAATTATGCTGTCTAACATTTTGAATGAAAACCCAAAAGGAATAATGTTGGCAGAATACCATAACAAATTTAGGAAATTCCAAGAGGAACAAAGGTCTTCATTAATCAATACCATAGCACAATATTTTCAAGATAAGGGAGTCCAGATGACGTTGGCAACGAGCTACAAATTGGAAAAAGAAATTTTAGAAAGATTTCCAAATGAAAAATTGGTAAGGATTCTTTAATTTATGGTGAATTTCACCTTGACTATAACTAGTCATATAACGTGCAATATCTATCAAAAATGCATCATTTGCTAGTATCAGAATGAATTATTTTCTAGGAGTATTATAGAACAAGTAAAAGGGGTAAATTATACAATAAATTCTGCAATCTGAAGACTACGTTCAAAGCAGCAGTCTCGAAACATGTTGTAGCATCAACAAAATCCCAGGTTCCAAAAAAACAGTCGCGCCAAGAAAAAGATTTAGGTAAATGATTTAAATTACATTAAAATCAACCGTGAAGTATCAGGGTTATCCAAATTGAGTGTTCTTCACATACCCTATAGCCCAATGTGCAACTATTTTCTAGATATTCTCTATTTCATTTTGTTTTCTTATAGTTTTATGAAATGAAGATGACAAATTTAACCAGTTGTTTCAGTTTTTCAATTTTCAGCTGTCAATATCTCGCAAATGGTTGCACGTATCGGCCTCTATGGTATTTTGTACGAAAATTGTACGAATATACAGGGCGATCACTTGAAATGTATATTGTTTTGATTAATAATTCAAAAACGAGATGGTCAATAAAATTATTCTTGTTTTCACTAGTGTAATCAGCGAAAAAAAAATAGTTTGTTAATATAACCGCGATGTCGCAGTTTAAAAATTATAGAAGTTTCCAATGACGAACACTTAATTTGGATAACCCTGTATGGAATGATGTTTCAGTGGTAGAGCCGGATGCTGAAAGCTGTTTGAAAACTCTGAAATTCGACAATTTGACATCCGAACAATTCGATAATTGTTGGAAGGCTTGCAGTGCATACCGGCTGAAAGATATTCGAAATATGACATGCACCGCAGATGTACTGAAGAAGTGGCCGTTCTACAAAACTCCATCAGGTTTCAGACTGGTAGGTAAAAAAATTATGGTACAAATATTGAAATATGTACATCAATTCGAAGGGTCATAATAAATCGATTTCCTAGACCGCAATGAAAACATGGTATGTTTATCGGAAATAAAAATAGCGTTATTTTCTGAGGAAATAATAATCTCAAGTTTCCACGTTGTTCCATAGAATTTGATTGTGCTCAAGAAAATCGGTATATTGTGACTATATCTGTCATAAATAATGAATGTACTCTGATGGATGCATTACTGCAACTCAAAGTCTTATCATTTTGCAGATAGACATGGATTTCAGAGCAGGTTTTGATAATGGTGATGGACTCCTGGAAAAATGGAACACATCTTTCACGAAACTAATATCATTTCTCTCGAATGATAATCATGTTAAAGATAAATATACAAAAGGACTTATAGAATGTTTAACGAGAGAAAATGACCATAGTGAAAGTGAGTATTTTCAGATTATTTCAGAAGCTGAGAATATAATATTCAACTGATTTTTACAGATAGTCGTGATGCTGCCATTTTTCATGGACTACATGGATATTTCGTCCCCACGAATAAATTAGTCAAGAAAGATACTAGTGGAAAGAAAAACATAGTGAAATTCACGATGAAGGACTCCCAGGAGTCATTTTTATTCGTGGGAAAAACCCATCAGGAGGTAGAGGACCACATTCTGTTCCTAAAACAAAAAAAACAGTCCATTCAACCATTTGTTATATGCGTTGGAGAAGATATTCTATCTCTAACAGAGATATATGTATATTTCGATGATATTAAATTTAAGTTCCATAGCTTTTTGAGAGCCGTCGATATTTGCTTTAAGACGATTTATGTTTTCGATTTAGATTTCCCAAGTGAATCGATTATGTTCTGGAATTTTATTGAAAAATATTTTTTCAACATGAAGTCTAAGAGTTCATTTTCAAAAGTGCATGTCTTATCTGAAGCATTATTGAATTCCTATTCATCAGAAGTGACTCCTCTTTGATATTTTGTACCCATACATATCTGTTCTTTTGTATCAATATAAAACAGCTATAGAGAAACGCATATTATTTAACATTCCCTCTTCCACAGATTTGATTATAATAATCACTGAAATATCTGAAATCTTCTCATGGTGGCTGTACCAGAGACGATGCAGTTCGTTATTATGATAACCTATGTTCATTATATCGAGTAACACATACATTGGGCTAACGTAGAAATATACATTAAAACAATGAATAACATTCATTATTATAATGAACTTTGTTCAATTTATCAAAGAATTATATTCATCATTATAATACATGATGTTCATGATATTAACGAATTCAAGGATTGTTTTATCAACAGTATACGTCAAAACAATGAATGCAATTCATCATCATGAATATTGGTGTTCATGATATGAACGAATACGAGCATTAATCAATGAATTGCTTACATTGATATAATTAATGTTGTTAATCATTATGAAGAACAATGTTCATAGTATCAACGAATATGAGCATTATTGAATGGATTTTATACATTAGAACGATGAATTAGATTCATTTATACTAAGAACGCACTTCATAACATTCACAAAACACCATAATCAAGCTATGAATTTTATGCATTGGTTCAACGATTACATTTCATCGAATGATGAAAACTTTGTTCTTGGTAATGTACTCTGGCCATTGTTTCGATGAACTTTTTTTCATCGACATAATAAACATCAGACATTATTTGATGAACAAAAATGATTATTTGATAATCAGGGTTTCGTCATAATGATCAATCCTTACATTGGACCAAAAATGATCAATGCTTTCATCGATATAACGAACTTTTTCATTATATTTACGTCGACTTTTGGTTCAGTGTAAATACAGACTTTTCAGACGCGTGAAATAGGGCTGCCATTTCAGTGTGCAAAAATTTATTCGAAGAATTTCAAATCAACCAAGTCATCTGACGTCATATGACGTGTTATTGTAACATCCTAGTAGCCAAATGGTAGAATAGAATAAAATATATATTTTTCTTTATGCCAATATAAAATTGGATAGAATACGTCACATGTTTGTTGCTTATAATAAGTACAACTAGATCAAATATAATTTGTAGACAAAGATAGTTAAAAGTTAGATGGCGTCAGTCTAAAACATAAATAGTGAGATTAAAATATCAACATACAAATAGATACGAGCATATTCTCTTATAAGTTCAGGTACTCATCAATTGTGTAAAAACAATTATCACAGAGGAATTTCTTGAGATGTCTTTTGACATCTTTACACTTTAGCAGTGTATGAATTTGAGTTATTACGTGTATGAAGTAATCAAGGTTTTCAGAAATTGTTTTTATTTTACTTTTGTTCAAGTCGATGTATGACAAAAGTTTGTATAGATATATTCCTATAACTGGCAGTATTTCGTGTGTTCTCATTATATCTCTGCAGGTGTCTGTTGGCTTCATTCCAAAAATGGTTCTCAAGGTTCGTTTTTGTAAAATGAATACTCTATACACCTCAATATTATTATATTATATGTCACTCTTGTGTAGAATAGAGCATAATACACATTTACCAGGCAAGCTTGGTCAAGACCATTTTTCAAGGTACTTATTGCAAAACAGGATGTGCTTAGGCGAGGACATAATATATTTATATGTTCCAACTCAAACATTCGTCTATTGACTCCTAGAAATTTTGTTTCTTGACTGAATTTGAGTTGATGATTGTATACATGGATATCAATATCATTGGTATTAACTCTGTTTGATTTTGATATAAAAAGCATACAAACAGTTTTCCTATAAATAATAATGAGTCTATTTCTGTAGCACTCATCGAGTGTTCTTCCTCTAGTTATAATAGATGTTTCATTAGCATACATGAATACCATTCCATGCACACTGCCTTGAGGGGTTCCAAGAGAAATGTCCCTTTCAGATGAGAAAATTTCATCAACTTTCACTAACAATTTCCTATCATTAGGGTAAGAAAGTAGCCATTTATTAAATTAAAATATCGAACATAGTGTGAAATGTCTGGTAGACCACGAGCAAAAAACAACTACATTCCTGGTAAATACCACGCAGAACATTGAATTATATCTGCTCGTAGTCCATGCAACGATTCACACATGGACTACGAGCAGATAAAATTCGATGTTTTGTGTGGTATTTACCTGGAAAGTATAGTTGTATGGTAGGTTCATTCATAAATTATGAGTTGAACATCATATGGACGTACCAATCGATGTATTGTCCCTGCGTCGACGTCCATGGGACATCCATATTTTTTAATTGGCATCAAAGGTCAGATTTTTTATTTTCTTTCTTTTTTTGTAAAGTTTAAATGCTCTTTACATAACTTTTTTGGACACAATGGTGCTTCAAACTACTTTAGTACGATTGGGGACACATAAGACGATATTTTGAAAAATACTGAGAACAACATCCCACGGACGTTCCAATCGATACCTGCATAAAATTTGATGTTCCTGAGGATGTTCATAGGGTGTCCTAAATTATATGGTACTGATATTATATAATTCACTTTCCAATGAGCTGAAAATAAACGAACAAGCTCGTTCAGAAAAAAAGCCCTTCTTACAACCTTGATGAATATTTTTTATTTAGTTATGGGTGTTTGGTAGCTGGGTGCAAACCTTCAAGGGGGTGATACACTAGCCCATGTAGAACATATTCATACAAACATTTTTATTTTCTAGCGCGTTTTTGATTTTTAAGGGAACTTTTACGATTTTTAGTACAAAAACCCAAAATTGGTCAATTAAATGCTAATAACTTCTAATCTTAACAGAAATGTCCGGTTTTTTTAATTCATTTTAGTAGTCTTATGTGTCCCCAATCGTACTATAGTAGTTTGAAGCACCATTGTGTCCAAAAAAGTTATGTACAAAGCATTTAAACTTTACAAAAAAAGAAAGAAAATAAAAAATCTGACCTTTGATGCCAATTAGAAAAATAAATAAAATACATACAGGTTTTCAGACACTTTTAAAAACATGCGTAGTTATTGCTCTTTCATTTGAGGTATCATTTATCTAGCTAAGTCCTAAACTTTTTTAATTATAGGGTGCGTGAACCAGTTAAGGGTTGTTAATATGGATATTTGAAAAATTAAAAAAAAAAGTGATTTAAATGAATTTGAATGAGGACAGCA
Source organism: Chrysomela aeneicollis (assembly GCA_029955515.1). Lineage (NCBI taxonomy): Eukaryota > Metazoa > Arthropoda > Insecta > Coleoptera > Chrysomelidae > Chrysomela > Chrysomela aeneicollis. The sequence goes on along the minus strand of JARUHQ010000008.1, from coordinate 4,490,881 downwards.
ATCCACATTGGAAAAAACAGGTAAATAAATGATTTTTATTATTATTATTTTATTTGATATTACTATCACAGTTGAAGAAACATTTTATCATGAACATGCCATCACAAATATATTGAAGGTATTCTCAATAATTCTGTTAGCTGATGTCTGTTGATTCGTATTATTTTATATAACATTTCAATTACCTACCTATGTTCTAAAAATGATTACTGAATATTCTCATATAACAAACATGCATTAGAAAATCTGTGTCTTATTTTTCTCAATCACGCACAAATTCAATGATAGAACACTTTGAGAAAATAATCACATTGTCCTCTATCGGTAATCCTATATATCAGCCAAAAATATCCCAATTTGTGAGATGAAAAAATGCCAAATTGACCACCAGAAACCCTTGTGTACAAGTATAATATGAATTGTTGAAGATAATATCATCACGTCCTAAGTACATCCCGAAAGTACTTTCCCAGTTGGTCCTTAAGTGGCACATTGTGCTGTTACAAATCCACGAATAAACATTGAGGAATAGTGACAACCATCTCCGACCAAACTCTTTATGAACATCAAATTATTTTCTGAGAAATCTTCTACAAACTTTTTCACAAAAGTCCTTCTGCTGCATTTGCTCTGCTTCCGAACCAAAGACACAATGAGAGCGAGATGAAATTAAATAACTTGTGGTTTATTTTGAATACATACAATTTGTACTTCATTTATTTTGTTTTGCAAAATGAACTTTATTCTGAAGTTCCACATCTTGACCTTGAATTGTGACACCCCACTCAAAAAGAATACAACCCTGTATGACAATCGGGTAGCGAACTGAAATACCCGAGCAGCGAAATGTGTGCAACGCTGATATTGACTATCTGTCTTGAACTTATAATTTACACCCGACATTCGGGGTATAAAAACGGTTCCCAGTCTGGAACGTATATGAATCATGATGATGAATTAACGACAAACATTCAGAAAACACCCCTCAGCAGACCAGCCCCGTTTCGTTACGAAAAGCGGCACTAACAACACTTTTCTTACGCGGTTAGGGGTTGTCGAATTGTTTCTTTTCCGTACACCTTTTCCAAATTTTTTTCGCAAATGGACAATTGTATTTTCAAAGAGTCATTTGGATTCCAAAAAGCATTGTTTGTATTACAAATCAGTCAATTTAATTTCGAAAACACAAATTGAATTTCAATGTGTTATTGTATTTCAAATTAGTCATTTTATTTCAAAATATTTCAATTGTATTTTAAAATTATCAAATTAATTTCGAGACACTTCAAATTCCAAAATGGTCATTTGTATTTCCAAAAATAAAAAATGTTTTTCGTAATGCATAATTTGAATTTCAAAACTGGAAAAATGCACAGGCAAAGGTTAAATGGGAGTTAGGTGATCATTTCATTCATTGGAACGCTTCTGATGGTTCCTGTCATATTTCACATATTAGATTGTAGTAGACTGAGTTTCAAATGAAAATGATCAGTTTTGAAATTGAAATTATGGATTTTGAAATTGAACTTAAATTGTTGGAAGTTAAATTGATTAGTTTAAAATGATTTTAAAATATACCTATACATTTGAAACTAAATTGACTGATTTGAAATACAATTGACGAATTTTGGAATTGAATTTGAAATTTTGAAATACAATTGATACTTTTTGGAATCAACTTGACACTTATTGAACTAAGTACAATCGGAAAAGATGTAATAGCTACAAGAACAAGTTGAAATTACAGAAATTCCATAAATGATTCTGATATCTTATAGGGGCTGATTTTTTGAGAATTTTCTGCTAATGACATATACTATTGCTTACACGGTGGTGTATACTCATGATATAAACTCCACAATGAAGTGTTCAGTAGTGTAAATTCTGATCTCAGTTTTGAAAAATGACACGGATGTGATGAATTATAAGGATTCTGGAGGATACCAAAGGGCACGGATGAAAACTAATATTCTTAATGGTACTATCATTCACGTTAACTAAAAAAACACGTATTATCCGAAATTAACACCAAGTTAGGTACACCGTGCCTATCACGACTAAATCGAGGTCGTGTATGTGAATCATCAAAATTGGTGTCAATATCGATATTAACTCGTTAAGTTTTGTATCCAGAATTCCTGAAGACACCAGTGCGGGCATAAGTATGGGGTGAAATTAATGCTGGCTTCATGAAGTTATGAAAGATAATTTGCGTTTATCTATGTGTTTGATGAAAAACACATTTTTCAATTCAATTGAATATTTTGTGCTATCGAATGAAATATTTCATTTCCATAGGTTCCCAAATCAAGGATAACCGAATAAGTTACCAGAGTTGTTGTATAGTGGTATTGTAATAATTAATTTATTGAACTACTGTTTTTTTTGTAGAGTATGAATAATTCCTTTGCGGTTCCTATAGCTTTCAGCTTCATTGTGATTGGTAGCAAACACCGCGATACACATTCTCATTTTATTATATTGTCAATGTTTTATATTCTCGGCAAACCATAATCTTTGTCATGAATTACACAAATATAATGTGGCACTGAAAGTTATTATAAGGAATAAAATATTGTGTTTTCGGTTCGGTATAATAACAGTCATAAATATTATTTTATTGATATGCCGCCATAATTTTATCGGAAACCTCGACAAAAGAGATGCGCCGTTCTACCAATGTTTGCATTGCGAACAAAACCAAACATTGATCATGAAAATATTTTGAAAACGTCCCTGTTATCGGCATCTCAAAGATCCTGGATCAAAGGAGAATACTGCGGAAAATATAATGAGACGAAGAAAAATTGTGTTTGAAAATTATTTTTAACTGCCATCAACTTAGATGCACAGCAAAATCCCTCGAAAGTCTTATGAAGGCTTGTATAAGTCAGGAACAGCCAAGATACGTTTTATATATCATTATCCTCCTCCACCGCTATTGCCAAATACAAAATTAGTAAAAAATGAAAATTGAAATTTTTCCCCTCTCCTGTCAATACATGTGAGCATACATTTGTTTTTCATATCAACAAGTGTCTTTCAAATGAAAATGGCATGGTGATGTCCTATTTTCATTCATAATAAATATAGAAATTAGTTCCAGAACAAAACATTTTTCTGTTTTTAATTGAAGCTATAGAGTGATAGTAGTATAGTAATATTTTATTAATCACCAAATTACATGAATTTATATAAAAGCAAATGAAAAAAATATGGGCGATTAATATAGGTAGAAGAAGAGGTTTGTCAAACCGAATCTTATTACAAAATTTTTATTAGCGAAAACATAGGTATTGATGATTCACTCAAGTTTTTGTAAAACTTGTCTGCGAAACATCAATATCGAAATGCTTTCCTTCAAAGATGGTCAAGATTTAATGTATTTTTGACAAACATTATAATAGTGCTTATATTTCCAAACTAGTGAATAATATTGTCAGTAGAATAAAAAAAACATTAAATATAAAATCTTAAAGCATAAAATCTCTAAACGTGTGAATAATGTAGAAAATGTAAAACGTATGAAAGTTTAAATGTGTAAACGTAAAAAAATATTTAAATAAATTACAATATGAGTACAAACGTATAAAAATATTGAATGTATTTGAATGAATATATATATAATGTATAACAATATAAAGTACAAACTCGTACCTATATTTAAAATGCTAGGTAGAGATGTAAAAATATATGTGAAAATTGATTAATTTAGAATTTGTTTACAGTAATATTATATTTTCATTTCTGAGCCATTTGATCACTGAAATTTTAAATAACTTGAACACAAATTCCATGATCTGGAGCAAGATTGATTGATTTGGGTCCAATATATGTAATTGATCTTTGTCCAATGGATTTGTTCATTTTTGATATATCTAGGTAACTCGCTTTTAGTCGGGTTTCATGTCCATGTTGATGTTTTTTAAACTTATTTCTGTTGTGGAATATAAATATTAATAATTGTTTAAAGTTAAGATATCTCAAACTCATCAGGTCACAATATCGGAATATTTGTGCTGAAGGGAAACGAAAATTTAAATTATAGATAACTTTGAGAGATAGTTTCTGTAGTACCATAAGCGGTTGTGTAGTTGTACTATAGATCCCACCCCATCCTAGATTTCCATACTAGCGAAAAGTATATACCGCGCAAATCATTGATACTCAGAATATTTTTTAGTGTTCGAAAAACATATACAAAAGGACTCTGATTCTTTCACAAAGATAGTCTATATGTATTTTCCATTCAGGATTTTGGTCAATGTGTATTCGGTGCGAAAAAATTAACATCGAAATGTGGCTTGTTATCTGAGAGATAATTTTGAACCAAGACTTCAGTGAAGATACAAATACGGACTTTAGCTACGCAAAATAATAATATGATGGGAGCGGTGGTTCAAACCATTATTATTCCAGAAAAATTGGTAGATAATACCTTCTAACAAGTAACTCGAGGTGGTACTTAGTATCTGAAGTTGAATGAGGAATTCATTTCACCCATAATTTTCAAAAAATTTCCAATGTAATTTCATGCTCCTCACTCCAAGAAAAAGGAAACAATTTACGGACATTTTGTAGTTGCTATGGTAACGATACTAAGGTTAAGTATGATTTTTTCAAATAACAAAACAGTGTGCTATATGCTCGGCTATAAGACATGTTTATATTACGTTGTCATAGAAAAAAAACTAATTTTGTAAATATTTTAATAGAATAATAATAGGGTGATAAACCTCTAAAGCTTTAGCAGAATTTTTCGATACCTTACTAAACTACTACCTATATGGCATCAAAATTAAATAGGAATATTCTTTTATGCTTTAGAAAATCGAAATCAAAAATAATTATTTGACAGCACCATATTTCTGCTGACGTCACCTGGTAGATCGGGATGGTATCGTAAAAATATCGAAAATAATAGGGAAGAGGAATTATTTTACATAGATAAGTCAGATGACAATATGTCAATTTTTAGTTCAAATTTTTTTCGATAACGAAACTAATTCAAAATATTTAAAAGGGCGCATCAATTGATTGTTTATCATCTATAAAACGCAAGTCAGGTATTTTATGAGTTAATATTTTTATAGGATTTTCAATACCACCTCAGCGAAGTCAATGAGACGATTGAACTCAAAGACACTATAAAATAGAGAAATAAAAATGAAGAATTAATTCAATTAATAACTTTATTGTCTGGGAAAAGTGTAGTGGTGCATCTGATAATATATTAAATGAACAACACAAGTTGATTTTATAATTACATATCCACAATATAATGTAAAGAAGATATCTCATATAAACTCACATCATAGATAGAGTATGCGTACTAAGAATAACTGAGGATTTAGGAAAATACATTTATTATTTACAGAAGTGCATGACAATAAAGATTTGGTTTATTAGCTTATACCTATTACTAAAATACTTTGTGCTCTCACTTCACAGGTTCTCATGATGTTCATGTACAAAGATTAAAAGAATAAGGATAAGAATTTTAACTTAGATCAAAATTATCTTCACAGCAGTTACTTGCAGATGTAGCTATGTGTTGTCCTATTGCAAGTTTGTCTCATTTTAACACTTGGAGTACAAATATGAATTTCGAGAATCCACATTCTTTGAATGCTTGAACTTTCTGAAAAAAGTGGTCAGTGAGGGGTATAATGAACGCTGAACAATGAAATAAAACTCAATAGTAACTTTCCTTCAATCATCCGAATATATTTTCGCAGGAAGAATTAAAATCGCCCAGTAATTTTTTACCGCCATCTGTCAAAGATGACAGAGATTGTCAATTCTTCTTCCACTTCGATTAATGGAACAGAACCTAAACGAACCTACCAGGTGACGTCACATTATTAGAAAAGGTTGGAGAATTTTCGATTTTTGAATGCCGATTATGGAAAAACCCTTGAAAATAAAAATTTCAAAAAAATATCGACGTATTTTCTGGGGACCCGCCTTTAACATATATAATTTTTGAAAAAAGGTGTACATACAACCCTATTATACCTACCATACTGAGCCTCGAAACATGTCTGATGTGGATCTTTCGAGATATTAAAATGGAGATGATGTAATGAACATTTTCTGTTATCTCCCTTTCACTGTTAATTAGTTATGGTTAGCCTATGATGGTGATTTGATATCGAGACTATTCCAGACTATCAACATTTTTGAAGTTTGGAGGACAATAAATTGTTGGTCTGCGAATGCGAACACATCAAACAAATAATTCAATTTCGTTCCTACTATGGAAACAAAGCACATAAAACATTATTCTGATGCATCTGCATTCCATCAATTTCACATGGACTCGACTAGATCGATAAATTCATCCTCATCCCAGTGCTTATTAAAATTATTGCGTGCCAAACTATAAATCACTGGTATAAAGATCTTCGCGCATATTTTGCTTAGGGGTAACATTCTATTATGATGGCCGACTTCGAACAATGAGAAACCATGAGTTATTGCTTTCCAGGAAGAAGTATTGCACAACGGTCAAAGTGGTGTGGGCTCCATAATTTCAACACTTTGTGCGCTAGATTTGTATCACAGGACATATTGCTTCATTATCAACGGAAAAATATCATTGCAGACTAGAAAAATTACATTTTTCTTATGGATAGTGTCCTAAAATTCACCCCATTCAAGGTATACAGACAATCCCCATCCACCCTCTTGAATTAGTTTTGAAGCAACTATATTGAATAGAGCCATCCAAAAAATTGCCTGTTGGGATGTAAATGAAAACGTGCAACATTTTTAAGCGGTTTCAAGCATTTGACCCTCACATGATCATCCAATGGTAGTTTGAAAGTGTTTGAAAAGTGTTTGAAAAAGTGTTTTTCAAACTATGATGATATAATGTTGATGGTAATACCATGTCGTTGATTGATATATTTGTAGTAAAAAATCATGTTCAATCGAGTTCAGGTAAACATTGCACTTATACAGGGTGATTCATTGGGAAATGCGCGTACCGTAAGGGTAGATTGAGGACAGCGAGGTTCTTCCAAATAACCCATATTTTATAGGTCTATCGTTCTTTATAACCAAGATACAGGATGATTTGTTTATTTTTTAAATTTTTGCAATTGATCATAACTTATGAACCACCCTATACATTTTTGTAATATTTGGTACGTATGTTCTTTGTCCACAGTGGTATCGATCAACATAATAAAGAGTCGAAACAACACCCTTCATATCAATATTTTGAAATTCCTTTCACAAATTAGGAAAGAGCAGAAAAAAGTGATTAGGACTATGTGTATTTGGTGTAGCTATAGAAGTAAATGCTATAGATATATGTGCCCAGTAGTGCCTCGGAAAGGGACACTCGAAGGGCAAAAATCTATGTTCTATCAGATAGCCAAGCAGCATTTGGAGCTCTGAAGTCATACGCTTGTTAGTCTAAGCTGACTTGGGACTGGACAGCGAACAACCAGGTCGCACTTTGATATGGGTGCCAGGTGATAAGGGAGTTGAAGGCAACGAAGAAGCAGACTGCCTTGCCAAAGAAGGGGCAAGTACACAATTTCTCGGCACAGAACCCTTCTGTGGACTTTCCAAAGCCCACTTGAGAGAAGGGTTCCGACGCTGGGAAGCAGATGAAATGAAATCTCACTGGAATAAAGTGCCAAGAAAAAGACAAGCGAAAAGGCTAGTGAGCCTCTCGCCAAGGAAAGCTAAACAGCTTCCCAAGTTGGACAAAAAAGACTTGTAACTTGTAACGGGACTCCCCATTGGATACTGCCCTCTGAGGCTACTGCGAGAACTTCGCTGAAACTGCAGAACATTTACTTTGCGAATGCCCAGCACTCTTCTGCAAGAGGCTCAAGTTCCTGGAAGGTGCCTTCTTGGAGCCCTCTGATATCAGGAACCTAGCTCCCAGGAAACTAATAAACTTTGCACGAAGCCTCGGAATCCCGGGCCTCGAATAGATTAAGGGTTATTCACAAAAGGTCTATAATAGGTCGAGGTGCTTGAGAGGCTGCACAGCCTTAACGACCCCACCTATAATCTAAACAATCAACAATATGAAAATTGCAACTCTCTATTCCTAAAGACAACTGAGATATCGTGCAAAGGTATATCGAAAATTGGACACAATGTACATCCCTCTGACTACTCCTATACAATTTTGAGATTGTCCAATCTAGAATTGAATAATTGAGTAAACAGATAAATAACCTTTTAATGTTTACATGGATTGTTTTCTCAAAGTATACCCAAGAATATACTCTGTTGAAGAACGAACAAAACAAACTAGTTATATATAGTTTTTGTGTCATTTTGTAAATTGTCGAAATCGCTTGAGCATATCTTCAGTCAGCACTGAGGGGCAATTGCGTCTGAGAAGCGTGCCAATATAGCCGGTGTGAAAGTGCTGCGATATATACCGTTTACGCTTAATTTTTACTTTGTTGCATAAGTACAATTAGTGAAATACCGCCCTCAACATTCATGTGACTAACCACACAATTTCATAAGTGTGTGCGGTTACTACCCCAAGTTAGATCCAGACCTTGATCCAGACAGTTCCTAGTAGAGTGAAAGGGCCCTTTCCAGAAGCTCGATCGGGAACCAGGACTCCAACGAAATCGGTGAGTCCCTTTAGTGCTGATCGTTGTCGGAACCTTCTATAAACTTTATTTTATATATTTTTTTACGCAATTCGCATCCTGAAAAGACCGGGATTAAAGGTCCATTTTTCTCTTATATAATCGATCTTTTCGATCTGCAACATACTCTTCAAGTAGGATTTTACTATAGGAATAAATCTGTATGCTTATCAATACTCAATGATTTTCTTTTTTCCAACTTATATATTCTTATACACGAGAGGGCATAAAATGGCACTTTATCGCCCGGTTATGCGGGCACTTTACCGCCCTCGGACTACTTTACCGCCCAGGCATAAATGGCACTTTATCGCCCGCCGGACAATAAGTTATTAATTTTTGGCATTCGCAGCTGCTTTACTGATTTCTGGTGGATTACAATTCACACTTCTTTCGTCACTGGAATGCATTTCGTAATGACTATTGTCTGTATTGACAGAAAATATGGCTATACTAGCCAGTCTGTAAACCCTCAATAACTCTCTTATTATAAGAGATAGAGGAAAAGTTGGGACACTCACATTTAATGTTTTTTTCGAAAGGAACATCATGGGCGTAGCGAACATTATTTTAAAGGGATTCAAAAGGTATTTAAGAACCGTTTTATTCCTATCATGCTTGAGAGGTGAGGAGGTATTTAGAATAAAATATATTAGTCGTGCATAAAATGTTGTATGTATTTCGGGCGTAACATGCTTTTATGGACCTATTAGGTGTGTTAATACTACTTACACGCTGCGGTCCATAACAGTCTATTTTACGCACTTGATTTTTATTCATGATTTGATAGTTTCAGAGGAAGTTATTATTATTATAACATTAACATACTAGAAAGAGAAATTAGTCTATCCAATTAGAATATCAAACATAGTTTGAAATGAATGTCTGGTAGACTACGAGCAGAAAACAACTACTTTCCTGGTAAATACCACGCAGAACATTGAATTATATCTGCTCGTAATCCATGCATTCCAAGTTCTGTGATTTGGGAGATTTAGTTCTGGAGTGTTTCTTTCTTCTGCCGCATGGTGTCGCCACTTCCAATTGTCTGTTGGAACGCGGCTCAGTGCGGTCAAATAAACGCGACGAAGGTGCATTGGGACAGGCAACGCTTCGAGTGGAGATCTTACGGTCTCTACTCGGATAACTACCCTGCACTGATGAGGGCCAATAAGCCCGAAACCGGTCTGTAGGTTGTTAGGCGTGCCTGTCCCGATGTGAATTTGTCACGTCTTAGGAAGAAAGAAACATTTGCGATCTGCATTCACAGTGTGAATCGTTGCATGGATTACGAGCAGATATAATTCAATGTTCTGCGTGGTATTTACCAGGAAAGTAGTTGTTTTCTGCTCGTTGTCTACCAGACATTCATTTCAAACTATGTTTGATATTCTAATTGGATAGACTAATTTCTCTTTCTAAAATTGTTGTCCAATTTATGGCTTTTCCATTTTTCATTAACATACTATTTCTATAGGATTCCACTGATGTGTCTCAAGAAGTGGCCTATTTGCCATCCAGCTGCATCCTCAACTGACGAACCGTCATGCCGTGGACATTCGCAAAACTTTCGAGCATCAGCCAACAGATAAAAGCCGAAGAGCAAACAAAAATCCTCCGCCTCGTCCTCGCCTGATTTCTATGCATAATGGAATCCAGACAGGGAGAAAGAAGGACGAAGAGTTGCTCGTGAGACCATCACGGCAGTTTGATTTACCAAACCATAAAATTGATTTATCGCCGCTAATGCTTGTGCGTTAGGTGAAACACAAAAGGAGCCAGTGACATAAATCGTGCGGATCTTTGTCGCTGAGGACGGCCAATGGCGGCCCGAAACGTCATGCGGGTCATGAGAAAGCGAGATTGAGGGGGATATGACGTCGAGAGACGCGACCGTAAATTATATTTTATATAAATTAGAATCCGGACCCCCGAAACGGTGAATTATATTCTTTAATAATAAGTCCGTTTCGGGCGGCGGGCAGCTTAAATTTATCGTTATAGGCGTATTGATTGAGCTCCCTTCGAGGTACAGATAGCAACCAGAGTGAAGGCTGGCTTGATTTATCATTGGCTTTGCTCATTAGACGGGGCCTCTACAGCTCTCTGACCATCTTGATGCCGAAAAGATTATGAATACTTCCTGCCCTGTCCAAAAATTATAGTTTCCTTTGAAAAACTTATTTTCTACAACCTGTTTAAAAAGTAGCCTTCGACACTTTCAATTCTCAACATAAAGTTGATGTTTTCCGAATAGTGTCATTAAGTGACAGGATTTGCTCTCGCGTGAGCAGAAATATTGAGAGAGAGAGAGAGAGATAAATACTTTATTGTTTCACGAACTCCATCATGGTTACAAAGCATCTAGTCGAGAGTAATAGTCAGTTGAAATATAAAAATATCCACAATTTGTATAAAACAATAACAATAATTAAATACAAGACAATCAAACCTTCAAATACTAAATAAGTGTTGAAATAAATTGTTATCACAGATCCAGAGTATCAGTCATATATTCTTCTAGACTATAATAGGGTATATCTAGTAGTAAAAATTCAACAGCTTGCCTGTACCATATAAATATATTATTAAAAACGAACTCCTATATTGTCTTGTTTGATTGAAAATAGTGACTGAACTATCTATGGCACCTTCTAATGTAGCAGAAAGAGCAAAAATTGTGAATTTGAACCTCCTACCAGAGAAATAGAAAAAAGTATCACTTATGATATAATAGATTCATGACATGGTGCCATATGAAAGATACAAAAATTGTTAGTAGCCTAAACATGTAGCATTTCTCAAGAAACATCGTCTGTTGAATATGAAGCAAAAATGAGATTTACTGAAAAAGGTAAATTTCAATTAAACTCCATACTCTATGTGGTATAGTTCGAGAATTGGGAAATATTCCTCAGTTCGGTTTATTATACTGCAAATATAAGTATGAACTTATTGATTATGAGTTTCATTGATGAAGTTTTCGAATTAGAAACTATCTTAATTAATTTTTCAAATATCGGGTATTTAATTTTAAATTGCTTTGTTTCTAGTTCACATATTGGCAACAGCGCCTAGTAGGATAGAAGAACAACAACTCACATTTGGCCACACTTTTATTATATACACTTGATGTCAATGTATAATTGAGGAATCAAACTGCTAATATAAAAAAAATACATAGTCAAAACATGAATTTCATTCCAACAAAAACATCAATCCATCTATAAGTCAAATATAAACATAACCTCCAAAGTCCAAAACTGAATAGCATACCTTAGGAGCATGGAATAGGAGCATGGAATAGAAATGAACAGAATGGTTAGGTGCCACAAATTAAAATATTGCTATATATTCACCTAATCACAAAAAGGAATTTGTTGTCCTTTATTATTTATGAAACCTGCAGTTGATTTTTCCAAATTGGGAAATAGGATCAAGGTGCTTTGAATTTTGAATCCCCATTGCAAGTCTTTTTTTAAGCATTTGAAATGTTTTTTTTTTGGAAAAGATTGAAATGGTGAGTTTGCAATGCGACGTTTTGAAGATATTTAATAAGAATTACTTCATTGTCCTCCGAAGGAGAATTCCCCATTCTAATGATGAAGCTGCGAATTTTCTTCTTCTAGGAAATGCGTTTGCGTAGAAAAAAATCTTGCGTGTATTTCGAACGCAAAGTATCTTGCCGCTCTCTAAAGATAACTGTCCTTTTTCAAGTGATGATTTTCCACTTTAAGCTTCAAATACACAAATAGCTAATTTTATTTAGTACCTATTAGTAGAACAATCTTCGATAGATGAATAAAGCATACAATACTCACTACACTCATTGCTTGTTATCAACATCATCTGAATCGATTGCATTCAAGGACTCCTATTTATGTCGATACCATTACCAGTGGCTGAACATACTTGATTAACTGCCGTAAATATCAAAGAACATTCACCTCAACGTTCCTGACATAAGACTAAGAATCAAGTATATAATGTAAGCGTCCTCACTTGGTTTGTCATCAGTATTGAAATTTTTTTCAAAATATCTGTAATTGATTTCCTGAATATTTGTAAGACCTCACTACTCTCTCATATGTAATACATGCAGGTTAGGGTAAGTATGTACTTCGTGATGTGTGTATGTTACTTATAATATTTTGATATATTTCGTGTATGAATATATCTGTAGGATAACTGTATATTTTCCTTGTATGTTTATGATCTCCTAATTGATATACATGTTTCTAAAATAGCTTAGGAATTTTTGAAATATATTAAAATATTCCTGTTGGCTTAACTGTTGAGTTTCTTCGTCAGAAATGCATTTTTGCAAATTAAAATTATCATGACGAAATCTATAAAATGTCGTTCTAAACAAATTTATCGAATAACTTTTTTCGAAATTCTTCCCAATTAAGTGTGGTTTTTTGGAAAAGATTTTTATTATTTTAATGAATTTACCGCCAAACAAGAGAAGTCATTGGGATTTCTTTTGAAGCAGAAGTGATTGCACATGTAAAAATTCATCAATGAAAAGGATTCTATTGTGATGCGTACCTTCTGGTGATAACTGCCGATCACTAAAAAAGTAACATGATGCTGAAGATTTGTAGAGACGGTGGAGAAAACATTTGGGATCCAACTAAAATAATTTTGCTATCGTGAAACTTCCGGTTTCTCCGGAAGTGATGTCATATTTGTTATTTTCTATGATTCGATGTTTCTGATTGAAATTCATGGATCATGTCTCATGCACCATATACCCAGAATGAACCGTTTTTTGGTTATTCGAATCTTACTATAGAAAAAGTGACAAATAAGCTTATAGAACATACGCCATTTGATATGGATTGAAATTTTTAGTGATAAAAAGTGACGACTAAATCAAGAATATTGAGGGTTGAATGGATCACCCACCACAATCACATCAACTGAATAATTTTACCAGGGTGCCCAAAAAAGTAGATCTCAGAAGGGAATGAAAAACACCGGAGATCTTGGTTGAATCGATGCTGTGAAAAATGGTCGACACTTATCACATGTGGAAAATTAATAACCATTGCATTTTCTTCAATATTTATTTATTTATCTATTTATAAACGGGTTACCCCAATACAGTTAAGAACACATGACATAGACAATGCGACGTTTAACTTATTCACTATATCACCCAAAATATATATAAATATATCTATACACATATATAAACTTATAATCACAGTATTAGATTTTAATTTACATAATTGCCACTAATTTTACATAAATATTAATTGAACAACACTGTCGATGCTTGTCTTTTAAAAATATTTGGATTTTCGCAAAAGAAATTAATTTTATCACAATATAGATTTCCCAATTTCAACATATTCGATATAGGTGTATAAAAACCAAAGTTAGTTGAATGATGTGGTACAACAAATAAGTTTTTCTGCCTAGTTTGCCTATTTGGAACATTGAATGTTATAATAGAGAGAAGTTCCGGAGAATCAATTATGCCAGAGATTATTTTGAAGAGATAAACCAATGATGTCAAATTTCTGCGATCACTCAGACTTGGTAGTCTCATCATGTTCATTACTTCATTGTAGTTATATTCCCCAACAACTAGGCCTAGTTTGTAAGCTATGATTTTCAGAAATTTTCTTTGCACACTTTCTATTTGATGAATATACTTGACATAGTATGGGTTCCAAATTATGGTGTTGTACTCAACAATGGATCTAACTAGGGAACAATATAAAACTTTTATAGTAGAAGGGGAAAAATCTTTAGATGACCTCGCAATAAAGCCAAGCATTTTGAGCGCTCTTTGGGATACATAGTTCACATGGTTATTGAAACAAAACTTATTGTCTAATAATATTCCCAAATCTTTACATTCTTGTTTTTTATCTAACACATCATCATTTAATTGGTACTCGAATTGAATTGCTAATTGTGATCTACTAATCTAATTCTATTCATAATATTATCTGGTGGAGTTAGACTGTGTGTCATTTCTGGACCCCTAACCTATTTTTCTTCACTGCAAGATATGGATCATCCATGATGGTTCAGAACAAGAAACATACCAGAAATGCCCCATTTATATGCCATATCTTCTATGAAATAAAATTGTAGGTATCTAGGTAGAGACTGGACTTGTTGTATGGAAGCCCAGAACCCAAGTCATGTCTGAAAGCTCGTTCAACATCAGAGTGTATTGTTTGTTTCCCAGCACTAAACCACTGTTAATTCTATTATCACACAACAAACGTTTTATTTCCCTGACAGGACGAGTGGTGTAAATCCATTTGCTCTAGTCACAAAGTTGTCGACTATTGCCGAGTAAAATATGAATTTATCATTTGTTATCAGGTGCGACGAACGAAAATATCCGGCTGCATTTGGATTTCACACACTCTTTCTTCGCCTCAGACAGATATATTGCATTTCGTAAATTACAGATTTCATTATTTATTTTATTCTCTAACGAAACTGACGTGTCGTCTTTCGAACAGTGAACTGCAGTCAAGTCGGAATGGAGAAATTATGTAAATATTCAGATTCTATGAGAAAAAACCTCGGAAAAAACTATAATATATGCGCCCACACACACGAATTTCTGGAGGTTTACACTGAACGAAAAAGGTAGTACATATTTAGATTTGAAAAAGTGGTTGAAAGTGTGTTCACCTTGTATGTTAGTTTTGTGAATGGCTTTGTATATATTTCTCTCTGATAAATGACATATATGTAACATAATAAGGCAGTTGAAGAAAGATGTTTTTGATTGAGAAAAAGAAAGCAAGATCTATAGTATAACTTCTACCAAGAGAAAAGTTATAAAAAAGGGATAATTTGCTGATCATTCTGTCGTTTATACGCTCAAATTGAAGCTATATAAATACACTACAACTTCATTTCCTATAATTTTTCTCGTAGGATGAGTATTAGAGCCCATACTTTCATTAGAACTACAATTTTCATCGTTTTGAAAAAAAAAATACTATATTTGAAGTACTGTATCTCTGAATGTATTAGACTTAAATTGTAGTGAATTTATTGGGCTTGAACCTAACCGAAATAAGTCGAAACATTTAGAGGTTTTTCGAGCACCACGCTTTTAGCGCAAGTCTTTCGAAGCTGCAAACTTAGTTTTATACTATTGGAACATAGCCTAACAATATGCAGAAAAAAAAAATCGATGTGCGAATTTATGCGAATTTTGCCATTTTATTTGTCTAGGGTAAGCGGCCGTTGTCTATACCTTTTCAAACATCTCAGATGTTTAGTACTGAATTGTTATGGCGTTGAGTTCTATCATTTTTCTATATAGATTAGAAGTGAAGATCTAATCTATAGCTCGACCATCGTGATCGAAAAATTATCCATTTCATATTTCGGAATGTTACTGGTGTCCCAAATGAGGTCTGCGAGGTACAATATCAATAATAAGCCTTACGGCTTAGAGAAAAGAATTATGTACCAAATTTGGCTATATTTTTCAAATATAGTAACACTCCCCTAGTATTTAGCGTACAATTTCCAAACACCCTGTATACCATAAATTAGAAGATATTGTTTGTTTATCATTATATAGTAGAATAAGCTTTTCGCAGGAACTTCCCAAAATATTAGCGGTATTTCAATAAAAAACTATTTATGGCTGTTATTCTACCGACTCAAAAATACCAAACAGATTTTCTTCTCTTATAATAGCTTGCGGTTGGATATTATATTTGCACAATAGGCTATAGTTTGCCGCGAATATAAAATATTGACATTGTTGTTAATGAAAGCATACAGCATTCAGCAAGCGCTAGACTGACTTTATTCTACTATAATATAATGTTTTTTTATAAATAAACATGAGAACCCACGAGTTTCCTTTGTATTACCGCGGTGTCGACTCAAAATTCATACATACATCGACTCAACAGAATTTCATCACAAATTTAAAAGCCATTAATTCGACAAAGTATTAAATCATTGAAGAAAAATACATTTTCATAGTATTGTCTTATCCAATTGAAAATATCAAACACAGTTTCAATGACTGGTAGACAACGAGCAGAAAACAACTACTTTCCTGGCAAATACCACGCATAACATTGAATTATATCCACTCGTATTCCATGCAACGATTCACACAGTGAATGCAGAACACATGTTTATTTGTTTCTAACACGTGGAAAAGTTCACATCGAGACAGGCACGCATGACAAACTACAGACCGGTTTCGGGCTTATTGGCCCTCATCAGTGCAGGGTAGTTATCTGAGTACAGACCCTGATGAGATGTCCACTTGGTGCCTGTCCCAATGCAATCTGATGTTGATACTAAAAACTCAAAACTTACACAGTAAATAAAACTTGGGTGTAATTACAATCAAATGGATTTCCGAGCAAACTCCGACGAAAACAACACCTGAATATCAAAGTTGTATACTTTTCATTATACATTTCACAATTGAGTGTTGAGTGGTGTTAATTCCGATCTCAGTAGTGAAAAATGACACGAATGTGGTGAAGTAGAACGATGATTCTGAAACTTAAAATCATAAGAAACATCAAATGGTTGAAATCTTATATTCTCAATGGTGCTATTATTCAAGTCAACGCATAAAAAACACTTATTATATAAAATTATAACCAAGTTACACCGTGTCATATCACGATGGAATCGAGGCGGTGTATGAATCATCTAATTTGGTGGCAATAATCATTCGTATTGCATCCTGAAAACTCCAGATTTCATATAAATTAATCGAAATATTGTATGTAGGCATCGGAATGGTGTGAATTTCATGCCCTCATGTGTTTGATCTTAGCCAATAGGTGGCACTGACGTCCTTCCTTCCGTACCTGAATCCAATATTGAGCATAAAATATCAGATGCTTTTGATAATCAGTATCAATTGGCCTAGGCCCCACTGCCACTGATCAGGATAAATGAGCCGAAACAGTTCGTCATCATCCGAATTGTCCGTAGATTCTTCTGAGTCTAGTTTATCATCAAACGAAATATATTGCAATAGGTAATCCAACTTAGTAAAAACACCAGAGGTGGTGAATAAAAGCACTGATTCGCATGAACACACTCATGTTATGGTGTTCCTTCACACCAGAAAATTATTTGCATGTACCTGCTCAGTGTTTGAACGTACCGAAGAGAATTTCGTGGAGGTAGGATTCAGACTTTCGGAAATGCATAAATAACACCACCAAAGTGTTAATTTTGCTAAATTCAGCACTTACACTGGAGTTACTGACAACTGAGTTTGATTATTAAAAACACCTATGGGAAAGGTCACATAACACCTACAGTGGTGAATAATATGCCGGTGTATACTGACACTAATACAATCAGGACCTCAGGGGACACCAGTCGGTGTTAGCTGGTGTAATTTTTTTCTCACTGTGTATAACTTGAAATTGCTGCATGAATGCACCATTAGGAAGAAAAAAAACATTCGCATTATACATACACAGTATGAATCGTTGCATGGATTAGGAGCAGATATAATCAATTCAATATTCTTTTGGACCTCGATGTAATCAGCAACAACGCCATTAGAATTGCACTCGGAGCTCACTGCACAAGTCCAACTACCAGCATGCATTGCGAAGCAAGTGAGCCATCATTATCCCCAAGAAGACAATTGCTAACTCTTACATATGCTTCCTCTATATTTTCATTTTCGCAAAAACCTGTCCACCATAACCTAATTTGCGAATAGATTTCGAATTGTCTTTGAGAATAAGAAGAGAGCCAACATTCCCTTTTATGAAAGACTAAACCGGTATTCATCTAGCCTACAACTCCATAAACCAAAAACATTCATTTCCTCAAATATCCCAACCCTTCCTTCCACCCTGGAGGATTCCCAAAATCATAGTTGACGATATGATAAAAGCCAGATGAACCATGGAGTGATCATACGCTATATGGAAAGCCTTGAAGTACATAGGCATTAAAAAATTTTGGAAATGCCTCATTATAACAGATTCAATGAGTGCTCTTCGGGCAATTAATCAATCAAACACCCAAAATCCCATTATACTTTTCATCAAACAAGAGCTCCATATACTCGAACAAAACCAAGCAGTGATCAGATTTATGTGGGTATTCCAGGCAATGAAAAGGCAGATCAACTAGCGAAAACAGCAATCTTAAATCCATTGACTGCTACTGAACCCAAAATAAATAAACCACATTGACCTGAAATCTTTCTACAAACAAGAAATCACCAAAAATTGGCAATATCAATGAATAGAGAATAGAAGTCACCAAGTGATCCTGACACGTTTACGACTGGGACACACCCGCTTAACACATGGATACCTCATAACAGGTGATGACAAACCAAGATGTGAAGTGTGTGGAACAGACCTGAGTGTTAAACATATTCTAACAGAATGCGTGCTATATTACATCGACAGACTCAATCATCACATCCCACAAACAATGAAAGACATATACTTGGTGAAAATTGTGTTACTGAACAATTTATGGCTTTCCTCAACGATATACACATTCTTAAACTTATATGAATTAATTGAACATACCTATCATATACTAATTATGCCGTTGCTAGTAACCCGAGCGGTTGATGCAACTTTCCTTAAATAAATAAAAAATATTCTTTTGCTCGTGATCTACCTACCAGACATTCAAATTCACAATGTGTTTGATATTTTTAATTGGATGAGACTCTTTTTTTTTCGCTTCGCTTTTTCTGTGAGCTGAGCCGGCCTTTCAGTGTAGGTACCAAATGGTGTTAGTATTGTAGATGTTCTTTGAGAATCATCGAACCCATGCAAGGACAAACATAGCAACTACGTGTTGATTAGCTGTACCACACGTTTCGACACGAGGATCTAGGCATCAAAGCTGAATAATCTCGGGGCAAATACACATAACTCTGAAAGTACAAAGCCCAACAATTCGTCTTGTTGTAACAAGATTAAAAAATCAAAGAAGCGTCTGGGTTTGAGTTCGTCGGTATATCGCAATGTTTGTGAAGCGGCAGACATTAACGATGAGGTGCTCGCAAATGCTTCGGCTTCGTCTACCATTTAGTTTGATATTAAAAAGATGGATAGTTTTCTCGGCTCACTTCAGAGGGTTCAGGCATTGCCGCTAATTTATGATTACGGGCCTTTTATGTCGCTTGTACCTTTTTCCTGAATGATACGTTCCATAAGATTGTTAGTTTTTTTTACTGCGGAGAAGACAAACCTTTGACATTTAATGTCGTCAACAGTAATAACACAAACAAGAGGTTTTTTATCGGATTTTCTCTTAGTGGCCGAAACATTTTGACAATTTGTGATTTTTTGAGAATAACTAATATTTTCATATTCGACGAGCCCCCTCCCCTCCACCAATGAACAATACAAGAAACAAGATATATGTTTTCAAAGATTCGTGGACATTTCGTGAATCCGCCCTAATATTTAGAACCCTGAATTGAAAGCTGACTTTGATTTATAATAACCCAGATGTGTTCTGATATAATCTATAGTGCAAGTGATGATTATGAGTATAAGATATAAGAAAGATAATCTGATGTAACTACCTATCATTTTATGGTTTTGAATTATTGGAAAGAAATGGAAATTTGGAATTTTATTTTTTCAAACTACATGTTTTCAACTAGGACGTTCACGACACACTTCATCACAATGTCATCCATGGCGTTCTTAATCTAGGATATTCTTATTCAACTCTGGTTTGCCTTATGGGTGCCATATTGAAATTTCGCATTTTTTTAAAGTCTGTATTTTCCTGAGAGCAAGGATGTATATCACACGATATTATGTTTGATTATTAAACTTTCACGTTTCCGTCTAGCTTATATCTACTTGAAAACTTAGGCTTTGAAATAGGAATGACATGATGAGCTAGAAGTTCTTTCTTCGCAAGACAAAACAAAGTTAAAACATGCTCGACTCCACCAATCATTCATATTGTTACGTTATTTCCACTTGGGTTCATGAATTTCAAAACACTCAGTACAAAACTGAACAATTTATTTCACTTATATAGGTAAGAACATCATTGTCCAGAAAGAACAGGAATAAACTGGAAGTATTTTTCATATTCGACGGCAATGAATCATCCGCTAATTATAGCGGTGCGTCTGCGACCGATACCTCCACTATGAGTCACGCGTCGAGATGGTGCTTTCCGGCCTTCTCGGAAATGCCAGCGGTTAGTTACAATATATACACAATTTTAATGGTTTCCTCAGACTCTGAATGATTCCTAAGAGTGATTTTAATGAGCCTTCTTCTCAGCTCATCAATGTCAAATGGTACAATTATTGGTACAATCCCGATAAATCTTTCATAGTTCTCTATTAATGATAATCCAATATATACACTTGAAATTGTACTCATCGATCGAGATTCGAGCTATTCAGAACTTGAGGAAAATAATAGAATTGTATTAAGTGGTGAATGGTGAAGTGTCCAGCATTTTTTATAACTACTGTTTTACGAAGGAAGCATTTTTAAGCTCATCATGTCGTTCCTAAACCTTAGTTTTCTGATAGGTAAGCTCCCAAATTCAATTAAAGCGTCAAACAAAATTCTTTCCGAATAACTCTTCCTCAGTTCTGGTCATCGTGATAGATCCACACATATCGTGTGATGAATCATTGTATTTAGGAAAAAAGTTTCCAAAAATGGAAAAATCAAATAGTTTAGTTCAAATATAAGTTTAGTGCTGTGACTGACATCGAATACAATCTGTGAAAAACGATTATATAATTAGATTTCTTGTGAAGTGCCTCAAGAAGGTCCTAGTGAAAACGTTTTCATATTCATCAGGGTCCTGCATCACCTTCCGTATAATCTTTGCGTCTTCGATATCTGATTGAAAGGAATACAGGGTACACCTAGATCGGAATATAGATTTCCATAGATATGATAATAATGATAATAATATTAATTTTTATTATTCTTTTCATACAATAGATGTATAGGACAAGTCAATAAGTAGGTACGACAGTAACAACAAATAATATTGAAGAAAGAAAACAATATATTAAAATTCACAGATAATGGAACTAAAAACACAATTCATCGAAAGTTGGTATGCTAGCTCAAACCTAGTATCCTATCTGTTATAAAGTCTCCTATGCTGTAGGTAGTAGCATTTGGACGTTAGTAAAGACTTAGGGAGGCTTTATAAAAACTTTCAACATTTGAGATTCATAACCTAACGTTTAAGACTTAAGAGCTGATAAGTTGATTGTGTTATAAAAAACTTAAGATTTAGGAATATTTGAAACGGAACAAATAATTTTGACGTTGGCAAGTTCTAACCTATATCTATTATTATTGTTTTAGTTTGAATTTACTTTAATTTCATTTCAATATTATTTGTGTCATGGACAATGCTCTATTAATTCAACAAGTTGAATTATTCAGACATATTTATGATAAACAAAAAGTATTTATCCTTAATTGAACTCGCCAGGAAAGTAGTATCCTGTTCCAGCATGTTTTGTATTTTGTATCTGAATATGCTTTCCATCAAGGGCACCAATACAGTTTGACATATTCCATTTTTCATAAAATTCCATTGAGATTCCATGCCAATCGATTTTTTCAGTAAATTTTCCACAGTACATCGCTGGTTTCCTCTATGATGACATGTGTACATAGTAGTCAGTCCAACATAAGCAATTTGCTGCATAGAGCATCCCTCTGATCTGATACATAGCTATAATTTGGAGTTATAATTGTTGACATCGATTTCAAAATAAAAAACTGTTCAATATCCATATTATCCATCATGTTCAAATGAAAATGGAGTTGGAATGGGTATTCCTTTTCCTATGTATGGGTTTAACTTTGTATTTTCAATCCCGACCTTTCTTTCTCATGCATCTCAAGTAAACACCAAGCCCAAAAATCATGAGCAAACTACATGAAGTAAATGATGCCCATGGTCTTATCACTATTTTAAAAAAATTGATAAATGCAACCAAATATCCAAATAATATTCGAAAATATAACCCAAAATTCATATATCGCGGGAAACAGGATGACACATTTCGTTGCTTGCACATGCGCATCTCCTATTTTCATTTATGATCATTTATCATACATTTCTTAAGTTGGAAGTTGGTCATCTTCTTAAGTCTATGTGTAAACTCATAAGTCTTAAATGGTTTTATAACACAATCAATGATATTTCCATGATTCATCTGTCATAAGTGATAAGTATTTAATGTTAGGTGATAAATCATAAGTCTTAAAGTTTTTTATAAAGTGGCCCTTAACTTTATTCTTGAATAAATTCACGTCAAGCTGCTGAATGCTCTCTGGTAAATGATTGGAAAACATCATTCCTTGATAAGTAGGGCACCCTTCAAATTTAGCAGTTTCATTTGATGGAATGCTTGAAAGATTTCTGTTTCTAGTGGATAGTCATGGTAGTGAGAGTTTGTTTTAAGTTTTCTAATGTTGTCTTTAACATACAGCAAGCACTTCAGTACAAATAGGCAAGGAAATGTCAATATGTCGTAAGTTGAACATGGTGCGAATTATTCTTTTCTCGATATGAAAATTGAATTCACTTTAGCGCATCCCTCTTTCATCGCCCGGCAAGCGCTAAAGTACCACTTCACGCCTGGTCGTACATGAAGGAGAAATGCAACGCTTTGTGGTTGCTGAAAAATACTATTCAAAATGTATCACAAGAGCCAATTTTGGAACAAAAATGAACGACTTTCAAGTCTGTGGTGAAAAAAATGTCTTGGATACTCGAGAGATCATCCACGGTGCCCTTCGAGAGGCAAATCTCTAGGGTGATGCGTATCACCAAAAAATGCCATCCTTTCGACAGTCCATCACCGCCGGAATCCGAGCTTTATCTCCGGGTGGCAATGCCAAAGCCGAAGGAAAAGGCAATGGAGAGGAATTCACCGCTATTTTGGGGCTCAAAGCCAGATTACGACGTTGTATACTGTTTATATTACAGGGTTTTTGATTAAGAGTGGACAACAGATGTATGTCTGATGCAACTACGAGGGGTTGGATTAGGAAGGGACAATATATCTTAATACGTGGAGTCAGGGATTTTCCTTGAGATTATTTTTGTCTATTTATGTTGAATTATACAAATTAGATTCCGAGGTGAAAAATTACTTAAAACATGAATTACATCGAAATCACCGTGACAATTCCGAACATCAAAGACTACTTGTCGCATGTAATACAACAAATGTATTGATGATTATCGAAACAAAAATTCCTTCGATTTTGAGGAACAAATCATGTTGCTTGGAAACTACACGAGCGCACAGCGCGAGTGTGGTTTCCCAAAGCAACATGATTTGTTTTGAAAAAGAGAAGGAATTTTCGATAATCATCAATAACACAAGTTGTATTTGTTCAGATTATTTCATCATGAATAAAGTCAAAGCCATTTTGATGGTTTCCTATTTATTGTCAATATAAATATTGAACGTACAGTTTATGGAATTAGTTATTTTGATTATGCATTGTAGTTCGACACAAGAAGATTCGTTATGCAACCAATAAAACATTTATGCAATTGTATGATGTAGGCAAGATTACCTATGCACTAGGTACTACTGAGCTAAATTCATCATGATTGTTGTCACAATTTGTGTGGTTAGGTTACATTAGATTAATTCTTGCTGAAATTTGTCCAGAATTTGTGGAAAATGAAGTGGATACATATTAATAGTGTGAGTTTATCATGATTCAGACTAAAATTTGGTGTAGTGTGGCATTCATTTATTTACCAGGGAATCGGAAAATATTATGACAGATTGCAACTAGTGAGTCGTTGTTAAATTAAACTACCCTACTGCCTACGAATCAGAAAGCGAAATACAGAAACGAAAACACAGCATGTAGGTATCCAATAGCCAATCAGGAGCCGAAATACAAAAACGAAAACATGGTGTTCTTGCTTATTAACACAATCATTTCAACCAATCAAAAACGTGTATTTTAGCATGAATGAAATAATCGCATGTAATACAACAAGTGTATTGATGATTATCGAAACACAAATTCCTTCGATTTTTTGAGAAACAAATCGTGTTGCTTGGAAACTACACGAGCGCACAGCGCGAGTGTGGTTTCCCAAAGCAACATGATTTGTTTCGAAAAAGAGAAGGAATTTTCGATAATCATCAATAACACAAGTTGTATTTGTTCAGATTATTTCATGAATAAAATCAAAGCCATTTTGTTGATTTTCTATTTTAAACGTACAGTTTATGGAATTATTTATTTTTATTATGCATTGTAGTTCGACACACCGTTATGCAACCAAAAATACATGTATGCCATTGTATAATGTAGGCAAGATTACCTAAGCACTAGGTACTACAGAGCTAAATTCATTTTGATTGCTGTCAGAATTTGTGTGGTTAGGTTACAATAGACTTGCTGAAATTATCCATAATTTGTTGAAAATGAAGTGGATACATATTAATAGTGTGATTAGTGTGTGTTTATCATGGTTTAGACAAAAATTTGGTGTAGTGGCATTCATTCATTTACCAGGGAATCGGAAAATACTATGACAGATTGCAACTAGTAAGTCTTGTTTAATTAAACTACTCTACTGCCTACGAATCAGAAAGCGAAATACAGAAACGAAAACACAGCATGTAGGTATCCAATGGCCAATCAGGAGCCGAAATACAAAATCGAAAACATGGTGTTGTTGCTTATCAACACAATCATTTCAACCAATAAAAAACGTGTATTTTAGCATGAATGAAATAATCAGTAGTATACCACAAGTGATTGAATTTTCGCGATAAGTCTGTTGATTTAATCTTAACAAACTGAATTGCTTGACAATTTAATTCATGCACTAAAATACTCGTCCTACGGACTCGAAATTTTTTCAGAGGCAGTTTTTTTCGTTAAATTGCCAGGAAACAAAATGCCCATCGATACATGTCAAGTATACTTCGAAAAAAAAATCTCTCGTGTAAACACCACGAGTCCGCAAGACGAGAGGAGTTTTTTCGAGCAACTCAGTTGTGTAATTAGATAAAAAACACAGTCTTATCAGATAAATCCAATCACGAGTGGAACTTTATTAGACTATTTCCCAAACAAAGTGGATGGAAAAAATCTGAAATTTGGTCAAATCAACTTTACAGGTCAATCCGATTCAAGAAACTATTGTCCTTTTCAGTTAAGAATACAGTGGTGGGACTGGTGGGCGTAGCCCGGCTTACACTAACAAATCCGCCAAATTCAAACATTTCAGAACTATGAAAATGTTTGGAGATGAATCAATAATTGAATATTTGTGTAGCAAGGTTATATTCTGCAGGATATAAGATGTCTTGAATTATCAATTTCTAAGTGAATTAACAAATCTGCATCAATCAAGTACAGTTGAAATTTCAAGAAGCACATAAGCGAACAATAATTCGTTGACATATTCCATCTGATGTAATGTTGAGCATGGGATTCTAAATAAGAACTCAAGTCATAATCAATCGATAGTCATTTCAATATTACACACAAAACCACTACAAAATTATAATTTGATATCAACCATTCCATGATGTGATATCTTTCAAGTTGAGTTTGGTACTTGGTTAGTTTTTTCCAATAAATGGTATTGAGCATTATTTATCCATGACAATAAAACATTCAGCTGAAATAATGTCTTTTTTGTATTATATACACGGTGTCCAAGATAAGGATGTCTATCATGGATATCTCGGAAACCATAAGAGATGCGAAGATGGTTAAATTGAAGCCTAAAAATATGCCGTTCAGAAAGTTTCAAAATTCCGAGTAGTTCCAGAGATATGCCCAAAAAAACGAAATTTGCCGATTTCGTCATTTTTTTCCGACGTTATTCAAAGAAGTATAGGAAAACAAAAGACACTTTCTCATTGCCACTTTTTACGAAGTTTCGTTTCGGAGAAACCATCATCAACTTTATTTTTTTATATGGCCCGTAACATTAATATACCATGTATTAAATGGCAAATTTTATCACGAATACAACGATGCCAATAGAATTCTGCAATATTGAAATCAGAACGTTTTGGTGTAGTGTGCGGTGAAATGATGGCGCTGAGAAATTGTCAAAATAAAGGTGCGCCCGCGCACAATGCCCTAATCGTGTGCGAGTATCTATCGAATAGATTTCCGGGAAAATGGATAGGTACACATTCAACAGTTTCGTGGCCCCCTCGTTCGCTGGATATAACACCGCTCGAATTTTTTTTCTGGGGGTATTGCAAGAATTAAGTGGCAATGAGAAAGTATCTTCTGTTCTTCTATATTTCATTCAATAACGTCAGAAAAAAATAACTAAAAACGAAATCGGCAAATTTCTGTTTTTAGGCATATCTCCGGAACTAATCAGAATTTTGAAACTTTCTAAACGGCATATTTTTAGGCTTCAATTTAACCATCTTCGCATCTCTTATGGTTTCCGAGATATCCATGATAGACATCCTTATCTTGAACACATTGTATAATAACAATAATAATCACAAACAATGTGAGTATTTCATTTCTTTGAAAGCAAGGTGGATATACACTGAAAAATTTTATAGGTAAAATCACAGTGATTAGCGTTGGTTATGTGATGCCATAAGAAATCGAATATTTTTACACGCTACATGTTTTAATACATTTAGCACGGAATATTACATGTTGAATGTATCTGCAATATTACAGTTTTGATGTGATATAACTTCCGGTTATTACGTGGATTACGTAATAAATGTATGTAATATTACATTTATATTGAAAAATATCTTGGTAATCTTACACATTATATAAGTACTTTCACACTGTGAATATCACAGTTATTTTTACTGTTAGTGTTATATTATGTGGATGAAAATGGGATGAAATAACTTCTATTTATTTTATAGATATCATTTATTGAAAATACTGATGAGTCAAAACAACATATAATATACATGAACATAACATGAACTATATTTGTAACCTATATACAACATAAAATAAAACTGAAATATCAATTCTTGATGTGAAGTACCCAATAATTATCCCAAATAGATGAGGTGATTAGTACGTACTTACGTACATAACATATTTCCTTCTAAAACGATGACGTACTGCTTAGAATCTGAAAATATAAATTGATTAGAAAATTTTCTGCAACAAAAGTTACACATTGAATTGAGGGAAATGGAAAGTCGATCGATTAAGCTTTCGCCATTTATTATTTCATCTTATTTTCGGTATAAAAACTCCCATGTAATTTAAATTATCTATTGATGAAAAATGTATTTCAGACGTATTAGCTTAGAGATGACTTTGATTTTGATAAACAACCTAAATAATTGTATTGGTTGATTATATAAGAAAGATTTCTAATAGCCTCAACTATTTCCTTAGCTTTTTCCTCGAGATTGACAATAAGATTTTCAATTTTGATCCCTGCCAATTATTCAAAAAAAGTATTTGAAATAGAAGTACCAGAATTGTTGTCATCAATATTTTTCACACAATTACAATTTGAATATATGATTGTGATCTGAAAATATGATTACTCAATGAGTTTACCTTATTAAATACTGTTTTTATTTTACATGGTTTGAAAGGACATTGCAAATATGTACCAGTTTTTATATGACTATATAAATATGTTCACAACCATTTTTTTAGTACTGCAATTGAATGAACAATCTTGTTTGTTGCATATGAAATTGAAAGAGTTGTTCATTTCGTGTTCATTAGTGGTATGTATTCTCAACGGGTGACTTTTGAAAGCATTATATAATCGGAATGAACGATTACAATTAATTTCTAAACAAAGTTACCATCACCTAAATTATTTCTGTATGATATAATTGAGGTAAATTACATCACTTCCTTATATTCCTCTACGCACTTCTACAAATTCTACAAGTAAACATCACTTACCTCTTGCCTGCAAATTCACGTCACAAAATCACTTCAATTTGAAATACTGAAAAGATGCACTCATTCAATCCGTGTGTGCAAGATGTGATGACGCCATTCGCCAATGGACGCCGCGGCTGCAATGAGACCGTCATGACTATAGCAAATACACCACGTGACACATAATTGTCCTCCGATTGGATAATGATTACATGCTAAATGTAATTTTACATGCCAAACTGTATCATAACATTAACTTCTGTAACTATACGTTCTTGATGTATTGGTTCATTTCATTGTACAACATTCCATTTATTTCTGTATCAATACATTGGGATTTATCCACAGTAGAATTACACGATATTTTTACACATTATTCGCAGAAATATCACGAGTCCATGAATTCAATACATCAGAGGAGATGTATCAGTTTATTACACTCCTGAATATCTAAAACTACATTATTGTAGCTTGAATTTCTATCTGTGATCCATAGTTGTTTTTTCAGTGTAGGATGGTGAAACAGCTCTTCAATTGTTTCTGCGAAAAACTTGTAGACCGTTTGAGAAGGTACTAATATTTCCACGACTTGAAAGAAGATGGCGGTAAGATCGATTATCGAAGAAGATTTCTGTTGCTTACGTATTTCTGTGGTTCATATCTGACAGACGTGACTTGAAACGACATTAAAACAATAAATTTTCGATAAATCTTGAATGAATATTGATTTTTCGACTCTTCTCTGTCATTTTTCATCTAGAACAGATGAAACTGATAAAAAGATGACAGATGCGCAGTTTATGTGGTACCGACACAAGGTATGTCGCCATCTCTGTTAATTCCAGGAAATATTACTATGGTATGAAATCAAGTAGGCAAAGGTCTACATTTTATTCTAGTGCTTGTTAATAGGAAGCTGTTTCACCATCCTATATCCACCTTGTTTGAAAGGAAGCGTGAACTGTTGCAAGAATAGTTTGTTATTCAGCTTCATCCAATGCTTGCAGAAGTATCCCTTTGGATTTGCTTCTCGCTTGGGATGCAACAGTGCCTTCAGCCTGCATCTCAGCGACAACTTTCCACATGGTTGATTCCGAAAAGCTAGCTCAGCTGCTGATAACTGAACACTGAGTTTCAGAGTTTTCCTGTTCTACATGTCTGTTCAACATACTTCGTGGGTACTTGATTGATCTCGTATCAAATGACAATGAATACAGAGTAAGTATACGGTATATGTACTCATATTACATCTTCTGCTTCAAGTACAGGGTGGACATATTTCGATCGCATCCTCGATCTCTTTTTTCGAGACGCATTGGCGGAAACAAAAATTTACTTAAGTGGATATAATTCAATGTTCTACGAGGTATCTGCCAGAAAAGTAGTTGTTTCCTGCTCGTTCTCTACCTTTGTATTTCGGATTATTGTAAATAATGTTGTGGAGATGATTTTGATTTATTTTCCTAATTTTAACACTACCACTCCACTTATAGAGTTTTTGGATGTTTCTTATCTTAATATAATATAGTTATGTCATAAAAAGCTTCATTAAAAGTAGATACAATCAAATTATGACATTGCATCCGAGATATGTTTCCATCACTATCTAGACAGGAGATAACCAAATGCAGCTAATCTCAAGAGACACAAATGTGTCACTTACAATCAGGCTTTCTTCAATAAGTACTAGTTGATGGTGTCTCAACTGATAAAATCTACGTCGATGTTCTACAAATAATAAATATCTTGTTTCTGCAACACATCAACAATCTGTTAGAGGTGGCCTTTTGCAGGGTACACAGCTTCGCGGGTGATAGAAGTGATGAAGCGCCCTTATCATACATTGAAGCCAGATATACAAGGCGGAGACAGGTTCTGTGAATGAAGATCTGGCTAATTTTTTTTTAATGGGATATGATCATTTATAGTACTTATAGAGTTTATTGCATTGCAACTGAATCACAATATGGTATTTTCTTCAAGAAGGCCGAACTCATAACATGATATAAGGCACGACTATTTCTATATAATCCTCAATATACAAGCTCTTGAAGTATACGTTTCCAATTTCTTGAAGTAGACGTTTCTCTTAATAATAAGTACAGTGAAATGAATACTGTAGGTGTCTGTGAGCTAAGGTTGGGTTGGTATGAACTGAAAATGAATTAGTATCATATAATAAAAACCCAATTGATTTTTTAGATATTATTATCACTTGCACTAGACATCTAATAAGATTAGGATTGTTTCAATTAAAATGTTGTCTTATTGACATTTTCCTGCAAATTCATCAACTGACAGCTGATTTAGGTTAGATGCTGACGTTGATGGGTTCAAGTGAGCCACAATGGTTGTTAATACACTCTTTTTTTATATCTTATACTGTATCTTTCAAATTGTTCTCTACATATATTTTCAATAAGCTTCTTCAATAAAATAGTTTTTCTTAGGCAATAATATAGTAGTTCATTCTTTTATTTGAAAAAAAATGACACTCTTTTACATAAACGAGTCGAACATAGTAATGAATATATAAATAATAATAATATACATATCACAAATTTGATTCGAAAACTATCATCGAACGATATAAAAATGCAATGAACATCGCAGTTTCGAATTTGAGATTCGTTATTTCTATCTGGCAATTCAGAGGAAAACATTTTATTTTATCTTAGAAGCAACCTTCTGTAGATAGGTTTATCCGAATATGTCGGAAAAACAAACTCATTCAAATCACCTCGAATTTTTCAACAATCTCCGAACTTATCACGTGATCATCTCCTCCTCATGCCTATCTGGATGGTGTTCATCGAATAAATCACACGATCAATACTCACCATTTTGTTCTATTCTTTCTAGAATCGTAATGTAGAATTTGCCACTTGAAAGTTTGCTGTACTAGGTATATTTCTTTATTTCTACTGAGCTTAATCCATTTTGAGTAAGCTTTTCGACTGGTATCTTTTTCTTTTTCGATAAGGACGAAACATTGTAATTTTATTTTTCAACCAATACGAAACAGGGTTCATTTAAATTATTATTTTTCGCTTACGATAAATCTCAGAGATTTAGACAAAAAAAACTTCCCCGTTGGTAGACCTTCTTCTAGTGGCAACTTAGAGGACTCTTCCATTGCATTATTATATGTCACCCAGAAAACTGAAATGTCTGCGTTTTTTTACTAAAACAACACTATTTCGTAAGTTTGGATATACTTACTATCATTTAATTGGGCCTCTTTGTAAAATTTATTTCTCATTCAGTCAACGGACCATTTGAGAAATTTCGTTTTCACCAAAAGCATAAACTTTTCGTTTTGACATGTATCATTTTTTTTTATCATCGTATCATTTATATGCCCTTTTTTCGTTTTCTGATGAAAAATGTAAAAATTCTATTATTCATCTGTAAGTATGTATAGGCACCTACTAAGTCCTCAAGTATTGAAAATCCTTTTATTTGGAATGTGGGATAGAGAGAGTGTAAAAAAATGCCAGAGTTCATAACATGTATTTATTTGAGCTTTTATCGCGATCAAATACAACAAAATATCAAATCAAGATAAATTTTCCAAAAACATAAAAAGAGCTTCGCCAAGTATATCAGCTAATTGCGTATACATTTTTTTTAATTATTCGGTATAATATAATGATTATTGATAAATAGTCATCTGAGAACTTTCATGGAAGATGAAATGTTTACGACATACGTATACTTAGTGTTTTATTCTTTTGAAACTTATAGCTTTCAAAACGAATGGATAGTCGAGAGAAATATCAATCGATGGTTCTCCACGATTATGTTTTAGTACTTTGAGAAACTTACGGTTCCATTTGACCAACAACTATATTTATACATCTAAAGTTCAGGACCGGAATCGCTTAGAATTCCAAACCGAAACAGACACCAAAATTGTTTAGTACGTACTTTTGACACATCTGAACTATCGAATAGCGATCTCAGCATCTGATTCGGCATTTACAATATCCTAATTGTATACATACTTACAATACTGATTCAAGTTTGTAATATTTACACTTTGTGACTTGAAATTCGTATAACAATTGAAATCACTCGACACTTTTGTAATATCGCGATGAACACCTACATAATCGCTCTACTTTATAAATTATTATTGGTTGCATTACGATATGATAACATCACAAAATCCCGCTCACAGCGGACACAATATCATGCCTTCGAGACTAAATCTTCAACTTCACAAAATAGGAATGTACCCGCCCCCAATTTCCGGGCGCCATTTACACATATTTACTGGACAACTGCTTGGCCAACTCCGTGTACTTGAGGAACTTGGAGTGGGGGCTCTCCTCGAAGCCGCCCGCAGCTGGCGGACTCTTACCACCGCCCCCGGAACCGGAAGACGCGCCCGGAACGCCCGGAGCCGACGCCGAAGCCGTGCTCTTGAGCGGCACCCCCGCCGCCCCGGCGGCCGCCGCCTGCGGCGACTTCAAAGTCACCGGGTCGGGCATCACGCCGTCCTTGACGAAGTGCATCTTCGAGAGGTGGTGCCGGTATGCGCCCTTGGAGATGAACGGCGTGTCGCAGAAGGCGCACTTCATGATCGAGTCGGACGTCACGACGGCATCGTTGCACGCCCAGCTGAACGCCAGGATGGCCCCGGGAGCAGTCGTCGCGGCGCTAGAGCCAACGCCCCCCGGGTTCACCACCGTAGCCGAGGGGACGCTCCTGCCGCCGCTACCGCCACTGTTGTTCGGGTGCGTCTCAGTCTTATCACAGAGCTTCTGCAACGCCGCCAGAGGGTGACTGGAGCCGCGTTTGCCACCTCCCGACTGGCTCGGCTCCCCCGTCGGGTTCGTCCCCGACAGGTTGTCGAACATCGAGCTGAGCGCCCCCAGGCTGCCGCCCCCCGCGGACTTCTTGTCGCCGTTGGTGCTTCTCGGGGTGCCCGAGCGATCGCTGCTTGCCGGACTGCTCGTCGAGTGCCTGCCCGGACTTTCCGTCGGCGGCGTCTTGTCCCCCTCCTCCTTGGATGCGTCGCCGTTGCTGTGGTAGCTGCGTCCCTCGTCCTCTTCTGGCTCTTCCATCTCCCGCTTGACTTTCACCTCACCGGTGGCCTTGCTCTCGTCTTCCACCTCCCGCTTGACCACCACCATCCGCTCACCGTCGCCGTCCTCGCCGAGCTTGTCCGACGCCGGTGACTTCTCCCGCTTGATGTCGGGCGTCGATCTCGGCGTACTCGACGCCGGCACGCCAGGCGGCTCCATCTTCCGCTCGGGCGTCAGCGACTCCACCCTACTGCTGCCCCTCTCCGACATGGAGCTGGACTCGCTGCCGCTCCGCTCCCGCCTCCCGTAGTGGTGGCTCTGCTGCTGCTGCTGCTGCTGGTGGTGGTAGCTCCGCAGGAGGTTCATCGTCTGCGCGTCTACCAGCGGTTTGGTGTAGTCGACGCTCTCGTCGATGCCGAGACGCTTCAGGATGCTGCTGCCCATCGGCGTCTGGGCGGGGCCGTGACCGGGAAAGTTGGCGTTCTGCCTCGACCTCGAGTCGAAGCTCTTCTCGATCAGCTTCTCGATGGCGTTCAACACCGAAGGCGACGACCCGTTGTTCGTCTCGCTCGGCTCCTTCGTCGTTGCGCTCGCCTCGCCCACCGACGGCGATTGCTGATGGGGAGAGGGCGACTTGTCCGTGTTGGGCGTTTTGAGTTTCTCCCTGTTCGGGCTCTCCGGCGGTAGGACTTTGCTGCTGGACATTAGCGCGCTCTTCAGGAAGTTACGCTGGTTGCTCGTCATACCGCCCACGCACTGCCTTATGTGGTCGACAAACTGCGACGTCTCGATCTTGTTGCCGCACTTCTCGCACGTTATCCGGCCAGCGCCCGCTGCTTCCCTCATCTTCTCGAGGACGCCGCTGTCGCCGTTCTTGAAGTCGTGCTGCGCCCGCTCCAACTCCAACAGCTTTCGCACCGGCAGACTCTTTTTTCGCTTCTCTCGCGTCTGCCGCCGCCTCCCACCGCTCTCCGTGATCGATCGCATGATGTGCTCCTTGTAGTGCGAATTCTTGACCATGTGGTTGCTCAGCTCCTTGAGCGAGCTGAACGCCTGGTCGCACACCTTGCACGTGAGCACGGCGCTCACATGACTGCTCGCGCCACCTGGTGGTGGACCCGCCCCCGAGTGGCTACCGCCTCCACCTCCACCACCGCCGCCCTTGGGATCGTCGGTGGACCGCCATGAGATGATCTGCTCCTGCGAGATGATGTTGGTGTAGTGCTGCGTCTGCTGCATGTGGCTCGTCATCTCGGCCAACGACCTGAAGCTCTGACCGCACCACATGCACTTGAGGATCTGCCTCGTCTGCTCGGCCCCTTTGCCCAACCACACGTCCTGACCGCGCACCAGTTTGCGAGGCAGCGGCATCGTCTCCTTGATCAGCATGTTGAGGTCGCTCTGACCGCCGGGCTTGTTCGAGCTCGACGACGAGTTGCTGGTGGTGGTGGTGTTGGAGGGCGACGTGATCTGCGGCTGCGGCACGAGGTTCTGATGATGTGGCATCGGCGGCACCGGTACGTTCACGCCGCAGTGCTTCGCCTCCTTCATGTGCGTCGTAAGGGCCGCCAGACTGGGGAAGCTCTGCTTGCACCACACGCACTTGAGCACGTCCTTGGCCTGCTCGGCGCCCTTGTTCAACCAGTGCGACTGCCACGCGCTGTGGCGGTTCGTCGCCGAGTTGCTGGGCGCCAAACCGCGGAAGAGTTCGTCCCCGCCCAGCTTGCTCAGCTCGCTCATCTTCTCGAGCGCTTTCGTGGCCTCGTTGGGCGCGGGCGGTGCGTGCTTCACCTTGCCGTTCCATAGCTCGGCAGAGGCGGCGGCTGCGTTGGGCTTGGGGGAAGCGAGCCCGGCGGCTGCCACGGCGGCCGCAAAGTACGGACCCATCTGGGGCGGCCACGGAGGCATTGCCGTCGGCTTGAACTCGGCCGTCCTCGGCTTCCTCTGCTGCGGCGAGTAGGCAAGCGGCTCCTCGGAGGTGCGCTTGCGGCTGCCTACGGAGAGGTCCAAAGGACAGCTGCCGCCCTCTGCGTGCAACTTGCTGAAGGTGGTGCTGTCGGAGTCGCTGTCGTCGCGCCTGCTGAAGTCGAGGACGCCGTCGCCGGGGGGCGAGTGCTCCCTCATGGGGGACGTGGAGGACATCATGGGGGCGGCACCGTAGGCGGGTGGCAGCGGTGACGTCATCATGAGCCGGTGCGACTGCTGGGCGACGGCGGCCGCGGCGTTGAGGTAGGCGGCCATGGCGGCCGACTGGGGCGGCAGGAAGGCGGCCGCTGGCAGGGAGGGGGGCAGGGCCACGCCCACCGGGCTGAGCGACGTGCCGAGCGGGATGCCGCGCAGCAATGCGGCTCGTTCGGACATCATCGACTCGGCGGAGGGAGAGGGGGGTGGGGGTGAGTCGGCCGAGTCGCGCGACGTGCAGCTGGACCGCAGGTTCCTGCAATCAAAGGACGAGTGTTAAGGTTATTCGGGGGAATATCTTCTGCGACGTCAATTTCAATAACGCAATCTGTTGGTCGTGAGAGATAACATATCGGGATAGAGTCGTTGAAATCACGTTATTCTTTCTTACATTCTGAATATCGCCTTCATTCATTAAGCAAGAAGGATGAATAAGTACGAAACATGAGAATTTATTGTAATGATTCGCTTAATTGGATTATCATATAGGGCAAAATTGCAAATAACCTCGAAAGTAAGATAATTATATTCATAAAATTAGTTTTAGAACGTTTTCATTATTCCTTCGATTCATACGATGAAAATGTTGATGACTGCATTTAACTTGTACATATAAATATATATTGCAGATTGACGGACGTCGGTATATCCTCGGGTATATCCACATCTCAATGTTGAAGGTACTAATTGCAACTAAATCATCAACATGATTTATGTCGTTATTTGTTATGATCTCTGATGAAAGAATCGATCGCATTCAAGAAATGAATTTCATGATTTCGCAATCCCAAGGCTATTCAAGTCGAACATGGATATGAAACCAATAAATGCCTAGAATTAATAGTTTATAATAAATCGATTATTTTATTGGTGAGAAATTTTCATCGAAGTTTCATCGCAATACCTGTACCTATACCTGTTTATGGCAGAAACATTCACTTCTCGATTCCTTTGGTATGAGCATTTTTTTCGTCCCACGTATCATTTTTATATCAAATGAAGATGAAGATCTTTTTCAGAATGGATATTTTTCAAGTAACGAACAATAAAGATTTCAACCCAATTGAATATACTGTCTAGATATACCTATATAAGTAGAGGAGAAGGTGCATTTTGTTTATTGGACACAACTAACAATAGCATAGGTGGATACTATAGACTAGATTTGGTGAGTCTTGACTTGAACTACTTAGTGCTAAAGACGTTCAGTCAGATTTTTTACTAAGCTTCATCCGAGTCTTCATCATAACATTTCTGTCCAGTTTGAAGCGATTACTGAACTGCACTGACACATATTTTGTAAAAAGGAGGACACTCGACTCGACCGAATATCTACTGAACCAGCCACCCTCAGGTATAATCTGTCCAGAAGTGCAATTTCTTGATTGGAATCAGGTTAGATTTTCTTATATGTACAGGGTGGCTGGAATTCGAGCCTCATCATTGGGATCTCGTAAACCGTAAGAGAAACAGGGTCGGTTAAATTGTGTCAAAGTTGCGTAATTTTGTGCTCAATGAAATGCTGTCGAGAAAATCGGAAATTCCACACTACTTCTGGAGATATACGAAAAAAACTGAAATTTCGTGAAATCGTTTTGATTTTTTCCTGGTGTTATTAGAAGAAAATTTTCAAAATAAATGGCAGTTCATCATTGCCACTTTTTCTTTCCTACAAGATGACGTTGTCACATTTGCAGTCCGACGTTTTGTCTTCGGCCCTCCACCATCAACTTTATTTTTTCAAATACGGACCTGGATTTTTTATTTTGGATCTGCTTTCATTTTGGTAGCGTGATGATATTGACATATCATAACTATCGAAAAAATCAGTATATATGAGAAAAATTGCATATTAAAATAAATGCATCTATCCATCTCTCTCTCACACATTGCCCTTGTTATAGGTTTGTTTTCGTTGCACTTGTTATTGAGAGCGCTTCAAATATTCTAGTTTGCATTGAAGTAAATTCAAGTAAATGTGAGTAAATCAGTTTAGATTTGTATACTTGTTGATAGGCACATCTTTCGAGAATTTCCAAAATTGTTGCTATAATGATCCGATTTCATTGAATGATTTTTGTTTTCCGCAAGTGCATTCAACAAGGTGGTAATATTTTCAAACATTTGATTTAATACTATTTGGTTATAAATAATAGTTGCATGTGAGTCATTAAATGAAATGAAAGAGAGCTGGAAAGATGCAATAATTTCAATAGGCTTTTTTCCCATATTCACTGATTTTTTCGATAGTTGTGATATGTCAATATCATCACGCTACCAAAATAAAAGCAGATCCAAAATAAAAAATCCAGGTCCGTATTTGAAAAAATAAAGTTGATGGTGGAGGGCCGAAGACAAAACGTCGGACTGCAAATGTGACAACGTCATCTTGTAGGAAAGAAAAAGTGGCAATGATGAACTGCCATTCATTTTGAAAATTTTCTTCTAATAACACCAGGAAAAAATCAAAACGATTTCACGAAATTTCAGTTTTTTTCGGATATCTCCGGAAGTAGAGTTCCAATTTTCTCGACAGCATTTCATTTAGCACAAAATCACGCAACTTTGCCACAATTCAACCGACCCTGTATCTCTCACGGTTTACGAGATCCCCATGTTACGCCTCGAATTTGGTCCACCCTGTACAGTGATATGCTCTGTTCTCCTCTCTGATATTTTGTGAAATTCATTCATACTCTTTCACCTTTGTACCTCACATTGTTGATCGTTCAATTTTTCCAGCCTTCAGCTTTCTATAATATAGAGATATAGATTGACTATATTTGGTTTGATAGCCTTCAGCCTTCTATAAGTATCTAGATTGACTTTATTTGTTTCATAGCCTTCATCTCTCGTAAATTTCAATTTTTTTTTGGGTAATTTCTAATTATTTTGCGTTTCCCCTAAAGCAAATCATCTCATATTGTTCTTTTCCAGTCTGGCGCCCATCTTTTGTAACAGTAATTTCTATATAGAAACGATGTTTCTATATAGGTCGCAGTGTACAAGACCCCTATATCACAGAAATAGAAAAATAGAAATATAGAAACGAACTCACCCCACCGAATAAATCTGAGCAGCCCAAAGGCACCCCATAATAATTCCCACAATTTCTATAATCTTCTCAGGAATTATATTTAGAAATTGTGTAGTTTATTATATGTTTGAGTGAAGATAGATCAGCAAGTTTGATCCGAGGTCTGATCGGTCAACGAGAGATGTGGACAACACTTTCTTCATTAGAAACGTTACTATTCCATAATAAAAGCTTATTCCATAATACAAGCATATTCCATATTTGCACCTCCTTCTCCACCTACTCGAAATCAAGGACGATAAAAAGAAAACAATCATATCGGGACTGACCTTTGGTCTCCGTGAAAGGACCTCGGACTGGTGGGCGTGAGCAGCTCTCTCGGGGGCGGCGAGCAAACGTCGTCGTCGTCGCGGTGACCTTGGGAGGCGGCGGACGTCGCGCTCATCGATTCAAGGTCATCGTCGCCCTCCAACTTTTCACCCTCGTCGGGGGAGCCGTCTTCGCCTCCTTCCCCTGCAACAAGACGAAAACGTTGAAGAGATTGTTTTAGGCTTTAAAAAAATTAAGATGTGGAATGTGGAAATATAAATTGTAGAAACGTGATCACTCTTGAATATTCGATGGAATGGGTACAGGATCGTCACTAGGGGTGACCGATAACGATTTGAAAATATCGATTGATAATCAAGATATATATATTATCGATTTATTATCTAATATTGTCGGAATTATAGATTGTTTCGATATTATCGAAATCATCGATATCTATTAACAATTGAAATTTATATTTCAATCTCGCCATTTCTTGGATAGATCGGTCAAAATTCTACTATGTGAGTCACTAGTGTTATCAAAACTAAATTTTTGTGACATTTTATATAATTCTTGTTTAAAATCATTTGATATAAATAGAATACAGAAATTGCAAAATTTATGCCTAAGACTAATTTTTGGTATTCGCAAATTTGAACATATCAGTCATACTTTCAGAATTACTAAATGGTTACAGATGAAAAACCGTCGAGAATTGCATTCTACCATGTTTTATTTCAAGCTGCTAAAGGAAAACTCTCCACCATATCTGTATCATAATAGTTATTTATGTATTAAGGGAATTATGAGGGCCTTAATTACCGATGGCAAAGTTTGCGTCATGAGGGCCTCTGGCCCGAGGGACAGCAATTGCCAGAGGTTATTAAGGCTCTATAATTCCCGTGGTACATAGATAATTTTATTTTTGACCGATTTTCATAACAATATGTCCATATTTAGAATGCAATAAATGTTTAAATTCATAACCTTTCTGGTATATTTGAATTAGGTAGCGTTGATTGTAGCATTGTTGGTTGTTGCTAGGTTGTCGCTATGTTACATGTTTATAAGCAAACTTTCTTTATCAATCAATTTTTTTCCGTTGAAAACGTGTTTATTTTTTACCACAAATCGACGATCTTTTTCTGATATAATGGAGGATATTATAAAAAAGCGGAAAAAGCAAGACAATCATTACTTCCATCGAAAAGTGAAGCCCTATATCAAAAAGAATACAACTTATATCTGAAGTGGCTGACACAGAGAAATGTTATGTCAAAAGATGCCAACGAAACTGTCTTTCTGGCATATTTTCAAGAACTGGTAAAGTATATTCAGTATTTTCTGGTAGATTTGGTAATAATTGTATTTATTCGTTGCAGTCAGAAACGTTTAGCCCAAATTCGTTATGGACTAAATGGTCAATGCTCAAATCGATGATGACCATATATGAGAAAAGAGATATCACCAAGTTCAACGAACTAGAGGCTTTTTTGAAACGGAAAAATAAGGGGTATAAGCCGAAAAAGTCTGCTGTCTTATCTCCTAAAGATGTCATCAAATTTCTAAAGGTCGCCCCTAATGAAATTCATTTATTGCATAAGGTAATTTTTTTCTCATAATTTTCTTTTTCGTTTGTTTATTTCGTTTTATTTGTTATAGGTTGTTCTAATTATGGGTTATTTTGGAGGATGCAGAACTCAGGAACTTCTAAATATGAGTATAGCAGATATAGAGGACCGGGATACTGTTATGGTAGTGAACGTACCGGAAAGTAAAACTGGTGTATGGAAGAAATTTACAGTTGTGGATGAAAAAGAGTTCTCTGCTTTGCCTTTATTGAGACTTTATATGTCCTTGCGTCCTGAAGGTACAAAAAGATTTTTTTTGAGCTTCCGACAAAATAAATGTACAACTCAGCCAATTGGAAAGAATATGTTTGGCAAAATTCCCAGCAAAATCGCAATGTATTTAGGATTGCCAAACCCACTAACCTATACGGGACATTGCCTTCGTCGCACTTCTGCTACTGCCCTAGCCAATGCAGGAGCAACTATGACAAACTTAAAAAGACACGGAGGTTGGTGAAGTTCCACGGTGGCAGAGGGGTATCTGGAGGACAGTATTGAATTGAGAAATAAAACGGCGCGTATGCTGTCTACTTTGCCATCAGAAGAGGCAGGCACCTCGACTGTAGTGAACAGCAACAGCACCACCCATAAAAAAGAAGAAATTGTTTCCAGCGGCGGAAGTAATTTTCAGGAAACATTTGAAAATTGTACATTTATTATTTGTAATGACGTGAATAAGGAAAATATGTCTTAGTTGTCATTACATATAAACGTTTATAAGCATTTCTTGTATCATTTTCACCTGTAAAAGGTAAGAGGGAGTTTTTGAACTTTAATATCCCAAGGGAGTTATCACCCTCATTATAGATATCGTAACTAAGACGATATAAGCTTATAATGTCACTGTCAGAAATAAAATAAAATATAGAACCGATGTACATACTCTAAATTTAAGACATAGAAATACTCTTACTATACCACGTCACCGTACTGAACTTTTCAAACGATCGGTTTCTTATTGTATTGTCAACCGTCTCAATAATCTACCTCACGATTTCAGTCATTTATCACTATACAAACTCAAACGAGCTCTTTATGACCATTTTTTATCTCAACAATAATTTAGTTTTTCGAATTAGAACATATTCTCTTGGTTACTGATTATTTGCTAAAGTATATGTTATTCTTTCTCTATTAATATTTACCTATTATTCTTTTTGCTGTCTTTATCTTCTTTTTTGGGGTTAGATGGTAGAGCAGATGTATGTTTATTGCCAAATATATACTCCATATCGTACATTAATTATAATTGCATACAAACTGAATCTCGCCCTAACAATATATGAACATTTTGTAATTTTCTTCTTTTAGTTTAGTAATAAAGACATTTATTATTATTATTATTATTAATATAATCGATATTAACGGTATTGTCGAAATTATTGATAATTTGTATTGCTATATATCATTGTTATTGATATATTAATACTCTTTCAATCCCTTGCAAGCTGTTGAAACCGAAAAATTCGAGTAATTTCTTGCATTGTGTACGTGAAAATGGAAAAACTGTATTGATACAAGATCCATCAGAAAATCAGAGGTTGGCGATAACGATTTGGAAATATCAATTATCGATAATCAAAATCCATCCTCGATATTTTCGATTCATTTTTAATATCGATATTATCGATTCCTATAATATCATCTATTTTTGTTTTCAAAAGATATATGAACTTTATATTTAATAGGTAGGTATCTATATTGTCTCAAACAGTTTTCGAGATATTCATCATTGAAAATTTGCATTATTTTTTGGATAATCAGGAAGATTGCCATCATGAATGGTATAATGAAAACAATTGATTTATTTATTGTTACATTAATTGGTGCTCTTAGCTCACACTTGTTTGTTCATTTTTCTATCATGGCTATCCAAATCTGATCATATGCTTCAAAACTGAGAATAGGTATAGCGAATTTTATAATATAAACAATAACATTTTCATTTTCATTTCTGCATGAGACATTATTTATGTTAAATTCTTTACCATCATCTACCAAATTTTCCATTCCCCACCTTTATCTGATTTTGTTATGGAAATCACATATAACCAAATGGATACTATTCTCTGATTCACTCTTCTTTATTCACAAACATAATTCAATAAATATATTCTATGTTATTATTTCTCAACATGTTGGTACAAACAAAAATCTACGAATTGCAAAGAGCAGAAGTGGAAATGAAATAAGAAAACGCCATTAAAAGTTACCAACGAACATCGATGATGTTCAAAAAATGTAGAAAGAAACATCTGCAAACTGTCTTCACCTAGTGAATCATTGCATATACTGTGAGTAAATATTTTCCAATATTCTGCGTAGTACTTGTTTTTAGCTCGTTGTCTACTTTTTTTGAAAATCTTACATTATGTTTATTGGTGAATTGTAAAGACATTTTGTTTTGATTCAACGTTTCAGTGTGTTGAGACTGTTTCTCATATCAGATGTAGCACCGACGTGTTCTTTCAAAACCCATATTGCCAATTTGTTTATAGGATTTCGTGTTCATTTAGGAATCTAACTGTCTGTTCTTCATCAACAATATCGAGAATTTCGGAAGGAAATGGCGGCAGTGATATGTGACGGTAGTTTTTTTATTGTTCTTCCTAATCTTTTTTCGAATAAGGCCACGATGGCCTATTTTTAATTGTTTGGGAACACACCAGATGTCAAGGATTAGTTGACCATCAGGTATGTTAATGGTCTTTCGAGGATAACAGCTTATTGTTTATATACTTAATTATTATTGGTTTGTTTTCATCATGGCCAATAGACTTTATTATTGAGTTGTTCGAAGATTATTTCTTTGTCGGATTCCATAACTGGTTTGATCTGAACGGTATAAATTCTCGTATTTGAGGATTTGTGAGAATATGCATCATCAAATTTTTTATCCAGTGTGTTCACAACAATCAGGTAGACTAAACAAGTTTTCATGACGAAGGCTGCCACCTATAAATTTCGCAAATTTAGCCATGATATATTCAAAAACGAAAAACCATAAGCAACCACTATAAACTGGTATCAATGTTGAATGTTCTCAACAAAAAACAAACAAATAATCTCGGAAATACTCAACTCAGTAAAATATAATGCAGAAATAACAGTACATAGCATAAAAAAGATTCAATCCTATATATCCGAAATAATGCAAAATGATTCGACAAGATGGCAGCACCTCCAATCCACAACTTATATATAGAT
Source organism: Chrysomela aeneicollis (assembly GCA_029955515.1). Lineage (NCBI taxonomy): Eukaryota > Metazoa > Arthropoda > Insecta > Coleoptera > Chrysomelidae > Chrysomela > Chrysomela aeneicollis. The sequence goes on along the minus strand of JARUHQ010000008.1, from coordinate 4,446,955 downwards.
AATAAACGCCTCATCTAGTAACAGCGACTACCGTGTATAACCAACCGTAACTTTATCAACTCAAAAAAAAAAGAACGAGAACTGACTGTGAGAAATGCATTTTAATAAAATCCAAACATTAATGCAAGATTTATTTATTGCTGCAGCAGCCTTAAATCATTCACACAGTGACATCTGCTGTTCGCCTTGAACTATCACGTTCCTCATCGTCCATATACCAGGTGTTTTCCGGTTATAATTGATAGCTTTCATGCGATTGTATTTTATTCCTATCGAAATAACACAAAAATCCGGGCTTATTAATTATTACACATGCGGGATACAGAGGCGTACCTTCAAGGAGATTGCATTAAGCAAGAAAAGTGAACACATGAATGAGAACAGATTTTTTTCACCTCGACAGTTAAGGGATTCGTCAGGATCCAGGATTCAATAAAGCAGTCTTCAGTCCGAGCTTCAGTGACTACATGATTATTGTAAAATGACAACAGATGATGTCATTTCCACTGAATATTTATTATAATGATCAGTTCAAGATTCCTCTTTAGGAACATTTTTTTATATCTTACATAGATAGTTATGTCAATAATGAACGAGTACGGAAAAGTGAATCACATTTTTTCATTTACTTCTTCATAACACTTCAAATATTTCAATGCACGTACCTATACCTATCACATTTATTTTATTTTTCTCTGTCCTGACTAGGATGTTTTTTCAAAGAGTTATTTCGAGGTTATTTACAGCATATATAGATGCATATATACAGTAGTATAACGAATGATGTTGTGATTAAATAAACATTGACAGTTGAAATCAATTTGAAGATTATCAATAATTTTTGCGGTTTCGGAAATTATCAAAAGATATTGCTCGAGATATTGATATATCTTCTCCATACCTATATTCCTAATCTGCATTGAAAAATCAAGTAGGTATCCACAAAGGTATCATTCTTGTTTTTACTAGGTGATAAAATTTGTTGTGGAAATTTATATAAATTCTGAAACAATAATCCATTTTTATAGGTGGTATATCTCATTAATATTTCCCGAATAACGTTTTCATATATAATCGTGATCGTAAACCATATCTCAAGAATAAAACCCAAAATAATTCAAAATGATGCGACTCTGATGTACAAGAATGTTGACTATATACCTAGTATAGGTATGTTGAGTAAACGAAACTATTACTTATTAGTCAATAATATGTTGTTAATTAGTGGACTCAGTTATCGAGTCAGTTATACTATATAGGATACCATGATATGATTCAATTCAGAATGGTGAATTCCCTTCAAATTTCTACATAGATGAAGACTAATTGCAGATATTGTGTGACTTCTGAAATCTAAAAATAACTGAAATATTCATGTTGTTGTGCGCAATATCCGTACGTAAAATCGGAGAATTTGAGTAAACTACCAAAGTACGGGTTTTCTCTCTTTCTGATCGTTTCAATTCGGTAGTATAAGCACTGAGACAATTTTTTTTAGCGTCATAGCAGGTTTTTCCGCTTTTATAGCCAAAAATTTTGGCTACATGGGGGACAGAAAATATCTAAACTACTGCAGGAGAGAACACTACCTGTGGTAGCACAGCTACTTCAGAAAGTAACTGCTGTCGTAATAAAGAGATTTAATGAAAGTTCGTTTATTCTAGTTTTTTTGTTGCACTCACTATGGTTCCACTTTCGAAGATATTTCCTGCAAACAATCCTATTGTAAGATGAACTTCCATACGTGCTGATAAATTCCTTTTAGACTGTCTCAGCATAACATCATGATTTACACATACCAATCGTAGGTATCACAAAAATCTCAAATCTCAAATCACGGAAGTATTTGAATGAACAGTGAACAGAACACCTAAAGGCGGGTTCATGCAACACTCATTATAATTACATTTTAATTATATTATAATTACATTTACACTAAGAAAAGTTCAATATTATAGTTCCCATTACGGTGTTCATGCAAGCACATTATCAAATTATAATTACACTAACGCATCAAAAAGTTGGCCAACATTCAACTATAAATTATCATTACATTATATTTACAGTGAAAACATGCGCAGAAGAATGAGAATTGTCATTAACGTGTTCATTTTGTATTCTGGTAGCTTTCAACGCTCAAAACAAGTGTGACCTGTGATTATTTATGGTACATTTCTCTAAAAATATAATATTCAAGATATTTCACCAGTTTCTCATATTGGCCTGACACAATACGACGGAATCGTATTCTTTTCTTTTTTGATATGAAATTAAGAAATATCATAAAGATAAACAAACAATTCAAAACACAGATGATCCAAAATGGCTCATTCATTTTTCAGTTAAAATGCGCATGTGCAAATCCATAATGTAAATCCTTGCATGAACACTTTCAATTTGACAATGAAAATGTAAATGAAATGTAATTATAGTATAATGAAAATGTAATTATAATGAATGTTGCATGAATCCGCCTTAAGAACTAAGTAGGTACTATATAGAAGAAGAACACGAATATTTCGGTAATACGGTGAAATAACTACTGTTATTCCGTGAAAACAGAAAATCACCGGAATAGTGGACGGGACGAACGACGGACGACAGACGAGATGAACTGTTGCAAAACTATACCAACCGAACTGCGATTCTGGCATGTCCGAATCGCTTTCAGCAATTTATTTTTGCTGGGCTAGCAAAGAATATTACAGTTTTTATAAAGAAATATTTCGTGATGCAATTATCTTCTGCTAGGATAGCAGAGTACATTACGGTTATTATAAACGAATATTGATCAAATCTTCTTTGCTACAACAGTTACAATAATAATAATAATAATAATAGCAGAAATAATTTTATAGAATTGCAGTTTTACTACTACTTACAGCAAATTTTTTTGTGATAGAGAGTTTCTTTGCAGTTCCAATAAAGCCGATACAGTAAAGTGATCTTTTCTGTAAGAGCGAAGCAACATTACTAGGTTTTTTACTGTTTTAGCTACGACAGGTGAAAAAAACACAGGGAAGATCTTTCTCCTGAGACTTTTCTCAGTGTGCTTTTGCCTCGGTTTTATTACCTACCTAGAAACGATTCGAAATAATTTTTTTTGTGATATCAACAATTATATGATTGGTAAATTTCCAAAAATGCGAAAATTATTTTGGATTTACCAAGAGATTATCATCAGGATTGTTCATATAAACTTTCACAGTCAGGTATATAATAATTATTATGATCTTAACTCAAATGTAAAAGTCCCCTATGTTTGTCAAGTGAAAACAAATTCTGATAATTAGTATTAGATTGGTACCTATAATTTACCTGGAATTAACTCCAAATTTGAACAATCACAATCTTGTATTTTCTTCTAGCAGTAGCACAAACACGTATACCAACTAGAAGATGTGTAACTTCCGCTCAATTTAAATTTCAACTGAACTCTTTTTTCACAGTTTTTCTTCGCAGTTCCTTCTGTTGACATAATATCTCCCCACCTGTTATTCAAGATGTCTAGTTGTTTGATTACGATAAGCATGGGCGTGATAAACTATTTCCATGGTGGAGAGGGGATAAACGATACCGGTAGAGATAAATGATACACCTAATATAACTATATCTACTTCTGTAATCTTGGCTTTGATTGCTGATAATATTTATGTAAGGACAAAGATATAACATCATGGTTATTTATTGCTGATGTATCCAGATAGATTGTGTTTATTATACGAACCGATATTGTTTCATTGAGGTAGATTCTGGTAGGAATGATGAATTATGAATGTTAATTTCGTTAATTGATTGCTTTGGTATATATGGGTATACGAGTGGCCGAAATGAAACAGCAACCAAATGTTGGATGATCCTTCCTAAGTCTACATATGCCTATATAGTTTAGGCGAATATAGGTCGAGGTATAGGCGAATATGCATATATATATATATATATATATATATATATATATATATATATGGGAGGGAAGTCTTTGCTGACCAGTGAGGAACAAAACTACTAGTATTGGGGCTTGCAGCAATGTCAGTGAGTTACTCTTTTATATTAATCCAAGCTTTCGGAAATGTTTATTTCCATCATCAGGGAGACTACAAAAGTTATTCAAATGGTAAAATGTAACAGATTAAAATTCATGAAAATGGTTACTTACAACAAATACGAGATTGACGACAAACAGGTTGTTATAAAAAATGACAAACAGTAAATAACATTGTGAAGAAAAAATTGTACATGGCTAGATTACATCCTAAAATTTGATTTAGTTTGAAAAAACTCAATGTAAAACATCGAGATTGCAACAAGTAATTATTTCATCATTACGATGTGCACAAATGGAGGGAAAACGACCAACAGTGAGGTTAAATGTTCTCTTCTTCCTCTCACTCTCGCCATTCAAGCCACGTCAGTACCATAATTCAAAAGGTTGTTAGACTTTATGGTCCAGATGTTATATTCTGATTAAGCAAGAATAAACGAGAATGAGAAACGGAAGCGGAGTCCACTGTTAACCTCAGCTAAATCTGGAAGTCAAGATCATTGCCGTCTAAATGAATTGGGGGTTGACGATTATTCCTACATTCAGCATCCATCATGAGAAGGTAAGAATAAATCTCACTTAAATGTTTAATGTCTGTTTTTTTATTCATGTTATTTTCTTCCTGATAGATAAAGGACATCTCCAGAAAAGACCTCTTAGCAAAATTCGGTTCTGTTGCTAAAATTCTCACAGACTGGAAATCCATTCTATGGTCAAGACGGTTAACATGGTCTGCCAGAGCACATCTCTCTGGGTGAAGTCTACAATCACTCCTATGCAAGGTAATTCGGTTTTCAATCGATCTTTTGGATTGTCCAATGTATTTTTTATTACAGTTTGCACAGGGGATACTGTAGACCACTCCCGAGCGAGACATCAGGGGCACTACATCTTTAACCTTAGAATAAATGGATTTTATTGATAGAACTGTTTTATTTGCTATTTTAGTGTTTGAAAATCTATTAAATATTCTTTCAAGATTAGGTGTAATCTCCTTAATGTAAGGAAGAGATGTATATAGAGTTTGAATTGGAACAACCTCAGGTATGGAATTATTCATAATCATTTGTTGAGTGTTAACTCTCCTATGTTCAACATCATCTGTCATGGGAGTATGAAACATTAGTCAATAAAATTTTGTTTCATACTCCCATGACAGATGATGTTGAACATAGGAGAGTTAACACTCAACAAATGATTATGAATAATTCCATACCTGAGGTTGTTCCAATTCAAACTCTATATACATCTCTTCCTTACATTAAGGAGATTACACCTAATCTTGAAAGAATATTTAATAGATTTTCAAACACTAAAATAGCAAATAAAACAGTTCTATCAATAAAATCCATTTATTCTAAGGTTAAAGATGTAGTGCCCCTGATGTCTCGCTCGGGAGTGGTCTACAGTATCCCCTGTGCAAACTGTAATAAAAAATACATTGGACAATCCAAAAGATCGATTGAAAACCGAATTACCTTGCATAGGAGTGATTGTAGACTTCACCCAGAGAGATGTGCTCTGGCAGACCATGTTAACCGTCTTGACCATAGAATGGATTTCCAGTCTGTGAGAATTTTAGCAACAGAACCGAATTTTGCTAAGAGGTCTTTTCTGGAGATGTCCTTTATCTATCAGGAAGAAAATAACATGAATAAAAAAACAGAAATTAAACATTTAAGTGAGATTTATTCTTACCTTCTCATGATGGATGCTGAATGTAGGAATAATCGTCAACCCCCAATTCATTTAGACGGCAATGATCTTGACTTCCAGATTTAGCTGAGGTTAACAGTGGACTCCGCTTCCGTTTCTCATTCTCGTTTATTCTTGCTTAATCAGAATATAACATCTGGACCATAAAGTCTAACAACCTTTTGAATTATGGTACACACATAAAAACAAATTCTCAAATGAAAACGATATATTTGTTCAACGTCCAATTCTTGTTTTGAAAAAGCGCATTCTTCTTCTGAAATAATTTATTTGAATTGAATTTATTGAATATGTCAATTGTAGAAAATTATTTCACTGGAATATTCATTTGGTATAACAAAATGTTCTCAATTCAAGAAATTCAAAGTATCCAGAGAATATAATGAAGTTCTTGAAAATTATATCACGGAATGTCTTCTTTCAAAATAACATTCAACATTTAATCTCTGAATAAGTAAATCTCTGAGAAAGTTTCTTTGGATTGACCATAACATTTTCTTGAATATAATTGCGATCCCTTCGAGCCGAGAATGTTTCCAAACGTTGTGAGTGTGTTGTTTCGGTGCTCTTGTCGTGCATCCATCATTGTTCAACCAGTTCAACCTATTTTATTGGCATAGAAATATTGGCTTACCATGAAAGAAAAACTAAGGTCTCAGGAGATATCTGAGGATATAATTACCACTTTTAGAGGTAAGTTAGATGCCTATATCTTATCGACGTTCATTCTTGGGTAGGTATTAATGTGTATCCAATCAATTAACGTATAGCTATATCATCTCGAAAACTGATAATTCGTGAAAAACTTGAATAACCAGGATCGGCATAGTGAGTGAAAATTGGGGTTAGGTACCTATGTGCGGATGAACGTTTAAATTTGTCCAAACACTGATTGAACAGTGGAAAAGAGCTTCTTGAACTTGTGTAGACATCTTAGTTATTTTGATATTGTATATTATACTTAACATATTTTTACATTTTTTTACCAAATTTCGATCCAATGAAAATGAATTCAGTAGTAAGAATGTAAACCCAGATTTGAAGAAATATAATAACCATACATTGTTCTGAGTCAGGTTATCTCTCACATTGTACCTACATGGAGTTGTAAATGATATATTTTATATTTTTCAGTAGTTTGAAACCAGAGGAATACTTTATTGCGAGGTAAACTGGAGGACAAGTTCAGAAATAATCTCTACGAATAGGGGGAAAGGTTGTCAAGAAGAAGGTCTGCAAGTGATGATGTGATTGATGAGAGCCCCAATAAGAGAACGGAAGTTGAGGATGATTCCCATTTCAAGAAATAGATATAATTCCTCTAATTTGATAAAATTCTTGATACAAAACAATCTACAGCTAGAACTGAAAATCTGATTCTTTTTTTTCAAGAAAAATGCGAGTCATTGAGAGATTATGATTGTCTTGATTTGAATATATTGTCTTATCAATCAGAAATATTGTATTATTCTCACGAAGAACTCCATTCATTTACGATTCAAGATATCTATAACATTGGTATGAGTGTATTTAGTTGGAAACATAATAGTCTTGAATTGAGCAGACATTTATTCCAGTATATATAAACAAGCCATACTCTTGAATCAAAGCATATCAAATCAAATCAAGTAATTCTTTTTATGTGTGTACTGACGTGGCTTGAATGGCGAGAGTGAGAGGAAGAAGAGAACATTTAACCTCACTGTTGGTCGTTTTCCCTCCATTGGTGCACATCGTAATGATGAAATAATTACTTGTTGCAATCTCGATGTTTTACATTGAGTTTTTTCAAACTAAATCAAATTTTAGGATGTAATCTAGCCATGTACAATTTTTTCTTCACAATGTTATTTACTGTTTGTCATTTTTTATAACAACCTGTTTGTCGTCAATCTCGTATTTGTTGTAAGTAACCATTTTCATGAATTTTAATCTGTTACATTTTACCATTTGAATAACTTTTGTAGTCTCCCTGATGATGGAAATAAACATTTCCGAAAGCTTGGATTAATATAAAAGAGTAACTCACTGACATTGCTGCAAGCCCCAATACTAGTAGTTTATATATATATATATATATATATATGGTATATACCTATAATAAGAATATTGCAAGCGGTGAAATCTATTTTTTAAGCGATGAGGGCACATAGTCTAATGAACTTATCAATGAGAGCATATATATATATCATATAAACAACCATCATCAAATTACCCCATATACCCATCCCTGTCTACTTGTGTCAATACTAACGGCGCGTCCACATGAAAGTTTTACATATCGCAGAAAGCTTGAATAACTAACAAATTGCTACACAATAATTTACAATAATGACGATGATTCTAATGTAAAAGGTGACTTTTTGGCCTTATATTATGACCATGATGCGCACTCACAATGATAGGCCAATGGAATCACAATACGCTTTGATCCAAAAAGCGAACATGTGAACGCGCCTTAAAACCTGACTGACTGTTCATGCTATATAAACATCAAAATAAGCGTTTTGCATGACTAAAAAACGGCGTGATAGGTAAGTACATTCTGAATCATAGATCGAAAAGGTTTTGCTCAAGTTAGAAATTTGATGATAATCTGATTGAACCAAGCACAGTAAGAAGTGGATGGAAAAATATATATAAGTACTTATATTGGAATAATACATACGTATCAGAGTATTTCAACTCGATTACAAGAGTATCTTCACATTTTGATGAAAAACTACACACATAAAAAGAATTACTTGATTTGATTTGATATGCTTTGATTCAAGAGTATGGCTCGTTTATATATACTGGAATAAATGTCTGCTCAATTCAAGACTATTATGTTTCCAACTAAATACACTCATACCAATATTATAGATTTCTTGAATCGTAAATGAATGGAGTTCTCCGTGAGAATAATACAATATTTCAGATTGAGAACACAATATATTCAAATCAAGACAATCCTAATCTCTCAATGACTCGCATTTTTCTTGAACTAAAAGAATCAGATTTTCAGTTTCAGCTGTAGATTGTTTTGTATCAAGAATTTTATCAAATTAGAGGAATTATATCGATTTCTTGAAATGAGAATCATCCTCAACTTCCGTTCTCTTATTGGGGCTCTCATCAATCACATCATCACTTACAGACCTTCTTCTCGAAAACCTTTCTCCCTATTCGTAGAGATTATTTCTGAACTTGTCCACCAGTTTACCTCGCAATAAAGTTGTATTCCTCTGGTTTCAAACTACTGAAAAATATAAAATATATCATTCACAACTCCATGTAGGTACAATGTGAGAGATAATCTGACTTAGCACAATGCATGGTTATTATATTTCTTCAAATCTGGGTTCACATTCTTACTACTGAATTCATTTTCCTTGGATCGAAATTTGGTAAAAAAATGTAAAAATATGTTAGGTATAATATGCAGTATCAAAATACCTAAGATGTCTACAAGTTCAAGAAGCTCTTTTCCACTGTTCAATCAGTGTTTGGACAAATTTAAACGTTCATCCACACTCAGGTACCCAACCTCAATTTTCACTCACTATGCCGATCTTGGTTATTCAAGTTTTTCACGAATTATCAGTTTTCGAGATGATATAGCTACGTTAATTGATTGGATACACAATAATACCTACCCAAGAATGAACGTCTATAAGATATAGGCATGTAACTTACCTCTAAAAGTGGTAATTATATCCTCAGATATCTCCTAAGACCTCAGTTTTTCTTTCATGGTAAGCCAATATTTCTATGCCAATAAAATAGGTTGAACTGGTTGAACAATGATGGATGCACGACAAAAGCACCGAAACAACACACACCGTTTGGCAACATTCTCGGCTCGAAGGGATCGCAATTATATTCAAGAAAATGTTATGGTCAATCCAAATAAACTTTCTCAGAGATTTACTTATTCAGAGATTAAATGTTGAATGTTATTTTGAAAGAAGACATTCCGTGATATATTTTTTAAGAACTTAATTATTTTTCCTGGATACTTTGAATTTCTTGAATTGAGAACATTTTGTTATACCAAATGAATATTCCAGTGAAATAATTTTCTACAATTGACATATTCAATAAATTCATTTCAAATAAATTATTTCAGAAGAAGAATGCGCTTTTTCAAAACAAGAATCGGACGTTGAACAAATATATCGTTTTCATTTGAGAATTTGTTTTTATGTGTGTATGTGGATTCTCATAATGTTTCCATTATTTTACCATAAACATGTGATGTAATTACACATATGATTTCAGCTTATTCACATAATATTTGTAAACGCATGTAGATTATTGTATTTATCAGTAAAATTACTAATAATTACAGCATAAATACGTTGATTCACATAATATTTCATAAAATATGTAAATTTCCATGTTTTTACATGTAAACTTCCATCATGACGCCTCCCCACTCATGATGCGATTATTATGTTGCGACGTCCTGGGTATCAATGATCTATCTTATGGAGTTGATTGTTGCTGCGTTTTATTTGTTTTAATTATGATTTGATGTGTAGTGCAACGGATTGAAACAAGTTTAGTACCTACTAATTTACATACAATTTATCATCTACACTTAGGTATTATAGCCATTTGATGATGTTCAATTGATCGTTCTGTAAGTGTGATGCATGCAATGATCATTGAATGAATTCAATGAATGATCATTCAATGATCATTGAATGCACACTTATGGAACAATCAATTGAACATCATCACATGGCTATACTTCATAAGTAGATGATGCATTTTATGTACATTGTTAGGTACTAACCTTGTTTATCTATCACGATGACTGAGTTATATATTCACACTGTGAAACATTTGAATATAATAACGAAACACCTACATGTAAAAATCATAAATTTTCTGTAATAATCCTTGATATCACATGAATATAGGTACATGGAGTTTTACTTTCATAATCATGTTTATGTTTTACATGGTATTACATATTACAAAGAGTATATGTAATTTTAATTAGAGGATTGAATAAATACAATCGAATTCTACAAGACAATAAAAGGGGTATGTAATTTTACATATAGATTCAAGGCATCATATTACCTATATAGATACATGTAATTAAATAGAATTAATTTTTATAGTGAGGATCGAATAAATACGATTGTTCTGTTTCAAAGCGCAACAAGCTTTCGAAATCTGTAAAAAAATTTTTGAACAATCATCAATGTTTTTGGGTTATTACTACTGATAATTGATTATCCAATGCTATACATCGAATTACTGATAAATATCGATAAATCTATGGATATTGGTTGAGAAATCGATATACAGGGTGTCCTTAGACATCATATTTTCCTCTCAGAATGTAGATGAGTATAGGTATGTAACAACATGGTCATTCCCTGAAGAAAGTGTACAAAGTCGATCATAGCAATGATTTGAAGCTAAAGTAGATGATTATGTCAGATATGATTCATTTATTTTTTTAAACTCTCTGAAGGTAGACTGGTACTCGAGCTTGTACTGGTAAATATATTCTTTCTATAGCTAACTTCCAATAATTGCCGAGGGATATAAAAAATATCGATGTCGATAAATCATGACGTTTCCACACCAATCCGGCTCGAAAAACCACTCTGACGCCCGGCCCCACGAACTCACCCTGTATGGCACGCATAGAGAAACGGGGGGGGGGGGGGGGACGGAGACCAACTGGGCGGGCGCAAAACCCGACCAATGAATGACCCGTCGAGTCGGCTCAGCAGTCAGCAGCAGCGTGCAGGCAGCGTTGCCAGTGCTAGTATTTTCTTACTAGATCTAGTACTTTTCAACCTTGTCTAGAACGCTAGTACGCCCGATACAAAATTAGTACGTTTTCATGTTTTCTGACTTGAAACAAAAAATCTCAAAACATAGGTAACTGAAATGAACCAAGAAACACAAAAAGTGCGATACCTTTATCTCATAAATACGTTTGTGCTTATATTGTTTCATGTTATGTAGTTCATGCGTCAGTACTTATTATTACTTTTTATCGTCGCAATACTCGCAATCGTCGCAATGACAGTTCACATTGTGCAGTAATGTACACTATGAAATTATAATACTTTCAAATAAAACATCTTTCAATAATAATAATATTCTATGCTTCTGTGAAAATTTTGTTTTGTCCATGTATTTTGACTTCAGTAATCCGAATTTGGTAATGAACATGTTTATGTGGAAATACCTTTACTTTTTTAGATAATACATGCTAGAGTTCAAAATTCCACTTTCTTTTAATGATATCTGATTTTTTTTTACATGTTTTTAAGATAAAAAACACATATCACTGAGTGGTTTTGCTACACCTACGAGTCAGCTACGATATACAGTAGGTATTCGCAAAAGATGCTCACATAGAGGTCTTCAAATTGGCCGTTGTTTATGTATAGTCTAGAACTCTAGATGGTTAAATCAGAGGAAAATCATGAAAGAATGTCATATTAAGATGTTTTTCTTTGACAGAAAGCGAAGTGAATACATGTTATATTATGTACAGTGATCTAGAAAGATAGAATACTTTCTGAATACTTGCCAGACAAAGAAAGTGAAATTTCCAACTTTGACACGGATTATCTCGAAAAGTAGAGGTTTGTTTACGATTTAATCATCGAATTAGAATTCCTGAGTTGAAGATACATGTTCATTGAAAAATAGATTGCATGATAAGTGCAAAATTTTCTATTTATTCAACCTCATACCTGAATGAAATGTATTGAAATTTGAGAATTCTAATCTAGTACTTTTTTCGAAAAATAGTGCCTTTTTCAGTGGAGTTTTAGTACTTTATGAGATGAAGGGCTGGCAACGCTGCGTGCAGCCGCTGCCAACGCTCACTGAAACTAATTACGCTGATTTATGTTGCCATTGTTCATTGTCGTACGCGACCGGACTATGTGGTGGGGCATGGTCTCTTCTTTTCCTCTTCGCGCCATCCTTGAAGACTCACCACATCCTCGCGTATGTATATATACGTATGTGTGTGTGCAATGTGGAGTCAGTTTGAGGGCACGCCCTCTACGATGGACGGCGATATTCGCAGTGGCGAATCACGAGGGGGGCCAAGAAAAATCAAATTGTTTATTACACCAAACGAACAATACATCAATGTACTGATGAGACAATGATGATATCTTCCAAGGCAGTGTACTTTTTTTCAGCAGAAAAGCTTCGTTCAACACGATTTTCAGGAAAAGTTAATTCCAAAGCTGTTCAAATATGACAGTTCGGGATGTCTTCCCAGATTCACTATACACTTAAAAAGCTAAGGTCCCCGTCTTCCTTACTCATACAAGTCTCAATGAGACTTCGAGGGTTGCTTCGGAACTGAGTTTGCGGTTAAAAACACTTTTCAAACACTTTTACTTTACCTGCAATATAGTCAAGGTTTATTCGATATATCCGGCTCGAAGGACCATATGATTCGACTTTACCTGCAATAGTTCACCCTCGAGTTCACCTACTATTCGATATATCCGGTCTCAATGAACAAATTCAAAGATTTGCGTTTTTCTTGACAAAACTGTGAGGCTATATAACAACACATGAATAGAAAGGTTCATCTCGATCGAATCTATTTTTTTATAGAATATGACTTGTGTGTTGTGTAATGTGTCTTGTGTAATGTCTTGCTTTCGGTTAATTCTTTCGAAGTATATCTATCAAATATGCCTTTTTCTTCAAATACTACAAGAAGTACTACCGATTGTACCTACTCCATTTCTATTAGAGGTTACTTCGCCATGTATTCACCTATATAGATATATTATATGACTTCTCTTGAGCTATGCTCAAGTACGCAAGCAGAAAGTGTCTTCATCTGAGGTGATACCATTACAAACTGGTCATGAAATTGTAGAACCAAGTAAACAGCTTCGAACATATTCTTCATCTGAAATAATAATGCATGTTTTTATTCTGAATCGTATAGTTTGTCCTTCCAAGAGAATTAATTCATCCACTTAACGAAATGATTTTCTTAAATATACAAAGGCATATGAAGAAGACGAATACGCTGTTGAAGCAATTTGAGTTGAAGGAATAGGTATATTTTCTGAAATGGACAAATCGTTTTATGTGTGTATGGATATAGGTATGTCGAGTGACGATTCAATTTCTGCGTGATTTTCATCAACAATGATCGATATTTTTTTCCGAAATGAAGCCTGTCAGCAAGGATATATTCAACTGTACGAGTCACCAGTATACCTTCAGTGAAAGGAGAGGGTTCAAACCGAGGTTCACATAAACAAATAAATAAGGAAACATTACCATTATCATTTAAAATATGTGATATTACCTTCTTTGGCCAGCATATTATTCCACCCAATAAGTTTAATACCAAATTTCAAAATTGAGACATTTCCTTTGCAAGTACGCAAGTTTTTTCATCGCTGCTCTCTGACAGTTGAAATCTCATCTTAAATAGTTTATATATACAGCATCAGTCGAATTCAAATATCCTGTGAATATAACTAAGAAGTTGAATATTATGTCTCTAATTTAATATTATAATCAAATAAAATTTTGAAACGGTACCTGTTCGGGAACAGATTTTTTTCTGCGGTCGGAATGTCGACCATCAGTAGGTTAAAATAAGACATTCAACAGTCTGTATTTATTCAGGGTCAAAATATATATCTGGAATTCTCTATAGCTCCGCAACATATTGAAGTTTATAATGTTTTCATTCTTGTTCCATCTGCCTACTTGTTTATGTTTATTATCATAAATGGCACGCATTTATTCTCATATTTTGCACTTTCGATAATTTCCTCTTGTAATTACGTTTGTTTATGCATGACGAATGATTAAGTATAAGGATATAAACGTTTCTGATTTCTGTTCTAAATACCGTCCCTTCCACCCCTCTCTAACAATGTGGGCGATGAGCACGTGGTAGCAAAATAATCACCCTAAGTGCTCTATTCATCCCGCCCCGGGATTTATTCATAGGAAATCGCCCCCCACTTGTGGCTCCGCGACAAAAAGAAACAAGAGCGAACACAGCGACTCGTTTTCCCCGTCCTCTGCCCTGGAGGCGAACAGCAACGATCTGCGAGATGCCGGCAGTTGATACCGGCCGTAACACGCTGTATCAACATGGAGCGTCATGCTACTCACCGTGTATCGGTACGGACATCCAGAGGCGGTGCGTGGAAAAGGGAAGATCCATTTGTGAATTTCGTCAAGAAACATGCGTTTATCGGAAACTTGGGGCATCTCTGAACTTTGGACTACTGGAAGCACTTATTTTTCAAGCACATATTTTCATGTTCTCTCGACTGAGATTGATTATAATAATAATAATAATAATAATAATTTATTCACAACATAAGATAAGAATTGTACAAAAAATTTCAGAAATGATTTGTGAATAATTGAAGTCTACGAGGTATAGTATGTATACACATATATACCTGTGTGTAGAGCGAAAAGGTTATATAATATATAAACAGTAAACAAAAACTCAACGTAATAACAATTATAAATGACCAGGTTAGTAGTAAATATCCTAATACAAAACAATAAATGAATAAGAGCATAACATAACGACAAGCAATATATAAAATTTAATAAACTTGGATTAAAATATGTATCAGAGATTAGTACGTAATCATAGGCTCAACATAAACAGGTATACATAATAATATTCGTATATCTTTCATCCAATATGCAAACATTTATTTAGACATAACAATAATATAGTAAAAATTCATTAATTCTGTTATAGTTTTCTATTATTGATTTCATATGTACGAGGGTGATAATTTTTTTATGTAATCTTTAAAGGATTTATTGAAACGTTGGATTGTAGGTTCATCTTTAATATCATCTGGTAAGCAGTTGAATACTTTTGGTCCTATAGGTATTGGTAACAACTCTGACCGATTGATTTCTTCATGAATGGGAGAATACATTTATTTTTTTGTCGCGTCTCCCAATGGTGAGACTGAGTTGAGATTTCCCTTTTATGTAAATATTGTGTTCTTCCTAAGTTGAAAAAATAATGTTTCCTCAAATCATAAACCTGTGTCTCTTCGTATAGCGCTTACCCCATCCTATAATGCCATAGTCCAGGTGTGATTCGACTAAACTATAATAGAGGATTTTTGTTTGTTTGATGTCAAGCATATTTGCGACTTGTTTGATTCTATATAGAACACTACGTAATTTTTTGACAAGATAATTTATATGCACATCCCATCTGAGGTGGCTATCTATCATTATACCCAAGTATTTAATGCTTTTCGAAGCTAAGATTTCGAGGTCATCTTCATTACTAAGGGACATTGCATGTTCAAATTCATTCCCTACACTGTCTTCTTCGGATGTTGCTTTTCTCTTTTGAATACTTGTTCTAACATAGCTAAGGTTTTATTTAGTTTGCTAGTTTGCAAGCTTAACTTGTTTTGCTCTGAGGAATATGCGGTAAAGCGGCACTTTAGCGATTGTGTTCCGCTTTATGAAAATCTAACAAACATAAACCTTTTGTAACTAATTGAGGGTTACAAACCATATATATTATAGGTGGAGTATTGAACTAACTACTATTGCAAACTAATCAAATATACCTACATAAAAAGGTGTCACTACATTAGTAGTGCTAGATTAGGGATTTTCATCACGTATTGGCCTCATCTATAAAAAATCCTTTTGTTACAACATAAGCTATGTGATGTGTTGTTGTAAGTATGGTTAAAAGTACTCTCCGATCACTAATACAACTTACAGACTCTGGACTCGTTGTGTACCCGATATACCTGACAGTGTTGTGAAAAAATGTCAAATAGAAGATAGAAGTAAACGCGAAGAGGGAAACTATTTGGTTGATAGAAGGATTCTGTGTAGACTAACCGATGAAGCACTCTATGCTCCAAACTAATGTTTGCACCACACGTTAGGAGCAGACCAGGTCTATAGCCAAAGCTGCCAGGCGGAATCTGCAACTGCTTATAGGACGTATAAAAGCAACATTTCCTCACAGAGTTGAAACGTTGAAACTACTGATAAAGCCCTCCCTAATGCCAATTATCTTGTTTGCATCAAACGCATGGGGCCACTGATGCGCACCAACATACAAGAAACAAATACACCAATTCTTAAATGTGTCATTGAGAATGGCAGTGAATGCACCATGATATACTTATAGCCAATAGATTCATCTATTCTTTCACATCGAATAGATCATTTAAATAAGCTCGTTAGAAAACATGCATATACATTATGGTGAAAAAAACATGAATCCACGTGAATCTTCCTACACGACTTGACCAACATCGATTTCAGAAAGCATTTTATTCACACGGGAATGCTTAATTCCCTGAATCGAATAAAATGTATATAAAAAACACATGCAATATAAAACGATTCATCAAGAATCCCATTTATTCATAATCAGAATCGACATTTTTCATCAAAACATGATTCGACATTCTGATGCTCTGACAGCGGCTGTCACCTCTCAAGAGGAGACATCCATTGATTCTACACCTTTTCCAGTTGTATTTCAGAAACCATCAAGTTTATTTCAGAAAGCGTCAATTGAATTTCAGAATAGTCACTTGTATTTCAGAAAGTATCAATTGTATTTCAGAATAGTTAGTTGAATTTCATAAAGCGTCAAATGTATTTCAGAATTGCGAGTTTAATTTCAGAAAGCATCAATTTTATTTCAGAATAGTCAGTTCAATATCAGAAAGCGTCAAATGTATTTCAGAATAGTCAATTGAATTTCAGAATTCGTATCATCTGTATACAAATGATATATTCTTAAATTCAAATGACGAATTCTGAAATTCAGTTGACTCTTCTGAAATACAATTGACGCTTTTTGAAATTAAACTCACAATTCTGAAATACAATTGATGCTTTCTGAAATCGAACTCGCTGTTCTGAAACACATTTAACGCTTTCTGAAATTCAACTCACTATTCTAAAATACAATTGATACTTTCTGAAATACAAGTGACTATTCTGAAATTAATTTGACGCTTTCTGAAATACAACTGGAAAAGGTGTAGAGATTTTTCAAAAACTTCGACAGGCACTTTTCTGACACCGATGACATCTTAAAAATTGTTATAAATGTTAATGTTAACATCAATAATAAATTAGTGATTTCAATATTCCACTAGTGTGGTATTTCATATCAACAGTTCATAAATGTGGATGAAACTTCAATAATGAGGTGATTGTGGATAAATATAATTACGTTTTTTGTGTAATGATCATTAATGCAACTATTGAATGGAATTTATAATAACATAATTACTCACTATATTCCATTAAATTTAATGATATTATGTGATTTTTTGACTATGTATAGGTATATAGTTTAGGTTGACACCACCAGGTCTCTCGGTTGTTAATATAGATGGAGCCTCGTGGTTTTCACGTTCCTGCACTACTATTTTGTGAAATTGAAGTTGGTTCAATCAGATTTTGCATAACTATTTCCGTTTATAACGAGGCGATTATTATAATTGAGATAATTCTATGCAGAATGTAATGGCGTTCTGAAAATAATGTTTGGGGTAGGTATATTTCTTCAACGGAACACCCTTTATTTTATTATTCCGTCCTTTTCTTCCATGAAAAATCCATGGCCCACTAGCAAAAATTTATCATCATGAAATGTTTAGGTGTTTTATAGCATTTTCAAAATGCGCTCACCTAAGGGGTGACGACCAAAAAAAAACCCGAATCGCCCGCCGAGGACAAATCGCCAACCCCTAACCCCTGCGCCGCAACCCTGGAAATCCCGCTAACCACCCAGTCGGCCGCACACCGCAAGATGATGACGTTAACATCAATTCGAAGAGGAGGAAGTTCGTCCTGGAGTCGGACGTGAGTAGCCTCCGGTATGATTGTCCGCGCCGCCAGCAAGAGAGGCTAATTGATAATCAGGATGCGGACGGGGTTCAACACATGCCAATCACGCGGGTCTGGCGCAGCTTGCAGGAATCGTCGGTCGAGCGACGTTGCCAAATGGGGTGGCGAATTTGCGACAACGAAGGAGGGATATGCATACTTCTTCGGGTAGTATGTGCTTGCTTTTCAATTTTTTCTGAGGTAACACATATAGAGAATCTAACTGTAAAACCCTGTACATCGAAACTTCACATCGAACATCGAAGGCCCCTGTAGAGAGACCAAAGCCTTTCTCACACTAAGCAGAAAAGAAATCATAATAGGGCCTCTCACGGGACACTATCACCTAAGCAAACATCTCAACATTATGGGTATCACTGACGATACCTAATGCAGGTGGTGCTTGGAGGATGAGGCGATAGTTTCCCAGATCCTCACGAAGTGCTCAGCAGTAGCAGCTGTATGGATAAAGCATCTCGGGAGCATTATCTTGGACCCGAAGAGTGTGAGAAGGATATCAGTCAGAAGGATAGCCAAATTCGCCCGCGATATAGGTTATCTCAAAGACTGAATCAATTTCCAGAAATGGCGGATGCATAACGGGCCCGACTGAATGGCCTATACATGCTTATAGTTATGTTCTTTGAGAAAATGATCATCAATGCCATATTTGATAAACCTACAATTATCATTTGTTTGTTCAGATTTTTGAAAGGCAATAGCTTTATTTCAGCAATTTCCGGAAGAGAAACTATGTCACGCTACAGTATACGGTATAATTCCTTGGCCAAACGAGGTGCGAGTAGATTGAAGACTATGCAGCTTCTCAAGCACCGACCTATCAAATCTTTCGTGCATAATCTACTCGAGGCCCTAGTTTCCTAGTTCTCGCTGTAGCGGAAACTATCACTCTCTGTTTTACCTTTACCCACTTTTTGAGGTGATACCTCAGAGGGTATAGTGTCCAGTGAGGTGTCCCGTTACCAGTTTCAAGTCTTTTTTGCCCAACTCGAGAAGCTGCTTAGCTTTTCTTGGCGATAGCCTTTTCGCTTGTCTTTGTCCTGGTACATTCTTTCAATTGATTAATCCATTTGTTTCCTATAGCATCTTCTTTCAAGTGGAGTGGGCCTTGGAGAGTCCACAGAAGGTTCTGTTTTAGGGTATAGGAAACTTCTCTCGATACTGATGATGATAGAGCGATAATCAACAGATTCACCCATACTAGAAACTCAATCAGTGAAATATATCGAAAGTATTTATTGACGATCTAAGAGCGTGAATTGAGCAGAATCATGAAACAAATTTGACGAGATTATCATCATAAGTGCTGAAAAGTAGATTTACTTGATTGAAAGATTCATGCCGTTACTGGGCTGGTGGTCGAGTGCGTTGAATAGCTGGCTTATAGTCTAGAGGTTACGGGTTCGAATCCCGGCGGGGCTATTAGAGATTTTATTTATTTCTATTATTTATTTTTCTATTACTATTTCTATTATTTTCTAGATATCAATCCTTCGGACTCTTTACAATAACCAGCCGAGTAGTGCTTTGGATGACACTTATAAAGCTAAGGTCCCTGTCTTCCTTACTCATACAAGTCTCAATGAGACTTCGAGGGTCGCTTTGAAACTAAGTTGGCGGTTAAAAACACTTTTCACGCACTTTTTTATTGCAATTTCTATTTTGTCGGCTAGAGTACTGCAAATGGTTTCTCAAGCAGAGTGTGACGTTACCATATATAGGAAGTGCTGAAATTGATTGCGTCGTAGGCTATAATAGGCAGAGTAATTTCACAGATCATCAATCCTGGATGTTCTTATTCTGAATGCACGACATTGACATTGTGAACAGGTGTTCAGGTACATTATTAGTATTAATTCTCTTAGATATCGAAGATTATATTGTGACTGAAGATTTCAAATGGATAAGTTCTACAAATATCGCCAACATGTGGATGGACATACATATCACGAAACGAGACTTCAGTAGTTGCGTATGTACCTACTATTGTACCTATGATAACTTACGAATAAAGCGCTATCAAGAAAGAAAATCTAGAGAATTATTTATTCATCCGAAATATTAAAGTCGCGGTATCTGATATAAATAAATATAGTGATGACACATTCCAGTGATAATTCATTCAGCAGGATGCTGATATCACATCGAGAAGAATTCAGTATGAAATTTGTAAACTGTGAATATAATTTATGATGATGAATATATATATGATTAATACCTATATCAAACTCTTATCAGAAGTGTCAGTCGAGGGAAACTGCTATTCAAAAGATTGTATTGTGAAAAGAGTTTTGTATTCATAATAAACGTGCATTTTTAACTCAATAAATTATAGGATCTGTTTCAGAATGATTATATGCCTCATGATAAGTAATACGTATTAATCACATAAGAAATGAGCAATCATAGTAATTACATGCTCATGACAAACACTGCTAAAGAATTACCTACTGTTCCTGAATTAATTTTGTTAAACTAATATTTTTTATGATCGATATATACGTACAAATAAGTGCACCAATCAATCGAAGAACTTTTACTTTGTACTTGTTTTTTGTTTCAGATCTTGATGTGTTGCTTTTTGTAGACCTTATGTATACCTATATATTGTCATTTATAGTTCCTTTCGGTCCTTTACTGGAAGTTGTGGTTCAGAGGTTCGAACTTGCTCAATACAAAAAATGTATTCAATCAAACATAAACATCGATTACATTAATAAGAAATGACTTGATCTTACCTTAAAACTATATCTCTAACTCCTCACAAATTTTCACTATTAGAGAATCATTAAATTTAAATACATCGTTTATTACTCTGCTATAGAGCTCAAAAGTGAATTCCTCATTGTAATCTTCTGTATTTCGAAGAGACTTCTTGTATCTGTTTATTATGTATCTGATATAAATCATTAGGTATCAGCAGTAGCAACTATTCCTACTGACGCAAAGAGAAGATTAAAATATTTAAGCAATGAAATTTATCAAAACATAATTTGGAATAGGTACTTCTCGATATTCTTAATAAAATGGAATTTGAAAATTTATTCACGACAATATACAAAGATATAACCACGTGTGAATCAAACCTGGTTAAAGTTACATTGGTTAGAAGTACGAATAGATCGTCTAATGATTTACCATCACGTATGGCAACGCTGTACAGACCACCGAGTCTCGGAGACCGAAAACATTCACGTAGCGGTGCGGCCGGCGCCTCCTAGATTTCGCGGCGGCATTAATTATCGTCGTTGTTGCATTTGATTGCGACGTTTCACTGCATGCCTGTCTGTTCGAATTCATATGACTGCTACGTGATATGCGGATTGATGTGATGGATGCAAAACGGCATATGCATATCATGAGAATAGAGAAGTTTGACTATGATTGATAAGGCTTGGGCATAGCGACCAGCAGATTTCATACAAAATCCTGAAAATATCATGAGAAATGTTGAAATATGCAAAATCGAACGTTACAACTGCAATTAACAAGTAGATGAAAAACGTACCTGATCGATAGATTCGAAAATAAAATTCACCATGTTCAATGTTGTTTCATTTTGTAAAAGTAGACAGTTGCTTCCTTAGTTCCAAAATTTCGGGAGTCATCAATCACTCCAATATAGTTTTACATCCACTGAGCAGTCAGAACCTCATATCAAAATATGCGACGTTGTCGTACCCTATGGAAATGACTAATAGACCAACCCTCCTAATAAGGATGTGTCTATTACTCCGATTGTCGGGAGTAGTGATATATCTCTCTCTCTTTTATACTGTAAATATAGCGAGAGTATCCAATGTCTAAGCATATTACTTATATCCCAGATGTCATCTCTCATCATTCATCTAGAGAACTATGGTCACAAACTATTGATAACTTATCTTCTGTTGAAATAGCCGAGGATTAGTTTTAGCACCATGTTTATACTACACACTAATGATCTGTTAGAGGTGGCCTCCTATTCCTTCTATCGATTTGCATACCTCTCCTCTAGGCATTCAAATCATCCGATGAATATAGATAAATAAAGATCTATAGCTAGATTTCTGAGATGGGTATTCAAATCAAGTGGTTCAATGGTGCCAAATCTCAAGATTGTATGAGGCGGACCTCACTATAACTAGATACTGATTATATCAGGCACACCTGTTCCAATGGAGTTCTCAAAATCAATGATCGCTACTACCATCAATACCCTACCAAAGGATGATTGTGAGAGGTCCATTGCAAACACTTGTTTCCAAGAACTTTGAATGCATCAAGGCAAGAAGAACGAAACAGCAAGTTTGAAAAGTGAAAAGTGTTCAAAAAGTGTTTATAACCGCCAACTTAGTTGCAAAGCAACCCTCGAAGTCTCATTGAGACTTGTATGAGTAAGGAAGATATGGACTTAAGCTTTTTAAGTGTCATCCGAAGCACTACTCGGCTGGTTATCGTTGAGAATCCGAAGGATTGAAATCCAGGTACCAAGATTGTTCGGTTGATAAGCCAGCGATTCAAAACGCACTCGACCACCATCCCAGTGAAGGTTATATATAAGGATGGAGATGTTAATGAAGGTGGGATTGACTTAAACCATAATATCCCTGGCGAAGATTCAGGTATTTGCTAAGATTTTCTTCACCTTAAATTGCTTCTATATTACTTCACAAACTCGATTTTCTGCTTTGTGCGAACTTTGTGGAACTGAATCATGATATGGAAGTCAGGAAGAATTCTTCACATGTTCAACTTTCAAACATACGCTGAAGATCCTATAGGTCATATCCAGAAAACAGCTTGTTTTGGCTGGCGATTTTGCACTTACAAACTCACTGACATCTTTATGGAACGAATATCTTTGGAGAGTACACGATCTTTCCTTTTTCTATTGATATTTCTCAGCATGGCCATTGTCCGACCACAAACTTCAGCCAAATTTTTCCATTCTAGGGAACGACGACTTGAAGACCTCATTACCTAGTGACGTCTTTCCTGATTCCTATATCCTACCGCAACATTTCCCGTTGGCCCACTCGATGTTGCACGAACTTTACAGGTTTCCATTTCGTGTAGTCGAAAGATAAAAATAAAAACCGTGAAATTCCCGAGCTGCGCCGGACGAATTCCCCAGCCTAAACTCCTCCAGAATTTGCGACGAACAATAACCATCGACCAGAGCTCAATAGCGTCCTATCACAGTGTACATTAAAGGATAGCAGCGGCATTCGAGACAGTAAATCCAGCCGAACGGTAGTCGCAGGATATGTTTTGTGCCTTGACGTCATTGGAGTTTTATCGGGACGCTGTTAGTGAATACCCTCACGGCGTGGACAAAGCCAAATGGGGCAGTAAATTCGAGTAACAATGTAATGGGGCCGGGTCCGGGACATGCAGAAAGGCCGGAGTGTTAGTAATGGGCCGGTGGAATTGCCGTGGAGTGTTAAACTACGACATTATGTTATAGTATCTAATCTTTCCCGGTGTACTCGTCGAGGGGCAATCTGCTATCGGGATATCCGTCCTCTGGAAGGGACGGCGGACCTGCTAACGAATTTGTCTTTTGAAACGGAAGGGACGTTTTGATGCTGCCGCAAGCCTATTGGGTTTTCTGGAATAGGCGGATGTTTCCTTAATGAGGAATATTGGGTTTTTCGGACTTCTATGGTGCGGATTACCCTGTTCGAATCGTTGAGAACGATCCGCGGTACGTTATTGATTAGATACTGCGGCCCTTCAAATTATTTTCTGTGTTTAAGAAAAGAATGTTTCGAAAATATATCCCAGAATCAATAAACTATATTTTGCATGTACAAAAATTCTATCCATCTATCTATATAGTTTAAGTTAAGAGCAACTGGCTAAGTATTTCCTCTTTCGTTTGAAACGTTCACTGCGAATATACTTGGCATCAGTAATAAATTGATGGACACACGTATAAATTATAGACACTAGTATTGATCCTTGTGGTACACCTTTTAGAATATAGACAAATGTTGGTTCTTCCCAATGCTACAAAGTATTTTAACAAAGATTATCGTTTCCTCTTCTATCGTGTTTATTATTATATTTAGTCAGTTTGTTTCAAAGGAATATAGTTTTTGATAAATTTTTGGAAGCGTGTAACTTTTTGAGTGCATTTACCTTGTTGAAGTTTTTGAATTGTGTTGTTGCCCAGTTCTATAGTTTTTCACTATCGTTCAACTTTCGTGTAATGATTTATTTTTGTTTTCATCATCATACTCTTTGTTATGTTATAGTGTTTCGTACAGGAACAAATGATTGATTGGATGGAAGAATGATAGCACAAAAATGATATTAATAAAATTTAAAATGCCTCTTTTATCAAAACGTGATGTTTTTTGTCTGATGTTTGTTAATAATTCGGAATAATTTATTTTTGATATTGCCGACCAATGTCTTAATGATAAAAATCAAATTTATTATTTTTAGGAAGTAAAAACTGGCAATTAAGTATATCTCAAATCTAAACTACGCAACACTAATTACGTCGCACCCCGAAATTTTGCCCCTGTTTAAATTTGAATAACTTTTTTCTTCTTCGAACAATTCGAATTCTGTTTGCACTGTTCGCTAGCTCAGTCCTTCAGCTATAATCTCGTACTTCTTTGATTCATGAGGTTATTTCCATAAAATTGCTACAGGATGTTTTTTGGAACTCTGCAAAATTTCGAAATTTTCAAAAGGATCCCAAATGAAGAAAAACAGTTTTTTTTCAACTTCAACATCAGAGGCATCAAGATTATCTCATTACTTTTGGCCATTTCCAAAATTGTCTCCTTATCACTTTTCTTTACAGAGTGATCTCAAAAAATCAATTTTTTGGTTTTGCAGTCATAACTTTTTTCCTTTTCAACCGATTTTCAAAATCTCAGGCTCATTTTGAAGCTGAAACCTCATATGAGAAGATTTAAAGATCAGAATTTACTCAAGATGAACATTCAGAATCGAGAGTTTCCTCGAAGGTGACCCAAATCTGAAACACTCTGTAAATCCCGACTGGGAGGAGAATTAAATGAAAATCAACTTGTTTTCGGAAAGATCTTCCATTCTGGACACATCCAGATCTTTTTTTCTTTCAGTAGTCAAAAATTGTGCGTGAGAAAACCGAAATGAAACGCCATGTTCTTGAAAAAAAATCAGCCCAAAAAAAATTCATGGTCCGTAACCAACGTAACAAAAATCATAATGAGTGACTGACAAGACAGGTTGAAAATTACATTCTCGTGAAAATAAAGACCAGGACAGAAAAAACTATTCGTAGGTCTTTCTTTTCTGAAGATATAAGACTTCATTAAAAAAATTCAAAATAAAAAAAAATTCTGAATACAACAAAATTTTAGGGTAACCTTCTCACCCCCTATACAAAGTCTTCCATCATGTTTTGGATTTTTTTCAAAGGATTTAATTTTTTAGACCCTAAAAAAATGTTATACGTACGCCTATGAAACAAATTTTTTTATCTCTTTGATCAACTTTTTCCGCTAAACACAGCTATGCATGGGTACCGCTTGTCTCGATTCTGAAAAATAAATTTTTTTCGCCCTGTACATCAAACTATGATACTTGGAGAACTCGAGTTTGGGCGATTCTTAGTAGTTTTGTACGAAACTCACGAAAATTATATGTAAAAAAATCACAAGAATCTCCTTCCCCTTCTTTCGTACCCAAAGTACCCCAAGGGGGCAAGGGGGGCGAAATAATTTTATTTTTTTTCAATTTCCGATATCGATGTGGGAGTCAGGTGAAATATGTTTACCGATATATCTAACCGTTTGACCAGCAAAAATTTTATCCGCAAAAAAAATTTTGGGGGGGAGGGGGTAAAAAATTTTGCATCAGTATTTTTGGTGGTGATATTTTCGTTTCGACCAAACACCGTTTTGGAAATTTTTCTTTTTTAATCGGGATTTCGAGGGGGATTTAGATTTGGGTCACCTTTGCAGAAACCCTTGATCTTCAATATTTATCTTTAGTCAATTCTAATCTTCATGTCTGTTCATCTAACGTTTCAGCTTCAAAATGATCCTGAAATTTTGAAAATCGGTTGAAGAGGAAAAAAGTTATGACTGAAAAACCAAAAAATTGATTTTTTGAGATCACTCTGTAAAGAAAAGTGATGAGAAGACAATTTTGGAAATGGCCAAAGGTAATGAGATAATCTTCATGCCTATGCTGTTAAAGTTGAAAAAAAACTGTTTTTCTTCATTTGGGATCCTTTTTAAAATTTCGAAATTTTGCATAGTTCCAAAAAACATCCTGTAGCAATTTTATGGAAATAACCTTATGTATCGAAGAAGTACGAGATTATAGCTGAAGGACTGAGCTAGCGAACAGTGCAAACAGAATTCAAATTGTTCAAAGAAGAAAAAAGTTATTCGGATCTTAACAGGGGCAAAATTTCGGGGTGCGACGTAATTAGTGTTGCGTAGTTTATATTATCGAAATAGCGAATACAGTAAATAATCATTAAAGGATATTCAATATTGATTATACACTATTGCATATAAAATTATCTTCACGTATACCCGCGTCCTCTTCTTTGGAAAACACTTCAAGAGAACTTTTTTGAATCTCTGTTTTCGAAACAAAATTGAAATACTCATTAGTATCAATGATGCTTTATTTGAGAAGTTTGACAGTACACTAATCCGTCGGAAATTTCACTTCACATCACTTTCTGATGATGAAATACCTACTAATCTACCTACTAGACTAGAGTTTTCAATGTTCTCCAGAATTCTTAAAAAAAATGTTTTTTCACGAAATTTTCGTACGTCTATCAGCGAAAGAAACAACTCCCATATAGCTTCAAATGGGTCTTATTGCTGTTTTGTATAGATTGTATACAGCGAGATTCAGTGTGGATTGAAAATTTGAAGTATTAAAGATATAATGTAGCTCGTTTGAAAAAAATTGTGCACCTAATGACAGTTATGAACAAATGCTACTGTTCGAAAATTGGCTCCAATAAGGTAGTTAGAAATCGAGAACCTTTTCAAAGACGGGTACAAGTCCTCGTCCCGCTATCTACGATATCTACCTCGACCATGAGAGTCCGTCTAGGGCTGTATCACCACCGGAATTACAGGGAAAAAGCGATGAACCGTCTCAGTTTATCATTCTGTGGCAAAAAGACTGAGTGCTAATGCCAATAACAAAAAAAAACCGTCTCAGTAGCACCCGAGAGTTACTCAATGTATATCGAGCAGCGCAAAGACTCTATCTGATGGTCGTTAATGAATGTGAGACTATGGATGCCGATGCGAATCTCTGCCAATTTATAGAATCCGGACTCTGTTCGTGTAACTGCCCTTAAACATGAACAATTTGTTGATACCATCAATGACGTACGGTGTTGTTGGCGCGCTATCTCTGCCCGAACGTCGACCGTGAATGTTTCAGCCATGCCCGACGGTGTATCTGGCGCAAATAATGTGTTTATTTCTCTTTAGGCTCTTCCCTGATCGAATAATACGCGTACCGGGTCGCAATTGCACAGATCTTCGATGAGTTATGGTGGTTCTTCCAATGACATTGTTTCTGCTTTCATTATCTCATTGACATATGATTTGGCTTGGGATTATTGTATATAAATCTTATATACTGAATAAACTTCAAAGTCACACAGAACAGAGACGAATATAGAAATAAAAATATCAAAATTGTAAAAACGAACTAAGTTTTTGTAGTTTGTCGAATAGCTATGGCATAAAACCTCGCTTATAACCCGGGTTCAAATCCCGTCGCTGCTATAGGAAAATTAGTTCTGTATCTGTAGCATCGTTTATCATGAGGAGATAGGTGACCAACTGAACATTCTTGGTACCTAGATTTCGATCCTTCGGACTCTCGACGATAACCAACCGAGTAGTGGTTCGGGTGACACTTAAAAAGTTATGACCACCGTCTTCCTAACTCATACAACCTTACCAGGGTTGCTGTGCAACTAAGTTGGCGGTTAAAAACACTTTCAAATATTTGAACTCTGTGCATTTCCCTTGACAATTGGAGTACGACCAGTTACTGACAAAGGCAAGAGAATCATGCTTGTTAACTGCATACCCATCTTCAAATACCTGGAGATATTCAGAATCATGACCTTTTGCCAGTATTACTTCCGTCAAAAATATGGCAGATATCAATTGACAGGGAATTTTTGGCTGTACCATTGGGTACCTATATTTGAGGCATTCGGAACGAGTTTGCCACGAAGGCCATCTTGGAAAACTTTCTGCAAATGGTTAACTGCAGGAAAGTTTTCTTCTGGACGGGTCAATCCATCCATCCATCAAACCAACTTTGTTTCTGTTAGCACACACTCATCAATTCGACGACTTTTCAGGTATTGTAGACTATTATATTTTGATAATCATCTTTTGAAATTAATTCCAAGACATTTTTCGATGTAATATACATCAAGAAGCCACACAGTGTGTTTTATGCTGATTCTAATATGAAACCATCGAAGCTCAAATTTTTCTTAGGTATAAAGCATTTCGAGTATATCACGAAAGACTTAAACCAGAGATAAGTAATAACAAGATGTGCACGTCTTATGGAAGATTTGGAAATATAGTCACGTGATTGATTTTCGTTTCAACGTATTATCACAGATGGCGTTTAACGCATGAATCTCAATTTTTGTTGATATGAAGTTAGCGTTTCGCAGCTAATTCAAATTACGAACTTTCACGAACTTAGATTACATTACAGTGTGTTACAACAGTCCTCGAGTTGATTTGTTCACTTCACGTTTTACTCTGTGGTTTTTTATATTCATTATTCATTTTCTTAAGGATGAAAGAGAAGTTTTGTTTGATAAATGATAACAGAGGTTTCATTAATATGGTGAGAAAATATGAATCACTATCAACTATTCATCCTGGTCTAAACAAAATTAACACATAATACATGTGTAGATAATAACTTGAAGATTGGAAAAAAGTGCTCTGCATTGAAGATGCGCGATGTGCCTTTGAAGCAGATTCAAATGAAATAACTACTGAAAAAATCAAATTCAGGAATTTGTTGGTATGGTGCCATTGTTGCCATGATCATAATTTCAGTTGCCACTTTAGTATGAAGAGGCTGTTTGCCTTTGAAATTGGGTTTCCACTTTTTATTTCTTCCTATCTCTATCATCATTATAGGTAGGGATCTTTTGATCATACAATTTGAAAAAAAAAACTAGCAATGTAATAATATCAATTGATTATGAAAAATATCTTTTACTGTTGTATGAATAAATATTGAATTCAGTGATTATTTTTATGCAATATTTAACAACACATTGGAAGTGGTAATTATTTTATAATGATGACTAGTTGAAGATACATTGGCTGATGCATTTCTGTCCCTCTCCTCATCAATTTATTTACGTTTTTTTTTCGTACTGATGGTCTTGAAAATGTTCTCATAGGTGCTTTGGATATTCAATCTATTACTGAGCAATGTATTATTATCCTCAGTGAAATGATATTCTCAAACTTGCCCATTGTACAGTTCGACCCAACTCGAAATCAACATCTCCTGTAACAGAAAAAGAATAATCAAGTATATCACTCAGAACATAGTGAGTGTAAAATATCCACTGGTAGTGTGACGTACCTGAATAATTAACGATCCAATTTTTTGTTCGAAGAAAATCTTTGATTGGGAAACGAAATCCTCATTTCGGCGACGTGTTCTTCCACAGTTCAAGTACTCGCAATTTTATTTACTGATCATGACATTGCCACTGTCACTGCATTTCTCAATAATAAATTGATTATACAAATATGCAACTGGAGTATTTCATATTGTTCAATAGTACTTTGATAAAGATATGAATGAAATTCTGATGTAAAACCACAATATTCACGAGAACGGGAACAAATTTCCACCGTACAAAGTCGATAAAAATCAATAAAAATAAACAAAGTGGAAGACAGTGACAAACTGATGAAGAAAAAGACAGAAAAATCTGACCTTGAACATGGCAGCCAGATATGGCAGCTGAAAAAGCTATGTTCACTCTTTGGAATCAACGGCACTAGTTCCATCTTGTGGTTGATTCCAAAAGCATGAAAAATATATTGCCAAATTTTAGCATTGACGTGCACATCTTGTTAGTGGGTTACTTATCTCTGACTTAAACTGTCTCACATGACGTGAGGATTCCTTGAACAAACAAAAAAGGGTTTTTCACTGAAACTGAATTTGTTAACCTGAATAGTATGCTTAGTTAAATATCGTTTCCAGAAGATTTTGGAAGAAAAAATATGGAGCTATCTCCTACCTACGCACTTTTTATCTGAATAACAAGTTATGTCGATCTTTTCCTAACTCACCCCGTATACATGCATTTCATATTAGTTACCTTCAACCCGCATTTACTATCGACACATTTGTATTACATGGTATAGGTATTAGGTACTGATGGGTTCTCAAGAGGGTGCACAGGATTCATACCAATTACTTAATGTAATGAAATCATAAAAATAATAATTATTAAAAAACTTGAATCTAGTTACAGTAACTGAATGGAATCAAAATTCTTGGGTAGGTAGTTTTTCAACATATGTCAAACAAGATAGCAGTTTTTCGAGCAGATTTCCCTAGAGTTTTCCTATCCTTGCTGTTGCTCATGGAACACGTTTTTCTCTTGCTCTTTTTCAGGAGATGCTTGTACTTAGTTGACTATAGAAATATGATTCGAGACTCCCAATAGTTCAGAAATGATGATTCGTTGAATTATCACATATAGTTATTACTGATGCGTCCTTAGGACCCGAGTTACGACCAAGTTAAACACAAACTTTCTGACTTTCCGAAACAAACACCAGTAACAGTACTGCAAGAGTAACTGAGACGAGTATCCAATGTTGCAGATCTCGAAGAATACAGCAAGCATAAAAATACAATGAGTCCTCAGGACCCATCAGTGGTCACTACGGGTCAAATTCGACACTCCATGTCATAACCTCAAAACACCCCGTCAACAAGAATCACAATACTTCCAAGCACACTCATCGATCGATTGACTGGTGTTGGTGGCATTGTGTCGACTAACATCCGACACGCCCATGGTCTCCCAGCTGCCATCAGAGAGCGAGAAGCAGTAGCAGCCCGTGAGATACGGGCCATTGGACGCCACAACGTAAGAATGCCATGCCTTATATACCTACGAGAAATATGCGTCCGAAGGTAAGACAATGGCGAATAAATTGTCCGCTTGCCACTGTCCGAAGAGCGCGCCGTATTGTTGGAGACTTAAGGAGATCCACGGCTCAGAAATCTCTTCCCCCTCGCACCTCCGGGGCGCTGCTACTGCTGCTGCTGGTAGGAGACTTTATGGGCTCGATTCGCGATCGCGTTGATAGCAGCGCGACCTGTACCGTGTCGCGAGGAAGGAAAAAAAAATGGGCAAAACGAAACGGTTTTGGCGGACAGCGTGACGCATTTTTCGCATTCTCACCGTAATGGGCCCTGGTCAGGTGACAGCGGGAATCCCGAATCTTGAGAAGCAGGTCTCGAAGATGTCTGGATTCTCATACAGGTTGTCACTGCAATGGTGGATGGAATTGGAGAAGAATATCCTGTGAGTGTGAGTCCGCGAATGCAAAATGATTGGGAATTTTCCTCCAGATGAATGTTCATCGAGAAGTTCGCAGCTGTCTAGTGTGTTATTTATGTTTTCTAGAATGTCACACTGAGAAAAGTCCCATCAGGAGAAAGATCTTTGCTGATTTTTTTTTCACCTGTCGTAGCCAAAATAGTAACAAATCTAGTAATGTTGCTTCGCTCTTACAGAAAAGATCACTTTACTAAAACTACTTCATTGGATCTGCGAAGAAACTCTCTATCACAAGAAAATTTCTTTATAATAACCGTAATTTTCTCAGCTATCCTAGCAGAAAATATTTGTATCACGAAATATTTCTTTATAATAACTGTAATGTTCTTTGCTAGCCCAGCAAAAATTATTAGCTGAAAGCGATATGGACATGCCAAAATCGCAGTTCGGTTAGTATCGTTTTCATTTCATCTCCAGACTTGCAACAGTTCATCTCGTCTGTCGTCAGTCGTTCGTCCCGTTCACTATTCCGGTGATTTTCTATTTTCACGGAATAGCAGTAGTTTTTTCACCGTATTACCGAAATATTCGTGTTCTTCTACTATATAATGCCTCGGTGTAAATTTTTGTGATATATTTACCTACGATTGGTATATGTGTAAATAATGATGTTATGCTGGGACAGGGGAAGTTAATTATCTTACAATAGCATTATATTTGCGAGCAACAATGAAACTAGAATAAACGAACTTTAATTGAATCTCTGAATTTTCAGAAAGTGATGCTGGCAATCATTTCAATATCGATTGATGAACATTAAGAGGTTAGGTTAAACTTTGTTTATCCTAGTTTTGTTGAATGCGCTAAATGGTACCACTTTCAAGGATATTTCCAGCAAATATCTTTGCTATTGTGAGAGAATTAACTTCCACTGACTGAACTACACTCATGCTGCTCTTGGCAAAAACTTTGCTTCTCTAGTAAATACTCTTTCCTGTATCAGTAAGCATTTATGTTAACAACAACAAATATCTTTCCTGTATAAGTGATCTACTATTCAACAACAAAATAATAGAATGAAACCTCTTTTCTACGATAGACTAGTTACTTTTCCATAACAAGAGAGTAGTTTTATTACAACAGCAGAGTTACTTTCTAAAGTAGCTGTGCTACCACAGGTAGACGTTGGCAGTTAAGTGTTCTCTTCTGCAGTGGTAAAGATATCTCCTGTCCCCTATGTAGCCAAAATGTTTGGCTATAGCAGCGGAAAAATCTGCTGTGACGATGAAAACATTTTCACAGTGCAGTTAGAATCTTTCGAATCCCTTCCATTTTCAAAATACACCATTTTGTATTTCATCAGGAGAAAATGTATGACACATCATGTTAATCTTGAGTCAAGGAATGTGCGTTCCCTGGAAACGTGCCCCCTAATCAAAACCAGTTCCACAGATTAAAAAACCTTACAGATGAGACACTCCGCCCATTTTGTTTGATGTACCGACATCCGTTTTCATTGACCTCGGACCTTTAAATTCAGCGCATTGCAGTTGCCGGATTGTCGTTGTCACCGCTAGAACTACTGATGTGCAATGTTGCCATTTTGATGCATGATACAACAATATAAAAGGTTACCTACTTCTGAGTGATTTATTATGAACAAGTTGTCATCAGAGATTACTTTCTATCAGGAATAAGATGGATTCCTCGATGTATTCTGAATGAAGTTTCATATGAAATTCGAATATTTCGAATTCATATATTGTTTGGTGAGGTTTTATGAAAAATACCTCGAACTTTGAGTAAGAATTCAAAAAGTGTTACTTTCATCTTGAAACTTGAAATAATTTGATATAGCATAAAATGTTAATATTCTCATGGAAATGGAAAATTTTGATTAAAATCAATAATAGGTATCTCAATATAGGTTTCGAAAACAATGTAATAATATATTCTCCAATTTATTTGAAGATGATTTGCAATCATTATACACACAGTAATCTTTGCCACTGGGAGGTGCACCTTCTCTCTTTGATTCACTCATTGTTAATTCAACACTTGTTTCTTGTATAAACCACAATTCTACAGTCAGGAACAGATCACTTTTCAAAACACACTCACTACACAAAGTCTCTGATCTAAAACTAACATGCAATCAATTTTCATTGTTACTTTCATTTGAAAGAGTAAGGTACCAGAAATGAGTACCTATCTTGGGATTACTAGCAAACAGGTCATCAGTAATCTCAGATTATAATATATTAATAAAGCTAATAAACTTTGAAATAAATATATATTGTAGGTATCTAGGTAACAGGTTGTTCATCTTTGCTCGTGATGTGATTATCCTCAAAACCTTTATTACATTTCCTATTGAATTATGGTTTATGGAAAATAAAATATGTTGCACATTGTGAGAACATCCTAAATATTGGACCGTGAACCGTGTGAAACGAAAACATTTGTAACATAACCAACAAAATGATGACAACGATGTATTCGATGTAAACAAAACACGCGATCAATAATTTAGCGCCTGCGCAAATCTATGACTGGCCCTTTAAATTAAGCGCTTTCGACATCTCTCTCTAATTCAATTCGCTCTGTCTGACTGTCTCATCTGTAAGGTTCTCTAATATGTGCCAGTTCATTGCAGGTTATTCACCCTTTTCTATAAACTCGGTGTGTTTCCCTCAAACTGAAAGTCCAATCAGTCCCTGAAAATGGCAAAATCATCATTTCTAGTGACTACCTCATACTGAAGTGATGATGAAAGCATTCAACATTGATCTCATATTATATATGTGGAAAATATCTAGAATCGTGACCGGCAATAGGTATGGCTTTTGTCACCAGAAATCAACTAGAGATTTACTTGGCCTAAACGTAACACACATAATATGGCAGACGTTCATCGAAGAACATGTCTAAAGCATTGGATTGAGTATAGCACGAAGGCCTTCTTTGAAAACTTCCCTCATATGGTTTGCTTATCTGGTGTGATATCTGTGTCTTCCACTAGAAAGCTCTCCTTTGAATATGTCACTTCATGTGGCCGTTAATTGCGTATCATCTGATATAGAACAACCATCAACGCTAGTGTTCCACAAAGATCTGTTTTGGCACCAAGTTTGTTGCTGTTACAAGCTTCTGTTACATCCACAGATGATGACAGTACTCCTCAGACTGCTTTCTCATCCAGAGCCCTTGTGTCATCTAGGGAAGCTATATGTGCAAAACCAAGACAGGTATGTTAATGAAGATTTGACTTAAATTTTGGAATATGGATCTGATAATTTTTAATAATAAGGCGCGCGATTTCTCCTATGAAATCCTCAATATTCTTGCTCGATATTACCATCACCAATGCCCTATCATGTGATGATCATGTGAAGTCTATTGTTGAAACTGATTCACAAAAAGTCGGTTTTTGTTCCGTGTCAAAATATTTTCGTCGCTTTCTCCGGATATCCAGGAAGAACTAGGAGCATGGCAACATCGTATGTCAACACGCTGAATTGCAATTTGTTTCTGTGTGAAGTGTGAGTGTGAACGTGAACGCATTTTATCACTTGATGCCTCATCAGAATGTTGAAGGAGCACAAACCATCAGTTATCAATATTTTCTGATCAAATTTGTGATCGTATTGAAAACTAAAAATTAAGTGGGTGTGTGATAATGTTGTATTGACAAAAAAAATTATGATCTCAATATTGGAAACTTTCTCATTGAGCCATGGGTGACTCAAAAACACTAGATTTATCAGTATTTCGAGAGATTATTCGTCCAATCAGGAAGTGGAAGATCATCATAGGTGTTTTGGTTACTATATTTTTGGATTCTCATCAAGTATCATCCGCGTAATTCAGAAGATATTGAAAGTCATTTGCAGTCATGCTAGATGAAGATGGCATCAGAAGCCATCTACGAATGATTTAAAATGTCAATCCTCGAAAAAAAAGTGTATATTCATCGCTGGTCAAAAAGAGTATGTTTAGAAAAAAGATTAACTTTTCAAGATAAGTATCCACCAAGCACTTCCTAGTAAAAATGTGGTTTATAGAGTGACTGAATCGTTTCATTAGTGTTTTATTTACTGTAATTCTTGCACGATTCCCATCGGTCCGTTGAATTATCGCGGAATTATAATAAAACCTCGATTAAAGCGGCCTGAAACTGGGTATTTAATCATCAATATTTTTTCGAACGAGTGTACAGGCGAGGCAATCCATCCTGCTATCTATCACTCAGGTACAGGTTATAAATTAAGATATAATCACTTGCAGTCGAGGATATTCGGCGTTTTCACTGTTAATTAATGTTTCCTGTTTCATGAACAAGAATAAAGGTCCCATACTGACATGAATGATTGAAAAATATACCACTTATGTTGGTTTCGAAAGATATACATATGAAATGATTTCAGTGTCTCTCAACTATTGTGCATCAGATTTATGAAAAAAAAATTTTAAATAAACAATGACTTTTCGATTGAAAATTCAGGGATTTGCCATTCGTTCTGGGCTTCCATTTCAGAATCATAAATTGACTTGTCGCGATATTGATGGTGGATTTATGCAGCAATTTTAAGTCATAAGTTTTTAGTATTAAGATTTAAGACATAAAGGAAAAAGGACCATTTATGCAGGAATTATTAAGTACTGGCATGTCTTAAGGGTAACTTCTCCCATTGGTCAATTTATGCTGTGGTTCAGTGTCAGTGGTCACTTTTACAATTTCAGTTATCAATATCGATTTTTTCTTTTCATAATCCAATGATTCTAAGATGAGTGATAAAAAACATAATCACAGATAATAACCTATAAAACCGTCACAAAATTAAAAACTTCGAACGCATGCGCAAATATTATCAGTTTTAAATTTTAAGCCATATGAGAGATAAAAAGTTGGCCAACTTTCTAACCATTTAAAACTTATGACTTACGACTTGAAACTTATGTCAAAGTCGAGGTCAAAGTGTATGAATGGAAACAGCTTGGGAAACATTGAAATCCAATGATTGAAATTCTTTCGACTTCTAACTAAAAACTTACGACTCAAAACTTATGACTTAAAACTGCTGCATAAATCCATCATAATAATACATTTATACAGGGTGTTTCATTTAAAACTCCGCACGCCAATATCTCGAAAACGAATATAGTAATATTCAATTCTTGTGAAAAGTAGTTAATAAATGGGGTCAAGTAGATTTTTTTCAAAGTTTAAAAGGAGGGTCACGGGCCGTACTTTCGACCATTCCGTAAGAGGTCTCTGGGATGACCATATCGTAAATAAATAATCATACGCCAGAAAAGCCAGTAGAAACCTTCACGTCCATCTACTCTTTCCAATTCGCGTTAGTCAGAAAGCGTTCTCAACAGGTGTCTCCCCAAAACCTCATTTACATTGAAAATTACTGGGTAATATTGTTTTCGTCAGGACCGCATTGAGGAATATTATTCTTTATACTGCATATAACTTGAATCATTTTTTCAAATCCATTTATATCAAACCCGTAAGATATAAATATTGGATAGTATAGTTTTTTCAAAAGCAATCTTATTATTATTGGAAGACAATAACTCGAGAATTACCAACTTCATATTTTCGAGAAGGTTTTCCAAATAATATGGTGACAGCATGGAAATACACCAATGAATCCTCGTAGCTCTCATTTCGAAATCACAATGACGTACAAGGCCAAGCGATTTTGGTTTTGGCGATACTAGCGGTGAAATCTAATGTTATTATTGGTCAATTTCAATTTAGATTGTGAGTCGATCAAAATATAACCAATAACAAAATTGCAAGCCAAAATCACTTGGCAATAAACTGTGCTTGATGAACCCAAAATTTGATAATTGAAACAAGATGTATGGTTTTTATAGGAAATTATGTATGGAACTTGGTGTATTTAGGGCCAGAGATTGAGGTTTACACAATTGATCCATCAAAAACTATTGTTTGAAAAGCCAAAAGTAGGTATATGTAATCAAAATCTAACCTAAGGAGCGAAAATGTCAGTTCTTGATTTTGATTTAACTTGATTGAGATGATTCATCTGTGTAGTTTTATTGGACGCCTCAATCCTAAAAATCCACCTATGATGAAAAAAGTCCATTCATGTCAAATAATATCCACCCGTTAGAATACTCAATCTGCTTAAACTGTGATCTAAAACATGACGTCAGAGCGTTTTCTTAGGCACCTGCCTTGTTCTGTGAGAGACAGAGATACATTACAGAATTACCCTTGTTCATCTTATGCAAAAATCCTAAGAAGGCAACGCAGTGACGTATTTGATAGGATCACTTCGTAGCATGGGAAAAGAAACCTTGCAAAGTATAGCAGCACATCTTCCTTACTCCTTACTCATACAAGTTCTAGACATACGAGGGTTGCTTTGAAACTAAGTTGGTGGTTAAAAACACTTCACATCAACTTATCTATGTTTTTTCCTCTGTGCTCAAAATATCCGAGAATGTTCAAAATATTTTAGGATCTGAAAATTATCCGCTGTAAACATTGAGATTGTATCTGAGTACAGACCTGAAACTGTGCCTGAAACGAATCTCCGACAATTCCTACCAGCATCTCCATTGATGCCAGTTAGCGGATAATTATTTGATTCCCGGATCTTCTGGAACTGTAGCGTAGCGGCCTTTATAATATACATACACTAACATTATGATATTATGATTATTATTTATCCCTCAGCTACATTCGAGTCATGAATTCCATTTGAAATATTGTATGAATATTATCGAACGTTAATCCATAATTTATAAGTAATTTGAAACTATTAATTACAATGTAGACTTTTTCGTTTCCAAGAAAGATATTCTTCGATCTCATATATTTATTTTGATATGTGACAATTTTAACAATTCCGTTTCCGACACTGAAATTAGCTTCCTCACAAAGAATCTGATAGTAGGAATAAGTGGTGATGGTCCAACTCTCCTTGGTGCTGATCCATACATTTGAAATATTATCAGCGCTATCACCTATCGGGCTGTCAGAAAATATTTCAATACCTTTATACCTATCATTGCATTTTTGGATTGCTATATTTTCAATTGTTATTGAAATCAGGAGCTTTTTATCGCAAACAAAAGCGTTTGAGAGTAGAAAAAAAACAAGAAACTATTGGATTCATAGATTCATGGCAAAATGCATATTTTGTTTGATTTTATGATTTTTCAATTGCGAATTCATTTTAAATCAAGGCTACTTCTCTCGTATTCACAATAATTCGATATATGTATATGCAAAAATAAATTCTAATTGATTTATTTGTGATATTTCTGTACCTGAATACGCGATATTCAGGAATTGATTTTCCAAATCTATTTCATAAGATTCAATATGATAGGTATACCTTCCTAATTATTTTTCCATTGAATATCTCGGCCATATCTCAAGATCATGAAATTGCTATCGGAAATAACATGTCTACTGATCTCATATCTCACCAAGTTTACGAAGTCCTTATTAGGTTAACAAAATAGTTGAAAAAGTAGAATCCCCAATAAATTTATTGTGAGATCAGCTACCTATCCTTACGAAGATTGAATTTCCAAATTTGTAATTCTTTTCTTCATCGAGATTTTTGTGTATATTTAAAACTGAGTCTGAACACGAAAATCATCGTTTGGAAATTCCTATTTTGCAATTTTTCTTCAGTTGGTGCTCATTTTTTCAGTTGTTTCTCACAGTTCATAAATAACACGAGAAGAGTGAAGGGCAATACAAAATAATATGTGGTGATTTATGGTAATTTATGCAACAAGCGCTCAGAGCATCTATTGATTGGTTTCTGCGCGCCGAACGGTTTCATTCAATCTGGTCTACTCCATACCGTATACGAGGAACAAATTAACAATAAGGTTCGTTTTCATCCATGATTCCTCGTTACATAACATAGGAGTTTTTGAACTATCCCTATATATTCAATATACCTATTCAACTGAGATTGGAAATAATATAGAAATATAAATCAAAACAGTGTTCCGCAAATTTTCATTCGATCTTGAATTTTGTATGCAGAGTCGATTGATTTTCATACTACTATATTCAACACATTCAACTTTTAGATTTTAAATAATATACGAATCATTATTTCTTGAATAAATTCTGTATGTGGGGTCGATTGTGAATCGAGAATTTACCTATATACACAGGGAGAATTTACCTATATACACAGGGTATAATATGTGAATTCACAAGCAACCACGATATTCGCATTTCAAAAGTCGAAGAATAGAACCTAGATTTATAACTCGGAAAAGAAAGGCAATATAGCGAAAATGCTTGTTCTCGCCACTGAATTCATCTGAAAAAAAATAGATTACTTGTAAATTTTTTCATATCTTCTTTAGTTATAAACTTCGAGATCTGCTAACGATGTCTTTTCTGAGTTGAGTGGAATCAAAATAATATCCTATTATTCATTACTCACTGTCACAAGATAGTAATAATGTATTCTATTGTGATGCAATTTCTACTTGGGTTCGCTAATTCAAACACTCAGTACAAAAACTAAACAATTTATTCCACTAACTATACCTATTATATAAATATACATAGTTCGATAAACAATAAGTCACTACCCACACTATTCAAGTATTCATTTTGAACGCTATTCGCTTTCTCGAATTATTGCAAATATTTTAGATAAGACTAGGATCTCCAATTGTCGCCACGGGCCACAGCAAAAAATCATCCGCTAATTATTATGTCGGCATCTTTTTGATAATTAGCCACCGCGCTGCCGAGATGAAATGATTCCGATTTCACGGAAAAAATCCGTAACTATTCTCTTATAGATTCATCATGAATTTTCGAAATAATCAACGAAAGATGTACAAATTAAATTAGCACTTATCTTATTGAAAAAACAATCACCAAACATTTCTTTTATTTCCTAAAGAATTCGATCTTTGCAATTTACCTTACTCGTAAATTACTAAAATAATGAATATCGAATGCAAATAGTAGTCCCAAGAAGATCCGGCAACCCTGCAATTCTTCTACGCATTAAAATAAAACACTCAATTATAGTTTTTTGCTGACTGGAATTCTGCAGCGCCATCTCATATTCATGAAACGCTAATAGAAAATGCGATGGACATTACCGCCATCTGTGAGGCAAGGTCTGAACTACTCATTTCAAGATCCCTTCTCGCTTTATTGAGTCCCTGCTACCCATCCTTGATATTTATGTGGTCAATGGCGGTTTTGCTGTCAAAATTATTCGCTATATTCAATTATAGCCAAACGACTACATTTCAGAAGCTAATATTCCGG
The DNA here is from genome assembly GCA_029955515.1 of Chrysomela aeneicollis. Taxonomy (NCBI): domain Eukaryota; kingdom Metazoa; phylum Arthropoda; class Insecta; order Coleoptera; family Chrysomelidae; genus Chrysomela; species Chrysomela aeneicollis. The sequence continues at coordinate 4,405,411 of JARUHQ010000008.1, read as the reverse complement.
TCATGTATTACTATATATCTAACCTCGGAAGTGATCATAAATTTTTGTGAATCCAAAGCAAAAAAGTTAACAATGTTTACATATTTTGATCATCTACAGCTTTCTTTCACGAATGAGTTTCAACTTAGGAATCGTTCATCGACACCTCCCAACTTTGGTCTTTTCACTGGTCCAATCCATTTCGCAATTGGACTTACAGAAACTTAGAAATCGACTATTTACGATGGGTCTGCATTAGTCGCATTGTGAATCCCCCCTCTTAAAAAATTCGACGCTTACTAAGAGCTGAGTGTCGCGACGCGTCGTAAATATAAATCGACTTTGAAATTACTCGCATGCAAAATTTTTACAAGAATGCCATGAATATACAGGGCTATTCAAATTCGAGTCTATGCATGGGGATTTCGATAACGGTAAGATATAGAGGGTTGGTTAAATGGGGGCAAAGTAGCGTATTTCAGAGGTTGATTATATGGATGAAAAAATCTGACCTAGCTTCTTCAGTTCTGAAGTAATAATGGAAAAATTTAAAAAAAATGAAATTTTACTGGTAATAGTTCAATATTTTCAAAACACTCTGTTATTTAGATGAAAATACTACGTCAATATATATGAAACATGACTCTTGACATACAAAAAAATGCAATAAAAAATAAAGATCCGTATTTGAAAATTGAAAGTTGAGGATGGCCAAATTTATACGATACCCTGTACTTATATAATTTTTATTCAGATATTTGGAAAGGCTACAAAAAGTTGCAAAATTTCAATAAAATCTTCGTAAAATGAAAAGATATAGGCAAAAGAAGAATTTCGAAATTTTCGATGTTTCCTGTATAACTTCAGAACCGAAGAAGCTAGGTCAGATTTTTTTCATCCATATAATTCACCTCTGAAATACGCTACTTTGCCCCCATTCAACCAACCCTCTATATCTTACCGTTATCGAAATCCCCATGCATAGACTCGAATTTGAATAGCCCTGTATAATATTTGTTGAGTAGTTCCATTCATTATTGAAAAAGAGACTACGTCACTATTTCGGCACGCATTTGCGTTGCACAATGACTTCATTATACAACCAAAATATAATATAGTATATTATGATACAAGTTTTATAAGATGAGGAAACTAGTGCTACATGTCGTATATATATTATAACCTATATTGAAAAAAATTGGGCCAAACTTTTCTGACTTTCATTGAACAGTTCGATTTTACCAACCTCCGAATAATAAAAAAATGCGTTTCGAAACAGATACTATTACCTTACGCATTTGCGTTTTATAATGACTTAATTAGAGAGCCAAAATAAAAAAAAACTAAAGTTTTGGAAACTGCGATGAATCTTTTGGAGGCAATCGAAGGGAATCAAAGACATTTGATGGAATTTTTCTCTCTTCTCCATCATTTATTGCTGTAGGTCCATCAAAGCTGGTTCACATCACTCCTTAAATTCCTCCGAAACCAGAATACCCATCAAAGGTCAGCTGGTCGAACGACTTTCCGAAATCTCCAACCAAATCATTGATGGATGACTCCGTCACCGAACGAACGAAAAAATAATCCGATATTTTTTTTATATCGCTGATATTCCGATCCGTTCCATCAAAGCATACACTTTAATCGATCGCCCAGTCGCCTCGGCGAACAACAACACCCTGAGTAGGTACGCCCACGTCTCATGAGCACGTCAAGGGCATGATTAACAGAATCCGAACATGATATGCGTTGATTGATTGACGGCCGTGATGGACTGAAATCGCGATAGCAACGTCTGTGCATTCCAGTGGTGGGACAATCAACTTTTTCGTGCGTTGACTCAAAGAATCCGCTTCCTATAGTGAGTAATGAACATATTCGCCAAAAATAAAACTCTGATTACACAGATCAACCAGAAATATTTTGTGTCGAATCGACATGATGATGATAAATGAATTATTTATCTGTTCAAGTGTTTGAAAAGTGTTTTTAAAAAGTGTTTTTAACCGCCAACTTAGTTGCAAACAAACCTTGTTAGTCTAGGACTTGTATGAGTAAGGAAGACGGTACCTAAGCTTTTTAAGTGTCATCCGAAGTTCTACTCGACTGGTTACCGTGGAGAGTCCGAAGGTACGAAAGCTCTGAAGGGACACTGTAGATATTTTTTTATCTCATTATAATGACTTAGCTATCTCAAAATAATGAGATACTATCTCAAAATAATGAGATACCTAACTCAATAAAATAATAATAATATAATAATAAATCGACTTTATTCATCTTCAAATACAATATAGCTTCAAATACAATATAGCTGAAAAAAAAGAAGATGAATAGGCGGAGTATCAGCATGTGCTGTTTTTCAACTCAACCTTAACATTAAAAAAAAAAAAAAAAAAAAAAAAAAAAAAAAAAAAAAAAAAAAAAAAAAAAAAAAAAAAACATTGTTTCGTAAAGTAATAAACTACAGGTAAACAAATGAGCTCGCTCCGAAATTTGTTTTCACCATATGGAAAGCTAGGGTCATAATTCATTTAATTATCCATTTATTCTCTAATGAGTTTGGCTTTCAACCTTTTTTTGAAGTTCGAAAGAGTATAAGATTTGAAGTCACTGGGCAGTTGATTGTATAACTTTGGAGCATTATATGAAAAACTGCGAGTGAAGAGAGCAGAGCGATGTTTCGGAATAACTAGTAGATTATTATTACGAGTTTCAAACCTATTTAAATTGGAGAAAGTAGTGAGTTTGTTAAAAAGGTATTCTGGTATTTTTGAGATTAGGATTTTATGTGTAAGAGTTAAGAGATGCAGCTTTCTGAGATTCTCAAGTCTGAGCCAACCAGAGCTTTTCATTTTAGCTGTGATATGATCGTATTTCCGGATGCCATAACAAAGTCTCAGACATGAATTTTGTATACGTTGTAGGCGGTGTGCATCAGACTGTAAGAGAGCAGGTCCGTAGATACTATCACAGTATGAAATTTTTGAAAAAATCAGCGACTCGCACAGTTTTATTTTCAATTTTGTAGAAAGTATATCTCGATTTGGATACAGCTGCCTTATAGTGTTATATGAACTTTGGCATATATAGCTTACATGTCTCGTGAATCTCAATTCTGAATCGAAGTAAACTCCAAGATTCTTACTTTCGTCCAGTAACGGTAATATATTATTCCCGATCTGTACTTCAAATATTTCGAGGACAGTTTTTCTAGTTTTATTGGCTCCAAAAAACAACACTACGGATTTATTTGCATTGAGTTTCAGTTTATGAGCAGAAGAGACGTCAAGTATAGCTTTAAGATCGCTGTTGATATTGTGTTGAGCTTCTTGTAAACAATGACTGGGAAAAGAGAAATATATTTGTGTGTCGTCTGCGTAGTGATGTATTGTACATGTTGTGACCGATTTATAGAAGTCCGAGATATACAAAGTGAAGAGTAAAGGTCCCAAAATAGATCCTTGGGGTACACCCTTAGACACCAGTACAGGCCTTGACATGTCCCCGTCTAGAATAACACGTTGACGACGGCCACTCAAATAATTCGCAATTAAACATTTTGCTGTATTGCTGAAACCGAAAAAAAGGAGTTTTTTGCAAAGTATATCGTGATCTAGGTTGTCAAAGGCCTTACTATAGTCCAATAATACTAAACAAGTCAATTTTCCTTCGTCATTGGCTTTGAAAATATCGTCCGAAATATCGAGTAGGGCGGTAGTGGTACTGTGCTGTTGTCTGAAGCCGGACTGTACTGAAGTTATGATGTTTTTTCCATAAGCGAAATCTGCTATTTGTTCCTTCATTGCTTTTTCCGCGACTTTCGATAAGGAAGGTAGAATGCTAATGGGACGTAGGTCTGAGAGGTCTGATGGTGAATTACATTTTGGCAGAGGAATAACTAGAGCATCTTTCCAAGCATGGGGAAATACTCCAGTAGATAATATGGTATTAATTATTATAAAATGAGTTAGGTTATAAAATGAGTTAGGTTTCTCATTATCATGAGATAGCTAACTCATTATAATGAGATAAATTATCTCATAATAATGAGATACCATAAGTAATAATAATGAGTCAATATTAAGCAATGTTGCCAACAAGTGCTTTTTTTCCAAGTAATATGGAAATATGAGAAGGAATGATGAAATAAGGACCCTATATCCATCTCTTTCAGCTTAGTGTTGTTTACATTTCAGTAGGTAATAGAATTTGGCTTGATCACTGAACCTGGAGGTTATTTTTTTTTTTATTCGTTCACATATAAAAGAGTTCTACGTTTTCACGATGAGAAGAAATTTCAATAAGTTGCTTGACATTCATATAATATTCATATAATCACTATAAGCGGATCAAGCCCAGTTCAACAGAAAGCAGTAATATTTCATAACCTTACACCTTTCTCTTGAAACATATGGAAAGATCTTATAAATGTATAATAAGTGTATATTCATAAATTATCATCAGAATTCTGAGATTCTGCTGAAATAAAGAGCATTAGTTCTTGAACCTAGGCTGAAACATCTACTTCTGAGAATGGGCCGAGCCAAAACTTTTTTTTCCATCAACTTATAGTGTAGTCATCTTCATCGAAAGAAAACAAAGTAGTCATGCATAACCTCAAAATATTTATATATAGTCTTTCAAAATAACATCTATTTGAAATCTTACCTTTATATATTTGCGGTGACAAATCATCAATTGAATATGAACTTGTTTACCCTTATTTTCAACTGGTGAAATTCTGAACATTCAATGAAATATCACTCCTGGCATCATATTTCCATCTATATATCCATCTGTTTGAAAACTACGGCCTAATTGTGGCAACTCAGCAGTAGCAAAAATATTATTTTAACATTTTTTTCTATCTCATTATAATGAGATACTCTATCTCATTATAATGACTTAGTTATTTCATAATAATGAGTTAGTATCTCATTATTATGAGTTAGTATCTCGTTGTTTTCATTATAATGAGTTAGCTATCTCATAAGAATGGGAAACTTAACTCATTATATTGAGTTAGGTATCTCATTATAATGAGATGTTATCTCATTGTATTGAGATAGCTAACTCATTATAATGAGATAAAAAAATATCTATATTGTCCCTTCAGAGCTTTCGTACGAAGGATTGATATCTAGGTACCAAGAATGTTTGGTTGGTCACCTATCTTCTCCCGCTTGACGATACTATAGAAATAAATAAATATTTCCAATAGCCGCCGGGATTCGAACCGTGGACCCTCAGGCCCATAGACCAGCGCCTGTGCGCACTCGGTCACCAACCCAGTAAGTACTTCACAAGAACCTTAAACATATCATTTTAGACAAGGATAAACCGATTTAAGTAACCTCAACTCAATACAGAGCTCAACCCATTTAAAGAAATGGCAATTAGATCATTCTCAGTATGTTCTGACTGCACTATTGTGTAATCTCTGAAGTGGCATAGAAAGCAACCAACATCGGACTCATCCAATTTCCCTGAAGATCTTGAATCAGTTGAATCTTCGACTTGGCTTGCCCACAAGACACAGTGTAACAGAATTTCATTGAAGAGGAATCTCTGGCTGTACAGTTTGGCACGAATGCCTTCTGGAAAATTTTCCGTTGTACAGTATACTGAAATATAGAGCTTTATTTTGGAGAGGCCACTCTATGTATTGGTTAATGACGTTTCATATGATAAAATGGTTACCAACGCTGGTGTTCTATGAGAATAGGACTTGGAATCAACTTTGCCACTGCCACATTTCAAACTCCTGCCTCTTCCCTACCTCATCCAAAACTCTAGCTATTTCATATTGACAATGCCAGGCATGACTGTTCCTTTGAAGTCCCCAATATCAATGCTCCACTACGGAAACTGCTTCAATGAAACTCAGTTTTTTGCTTCGTATCAAGAGATATTTCACATCCGAACATGATCCACAAAGCGCATATTCGACTAGTAATGGAGGAACTCCTATACTCAAACATGATTTCCAGGTGATTTCCACGTGATTTTCGGTATATTTCCATAAAAAGAGAAATATTCGCACGTTTCCTAATTTCAAGACTTGGTGATAGCTGCGCTACCAGAGACACTATTGAGAATATAAACAAAAACAGTGCGAAGCCATGATGAACCGCTTTAATTCAGATTCAAGCCGGCCTGATGTTATAAACGCTAAGGTAAGTACTTTGAGGTTATCTTGATAAATCTTGGCCATCAAGGTTGTTGAAGAAGACTGATGCTGAGTTTAACTTCTGCAGCTTTGAATCGGGCTTTGTCGACCACAGTGATGCTCGATGTCCTGCCTAAAGATATTATCGGGCTCGCACTATATGTTACACGAACATTTTCTCTCACTGCCAAATTGTGTAGCTCCATTGGATCAACTTTTGCTTTCCTTCAAACCCACCACTGGTCCATCCACGAGAGTGCATCTGATGTTTGTCCGTCATCGTCGTCATCCGGACATGACTGGTCGTCGATTGTCTCGATACTCAGGCAGGTAAAAGGCCTCTCTTCGGGATTGTCAAGTATCAGGATGATTGATCTCAGGTGGCCGTGAAACAAACGCGATGATTGATTGAATTGTATTTAATTATCGAGAGGAAGTCTGCCAGCGTAATTGCTGGGCAGCTCACACAAAGCCATGTTTTATGATTGAAAAGCACTCGGCTGTCATCGTTCGAGGAGAAATGAGTATTATGTTGTGTGTGTGTGTGGATTTTTAATGTGGGAATTGTTTTCATCAACTACAATCTCGGTTTGGATGAATGAAAGCAATTGTTTAGATCGAGATCGGGTTTGAGGTCGGGGTTTTCTCAAAATAACTACGCCTACAAATTGACAAATCAGGAGTGGGATGAAACAAATTTTCAAAAAATTGAAATGTGTCCTGGTGAGATGGCTTATCAATAAAAATATTTTCACATCTTCCTGAAATTGCTCTCATGGCCCTATAGTGGAAGCAAATGACCTATCATTTCTCACAGGAGTCTGTCAATCATGACTAAAAAAAGCAATAGATAGTCATTCCATTACATAAAGAGGGTGATATCTACTGATAATCCCTCAAACTTCAGGCTCATTTCAATGTCGGCACTAATGATTGAAGTACTAGTGAAAAAAGATATTGCTTTTCTGAATGAATACAGTGAGTACTATCTGTCCTGCTCTACTCGTATTCCAAGCAGCAAAATTTTCAACTTTCTACAAGAATTTTATTTGGAACAGAAAGATAGATAGGGAAGTTGGTACACATCGATTAATTGTGAGTTGACAGAGGCATTGAAGGCATTCAACTGTGTTTATCATATAGGTCTGATTATGTATCTATAAAGTGGTTTGATACATTATTATTTATCTGGACTGATACAAAGTGTATCACTTCAAGGCAGCTTGTCGTACAAAATGCATCAGGATGAATGAGGAGTACCTCAGGGTTCAGTTCTGGGACCAACACTCTTCATAATTTACATCGATGATTTAGCCATGCGGAATATTTCGGGAGTGGACCCAATCAAAAGATAACACAAAAATTCACTTTGGCATGATGAAAGTTACCTCAAACTGCATCAAATTGTTGAGAATGATGTTGAAAAACTGAAATATTGTGTGAGGCTAATTAGGAATCTTATCTAGCAAATTCAAAAACTGTACAGAAGTCAAATTATGATGTTGGTCCTCGATTGTTCTTCATTTAAGAATTGATAATGAAATGAAATTTGAAGACCACATAGAAAAACTTAGAAGAAAACTAGCATCAGGTTGTTTTGCATCATTATGCAGATGTAGCAAAAATTGTGTAAAATATAATTTGGTCAACTCACCACATCTATGTGACGAAATTTCAATTTTTAAGAGAAAATCTGAATTCAAACAGTACCTACAATCTTGTTGGCCATGAAGACCTCAAAAAATTGGGTCTCCTCGATTTTTTGATTTAACCAACCGTTCGCCAGAAAATCGTTAACAACCAAAGAGTTTTTTTTTGACAATAGCAAACTTGATTACTTTCATTGATGACACTTATTGTTAGCAATCAGTTTTGAATGGGTTCATCATTTTTTATTGCGACTAAGAAATTTGTTGAAAGTGTAGCTGTAGCTCGAAGGAAATGCAAGAAAGTCTCATTTTGATCACAGTAATACGTATCCTTGAAATATCTACATCGAATTTTGAATCTCCTTGTATATTTATCAAATTTTGGAATGTTTCAGAAATTTTCTTCATAACAATATAATACATTCTTATTCAGTTCGAGCTTTGACATAATATGAATAGAATATATCGTCATATTGAAAACACATTTTTTTTGTATTTTGTTAATACTCTCGAAACTCTCCTATTAACCTGATGCAGTCGCGTGCGGCAAAATCTAAATATAACTTTCCGCACTTGTCCTAAATCATCGCCATAATGATGTGTTGCAGACAATCATGGCTGCAAAAAAAAAAAACACAAATTGCCCCGCGAAATGAAGAAATAATTCAGCCTCGTGAAAGACAGTTGATGAAACTCCCTTGGGGGAGCACACAGGCGCCAAGGGGGAGTGGGAGAGGGGGAGCTTCATCCGTAATGAGACGAGTAGACGAACAAAGGATGATAAAAAGGGCGTTGTGAGAGACGGGAAGAACGACGGTGACTGACAGCTTTCATTGTGGCCCCGTTTGAGTGACAGCTGAATTGGTTGTTTCAGCAGTCGCGGACAGGTGAACGGAGAAACACAACACTCGTCTGGGTTGCCACATCTACGAATTTTTCCGTAGATCTAGGGATATCTGGCAATTCAACTTTCTATTGAGAATCAACTTTCTTTCATCAAGACGTGAGATGAGAAAAACTGGAATGACATGTTTCAAAATGTGAAAGTTCATCCATGCAATTTTTTGAAATTCGTTTCAACAACGAATGATAGCTCTACCTATACTCAACAAAATATAGCATGAATTGGTTCAGCTGAAAGATTTACAGAATGATTGAGATAATTATGAAATTGATAGTTCACTTGGAAATTCTTGAAGATACTCAACTTTTCAACTGCTGAAAGTATAAGCGAAACTTGTGATACATCTCAAAGGTCCTTATGAAAGATGCGAGGAAAAATGTCTCGTAATACAACGTGTATTTCTACGGAGGAATCCTTGGAAAAATCTGAACTGATTATTCCTCGAAGAGTTAAAGCCATTTTTTAAAGCTGAAAAGGTTGCAACAAGAGAGTACACATTATTTTTCGGCAACTACTGAAAAAACTCCATGAATATCTGTAGGTATAAAAACAAAATATAAGAAAATCTGATTTTTTTTGCAAATATCTCGAAAACGAAAGAAGATAATCAATTTCTGCAACTTTTCTCTTATTCAAAGTATTCAAACAAATCCGCTACCCTATAAATTGTATAGTTCTCAATTGGACACCTAGTAATTTTTTTATCAGTTGGTGATATCTAAATATAATGAATGATAAACATTTGAAAAAAAACTTATGCTGACCAATTTATACCGAAAATCAACTGTTGTTGACTCGGCAACATTGCTTCTTGTCCCCCTCCTTTGGGAAACGTTTGGCGAGTGCCAAGAAAATATCATGTAGGCGCTGAGAGACAGTTCGTATTTTGTTTTGTTTCCTTCAACGTTTCATCTTAGTTAATGAACTTCAGAACTTCGGTTCGACAAGAAAGGTATATCAAACACAAAACACAACACACCAACATTACCAAGGAAACTCTGATGATGGAAAGTATTTTATACCAAAATGTCAGTAAAAAATAGAGATGAAATCTTGATAAAAAAGCAAAAATAATTGATTCTTTGAAGCATCTTAAAAAAAACTCACAAAACTCGTGTCGAATAAAACGAGAATTCAAGTTTTCACAAACTTTTCGAATTATGGAAGAAATTTGGAGTTTTGTTTTTAGAGTTTCGCTCAGAGGAGGTGTCGACGTTCTTTGAGACTCGAGTTTTTTCAGTTAAAATGTTAATGTATTTTCAGTCGACTTCTATATTTTCTTTTTGCAAGTCTGGATATGACACTGCAGCGCATCATCATCTACTCTTATTCTAGATAAAAGAGAACGAAACCCAATCTGCGTTGGCTTCGTCTTTTTCTCCAAAATGATAATTATGCTTTACTAATTAATACATTATTGGTAAACAAAATGTATATACCTACTCTCAATTTTTTCCTAGGATCTCACTATAAACCAGCGAAAACTAAGAATAACAAAATCTATTTGTGTAAAGTTGTTTATTCTCTGGTTTAAAAGCGACAACCAGTGGAAAAGGACCGAAAACAATTGTAAAACTCGGAAAAAAAAGTTGGCCAAATTTTTTTTTTATTTTTCAGGTTCTAGAAAACATAAACAAAAGGAAATCTCAACTGTCCGTTCAAAAAAAAGACCGTGCCATTACTGTAACTAAAGTTTCACCTATCATCATTTATACTTGATTCGTAGATTCTTCAGATATTAATGAGATTGATGTTTCAGGAAAATTCGTGTTTATTGAATCTAATCTAAATTGTTATATATTATGTAGGTAATGTTCGAGGAAATAGCTGATCATATTCGAGTGTTAAGGTAATTTCAATGTTTTTTTTGTACCTACTAATATCTAGTGACCATTTAAAAAAAACTTTCAAACAACAGTGGGTTCCTACCACTGAGAAGCATCATCGATGAGGGTTTCCCACTTTTAACTTTCGAAGTGGATGGAATGTGAATGCGAGTGTCTCGAGAGGTTTGCTCTATATGGAATTTTGATTAACTGTACTTATTTGGTATCCCAAATTAATTACGTTATTCAAGGTAGTTTGGAGCATTTAGGATTCGATCACTCCTTATTGACACAGAACGTCGACGACGCTCGATTACAAAATCAATCGTCAGTTACCATATCAACTAAAGCGATCATGTTCACTCGGATGATTGTAAGCTGAATGTCATACAGAATGTCCGCGATGTAAGCAGCCAATCACGGTAATGATTACCTGATGTAAACAAGATTGGTACTAGGCACTGAGCAGTGTCAATAGTAATATGTAAATAGGTCGTTAAGCAGGCTTCAACAAAAGATTATGTTATAAATAGGTTACCCAGTGCTTGAAGAAGATTAAGCCGCGGCAGCTATTCAACTTCAACACCGCCACAGTCCCCTGCAGTATTTTATTGCCAAACGTTTATGGTTCGGTAAATATATGTGTTTGTTTGTTGTTCATTATTAGCAGTGATTTATTCGGGGGATCATCGTTTATTCGTTTGTCCGATGTAAATAACACTGATCTCTTGAGACAGTTCGAGAGCGGACTAATTATTTTCTGAAAGGCAAACAAGAGACAGCTGTTGGTCTGGCGTCAACAGATCAGTTGTGATTGTATCGAAACCAGAGCTATTGCTATTGAAAAATAAAAATACAGTTGGTTTTTACTAGCTTTTGATGTTGATGTTGTCAAGTGTCGCCTGAATTTTGATGAAACGAAGAATTTCCATAACTGTTTAACGAATTAACTTTAGCAAAACAAAAACATTTGATAGTATTGTAGCCAAGATTGTGGCTTTCAGAAATAACAAACTCCAGGTAAACAAACTGAACACTTTTTAGACAGTTATACATAAATATATTCAAGTGCCTTTCCCCGTCTTTTACAAATAAGAAGCTGGGTAACCTCGAATATAAAAACCTAGTTGGCAACTGGGTTGGTGATTGAACTTACAGTTTAAATCCACCAATTGGTATGTTTGAAAAAATGTAGTCGGATGATTTCCACCTTATCGTACATGCTATGAAGGATCCTTCATCAGCAATTAGGGATCACAAAAAAGTCACATTAGGTGAAAGAATTATATTCAAACACAAAAACTTTCATATCCATTGAAAAAACCGAAATTTTCGAATTTGTTTTGTTTGTTCTTCTATAATTCTTAGATGGCTCTTCATGGAGAAAAAATGTCGATATAACGAATTGAAGGGAACTTAATTCTGCGAAATTCTGCGTCGAATAAGTAGGTACCACAACTTTATTAAATGAAGTGGCATGGTCAAAAAACTCAACTTTTTCAAAAACTAAAAATTATTAGGTAAGTATTAGGCACGTACAGGCTGTCCCATTTTCGATGTCCTTACGTGATATCTCGGTTATTTTTGAAGATAGAGATTTGCGGTATCCGCGAACGTTGACTACTTTTTTGAGAAACTCACTATGCAATCAACCAAGGTGGATATAGGATGGTGAAACAGCTTCCTATTAACAAGCACTAGAATAAACTGTAGACCTTTTCCTACTTGACTTCATACCGTAGTAATATTTCCTGAAATTAACAGAGATGGCGACATACCTTGTGTCGGTAAAACAGAAACTGTGCTTCTGTCATCTTTTTATCAGTTTCATCTGTTCTAGATGAAAAATGACTGAAAAGAGTCGAAATATCAATATTCATTCCAGATTCATAGAAAATATATTGTTTAATGCCATTTCAAGTCACGTCTGTCAGATGCGAACCACAGAAATACGTAAGCAACAGAAATCTTCTTCGATAATCGATCTTACCGCCATCTTCATTCAAGTAGCTGAAATATTACTACCTTCTCAAACGGTCTACAAGTTTTTCGCAGAAACAATTGAAGAGCTGTTTCACCATCATATATCCACCTTGCAATCAACGAAACTTTCATAGCCCGCTTCGTTTCTGAAATAGGTAGGTACAGGGCGAAATTGAAAATATTGCATTTTGTGACCCCCCCCCCTATATCTCAGCTGTCTTTCAATTTATGGGAGAAATAGGAACTGTTATGATACATTTATGCAGCAGTTTTTAGTCATAAGTTTTGAGAAAATTGGCCAACTTTTATCTTTTATGGCTTAAAACTTAAAACTGATTATATTTCCGCATGATGCGTTCGAAGTTTTCAATTCTGTGACGGTTTTATAGGTTATTGTCTGTGATTGTGTTGTTTATTCATACTCATCTAAGAATTATTAGATTATAAATATAAAAAATCGATATTGATAACATGAACCACAGAAATTACCCAATGGGAGAAGTTACCTCGGAAGTTACCCTCAAGATATGACAGTCTTAATAATTCCTGCATAAATGGTTCTTTTTCTTTTATGACTTAAATCTGAATACTTAAAACTTATGACTTGAAATTTATGACCTAAAATTGCTGCATAAATCAACCATTATTTCTACATATTTTTACGTGGGATCCAGTGGCGTAGTCAAATTCTTTAAATGAGCTGTCATTATTCAGATATAACCCAAAGTTATGGTTTTTCAATGGACCTGTATGTTTTATAGGGTAGAACAAAAAGTATTCGTTTTGAATTATTATTCAATACAAGTAGCTGAACTAAGTTATCTACATATCAGAATTTTTTTTTCATCCCCAAACTTTCATATTTCAAAATTCAAATGCCTGATGCTTTCACTCCCGATATTCTTCTACTGGCTTGCAAGATGTTCCTCCACGAACATTATAGGTTTTCCTCTCGTGCAGTCGAAAGAAAAAATTCTGTACTAGCCGGTCGCCCTATCTCCTGGACCCCACTTCCCCCCTTTGAAGCTGTAGCTGCTGAATCTGCGAGCTGCCAACTTCGCCGAAATTTACTGGCGCGGGTGACTCGACAGGCCCGCGACCGTTTAATTATAATACTTTATTACCCGATAAATCTAGAGCGGGGGGGATGGGGCTAACCCCCTTCCCCCCTGCCCCACCTGTCCTCTTTGAGGGAAAGCGTTCAATTCTGGGCGATCCCGACATATTTTACGACCGAATTATGCATTACTCCTCGAACGGCATTCTTCCCCTCTTCCCCTCTGTCCTCAGCTACCCTTCTTTGTCGTTACCCTCACGTCGAACTCACCCCCTGGGTGCAGGAACGGCCTAGGGCTCAATGGGATAGATGCATCACGGAAAAATTATTGCAATCGTAACAAAAGTTTCAAAAAAGCGCAGCAACTCAGTAATTTAGTTTTTCAGGTCATTTTATTCTTGGATTCCTCATTTTATTTTAAAAAATGGAGCTACTTAAAAATATTTTGTATAATGAAGTCATTTTGCAACACAAATGCGTGTCGAAATAGCCTCTATTTCGATACGCATTTTTTATTATTCGGAGATTGGTACAATCGAACTATCAAATGAAAGTCAGAAGAGTTAGGTCCAGTTTACTTCTGAGCGATTTGGATTAGGTTGAATTTAGTAAATTTCAATTCAGAGTGTAATTTGATTTGAATTGACAAATAAAAACAATAACAACATTGAATTTTTCACCGCTGGTCTTGCACTAATCAAAATTGCTCAACTGTAAACTGGGCTTTACGCTTGTGCGTCAGATTTTGATTATTTCAATGTCATTATTGTAACCAATCGAAGATGTTCCTGTTATTTATCGATATTGATTTCATTTTTTTCTTCAAATCAATTCAAAATAGAAAAAATTGCATATGACACACGTTTTATAAGACACGTTGTCGCACGCGTTGTTTGGAGTACGACGAGCGTAGCGAGGAGTGCTCCAAGTGAACAAGAAACCTGTTGTTCTGTCAACAATTATTGATGAAATTTCCTCTGTACCCTCATGAATTGTTGAATCATTGTTCACAGGATATATGGCCTTACTGGTGCTAGGTTATTTGGTTCCCAATATTTTAGTAGCAATGTCTTTCCTGTTTCTGAATGACTCTCCAACATATCCTTCTGCCACAGTGCTGAATTTCCAACCCCCATCATGCCTTTTGAGAGATGTTAGAAAGCCTTATTTTTCCAGACAAATCAGCAAAGTATGCCAACAGTCAGTTTCTGTATATAATTTTATCTTTTTCTCTTCACACCAACTCATAAATTTATTATATGCATATTCATATACCTCTCTGGATTTATCAGGAAGTAGATTTGAAATAACTTCTTCAGCACGGTTTTGAATCTCTGGTGGAATTTGAAAATGGGTGTTTAGAGATTATGGTTATAGTTGTTCTTCTACTTCGTTCCATTGGCCAAGGTAAGATTGACGTAAGCCGTGAGCCACACGTTAACTTCACTTATAAGTATATTCAATTAATTCTTATGGTTGCAGAAAAAATAGTATGTTTCATTCGGATCAAAAGTAACTTTGTTTGACTCGCAAATTTTGCGTGCTCGCGGCTTCGCGTACGCAAATTTCGCTTGTCAAATTAAGTGTCACTTTTTTATCATTATCAATTGAAAAATTGAAGATACCGATATCTTAAGTATATGTTATACTCGCTATGTTACATGTAATGGAATGTTCCAATCATCAGATTTCTTGGTTTTGAAAGTTTGCTATGACGACAACCTGAAAATGTTCGTGGTCGCGTGACCTAGCTGCAAAATTAGTATTATATTTATTATTGATAATTCCCTTGTCTTGATAACTATTAAGTGCAGATGCCCGAAAAACAGAAGACTTTCATGTTATTCAGTATTATTGACAACGCATCAATTAATTATTGTAGGTGTTTTTGAAAATCATGTTTCACGTCAATGGCGAATAAGGTATAGAGAACTGATGGTTTTATTTACTGAATGTCTAAGTTTCATGAAAACATAGTAATACTTCGATATGATTTTGTTCTTCTCAACACTGGATTTATGGATGGAATATACAGGGTCACTCACGGTCGATGGTACCTTAGACGTTAACGGAGACCGAGACGTAGGATTATTCTGAAAATTTGGTTTATTGGGTAATCAGTTTTGTTCTATCGATCTAAAATACTTTCAGCTTTGCGGCGTTGCCGCTCCTATCAAAAAGTAGCAACAACTTTGTTAATTCAAATAAAACACCCTGTATACGGGTGGTTCAAAATTTTGAGTTTTGGATAGATCTTTTCTGATAACCAAATACGTAAAGTATTTTATATATTCATGATAAATTTGAACATGATCAGATTCCGTACGAAGTAAACAAAAATTGTTCCATTCATTGTATGAGGTTTTCTCTTTGCGATTTTAATTATAATATGCATGGCGGGTAATATAGAACGTCATTCGACCAAAGCGCTGCAGTCACAGCCAACTTAACAGATTTTATGTAAAATTGTCATTGATTTTGGTGGGGTCATTGCGAGGGTCATTATTTTTTCTCTATACTAGTATGAAATGATTTATACCTAGCATGAAGATGTATTTATTCATCAAGACTCTGATTCCTACTTTTTTTATTCGGGCAAAAGAAAAGGGAAATACATAATCCTTATCTATATCTATCAAAATCAAGGCATCTAATTGGCTTAAAACAACAGGTATGAAATTTTCGTATAAACCGAATCTACCGCGAGCTTGAATAATTTCCAAAATATTTTTGAGGGCCTAAATATTTTGAAAATTTCCCGAGAGAGATTATAACTGAAATCGCTATATTATCTATACGTAAAAATTACATTTAGACAATTTTATGGACTCATATAGAAGATATCTATTTCCTTTATATCTAAGGCCGTCCCTGGCATCGGTTCTGTATTCAGCCCATCACTGTTTTGGAAATGTTTTGTTGGACTGCGGAGACGAATTAAATAAAATTGAATCGGCCGGAAAATGAGTTCAAGAATGTCGAATTTGCATCTTTTATAACTTGGATTGTTCGGTGGTTAATTTTAGTCATCGATTTCTCTCGACCAGAATGCGACTGATATCATAAAACTTTGAACGATTGGGATGCCGTAAAAGGCGAGCTTTATTGGTCTCTTCACACCATTTCGTTGATTTCTTAAAAACCGAGGGGTAGTTCACTCGACCAAAAAACGTACACTAAGATTGCATTTGATGAGATTGGACAGGATTGGACGGAATGGACCAGATTGGACAAGATTGGACGATATTTCACATAACTGGACTGGATTGGACGGGATTGGACGGATTGGACGGATTGGCCGGGATTGGACAGGATTGGACGGATTGGACAGAATGGACAATTATTGGACAGAATTGACAATGATTGGACATAATGGACAAGGATTGGACAAGAATCGACGGAAATGGACCAGAATCGACTTGTTTTGATGAGATATCGAATGAGACTAATCACTAATTCATGAATTATTCTCCATCACGGGAATTTTTCGTAAGATTCGCACTCGACTCGATTTATTGCTACAATTCTCTGTGTTGTAAATAGCAAACAAAATGATAGTTTCGAATTCCTAGAATTCAGTGCATATGGTCATCGTGATAAGGTTTGAACAAATTCGAAAATATATTTGAATCCGAATCTTGAAGTAGAGTTTTGTACTTCTAATGTCTAAATAGGTATGAAGATTTGAATTCTTAGATAAGAAGAGTTTTACTGAAAACCGAGCTGAAAACTATATAAATAATGAAAAATATTCAAAATGGTTGAAAAGAGAACTAGATTATCGAAATGAAAGACCCAAAATGTCAATAACCTGAAAACATTAAATTAAGTTAGTAAGAGAATATACCTGTGAAGTTTATTCTGGAGAGAACACGAAAAATCAAAATCATATTATAAATAAAGGTTCATCGCAGGGATCCGAGCACAGATGAAACTACAAAAGTTTATTCTCATAGTTAATCCACCTAGCAGTCAGGTAATAACTTCAAATTAATTGTCATTATTTCAAATGAAATTTTCAAATTGTGGGGCACTCAAATTCAAAACTTGATAAAAACAATTCATCACATTCTTTAGGAATAAAAATAATCTCTTCAAAAAATTTATTACTATGTCCCATTGCAAATTTCCAATTTTGGTGATCAAAATAACACAAACCAATTTGCAGATTTCTAATTTTTGTGATCAAAATAACCCATAATCGCCCATACCTATTTGAAAATTCAAAATAGAAGCTTGTGGGGGCACTGTAATACATTCGAAACTCGATAAATGAGAGTTTGTCACATTTCTTAACATATTTATGTTTCAAATTTTTGTAATTTGTAATAGAAGCTGGTCTCGAAGCTGGTGTAATAAATTCAAAACTCAAAAAATAAAATACTTCATTCAATATATCAATTCAGAGAATCATATGGTATTCTAATAAATGTCATATAAACATTGGGAATGTTTTCTCGAACATTTCAATTCAAAAACAGCAAGACCACTACAAAAATATATTTGTACTGGTTCGTGGAGAATTCCGGCACCGAGTCTTCGTCACGATACAAGTATGTAATTGAAGATTCGAGATGTTTGAGTATATCCAACCTCTTTGGATCCATCAAAATGTAAATAAAATAACGTCGCTTGTTTTAATTAGATGTGTTAGAAGTTTTGTGAATGATTCTGTGACTGATGTCCACGTTATAGGGATTATTCGATGTTCAGGAGTATTAATCCTCTAGGCCTCTATAGGCCCTAGGCGACCGACATTTTGTGAATGATCTGTAATAAATATGTAAGAAATTATAGCAATCGGCCCATCATTATATATAAAGTTGTTTCGTTAGGGACGCAAATTTGTAACACATGTACCTATACAAAATTATGAACTAGCTTTTTTTGAAGAGTACCAAAAATGCTGGCAAGTACAAGCGGGCGGCGACTCCATACATTATGAAGAATATTCGTTTGTGAAGATTTGTGTTTTTATGGAAAGACGCGATGCAAAAGTGAAATTGATACTATTCATTTGTCAACAATTCAATAGAAATATTGAAAGATATCGAGAACATTTTTCTAAGATTGGACATATTGACACAAGATTGGACAAAATGGACTAGGATTGGACGGAATGGACCGAGATTGGACGGAATGGACCGAGATTGGACGGAATGGACCGAGATTGGACGGAATGGACCAAGATTGGACGGATTGGACACTGAGTGTACACCTATTGGACAGAGTGAACTACCCCTCGTTAAAAACACTTTGACAGAGAAAAAAGGGTTCACAAGAAAATCGTTTATGTCTGCTTCCGTTAGTTCAGTAAGTGTTCCATAAGGCAAGGTCCTTGGATCACACTTCATCATGATAACTCTACCATCTTGTGTAACATTTTGAAATTTGATACACATTCAAGAATATTTTCAAAAGTATACTACAAATCCTATACAAATGGAAACAACCATTATTTTAATGAGAATCATAAACATATGATAATATTAGGGCACCAAACCATAAAGACTGACAGGAAGATGTAACGAATACATATCATTTCCCAATTCACTTCCCCCCTCACGAATTTCAAGAGTAAATCTATAATCCACCAATAATAGAGAATAATATTATGAATCGCCTGACTTCAACATTACCAACTTAATATTGTCATATAAAATCTGAATTATTTATTTACCGTTTTTCTGTAGTTATAATATTATGTTTAATTAGGTTCATATTGTATCTGGTGAGGTATCTACCTATAAGTATTAATGACTGTTATAGCACTGAGGTGTGAAAACTTGATCAATAAAAATCAAATCAAATGTAAAATCTAGAACCGTGACAAGCGATAGCTAGAGTAGGTACTATGAAATCCATTTTCTTGCGCCCTCATCTTATAAAACTATATAAGTCGCGTTCCGATATTACTGAATTTACTGATGACAGTTAGCAATTTCGGTGCGAATTCAGGTTCAGTAAACTACTACCAGTATAATTCAGTAATAATTTAAGAACGATCTAAATCACTGAACAGTACTGGTTGGCGATTTCGGAACACGATCATAATAAAATGTAGGAATTGGTTCACCTTACATGCACAGGAATATTTTAATTGTATGCTCATCATTGGAATCTCCAAAATCGTTTGACTTTGCGTGGCCATCATCAATTGTTTCTTTCAAAGACGACGATGCAACTTTTGCCATATTCCTCACTATATTTTAACCCCACAGGAATACCACGTTACCTACTAATAATTATATCAACCAGCCAAAATTAAATTCACTGAGACACCACAAGATATAAGGCGAATTGTTAATTCACTTAGATCGTCCAGAATTCGCAATATCAGCATTAATTCACGTAAACGAGAAGTGACTAAAAATAATTGTAGGTTCAGAGCCTGAAAACTTCAAAGTGAAGGAATTTTCGAGGGCTGCAGAAAATGATGACACTCCATATTTGAGAAAAAGTCGAAATCAAGATCTGAAAATGCCAATTCAAGGATAGTCAGAAATGCAGCAATGAAAAAGTATTTTCAGTTTTGAGAAATCCACGTTTCTCAAAATAATTCCAAAACTAAGAGTTATCGTGTATATTATTTCACTATAATAATGAGCAAAACATCCCTCAACATTGCCCTAATTCAACCTTCTTTGTATCCCTCACGGATCCCGACATCCCAATGAAAAGCGTCGAGCTCGAATAACTCCGTAAAACTCGAGTATTTTTCGATGACAAATTCCGACGAATCATCCTCCTATCGTGTCTCGGGATAGGCCGATGGCACCCAGTCATTCCCGAATTGATACGGCAGTTCGGCAAATTTTCTGCACTCCCTTTCCCCCCCATTCCCCCTTTCGACTGCCGCGTGCGAGAGAGCATAAATCAGAGGAGATATACGGTTCTCGCTGACCAGTATGAACTTGTGTATCGGAAATCGCGCATTCACTGAAGAGTCGACTTGTTAGGGCCCTTCAGGACGGTAATGCTGATTTTGATGCCCTCTCTCATAGTGCATCGAGAGGTTGATCAGCAGAGTTTCTGAAGGTTTTTGAAGTTTGACTATTTTTCGAAGAAAGTTGTTGAAAAGTGTGCGACATGCATCATCGAGCTCTATAACAAAAATATGACATTTGACACGGAATATTCAAAATTCGATCTAGATATATCTCAAGGGCGTATTGTTGGGATTAAAATAAGACCTTTTTCCAATCATGTGTCTTACGATGCACTTCCATTCTCAGGGTAAACAAATTTCTTGGTCGCAATATTCGCAATAACAAATAATCAACCCGCTAGAAACTGTCAAGTGACAGGGAAAATCAACAATGATATAAACTTAAATTCAGACATCGCAGCCCACTGAGTTTTGTTAGTCTGATATTCTGAAAATCCGTTGAAAACGATCTTCTGTTAAACGATTGGTTGAATCACAAAAACTTTACAAGGCAAAATTTTTTGATTTCTCGTAGCCAACAAGATTATGCTGTTTAGATTCAGATTTTCTCTTTTCAAACATAAAATTTGGGCCATTGAAAGCATAGCCCCCTCGAACTAACCCAGAACTGGGTTCAACAAAGTAATTTTGAATTTGAACGGAGTTCCAAGAAAGTTCCTTTCAAAATTCGGGCGTTTCTATTGAAATCTTCAGACAAAAGCTAGGTGAAAGTCATCAATTAGATGGTCTCCAAAATACTTTATGTTTTGGCTGGCCAATAATAAGTAGTTTCACGCAAAAGCAGGCAAGTTTTCACAGGTAGTGATAGTCACTTCAACCCAGCCTACTTGATAGGTCATTTTCATCTTTTGTGAAGCAAACATTGACACAAGTTCAATTACATGGATAATAAAGTTTTTTTTCATGATGTCAACTTATTCGAGGACACTAACCTGATTCCATTAGGACAGAAGAATAAGTCAGTTCTGTATTTGTGTGGTAGTGAAATCAATGTTGTCATTGTTGGTTCCATGATAATTGGAAGAAATTAATCGTTCGAAGATGATGTGGTGGTACAAGTAGTATTGGAAAACAACACGTGGATGAATAGCATGTTGAGCGCAAGATCACTTAATGCGGCCCTGTCCGCTACCCATCGAATACGTGTGCATTCGAAAACGGATTTTGAATTTATTGGCGGTTGACGTTTGCGAAATCGTATTGTTTTATAGCGGCGTATTAATTTATAGCTGACTGCTCTTACTCGGGCCGTATAGATCATAGCTCG
This sequence comes from Chrysomela aeneicollis, assembly GCA_029955515.1. Lineage (NCBI taxonomy): Eukaryota > Metazoa > Arthropoda > Insecta > Coleoptera > Chrysomelidae > Chrysomela > Chrysomela aeneicollis. The sequence continues at coordinate 4,383,622 of JARUHQ010000008.1, read as the reverse complement.
TAAATAAGTCCCTGTCGCTCGATTTCAAATTCCAGGGTGTGCGAGAGCCGGTGGCAGAACTACTTTTTCCCGGCGCCCATCTGAGAAAACAACACTAGATTTTAACTATGGATGCCAAAAGAAATTATTCAGAGAAACCTGAATAAACAGTCGGTTTACAATATTTTCAAGGAAAGTAGAAAAATATACATAGATCATAACTTCCTACTGGATTGAGGCCATTATTTGATTGTTTCACCTGTTTAAACAGTAGGAAACTTCATGAGATGCAGTTTCTCAACAATGTCCGTAGTGCTTCAGCAACACCGTACTTGATTTGAAAACTGGAAATCTTGATAATTTCACGATGCGCAACAGAACGGTGCGACTTGCTCAGTTGTCTCGGCGCGACTGGTAGAACTGGCATGAGTGCAGGGGTACCGATGCGTTTCCCCCACTCCAGAATATCCCTTCACTGTTTCCTCGGCTAGCCTAATTACGCACATGCATACACGGTAGGTATCAACAGGTCATATGCCGATTTATATTCGGATAAACATCGTACTTTGATTGATTGATTTGAACGATAAATGTATAATATATAGATGTTTTTAGCGAGCCATGAAAATAATGAATCAGAAAGTTTGGAGGTATATACATAAATGGACATGATCTGGGTGCATCAAATATTTTTGACGACTGCAGTGTTGTCGATTCTATCGGAAAGTAGCATCAATTTCAATTTTTCGAATTTAACACATCACTATTATCAACACAACCACGACTGACTTTTTGTAACTTTTGACTTTTGTTCGATGGAGAACTCTTTGAAAGTTAAGAGGTTATAGACACCCGGAAATACTTCAATAGGTAATCGGTCCCACAACTTCACGGTTGAAAAAAAGAAGTTTGGCTGGAGTTTCAGTTGTAATGATATCGATAAACAGTTTCGAACAAAGAAAAAACGTCGATGATTTTCTACAACTTTTATCATTTGATCAGTAACCAAAATTTTGTTTATTCTGGTATACTGTCGGTGAGTATCACTTTGTGTATTTTTCGTGATGTAACACAAAAATCATTGGAACTTGATTCAAAAATATGTAACGCACGTGTGAAAATAAAAATTGCAAAATAAAAAAGCCATAAAATTGGACGAAGTATCTGATTCGAGAGAAAGACATATCTCATCTTATCCAATTGAGAATCGAACACAGTTTGAATGATTGGTAGACCATGAACAGAAAACAACGACTTTCCTGGCGAATACCACGCAGAACATTGAAAATCTGCTCGAAGTCTATGCAACGATTCACACAGTGAATGCAGTGAGGCAAGAAACATTTGCGACAAAGTTTTGATTGAAAACATTTCTGTGACAATTTATGTTTTTTGTTGTCATGTTGTCATGTCTTCCTTATACGATCGGCAACGTCAAAAAAATATTAGAAACGTTCAATACCACGTTCAACTAACGTAGGTACAGAGTTTTCACGTATATTTTGAACCACCCCTCAACTTTTTCATATATTGTTCAATTTTTATTTTCAAAAAATGATCATTTGTAATTTTTTTGCAGATTCCATATATGTGAACAGTTGAAGATCTGAAAAAAAGTTATGGGCACCAATTATAACTTTTTGATTGGACACCCTATATATTTTGTCACATTTGGATAGAGTATATTTTTCTGATTTCAAATATATACACATGTATCATGTTATCTCTAATGGATTTCGAGATATTTGACGTTGAATTTCCGATTTAAAACGAATTATTTCAGATAATTATGACAAAAATTGTAAGGGTAACTATGGAAATAATTGAAACGTCATAGATTTCGAGATGTTTGACATTGAAATTCAGATTTTATCCGGATTTTCTCTCGGATTTGTTGTCAAAGATTTCCAAATATTGTGCTTAATCATGATTTTCCATGTTTCTCAATCGAAAAAAACCAACTATCTTGAAACAGTTGAACAATAAATAAAAAAGTTAAGGAGGGGTTCAAAATATACGTGAAGACCCTGTAAATACATCGTGATAAAAACCTACACACTACCCTGATGAGTGCTGTTGAACAAAGTTTCTTCTCGCATTTTTGTCTCATCCGAGAATCCCCAGTCGTTCATCCAATTACGCGAAACCCATTTAATTATCACCTTAATCTGCAAACCGACTCGTCAACACATAAATTATTGCCGTTCACAGAGCCGACGATATTAGATGGCCTTCGGAAACTACACGGCGGCCAATTAAATAGCGCAGTGACTGATGCACTCGCGCGAAAACGGACGGCCCTATTCCGGGTCAAATGCGGCGTTGCCAGGACTGGAACTTATCCGTAGATCTGGGTCCGATTATTTTCGAGAACCTGGAACTCAACATTGGAAAATGTTAGCGTTTTCATTGTAACAGAAATATGAAGGTTATCAAATTGAATAACACTTCACCTCGCACTTCACAATCAGACTCGATATTGGGGGTTACTCATATGTAATTTGTTTGGTGATCTGCTTCATATCTGAATGAGGCTTTCTTTTTCGAATGGATAATTCTGAGACATATCGCTAGTGTGAATCGAACATGTTTTTACATGGTTTTCTGGTGGGATTCCATAATTCCCTTAACCTCAATCTTCATTAACACTTCTTGGCTACAAGCCATAGAGTAGACAACAGTCTTCACATGGTCGTCCGATTCCACACTTATCTATGCTGCATGACATTGATCAAACTATAGGTGAAATCTTTGATACACCTAAATAAAATAAAGTTATGAAAAAGACAACTGCAAAGATCAACAGTTTCATCAAACCTGGAATCTCACTAGCTATACCTATAGTACTTAGTTGTTTTCTTAACATTGTCTACCTTGTCCTTTGAACATGTTTTCATTTCGTTTATTGTAATTCGATCTACACTTCCCAAATAAGCAATAAAAAACAATAGCGTTGCCATTTGGAAAAGTTAGCAATGATTGATCTGATTAAATATTTCTTCAACTGGATTGGTGGTCGAGTGCGTTGAGGCGCTGGCCTTTGTGCCTAGAGGGTCCGGATTCGAATCCTGGCGCGGCTATTGGAAATTTCATATATTTCTGTGGCATCGTTTAGCGGAAAGAGATAGATGACCAACCGAACATTCTTGGTACCGAGATTTCAATCCTTCGGATTCTCAACGATAACCCGCCGAGTAGTGCTTCGGATGACATTTAAAAAGCTAAGGTCCCCGTCTTCCTTACTCATACAAGTATCAATGAGACTTCGTGGGTTGCGTTGCAACTAAGTTGGTGGTGAATAACACTTTTCAAACTCAAACTGTTCAGTAAAGAAAACTAGGTACACCTGGTAATACCATCACCTGTGGACTTTGGTGAATTATTATTGGCTGACTGATTTCCTACACAGATATTCACTTCCGTAAACTCGACAACGTAGCTAATATTTTCTGTCTGATTCGCATGGCTATATGAACAGCTGAATATTCAACTTGATGCCAAGCAGGCACCTGTTCTACTTCAACTTAATTGTTGAGGAATTCAAGGATGCTATCTATCATTTGTCGCGGTCAATAGAATGACAAACGAGGTGAGTCTCAGTGAAATATCACGATCATGTTGATATTTAGCATGATTTTTCGAATCTTCCATCGTGTCACATTAAATTCGAGATTAAATGGGGTATGGAATGAATGGCCTACATGTGTGGTCATCAATTTCAGTTATAGGATCTTTATCTTAGTAGAACTCGTTTTGAATATATTCACGTTTTTTTCGATACTGTGCGGCAAATTTTGGAGTTGTCAGAAATGAAACAGATATCATGAAGAACCCAAACCTGCTTTGAGACAAGACCGGAGAAAACAAAATAATATAAGTACAGGAGTGAACCCTCGAGTGAACCTTTATACTTCTGTCCCATCGAACCCTAGTTTCCCCTCATGGGGATAATTATAAAGTTTTGGCACCCAATCGACACAAAGTTCATTGCTCTTCAAGGTTTGTAAAACGTTTTAACTGAAATGCACCATTAATAGGAGCTGCATTCGAGAAAGCAAAAAAATCACAAGATTTCGAGGTTTTCTGAAGGTGATATAGCATTTCCATTTCTTATACATGTTCATATTTATATAAATATTCGAGCAAGAGAAATCATACTCCCACTACAGAAATATATGCCAGCAGAAAAATGTCAATGTCAAATTCCTCTACATTGAAAATTACCATGTTTCATATTAATCATCCAATCGCTGGATGAAAACATCAAGTTTAGGCATATAGAAAATGTATCATAGAAAAATATATCAGATGTAGGAATATGCAACTGAAAAGTTTTGTAACATCAGAAAAACGTGGAAACAACGAAAATATTGATATATTATGGGCGCTATTCGCTCTCTATATATCTAGTTGTCTAACCATAGTCTGAGGGATTGTAGAAATTTTTTTTCTCGTTTTGTATTTTATAATAATATGAAAATGTACTATTCATAATTAATTTTTGTAAAAACCATGGTGAGCATTTGACCACATTTTTCATACTGGCACAAATAAATCGCGATATAGGCTATAGCAAGGGAGACTTAAAAACCTCTGAACAACAAACCCAGTAGAATAGTAACGCCCTAAATTGTCTAAATCCATCATGAAATTCATTCAATTGAAAGTGATAATAATCCCATGAGCACATTTTTAAAGGTTCCCAAATATATGTATCCTTCAGAAGGTACTTCTACGAATTAGATAAGTGCATCAAGAGTTATTTATTCAATCTCAGAGTTATTTATTCAATCAAGAGTTATTTATTCAATCTCAGTTATATAGGTGATTCAAATATAATTGGTCTATAGATAGGACGTATTTCTGGATATTGGTATTTTTGGTGAATGCGCCAACGCCGGTTTTTTGGTTAAACCGATAATCAACCGAACGCTGACAGTGACAGCTCGAAACGTCTCGTTTTCAAATAAAATTTTATTTGATGATTCATTAAACGGCATATTTCCAGCTTTGTGTGGAAATTTGAATGATATTCTGCTTTAAAACCATATTTATTCTGTTCAATTCGAATTAAAAGGATGTGTGAAAGATTATTTAGAAGTGGTGACCAGAACACAACATTTCACTGGTGAGTTACTCAGTGTCGTATCATTCGTTGAATAAACATTATTTACCCATCCTAATATGCAAAACAATTTGTGGTAATTTGGAAAGATGAAAGATGAAAAGTTAGTGGATATATTTGAAAAAATGATCAGGAAAGAGAATATTTCTAGAGACTCTAGAGTACCTATATGCTTACATCATTTCACTACAAGTGATAAAATGGTAGGCCAAGTAGTAAAAAAATTTTCAGAGTAGTAGATAAGCCTATATATTTGGTGAAATGAAACGGTAATAACAACATTTTGAAGTTATATTTTTCAAGTTCGAAACTTGGAAACTTATAACAGAAAATGAACGATATAGTTTGACAGTAAATTTAAATTATTTCATTCTAGCAATAAATCTAAGATGTACATTTTCATAAAACTTTGATTTTGGATTGTTTTCATTTAGGAAGAATGAATATCAAATTCAGACCCTTTCAAGTTAGCAAGACACTGGTGCTGAGGGATTCTGTTGTTGCTATCCTTGTTTCAGAATGAGGTACTTAACCCTAGTAACTGATTTAGATGTGAACTACTGAGGCAAGGATTATGCGTTATTCATCTAGTCTGTTATATGATTGAAGCTTAAAAACCAGTCTCAAATTATGGTGTAACCAGATTCAATTCATTGGAGACTCCGTGAATCTTCAGTTTGCAGCAATTCAGTATGAAACCAAGAGCAAACAAGGCTTGAATGAACCTGGAAATTTGTTCGTGAAATTTAAAATTTTCAAGGTGGTTGTGCTAGGTTCAGGGGGAATCGCGTGAAAACAACATTGCTGTAAATCATCCCCAAACCGCTGCGGCCTCCCACCAAAGCTATTTATATTTTTCACTCAAAAATGGCAGTTTGTCAAATTCCCAAACGCGGGCACTGCCAATAATAGATTCTGTTGTCGCATTTCCAACAGAGCAACTCTATACACATCGGCCTCGTAATTCAATTCGCGCATAAATCAGAAAAGCTATTAGAGCGGAGTTGACTCATCGGGAGTATTTCATACAGTGTCATTCTGTGTTTTATTACTTCACAGTATCTATCATATATATCACTATGGCGTATAACAAATATAACGGGATTCGGGAATGGCCTAGCTCTATATGAACGAGTGCGTCGTCTGACACATAAATCTGTCAGTTGGTGACAACAATCATGCATGTACGCAACGATTTCAGTTTTCTCCCCCCTCAACGTTTCACGTGAGTCACGCAGGGAGACTTGACGTATGACATAAGGTCGATTTATTATCCGCAGTTTCGGTGAGAGTATCACAAAGTCAATATGGAGTCCGGCTTGACGTTGGCTGACAGCATTAGAAGATAATACTGTCTGTTTTTGACGAGGCTTTTCATCCTTTTTTGAGTGGGGAAATTGGTGCAATGATCAGTTCAGTGTAATACACCCTCGTTTATTCGAGTTTTTTAAACAGCTTCTTGATAATTGTCGACTGTATGTCTTTTTATTCATTCATTAACGACATTTTCCAAAAAAATTTAACAATGAATGAATGAATGAATTTGCATTTGAAGTTCAACAATGTCTTGTCCCGCTTGGTTTAACTTTCGCTTCACTTTTCCAATGCATCTTTTCATGTTTTAAATTGTTTTATAAAAATAGACACCCTCTGATAACGGCAGATAAGTATTGATGACGTATTGAAGCTTCAAATTAATCCTTGAAACAAATACAGGGTGGTTAGAAATTCTGAATTTCGAACCACTCTGTAGGTATTCGTTTTATTTGAATACCAATCGATAGTAGATGAAAAGTTGAAATCAAGACATCATGTGAGTAAATTTGAACAATAATGAATAGTTAAGACACAAGAAGAATCTGAAGTTGAAAACACTCGAAATTTCACACTTTATATAAGTATATCTGTAACCATTCCCGCTGAACCCAAGCATGATATATCAAAGTTGCTGCTACTTTTCCGATCCTATAGCTCGTTCTTCAAAAATGCATAGGCCATCGAGGTTGGGTATATTTTGAAAACACATTAATTGATCGAAAAAGAATTGTGAGGTGTATAGGCGGAAAAAAGACAACATTCTGGTAGAGATATTTTTGAAAAACTCAACATATTATAACCATGATGCCTGGATTACTTATTCAACTTTGAAATATAATCATTCCGAAGTTTGATAAAGAGGAAATACTAAAGAATTATCTTGCTAACACTATCAATACAAGATACTTGCGGATAGCCTTTGCCAGATTGAATGATGGGTACTACCAGTTCGTCTTCAAACTGTAAATCGGGCCAAAGTTATTCAACAAATTTACCACGATATATGTAAAATACCGTAACCATAGAAAAATAGAATTTGAAAAACTCAAATTATTTTTGATCGACAATGTTTTTTTACTGAGAATGAGATTTCGTGTAAGTGTATAAGGAATTATTGAAGACTGTAATTTCTTAGAGGGAACATCTCATATTGTTCAATTTCTGTGCGGTTCAGTGTTCAGTGGTCACTTTACAATTTCTATAAGCTGCAGTCATCAATATCCACTTTTTTTTATAATCTAATAATTATAATATAGCTTCAACAACACAGTCACAGACAATAACCAATAAAACCATCACAGAATTCAAAATTTCGAACACATGCTCAAATATGATCAGTTTTAAGCTTGAATCCATTAAAGAATAAGTTTCTTTTTTACTACTGAAAACGTATGACTTGCAACTCAAAACTTATGTCAAAGTGTATAAATGGAAACATTGAAAACGAATGATAGAACTTCATACTTACGACTCGATTTCGACTCAAAACTAATAATTCATGACTTAAAATTGCTGCATAAATCCATCATAAGTACCTATATATGTCGTAACTGTGAAAAGCTATAAGTGATGCCTCATAATTTGTTGATAAATTCATTATTTTGTTAGTTCTAGTTTTGTAGTATTCCTGACTATTCCCATACAACGTATGTTATCAATTGTGAAAAATAAATGATTTGATTTGTGGTTAAAATTCTATTTCATCCTATATCTCAGAAACAAGGTGCTTGTAAGAGTCCATTCAGTAATGTGAGACCGCCCCGTGCATGCGCACTATCAACAACCATCTCAGAAATAACTATGGGTTATCCATTCGCCATGGCATCACCCCGTATACAAGCCGGATGATTAAAAAGATCGTTCTGCTGCGTGTGTATTTTTGCAGATGCGAGATCAACGCACAGCACCAGACAGCAATAAATCCAAGTTCCCCTGACACATTTGAATTTCGGTACGTCCCGCTTGACATTACATAAAATAAGGTTAAGACGTAAATCACCCCAAGCGGGGCGTAGGGGAAGGGGGGTAGAGGGGGGCAGGCAGGGGATGGGGTGAGCTGCACCGTGTCAGCGCTGACCGCAGCCAGGACCGGCTTTGCCCCGTCCAGGGTATTTTTTTCACAGCGGGTTCCCAAACTCTTGGAATAGTACAGTTAGTCAATAGTTTATTTTCGTACCAGTAGTGTATAGTTATTAAAACAGTATCTAGAGTTTTTTTTAAATTCATTTTCAGAAACATTATGCTAACATACTGTTAAGAAATTTCGTCAATGTAAATAGATTAAATGTAAAAGTTCAAACAAGACCCATGAGGAACTACTAACAAACAAATGAACAAATATTTAAGTACATGCATAAAATTCACTTACTTTGTAACAATTTTTTTCTAACAGAAAAACTTTCAGTTCTTTCTTAAAAATATTCAAATTCCTACTACTTTTAATACCATCTGGTATCTTATTGTAAAACATGCATCCTATATAAAATAACCCCTCTGGTACAGCGTAGTATCATGCTTGTTAGGTAAGAGCTGATCTTCATTTTCACGAACAATATTTGCATTGATAATAATTCAAAACAACACACTTTCAATTTTTTCTATCGATCTACTTCACCAAATTTAACATATTTTCAGAAAACATGCAAACCTCGTCTAGTCCTAGTAAGATTATATTTCTAAGTGAGCATTTTCAAAAATATAATAGAAACGTATACTGGAAAAAATATGTATCCAGAGTACTTGATGTAAAGTGATTTTAGTTCTGGAGTTTTGGAATCATTATTCTAAACCGATGATGTGCGCTTGTAGATTTTTTGATTCAAACACTCCTAAAGGAAAGAGCGAGGGAAAGAGTCTAGTGCGGCAAATTGTGACAACCTCTTGACGGTTGTTCTATATCTATATAATGTTTGATTACTGTAACTCGATAGTGCAAGATACATTGTATCGCATTGTATACTTATTACCTACAGAATTATGAATTGATGCTTCTTGCCTTTAATACCGTAACATCTTTCATTAACGGCAATACCAGCTGAAACTCGACTTATTCCATCATTTAAGTATCTCTTTGAGGTTGAATTTTCTCAGAAGAAATATGGGACGCACAACCACGCTTACTTAATAATAGTACACCAGAGCTGTTTCCACGTTGGAAAATGATTCCAATGATGAATCAAAAAAATTTACATCTGTATTATAAGTATTTGCAAGCCTCAACATTCTACTTATCGAATCATTCTGGCCATAGTTGGTACGATTGAAGGGTATTTTGAATATTTGTGTATTTCTTGTTCTCTTTGAATTCACATTTAAAGTTACAAGTTCAACAATTTCCGGGGAATCAATGCTGCCATTTATTATTTTGTGGATGAGTGTAAGATGTGATTCTAATCTTCTATGAGCCAAAGTATTCAAGTCAAGGATGTCCAAGATAATTTTATATAGGTATATTCGCCAATATGATATCCTAGTTTATATGCAGAATATCTCAAAAACTTATTTTGAACACTCTCAAGCAGGTCAATATCTACATTATATGAGGGGCACGAAATCGAGAAGTTGTATTCTATCATTGATCTAACAATTGAACAATAAATGATTTTCAATGATGAAATTGATAAATCATTTGCAGATCTGAGAGTAAAACCTAACATTTTGAGTGCTCTGGAAGTTACATTTGCAATGTGGGGTTTGAACGACAACTTTGGGTCAAGAATGATTCCCAAATCTTTGATTGTATTTGGTGTATCTAGTTCTGATTGCTTGATCTTGTATACATGATTTATAGAATTTTTGTTTCGAAAAAAAGTAAACTTATGACATTTGTTTATGTTCAATTGCAGTAGGTTTATATCACACCAGCGCACAAAGTTAGATAAATCATACTGTAATAATTCACAATCAGATGAGTCATGAATAACTTTAAACATCTTCAGATCATCAGCAAACAGAAGAAATTCACTATAGAGAATAACATCATTCAAGTCATTGACAAACAAATTGAAAAGTATTGGTCCCAAATGAGATCCCTGCGGTACACGGTTTTCTGCTCGTAGTCTACCTTGTCATTTGTATGAATTTAAATTGAAAGATGGATTTTCTTCATTTCGTTATTCCTTCCAATTCATAAATGAGGAACTACCTAAAGTGAATCGGTAGAATTAAATGCTATGTTCAATGATAATATATACGTTCAAGTTCCTTCAAACTTCAATGTCACTCTCACCAATAAGCAACGTAGGTGATCAATTTCTCACATTGGAGAAGCTAAGCTTATTCTGAGCAGATGTGTTAAAGTTTTGGTTCACTTTTTGTTCAATTTTGGTTCATTTTCATATCATTCTCTCAAGTGTGAAAAGATGGATCCTTGACACCTGAAATTTTGATTCATATTCGATAATTTGAGGATGGGGTTTATGAAAATTCCCTATTTTATAACAATTCCCTAAATTGGTTTGACTTTTTCACTTTCGTAATTCAATTAATATTTCTTCACCAAATTAGGTATTTCCTTTTTTTTTTCCTCAGTCAAGTTTTTAACATTATATTTTCATTTCTCTACACGTAAGTACTTGTTATGATAATAAGCTGATGATGAGGAAATAATCCCATGAAACATTTTGTCTGATGTAAGTGTGTAAACTGCATTAAATCACATTTCTGGTGGAGTTAGACTGTAAGTTCTACCCTCTTGGCCTTCTCAACAATAATATTCATTTTGTTTTACAAGCAGGTAATCACTTTGAGTGAGTTAGCGCAATAGTACCTACCTATATTATACGTTTACGTTTAAGTTTATTAGAACTTGTAGTATCCCACGTGTTGCGTAAAATTTTATTTACAAGTGCTATCTATAATAATGTCGAATTATCATTCTACGACTAGAATGATTATGAACAATTAAAATAAATCTGTAGCAAAAAAAGCTCTATTTTGATGCCAAAACACAAGAAAAAATACTATAATAATTGAATTTTTTCATTAATTTCCTTTTGGTCGGTGACAAATCCGGACCTGTGCTAGGCCAGAGGGCCCGGTAACGAAGGACCAGCCACTCGTTTGCTCCTCTAATTTAGTAACGTTAGTTAACGTGATGCGAATTAATTTCGGCCTGCGATGCTGATTATGTATTTGCTACATGTCTTGCGGGATTTATCGCCCTCTGAAGTTCGGATGTCCAGGATTCTGCGAATTTTGCATCCCTCCCTCCCCTACCACTCCTCGACGGCCACTTTTATTGCTGACTCATGGCGACTGCCCCAGCAGTTTTTGGCAAAGGTGTTTCGTCCACGCAAGATGAGAACGTGCTGCAACATTTTCCTTTTTTTTTTTCGTATTCACACGATGAGAAAACTTATAATGTTCGTAGGTAATGGTTTCATATACCAAATCAGTTACAGTGTTATCTATCGATCCTAACTCGTACAAGTTTACCCCGTAAACTTCTGAGGGTTGCTAAGGCAACTAGGATAGTGGTAAAAAAAAAGAATGCAAAGTGCAGTATCTCGGAAACTAAACAGAAATGTTATAACTAAAGTTACAGTTCTCACTAGCATATTAAGGTATGATTCCACTATATTTTCATGGAAAAAAAGTCATATAATTGCATTTGATTTTTCAGACAATTTTGCAATTTTTTGTTATTATGTCAAAAAACGCGCTCTACTGGGATCACTTAAAATCAGACACATTACAAATAAGATGAATTTGATAGACCAATGAATGCTCTTTCCAGTGATACCAATTTTGTTGAAATCCGTTCAGTTGTTCAGGAGTTACAGCTGTTTATTTGAAAAAAACATTGAACCACCCCCCCCCCACCACTTCATTTTAATAGATACGTCAAAAAGTGTCGAGCAAAAATTACTCGAATGAAGCTCAACTTTAAAAGTTCAAAAGTTTTAGATGGCGGTTACGCCCCCTGGCGGCCATCTTGGAAACATGAGAATAATTTACAGGATTTTCTTTTGGTAACTTTGTTTGTAACATTTTTCACCACAAGTCTCTTAGACGAATAGTTTCCGAGATACTGCACTTTGCATTCTTATCTGGCCACCCTGTACAGCGCCATATTGAAATTCTGCTCCGATGGTGTTAGGCTCCATAGTATTTACTGAAGCTATATTTTTCTGTTTTGCACAATAATATTAATCTTCATGACATTGCCATAATAATATAGCACAGTCGGTAAGGCGGAATTTGAAAGTAGTTGACCATTCGTATAAGGTTCGAATTCCCAGGACATTCCTCTTATCTTTTTCTATTATCTGACCGCGCTATATGTATAAATAGCGCATCACTTATATCGTTGAGTTATGTTCATTGGGTAATTTGATATTTTTCATAAAATACAGGGTGTACTATAGCCTGAACCGAGGCCTCAACTAGACATTTTTCAGCCATAGTCGTAGATAAAGTATAGTCTTCTACTCGCGGTCAATAACTATTGTTAGCTAATGATAGCAATTATCGGGAATTATATATACTATTTTGTGAAGCAGTTCTGGCAACGGACCTCATGATAGGGTATTGTTGTTGATGATAGTAATACCGAGCATGGATATCGAGGACTTCCTAGGAACTGTAGCTGACGTCATCATATTCATTAGATATGATGAGGTGCGGCTTGAGTTTGGATCTGTGACTGTGACACGAAAATGTAGAAAATGGTAATTTCCGAGGTAATTTATTTATTTTTTGTTTTCATTAAATAAGTTTTAAGCCACTTTTGGTTTGTTTAGCTCGCGGTTTCGTTTGAGGACGAGTAACCAGTGAAATCAAGAATTCGCACAATGAACACCTCATACTCCTGAACATGCACAGTTCCTATTTAGATATCTCTGATAGGCCAGTGACTGCCATCAGTGTTAATAATTGTGGAGATCTCAACTTTGTTTGAGTGACTGGGCTGGATGAAATAAAACAAATTATTTGTTATTTCAATGTTTCATATTTCTCTCGATTTTTCTTTCAGGTCATACGAATTCACCAATAATCATCATAAATCACGTCGGGTCGTTCTCAAATATCAAAGAAACTTTCTCAAATAGGATATTAATACACCAATTTTTTATTCGCTGTTTCATCTAAATCACGTTGTATATACATATCGGTAAATAAAGACTATATTATTTTCTCGTTTAAAAGAATATACTTCGTGTCAGTAGGTGACCATATGGCAAGTGCACGAAACACGAAAAAATGTCGTCAGAAACCCGTTCCGTGTCTACCTGAAATTGGAAAGCTGCCCAAACATCATCATCGAAAAAACAACGAACTACGCGACCCTATATAAACCGTCCTTGTTTTCCCCTTACCCTCCCACCTCTACGTGTCTGTCCACCTGTCCACTTACCTTTTGATTTATTGTAATTACACGTTATCATGGGGAGACCGTCCATCCATCTCAACTCGGATCGCATATTAATCGGGTGTTTGTTTTCCCTATACTGATGCGGCCAAGCGCACACATCAGACCCTGTATTGAGGTCTAGAAAGTGCCATTAGCTAGTTTACTGTTGGAGAACACGGATTCTTCATAATTTCTGGTTTTGCCGCACTCCAATTCATTCACAGTTCACATTCTCTTTTGTTTCTCTATATGATTCACAACTTGCTTCGAGAGGTTATATTCGATGTTTGAGTATAGGTATCTTAAACATTTATTTATAGTCGATTAATAGCTTTGATAGACTTTTTTTGATCTCCATCCAACAGAAAACGCAATTTAAACGAATAATACCAACAGGTATGCTCCGGGGGACATAGAATAGACTAGGTATTGACACCAAGAAGGCTATGCATGGGTCCAGGTGGAATTCATCCAGAAATGCTTCGAGAGGTTATATTCGATGTTCATGACTATAAGTATGGGTATCTTAAACATTCTTTCATAGTCGACTAATAGCTTTGATACATTTTTTTATCTCCATCCAACAGAAAACGCAATTTAAACGAATAATACCAACAGGTATGCTCCGGGGACATAGAATAGGTACTAGGTCTTGACACCAAGAAGGCTATGCATGGGTGCAGGTGGAATTCTTCCAGAAATGTGCCCCAGAATTTCAACGCCAGTTCCTTGCAAGTCGATTATACTTTCATGCAAACTCGTGTTTCCCCCACATTCTGAAATACAGATATGTTCAGTCAGTTCCAAAGGAGAGCAAGGAGACCATTCCTGGTAACACAGACCCATTGCGCGCCTATCTTCAATCTCTGATGAAGTTATATGATCTAGAATCGATAAACCTACTTGACATACATCTATATAGAGGAAGCTATTGAAAAATAAAGAAAATTTCTGATTGATATAGCATCTGCCGGCATCTGCTGTAGACTCCAAAAACTGGATTGTAGTTGAATAGTTATTGAATTGCACCAACAAATATGGTCCCGAGCATTAACTTAGAACATATTTTCAACGTTCTAAAACTTAATCGAGTGTCGGACGACAGCATATCGTGTTTTGTCGAATACCAAGGATGCCAGAAGGATTGTCGCATTTCCTTGTAGCAGAATTTCCCACAAAGTAGGATATCTTAATAGTGATAATAGTGACATTAAAGAGACGCTATTACGCATTGTGAGCTTTCGCGGAGTTGGAATTCCAAGGTAATTGGCGTAATTCTGATCATCGAGATGGATGGTGTATACGAATGTCTACGATATTCAGATGCCCAATGCAGGTATATACAGATTGGAATTTTTTTTTGAAAGTAGGTACTTTGACATGAAAATTTTTATAGAACCGCGCATCGCAACATATACTCTCCATTTCATTTTTTAATTTTCCAATAAAATACTATTACAAAAATAGTGTAAAAATTTCAAATATCCATCTAAAATAATTTTAATTTTGATTTTGAACGATCTTATGTGTGAAGCGCAGAGGAAGAAATGTAGAATTTTCCACCATGGACTGACCCCTGAAATACATGGGCACATCGACATCAAGAAGTTGTGAAAATGAAATGAAAAAACACATTTATTCCAATCACTATGAATAATTACAATAATGGATGAAGATCGCAGAATGTGGCAATGAAAAAGTGCTTTCGATTTTGTTTTACCTCCAGTAGTGAAGCAAGAATAAAATTAAATATATGAAAAATTTAGGTGTTTACGAATATTTCGATAACTGGATGAGCTAACGACGATATTTTCACACCATGATAATGACCAATTCGACTCAACTCTGCCCCAATTTAAAGTTCTCAGTATCTGTTACGGTTCTTGAGATCCCAATGATGATCGTCGAATTTGAATAAATATACTGTGCTTCATCATCTTGGCAACAATTTATAGAAGATCTAGTTTATAGGATCTCTGTCGTTTCGATTTTCATACTTACAATATTATGCATTGATTTCAACAATTGAATTGTAAAAAGTATAAGTGAGAATTATAGAATTATATAAAAATAGGAATACTAGCATATCACAATTGAGAATCAACACATATTGCTGATATCTATATATCTTTGAAAAAATATCGTCATCCAAGTCATTATATCGTTTCACATGTACAATTTTCGAAAAATTTTAAAGAAGCTGAAGTCTTTATAGGAATGTAGAAAAACTAATTTTTTGAATTTCGTGCAAAACATTTTTTATTATTCGTAGCAGAGCGCTTTCGGCATTTCAGCCATCATCAGTGATTACCTGTAAGTAATATTGTTTGAAAAAAGTTATTTTGACAATTTTGGAATGATATGGCATCGAATCATCCAAACATAGAACAAGATTTGAAGAGAAATCCTAATGTACAATGACAGCCAGAACTGTCTGTCATATTGATTGATTCAGTCATCTTCACTTCATGAAAAGTTAGATAGAAATTTAACAAAATGTAATTCCACTCATCCTATACAAAAAGGATTTTTGAACCAATTTTCATTATGTATGTTAGTTAATCTATGGAATTGATTGTTCCCCCTTTTTACAATGGTAAATCCTTGGGTAAATCTTGCATTACCTGACGAGTGAGTAACTTGTGATAATTATGAATCTACATTTTTCTTTGCTTTTCATTGACTAATAATTTTTTTCGAACAATATTACTTACTTACAGGTAAGCACTGATGATAGCTGAAATGCCGAAAGCGCTCTGCTACGAATAATAAAAAATGTTTTGGACAAAATACAAAAAAAAATAGTTTTTTTCTATTTTGGTTGTATAATGAAGTCATTGTGCAACGCAAATAGAGGCTATTTCGACACGCATTTTTTATTATTCGGAGATTGGTAAAATCGAAGTGTCAAATAACAGTCAGAAAAGTTAGGCCCAGTTTACTTCTGAGCGATTTGGATTTGGTGATATTAGCAGTGAAAAACTCAATGTTTCAATTGGTAAATTTCAATTCAGAGTGTAATTTTATTTAAATTGACCAAAAAACAATGACAACATTGAATTTTTCACCGCTGGTATTGCAATGATCAAAATCGCTCAACTGTAAACTGGGCTTTCCGCTTGTGCGTCAGATTTCAATTATTTCAATGTCATCATTGTTACCAATCGAAGATGTTCGTGTTATTCATCGATATTAAATTAATTTTTTCCTTCAAATCAATTCAAAATAGAAAAAATTGCATATGACACACGTTTTATAAGACACGTTGTCGCACTTGTTCCCTTGGAGCACTCCTCGTTTCGCTCGTCGTACTCCAAACAACGCGTGCGACAAAATAGCGTCTTATAAGACTTGTATATCATAATATACTATTCTATATTAGCTAGACGTGCACACAGCCTCCTGTTTCATTTATAGGAATGATCTGTCATATTCTATTCGAACTCGTACAAGTTTCCTTGAGTTTACCCAGTACACTCCTGAGGGTTGGTATAAGAATGGTAAGACCACTATAGGATAGTGGTAGTAAAAATAATAATTAACAAACAGATAATGGAAACGTTCACATGGAATATAAATATCTTCAAAATTTCTCTGATACAAAACAGTGCTATGCTGTTAAGGTATATTAATAGCATTTTAAGTAGCCCTTAGGCAGGTTTCAAGAATGGAGGGGCTGTCAGGATACTTTTTGAAGATATTTCTACACGAACCTCATCACTCGATCTGAACTGTTCAAAAACTGCACGCATTTTCTGTGAGGACCTGATTCGGGTCACCATCGATTGCCAAACCTATACCTGACCCACCGAAAAATCCACAGCCACCCAAGATTCTCCTGCACAAATCCCGACAATCGACATTCATCATCCGTCCGTCCATGCCTAGCCATGGCCAACTGTTCGCGATCCATCACCCGGAGACGCTTTCGTCAGCCCAAACACAATTCCTGGACGTTTCGACATCCAGCGAGGAGAAAAAGAGAGAAATATTAATCACCCACAGCTGCACCTAGCCTTGGAGCCTATCACTGTTTGCACTCAACCTCTCGCACATAAATCCATCAAAAGATAATTTAGGGCCGTCTGGCGTGTCCATTATATCAGTCAAGTTTCGGGGCATCGGTTTGTCATACTGATGTCACTAATCCGCGGGCATCGAGCGTTATGCTCTGTTTTTGAGTTGGTCGGTTGTTCGATGAGAGCGATTAATGTCACTGAAAATGTATTCGATTGTAGTTGTGAAACGACACAATCGCGTTGGAGATCGGCTGAAAGGTCTACATAGTGTACGAGCTTCGATACTTTTGCGGGATTAATACGTACATGAAAACAATTGGTCCATTTCCTAAAATTTGTTTCTCCATCTCGAATTGTTTCAACAGAGTATTAGCCTTTTCGAAATATTTGTCACAAAGTGAAATTATTGGAGTTTTCTAATGAATAATATGTTTTTTTCAGGATATATACATGGTTTCACATCGGTTTTAAAATAGGTATATATACTAAATATTTGTTAGCCTGAAAATGTATTTTCCTACGACCACCTATGAAAACGTCATTAATCACACTGTTTTGTTATTCAGAAAGTAGCTCATATCACCATGGTATTGTTTATTTGAAAGAAAAAAAGCACTAGTGTTGATATGAAATATATCACAACGCTCGCCTGAATTGATGTAGAAATAATTAGGTATATTGTGAAGGTACTCACTGTCAATATAAGCGTTCTCAAATCAAATTCATATTATTTATTGAAATTTATGTCTCGTTTTGAATTATACCGAGAACTCTTTATCTATCAATTTCAATGTGTCCATAACCTCTGAATTCACTTTAAAACTGGAACCTATACTCTTTGCTGGAACTATTTCGATGTTGATGACAGAGGGTGAGATCATTCAAAAGAGAGCTACAGTTTTATGTGCGGCTTGCTGCTTGCATCAGTTTGATATCACAGTATCACCAACGAGAAGATTCTTTGGTATCACAGATGTTTGCAAAGAGTCAAGGACGCACTAACTCGAGTAACTCGTACGCGCTTGCGAACTACATACTTCTATGGTTCTGTATTCCTGGTTGCGTGATTACTGGCGCTAGCAGGCGTATGGTGTCAAGTTTGTCTATGTACGCTGGTGTCAATATCAATAAAATTTGTCCAAACTAAACTAACTCAATCAATCAGTAATTCACATAATGAGGAATTGTCGGAGAAGTATTCAAATATCATCTTGAATATGGAAATGAACAGTACTTGATATTGAATCAAAACCACCTGAAATTCTAGAGACCACTCAAGTTACATTTTTGACAAGACCTCCCGCGAAATGAAAGTATTCGGAGTCATAGAAAAAATAGTGTACAAAACTCGTTGGAAAGTGCATTTCCTTCATTCGTTACGTTTCCGCACTCACCGCTAAGTGGCTCGTGCTAAACGACTACTCGTGTGAAATATGTCACTTTCCACACTTGTATAATATACTATTTCTGGAAGGACCAACTATATACATTTTCAGAATGAAAACACCATTATGAGAGAAAAAAATAGTCTATCCAATTAAAAATATCAAACATAGTTTGAAATGAATGTCTGGTAGACTACGAGCAGAAAACAACTACTTTCCTGGTAAATACCACGCAGAACATTGACATATAGACGCGACGAAAAATGCATTGGGACAGGCAACGCTTCGAGTTGAGATCTTACGGTCTCTACTCGGATAACTACCCTGCACTGATGAGGGCCAATAAGCCCGAAACCGGTCTGTAGGTTGTTAGGCGTGCCTGTCTCGATGTGAATTTGTCACGTCTTAGGAAGAAAGAAACATTTGCGATCTGCATTCACAGTGTGAATCGTTGCATGGACTACGAACAGATATAATTCAATGTTCTGCGTGGTATTTACCAGGAAAGTAGTTGTTTTCTGCTCGTAGTCTACCAGACATTCATTTCAAACTATGTTTGATATTTTTAATTGGATAGACTATTTTTTTCTCTCAAAATTTTTTCCAATTTATGGCTAATCCATTTTTTCGAAAACACCATTGTTTCAGAAAAAAGAATATGTTTCGTTGAGTATTTCGTTGTCTTTACTTGGTTCTACAATTTCATAACTAGTTTATTAATGCTATCTGAGAGTAGCCAAGAAAAGTCAAATAATAATTGAAAGAATGAGATGTCTGAT
Organism: Chrysomela aeneicollis; assembly: GCA_029955515.1. NCBI lineage: Eukaryota > Metazoa > Arthropoda > Insecta > Coleoptera > Chrysomelidae > Chrysomela > Chrysomela aeneicollis. The sequence goes on along the minus strand of JARUHQ010000008.1, from coordinate 4,363,664 downwards.
AAGGTCCTTGGACTAATAGCCAATAAATCCTGAGATTACTGGGAGAAGATTGGAGATCCATCCAGAATCGAAGGCAATAAAAGATATTTCACATGAAAAAATATGATTCTTGATTGAATATACCTACTAGTTGAAGAATATTCATGTGACATCATGAACTTCTTCGATTGAATTTGAATTCATTCCGCTATTGTATATAAACAAGTCATATTCTTGAATTGTTACAAAATATATTCGATCGAAATATAGGTAATTATTTTTCTGTGTGTAATAAGTAGTATCGATTCTCACATTTTGACTGATGGATAAAGTGGCACCCTACCATACATAAATGTCAATTTTCTATGAGGGTGGCACGAATGAAATGAAAAAGAAAGCGAAATTCAATACAATATTTCAATTCAATACATTCGAATTCGTATAATCTACTCACAGTTGATACAAAATAACCAAATATTTTTCTTCTCCAATTGGGATTAAGAGAAATAGAAACAAGTTGAAACACATTACAAACTTTTGCTTAGCACTTTCAAAAAATATTTAATTGAGTATGGCGCAGACAGGTGTCACAAACTCTGAATCGAGATCTGAGTTTAAGAAGATGAAAAATAGAAAACAGGTGAAAAATTAAAGTGTATAGCCAGTGAATGTGATTCCCTGTATAAACTCCAAAATCAAAGTTTTTGATTTCCATTTCGAACTAAGAATTTAGAATGCAAACTCGAACTTTCAAACTGTAGATAATTTAGAGTTTGACTTGGGTATAGGGAAATATGATATGGTTTAAAATGGAATCGAATTACCCATAATGAATTTTCAAAATATACATAATGTTCCGATTGAATCAACAAAGTCCGAACTGAATCTGATGACATTTCTAAACCCGCTGTTTAATCATATTATACATGTCCTATAGACCTAGAAGGGTTGCTTTGCAACTACGTTGGCGGTTAAATAACAGTTTTCAAACACTTTTTCAAAAATACCACATCTACAAGTTCCGAGACATGTTCTAAAGATCTGAAATACACTACTACATATTGAAATGTGAAAATCATTGACTTCGACTGATATCATTACTTTCCTAAATACCTTACATTTTCAGAAAATTATAGGTCATCGATGTGAGAGAAAACCTCAAACCTACAGGGTGTAACATCAGTAATCAGTAGGAAAAACGTGATCTTATGGAAATTGTGAAAAAAGGACCACATTTACTTGTGTCCAGAAATACTTCGTTTCAGAGATACCTACAGAATGCTGAAATTATTTCTTGCAAAAAATTAGTTTTTCGCTCGGAATTTGGTACCCGGGAGTCGGGAAATCATAATTTCGTATTAATTTTCATATAGCGCTTAGTTCATTGGAAATAATTGACCCAACTTTTTTGGCAGTAAGTTTTTGTCACTTTTTTTCGAAAAACCTACTCATTCCCGCACCTTTAAAAGTAAAAAAGGAATAGGTACTTCCCCAACAACTCTGGAGGTGATAGTTTCCGACACTCACAATTATTTTCTATATCGAAAAACGTTGCTTAGCACCTTATGCTGAGTGATGTTGCTGAGCACCGAGCTGAGCACATTAGAAAAACTAAGTGTATGTGGTGAACTGTTTTTCTATAAATGATTCGTATTCGCCATACAAGTTGTTGAAATTTTTCAAAACATGGTTGGTTTTCCTCATAATCGAGGTCATAATATCAAGTTTTTTACAACACCCCGTATCTCTGGATACAAGTTTATGTAGACATTTTTTTCTCAATATTATCGCAAATACATCATTTAAATATTCTAACGTACCTTGCGAGTTACCTCGTAAAAGTAGGTATCGAAAGCTCGATCGCAAGATGGATACACTGTATATGAATTGATGAAACGATAAAAATCAAATATTATCAATTTGATCTACGCTATCAAGATGCTATCGCGGTGATCAATGCTGATATCGATAGTAAAACGAATTTACGGCTCGAATAAAGTACGCGAAGTGCTCGACAGGTGGATACCCGAAGCTAATTATTTATTTGGAAAAAACGCATCTATACTCAACTCCAACATGGCGGCCCATAAATTCCGGGCTGATTAAAGATATTGCGAATAAACGTCGGACGTCTCGTCGATCTCAAGACGCTGAGCCAATCGAATCGCAGATCGAAGCGATTCCCGATCGAATTGGCTGATTTTATTCCAGTCCGAATCGATTTTTGATTTCGTGTTGCGTATCCTCGCCGACTTATTGGGACTATTCTCTAGCGAGCATCGGTCGGTTCGTGTCTTCGATTCCAGATCTATAATTGATTATGATGATAACCTTCGCATACGGCGCTTTATTGGCGATTTGAATAAAGCTTTCGCGAGTTATTTTATGTTATGACTGAAAAATCTGATGATTGTATTTAAGGTTTGAGATCATGCAGAAGTTTTTATAGAGAATACCTCGGAGAAAACCATTATTTCGTAAAAATAATAATGAAAAAGTTTTCCATACGGCGCCAACTTAAGCAGACACTGTATAATAAACTGATCCTGAAAGTATTCATCTATAACTGATAGCTTGATAAATCTCGAAACCGTTATCGATTCCTATTATTATCACAATCACAAATAATATAATAACAATAGGTGTCATAACCTTAATCGTACATCGCACTGTAGAAATCCTCTACGACAGGTATTGAAATCTTTCGAACAAAACTGGTTTTGATTCACTAATGGTAAAGCGAGTGATGAAGACATCACCCAATATTTGATGTATCAATGCTCAAATTCACTTGCTATTAGCCTTTGATATTAAGAGGGCATATTCCTTGCTGCCTCCGCCAAAAAAATAGGTACCGCTCCCAAGTTCCCCTCGAGTTATGGGACATTCTGGAGACTTGATATTTTTTTTCTGTATAGAAGAAAGGTCAATTGGTGCATCTTATGAAGTAGATTTTCATTTTGCTGCTTAACATTAATTATAAACATCTGTGAATCAGTGCGTTTCTGGATGACTTTGTGATTTTTTTTTAGGGTTATGACAAAAAAAATCAAAAAAGTAATTCATAAGATGCCTAGTTTACATAAAGATCTATTAGGAAAAAAAATCCTGAAGTGAAATCTTGTTTGGTTTTCCTATGGGAACTTGGGAGCGGAGGCAAATTTTCCAACGATTTTGACGTGGGCGCGGCACTTACTGAAAATAAGCAACTCCCCTTAGGTGCATCAAATATCATTCATAGTAAGTGGTCTTGTGTCCAAATCAGTAGGATTTCATCTTCTATACAATAGTCAATGAGCAACCAAAATATCACAAGAGAATAAATTGAAAATAGTAGTAATTCGACAGTTTTTATTTTTCATTTTATGTATAGTATTCTGTAAACTTTGGTATTATACCTAGATTGATTATTTTTTCTGTTATAATAATCATCATAAACACTTTTCCACGGAAGTAAATACGTTTTCATTCAATAAACGTATAGACATAGAATATTCTACCTAGATTATTCCGGTTTTTCGATTGGCTGAAACCTCGGCTGAAACATACCTTGACTTCCCTAACAACATAGGGATATCCTATAGCTACTTTCGTTGTATGTCCCAAATAAGTGTACCGTCGGTACCATAAAATGATTGAAGTATTTTCAAGGAATGTCCCGACAGGTACGTTCATGGGTTGTCCCTTTCATCTCCCTGTATATTCTGATATCCATAGCATTTAAATTCTGATATTAAAGTATTATACCCGTATTTCGTTCGCCGATTTTGGTGAACAAGGAAACGATGTTTTCAAATTGGAAATATCACAAACCGTTTTCGAAATATACAGGAAAAACCGAAATTGTCCGGTTTCTTTTATTTGTGCTGGCGCCTCTATTTTAAGAAATATGAAAATGTTTTCAGGGAACTTTCTTCTCTGTTTTGCATTTGTTATGATTTGCTGTACTTCAATTTTTGATACGACGTTTGGTTCTTCGAGGGTCACCTTCAACTTCATTTTATCAAATAGGGGTCAGTATTTTTTTCATGAATTTGACTAGCTCATAACTTTCCGATATCTGAATGAATATAGAGTCTTATATGTAGTACATTATTTCTCTTTCATTTTTCGTCAATATATAATTTAATGACAGACAACCATTCGTCGATTTTGGTTGTGGCAGTATTTTGGTAGTTTAACTAGTGCATAAACACTACACCAGTGCCTGTTCAATGAAATTCGCCGTGATAATTGACTTATATCAATGAAAAACGTAGGAATCAGAATTTTGAACCACCCTACATTTGTTTCAATAAGAAATCAATCGATAGTAATGATGGGGACCAATAATGAATAGTTTCGACACAAAAAGTTCCTAAAGTTGAAAAATCTCGATTTTTCAATTTTCAATACAAACATATCATTCCTGCTAGATCCCAAGTAAGGATTCAATAATGTAAAAATACAATACAGTCCTATTTTGAAATAAGAAAGTTGGTATAATAAATTTGTGATTTTACAAAAAAATTTAAATTCTAATGAATTCAGGCTCCTCTTGAAACCTCAGAAACATTATATATAGGTACTGTCCGCCATAAAGTTGGCTACACCTAATGACAAGAATTGATCGTGTTTTTATAATTAACCTCCCGCAAAATGTCTATATTCCACAAATAAGTTTTGATCCAACCAATGTGATTTAGGTTATTGAAATGTATAATGTATCTGAGTAAGGGTAGAGGAATAAAAATTGTATTTTTGATATTTTTTTCAATCTTGATACGGGTCCTCGTTAGATTCCAAGAAATTTTTCGATATCTTGTCGATTTGACCTACTTTTCGGCACCACTGACAACCTTTATTTCGAGCTTTTTTTAAATTCCCGCCAGCGCCATTAGAGTTTTTCAGAAATATCAATAACAATTTTTTTCCATTTGTAGCCAACTTTATGGCGAACTGTGTTATTTTCTGTTTCTTAGAATATCGCATATTTCGAAATTCGCAAAATCTCAAGTTATATTTTTCAGAAAATAAGTATGTATCTATGTATATATAATTGCCAGTTTGAACTGTCAATTATACATAATTGCCAGTTTTAACTGTCAATTATACATAATTGCCATCTCTTGCCAATTAATTAATATCCAACTGCTAGGTACTATTATTTTACAAAAAAATATATTTTGTGATTTTGCAGAGGATTCTGCTGATTTCGAAAAATACGATTTCTGAATAAACTGAAAATCAGTATATATAATTGGGGCTAAATAGTTCGAGAAAAGCAAATTTTATTTAAATATCACAAATGAAGCATTTTTTGTTTGTTGCGTATTTTTTAATGTCACTGTGTATATTATAAACTTCGTCATGTCTTATCTTCTGATGTAAGTAATGTTGGTTAGATTCAATCGACGATCGCAAACTATAAACTTCTCGATAATATACCAAATATTACTATGTGAAGTTCCATTTCACTAAGCGGCAAACGAGGCGGCAAACGTCCAGTCTTCTACCGACATTCGCGTGACTGCCGTCTCTTCTCTACGTGCCGCTTTACTGTTACGATGGATGGTAAAAAAGCCCATAATTCGACCTACGCTCCGCCTCGATCGGGATGATTGGCATGTGGCATGAAATAGTTCACATTCGAAATGTTTTGAGCTTGATATCCACTCTTAATCCATTCTTTTATAGTCAGTATGGTTTCATCACAAAGTTGAACCCGAGATTGAACCTTCATAAGACTCACATATTAACAAAATTGAATATGGATCTACCGCCAAGAAAGTGATTGTAACCTTACTGATGTCGTGTTGTCTATAAACAAACAGGACATCAAAACATGCACTAATTATAAAGGTATCCAATATTTGATGTCCCTGCTGATGACATTCACTTTTAAGGTGGATTTCTGCAGCAACATTTAACAATTATCGAGTAAGATTTATCAATTAACAATTAGCAATCATGAGTTGAACTCCCTGTTTTCAATGACTGTTTATGCAGACAATTAACAATTATCAATTTAGAAGTAACAAGTTAGAAGATGGCCAACTTATAACTTTGTTACTTTAATTGAACCAAATTTCTTTCTACTGCGCAAATAGTACGCAGATGATCGCTGATTCGTTCCATGATTCATAGTGAGGTGAAATTATTCGATGTATTGTGGGTTGCATATCGGGACGATAGCCACAATGAACAAGCACACACGCATGCTCAGAGGAGTGCAGAGAGTTGAAAGATAAAATGGCCAGTGGCAATACGTATTTTATATATCGCGAGTTCCAAATCCTTGAAATGTGTGCAAGTACGGAATAATAAATCAATTAAGTTCGCCTGAGTATTTTCGTACCCATCCTGACTAATATTGACTACAATAGGAGAAAGCATAAGATTAGCCCGAACTTTGTTTTGACATATGATAGCAGAAGGTTAGGTTCCAAATCTTGCAAGTACATTGATTTGATCAAGTTATTGAAAAGCCCCTTTTCTTTCCTCTGTCTATTCACAGGCTTGATAGACCACCTCCTATGCCTTTTCTGTTTTAACATAAAAAAACTCGCAGTCAATAACATCATTATGATGAAAAGTGACTCAGTTTCTTCTAGATCAGGAAACATAATCAATTTATTTTTGTATTTACTTTCTGAAAGATCAACAAACATGAAAATATGAGGTTATGACAGGGACAGTTGTGCCAAGTACGCCTGCGTACTATTTCTTCATGAATTGTTAATTCGGCATGCATAAATGCCAATATTTTCACCACTTCTTAATCGATAATTGTTAATTGATAAATCTTACTTGATAATTGTTAAATGTTGCTGCATAAATCCACCTTTAGGCAAAGTAGTTTCATCTCAAAGTTGAACCCCCATAAGACTCCCATGCGCTCCCATGTGAACAAAATTGAATGTGAATCTCCCGCCAAAAAGTGAATCTAACCTTCGAGATAATATTCGACAAATACTTACAAACCAATATGGAAATGTTTGTGGTGAACTCTGGAATGTACTCACCTGAAACAAAACAAAAATATAAGCTTTCAGCAGTTTACTGAACTTTTTGAATATTTTGTATTAGAAAATGTTGAATTTTATGGAACTTCATATTATTCGCGAAAAATTTTCGAAAAGGTTGATCCTAGGCTCACTTTATGCACTATTCCAAAAATATACCAGAAAAATGCAGCAATTCAAATATTGGTTTTTTATAAGAACATTACTAATTCATATTTTATGAGATATGGTTTACATATTTTGGTCAGAAATGCTTCAATGTCCTCTGAGTAGGTATAGGCTTGGATGTATATCGAGACATGTATCAATATATCGAGTGGCGTAAAACATCATATTAGACATATCGATAGTTTTCGATTTTTATCGAAAGAAAGTAAACATTAATTCTATCACTCATAAATTTTGACAAATATGTGCAATCGCTTCTGCATCAAGAGTTATAGTTTTTTATGTTTGGCCTGATATTAAAAAAAATAATGTCACTATAGTCAAGACTCGAAATACACTCATTTGAAAAAATATTGAAAATGCTCGGAAAAACATCATTCGGAGAAGTTTTTCAGAACGATATTTAAGCTCACTCAGCACGATTTATATATGAAATAAATCTGACTTAACAGATATATAAAACCATTTTTGTCATAAAAAATGTAAAGCTACTTTTTATTCAATTTTATTTGGAGAAAATTCGAAATCTGTGAATAATTTGTCATCCATTAGAAGTTATAGGTACAAATAGCTCTAGGACATAATAATTTCCATACTTTTTATTATCATTAGAAGTCCTTGTATCTACACAGTTCTTTTTCCATAATTTCAAAATTCTCTTCGAATAGAATAGAAATATATTTCAAATTTATGAAATTTATACAAAATATTGCTATTAGTTTCGAGGTAACTTTTCAGAAATTGAGAAAATTGATTGATATTTTTTTATAAATTTTTCTCAAAACTTTAACGTAGCTGAAAAATGTCGTTCTCAATGAGTTTTCCGTATATATAAAATTTTTTGATATTTTTTCAAATAGTTGGGTGAATGACTCCAATTTGAAACATGTAGAAAATGGTGAGACTGGCGATTTATAAAAGTTAAATCTAAAATTCAACTAAAAGAAAAAAATATTCAGAAATCTTCCAGGACCCGTCCCGGATCGGACGTATAGAATTCGACGGGGCCGCGCAATAAAATCCGGGATCCGGCGTGCCCGTCAGTCAGCCACGACTGAAATTAACTCCAAAATGCGGAGGCGGGGGCGCTCCAAGGCTCACTTGATCATCGCGTCCATCGCTCTATATAAATCTTATTACTGCATTTTTAGCGATTGCAAAACCTTCGTCACGCTGACGTTTCCGACTGTTTCGAATGCCAAATTAAAGGGACGGACGTCCTTCGACGCAGGGGCGCCGGAACCATGAGGGCAATGGGGGCTCGGGTCCCTATAGAGAATTCTAAACATATATTTTGGTTCGCGAAACTGTTACCATGGTCTCATAGCAGAAAAGTTCCGTTTAGAACAATAAATTATGGCTTGGTCTCAGTGGTCTCGGATTATAAAGATTTTTATTATCACGCTGGCAACAGTGTCAGTGACAAAACCGACGGAGTTTGTTACTCTCCTAATTGGGGAATTATCCTTCGGACTTGATATGGGGCTTTAAGATTCAAACATAGATAAAAAGGATATCTTACCTAAAGTAAAACGCTTTTGAGCCAAGGCCGCCATATCTTTGGACATGGCCAAATGAATATTACCTTAACAAAAATCAACCACATCCTTGGCTTCAATCTATTGATCATTTCCGAGATCATTTCCAATTATAAGGACATATGACCCAATTCCAAGGATTTCATCTTGTTCTGAGATAGCAATAATATTGATTATAGTTGATCCTAAGGTAATCATTCCTTTGATCCAAGCATGTTAATCTTGAATCAAAGGCGAATGATCTTTCTAGATGTACATGAAGTTACTAACCTCGAAGACATGTTCTAGATAAAAATAAATAATGCAGTTAGGATTTTTCAGAAAGGATAACGATAATATAGAAAACAAACTCATTTACTGAATGGAAAATACAAAGAATACATCAGTGTTGTTCGACAAATCTCAAGATTAACGATGTAGGGATGTGCTGCCTCAGATCGTCGAGTTCCTCTGATTCCTGATGAACATTGTCCATGGAAGTAGTATCTGTAGAAAAGTGTGAGACTTGTTATTGTGGCATCACCAACCAGGCGATCAGCAAGTCTCTGTTTGGTCCTGAGAGAAAATTATCTTGTTCGAAGTACATAAACTTTCGTTTCAGATTTTGATCTTACAATGGAAAATATTTCTTTAGCTGAGATAATAATACTTTTAAGAAAGATAAGTAATAACTAGAGAATGCTGGAACACAAATGTCCTCCATTTTGATCGGTGTGATGACTATTCATGAAAAGAACAATATAACTATCATAGCTTGGGCTTGCCGTACACAGGTCATCAAATGTACACGAACATAGCTCAGATACTCCCAATGGCAGTAACAATCACAGTGTATAAATGCATTATTTATATACATATTTGAGCTTTATTTCGTATAATATATACCGACAAAAGTAATGAAAATAAAAACAGACATACATACCTTCAAATTTTGACCATAAGTGTTCTTAATTGAACTGTTTTGTATAGGAGAGGAATAATTTCACTCATGACGATAATTCGGGTATACTTGAAAAACTTTCAAACAATGCTGATCCCGACCGATCTGTGACCTGTGATGGTGAATTAATGACCAACTGTCCACGAACAGAGACACGCCGACCGTGTAGCGCATGCGTGGCTTGGGATCAAGGACGTACTATCTTGATACCAATACTCTATGGACGCACTCTTGAGACATGAACCGATAAATTTAAAATCTCATTCCCAAGGGTGGTTCCGTCAGAACAAGGACTTAATTCGTCAAGATAATTAGGAAATATTGCGAAGAACATGAAATCTCCTTCGACAAGAATATATGAGTTTCAATTAAATATATGTCCTTAGTTGAAGATAATAAACAGTCAAGATAATATATATTCTTGTGATAGGAAGTCATTTTTATCTGTAAAGCACATTGTTTCTATTTCACCATTTGGCAACATTGACTGCAGATTTCATGAATAATAAAGGACAACAAATCCATTACGTTGATTAGGTGAATATAGATAGTAATATTTTGATCAGGTTAGAACACAGAACTTATACTACCAATAAGTTCTGTGGGTTAGGTGCCATCCTGCTTATTTCTGTTCCATGCTTCTCAAATGATATGCTACTCAGTTTTGGAGGTTATGTTTATAGTTGACTTGTGGATGGATTGGTGTTTTTGTTGGACTGAAATTCATGTTTTGACTGATTATTTTTTTTAAATAAGCCATATGTGAGTTGTTGTTCTTCTAGCCTACTAGACGCTGTTGCCAATTTGCGAACTAGAAAAAAAAGCAATTTGAAATTTAAAACCCCATAGTTGAAAAATTAATTTAGGTAGTTTCCGCAACGAATTCGAAACATTCTTACTCAACTGTGCCATTTGGCATTTAAGGTTTGAAACTGGCTATAATATTTTTTTTATATCAATCACGAGATTTATGTTTTTTTTTTGTTTTTTTTTTATACTTTATCAGAGTTTAGATATTATTTTTATTATTTGAAACATGGTGTACTTAGGTCGTTTCGGATCACATAAATATATGTTATAATACACTGGCTTTATTTTATCTAGTTTATTATGGAGAATTTATATATACAGGGCTATTCAAATTCGAGGCTATGCATGGGGATTTCGATAACGGTAAGAGATAGAGGGTTGGTTAAATGGGGGCAAAGTAGCGTATTTCAGGGGGTAATTAAATGGATGAAAAAATCTGACCTAGCTTCTTCAAATCTGGAGTTATAAAATCAAAAATTTCGAAATTCTTCTTTTGCCTATATCTTTTTATTTTACGAAGATTTTGCCACTTTGCCATAGCAACTTTTTGTAGCCTTTCCAAATATTTGAATACAAATCATATACAGGGTATCGTATAAATTGGGCCACCCTCAACTTTTAATTTTCAAATACGGACCTGTATTTTTTATTGCATTTTTTTGAATGGCAAGAGTCATGTTTCATATTGACGAAGTATTTTCATCTGAATTACAGAGTGTTTTGGAAATATTGAACTATTACCAGTAAAATTTCAATATTTTTTTAATTCCAGCTGTAATTAAAAAAAAATCATAGAATAAGGTATAGAATGCATAGGATTTGGAAGAAAATCAACATTTATCGACGAAGATTGTCTTCTTCAAGAATTCATCCACATTTCAGTTCACGCAACCCATGATCGAAACACTCTGTAATTCAGATGAAAATACTACGTCAATATGAAACATGACCCTTGCCAATCAAAAAAATGCAATAAAAAATATAGGTCCGCATTTGAAAATTAAAAGTTGAGGGTAGCCCAATTTATACGATACCCTGTATATAATTTTTATTCAGATATTTGGAAAGGCTACAAAAAGTTGCTATGGCAAAGTGGCAACATTTGAATAAAAACTTCGTAAAATAAAAAGATATAGGCAAAAGAAGAATTTCGAAATATTTTATTTTTCCTGTATAACTCCAGAACTGAAGAAGCTATAATTGACCTCTGAAATACGCTACTTTGCCCCCATTTAACCAACCCTCTATCTCTTACCGTTATCGAAATCCTCATGCATAGACTCGAATTTGAATAGCCCTGTATATATATATACTATTCTTATATGTTTATTTATGGAGTTCGAGCCCCCATAGTAATTTTAAAGTTCCGGCGCCTATGCTTCGACATCGGTCGTTTTCTCCGGGTATAGTTGCACCGTTCCCGGAGCGAGACAGGAAAATATTTTATTGTTTCACCAACCTAATCATGGTTACAAAGCATCTAGACCAGAGTGAAAGTCAATAAAAATATAAAAATTTTTACAATTTGGGAGAGAATATAGTCTATCCGATTAAAAATATCAAACACAGTTCGAAGTTGAATGTCTGGTAGACTTCGAGCAGAAAACAACTACTGTCTTGATGGAAAATACCAAATGCGGAAATTTGAAAGAGGGAACAAATTAGCAACAAATTAGGGTTTTATATTGGTATATTTGTTTTTCAATACAGCCGCGGAATAAAAAAGTTTCCGTGCTAGCATCCCGTGAAGCTGGCATGAGCCCATTTTTTTATATATCGGCACCATCAGCAACAAATTTTCCAAAACGGGAACAAATTAGCAACGAAAAAGCACTAAAGGCATTTTTTTGCGACGAAACAGTTTCAAAGACTGTTTTAAAACAGTTTATACGTCTACGTCATCATTTTATAAGCCGAAAAAATGCAACGTTTCAAAACGTCACGTGTCATAGTTATTTAACCTCAGATGACAGTTCGCCATATTGAAACATGATTGAAACGGTCCAAAAGACGCTTTCAAAACGTTTTGAACCAGAATCAATTGTGACGTCACAAATGGTTCAAGAAAATGGAGTGTTTCAAAACTGTTTCAAATAATTTCAAAACAGTTTTTCGCAAAAAAATGCCTTAAATTCTGGTATGATTTTTTTTTCAATTTGTTGAAATGGTCGTGTCAGCGTAACATACATGATATGATGACATCCGGTCTTCTTGGAAATGCACAGTCTGTAACAATATTCTTCCAGACAATGTAAACAAACTGGAATGACCCATAGAGTAGTTCTGATTTTCACCGTTCTGGCGCTACGATCATAACCTAGGTTCCCTATAGAAATTGCAAAATTGCCGCCTGGAGTCCCGAAACCATCATCTAATTGGCCCATCGAAAGGCAATCGATACGTCGCATCAAAACCGATGTCGTCGACCGGTCTCCTTTTTGTCGTCAACTCTGTCTGTGTACGTCGCGCGTCTTGTTCCTGAAGAGGGACAGGCAGGCCTGCAGCCTGCAGGTGACAGTGACATGTTCATGTGCTGCCTGTCTCTTTTCGAGCTCTCCGCATTGATCTGCCGGACGGACGGATGGACGGACGGGGAGTAAGGGGGTGCAGGGGTTGGGGGGTCGCTGCTAGGGGCGGTCAATAGCCGACACATTCTGCGATACGTCTTCCCGAAACGAAACCAGGAATACTGGACGAAATAAGAGATTTTTAGATTTTTTGTGCAAGTGGTGGAAGTTTTCTGGTATGTAATCACAGATAAAAAGGATATCTTAGACCTAGAGTAAAACGCTTTTGAGCCAAGGTCGCCATGTCTTTGGATATGGCCAAATGAATATTACCTTGACAAAAATCAACCACATCCTTGGCTCTATTCTATTGAAAATCTCCAATTATAAGGACATATGACCTAATTTCAAGGATTCATTATCTTGATCTGAGATAGCAAAAATATCGATCAGTTAATCCGAATGTAATCATTTCTTTGATCCAAACATCTTAATCTTGACTCGAAGGCAAATGATCTTTCTAAATGTACATGAAGTTACTAACCTCAAAGACATGTTCTTGAAAGGAATAAATGAATGGTGATGTTCTTCAGAAAGGATAACGATAATATAGATAATATAGAAAACAACTCATTTATTGAATGGAAAATACAAAAAATACAGTGATATTTGACAAATCTCAAGATTAACGATGTAGTGATGTGCTGCCTCAGCTCGTTGAGTTCGTCTGATTTCAGATGAACATTGTCCATGGAAGTATCTGTAAAAAAGTGAGAAACTTTGTTATTGTGGAATCACCAACCAGGCGAATAGCAAATATCTGTTTGGTCCTATAAGAGAAAATTATCTTATTTGAAGTACATTAACTTTCGTTTGAGATTTTGATCTTACCATGAATAATTTTCTTTTATGCTGAGATAATATTGATTTTAAGGAGGGTGCTGGAACAAAAGTGTATACAAAGGTCAACAGAATGTATTCAATTATAATAAAATACATTACATAAATTAACACGAAATTAACTACAAAGACAAGCAGATACTTACAGTGCCAGTAACAATCACAAAGTAAAAATGCATATTTGCATAATATATACCGGCAAAACAAATATAAAAATAAATGCAGACAGACATACCTTCAAACTATGGCCATGAGTGTTCAATTGAACTGTTTCAGGGGTAAAATTATTTCACTCATGATGATAATCCGGATATTCAGGAAAAACTTTAAAACAATGCTAAGTCCGAACGTGCGAACCGATCCCGACCGAAACTGACCACAAACAGGGACACACCGACCGTGTAGCGCATGTGTGGTTTTGAAATCAAGGACGTACCATCTTGATACAATGACGTACTCTTTAGATACGAACTGATTAATTGAAAATCTTATTCTCAAAGACGGTTTCCTCAAAACAAGGACATAATTCCTCTAGATAATTAGGAAATTTTGCGAAAAACATGAAATCTCTTTTGAAAAGAACATATCAGTTTCAATTAAATACATGTCCTTAGTTGAAAATAATCAACAGCCAATATAATATATTTTCTTGCGATGAGAAGTCATTTTTATCTGTGATCGATTATACTAAATAGAAGCTAGCCTCGGAGCTAGATACGAGTGAAAGCCCTGCACAGTGAAAGATACTTACACCAGCTCACACCAGCTAACACCGTCTGGTGTCCTCTGAGGTCCTGATTGTTTTAGTGTCAGTAAACACCGGCATGTTATTCTTATGTGACCATTTCCATATAGGTGTTCTTAATAATCAAACCCAGTTGTCAGTAACACTAGTATTAGTACATGCGAATACCTTCCTGGTGAGTGTGTTCATGCGAATCAGTGCTTTTCTTCACCACCTCCATTGTTTTCTACTAAGTTGTATCACCTATTGAAATATAATTCATATGATGATAAACTAGACTCAGAAGAATCAAGGGACAATTCGGTTGATGACGAACTGTATCAACTAATATATCATGCCCAATATTGAAATCAGGTACGGTAAGAAGGACGTCAGTGCCATCTATTGGCAAAAGTTCTAAGGTTCTAAGATTGAACAGATGAGCGCAAGAAATTCACACCATACACATACATGCTCACTTACAATATTTTTGTTAATTTATATCGAATTTGGTGTTTTCAGGATGCCATACTCAACGAATGATTATTGCCACGGAATAAGATGATTCATACACCGCCTCGATTCCATCGTGATATGACACGGTGTAACTTGGTGTTAATTTTATATAATAGGTGTGTTTTATGCGTTGTCAATGATAGCACCATTGAGAATATTACATTTGGTATGTTTCTTGAGAATTTAAACCACATTCGTGTCATTTCCCACCACTGAGATCGTAATTAACACCACTCAACATTCAATTGTGAAATTTGTAATAAAAAGCACACAACTCTAATATTCACGTGTTGTATTCGTCGGAGTTTGCTTTGTCGACAATATAATGCTCGATATAATGTCTTTATAACGGGCAGTCACAATTGGAGTCCCTCAAGGCTCGGTTTAGGGATTCATTTTATATTATATCTGAATGATTTGAATAATTCACCATTTCAGTATTTTTGCATCATGCAAGTAGATGATACGTCACTGATCATATCAGACGAATCAGACAAACTTCAATCAGATAAATGCAATGAGACTTTTTCGAACGTACAGGTTTGGTTTAGTGGAAAACAAAAAAACTGTTCCGATATGATGTACGGAAATTTGCGATAATTGATCAACAAGTCAAGTTTTTGCGCCTTGAAGTGGATGAGAGTTTCACAAGGAATAATCACTGTCGAACACATATACTAATACGTCCAGGAGGTGAGACAGAGGCAGAAAAAATGTCCCACTTTTCGGATTGTCGCTTATATCTCGAAAACGGTTCGTTATAAAAAGAAACGTTCTGATTCTAAATGGAAGCTTATAAAATTATTTATAGCTTTCATATTTTATATTTTTTTGAGCTGCATGGTCCAGAAAAAGGAAAATTTTCTATAATAAGATTTTTATCTCATATTATTCTTCATCAAACATTCTTTCGCATATTCGTTCCACGTTCCAGAAAGAACTTCCTCAAACAGTTATAGTTCCAATTTCAGAATTCTTGTTTCTTATAGCCCAACAAACAACATTTTAGCCATTAATGGGATCGATTGAAAACCTCCAACTTTTGTACCCAGCTTTGTACTTAACATTTTTGTGTAATATATGATGTAAAATAAAGAAGTTACGGTGAGACGACGATCCTCACTGTAAGTATATATAGCATAATCTTGAATCCTGTTACCCTCAGGGTGTTGGTTCATTCCATTATATTCTTGTTTCATGAATTTTTTCTATTCTTTTTTGACAGTATATTTGCTTCGCTCCAGTGTTTGTTACTTCTTTCTAAAATCTTTTCAATCATGTTGTTTCATCAGATTTTCGTATGTCTTCCTCTTCTTCTTTTATTGTTTTGTGTCTTTGCTACATGAATTTGTTCATCTATCGAATTTTTGTCATCTGTATGTATCCCCATCATCCCAATTGTTTATGCTGTTCTACGCATGAAATAATATTTCTGCTATGTCTACTTCTTTTCTTTTTCCTGTATTTCCTATCTCATCTCTTTTTGTCACTTCTTTAATTATCCTTTTATCTGATGCATGTATCCTACTTTTGATGTCATATTTTGTTAATATCTAAGATTCTCATCGATAATAGTATATGTTAGTACTATTCGTTTATTTTTACACGCAATCATCCAATAAGTAATGCAGACACTCGTGCAGACATAATATATCCAACTTATTCGCGGCCCTACCCGGATTAGTCACTACCCGGACCAAAACCACTCCGGAGCGCCCGTCGAGACGGAGACGCGACACTGCGACCGACCCGTGAGGAGGGGGAGGGGTAAAGGGGGAGGGGGGGGGGAGAATGTCACTCGGACACACAGCGCTGTCACTCTCCGCGGAGACGTCTGGAGCGACAGGTCTGGAACATAACGTTTCGAAGCGCCGCTCCCCCCACCTTCCCCCCTCACCCCCCATTCCCCCCCCCCCCAATCGATAACCGGGAGACGGCATGCTCCGGTGCACCGTGGAAGGTCACCGCGTTGCAACTTCGTGCCTGTCGCTCATTACGGACGCTGATGGTCGTGTACAATGGGGGGTGGGGGGTAGGGGGAAGTCACGTGATGGGGTCGTTTTGCCATGGTGACGAGAGGATGTCGTTCAGATGTTGATTTGGGGAAATGCCAATTTCCCTCGTCTTCGACTCGGGATAATTTTCCATCACCAACAAAAACATTCGTGACCTTGAAAAAAATTATCGGTAATAAATCTGCTGCTAGGGAGATTAAAAGTGATGATTTTGTTAGTTCCTATTGACGGAATGAATAAGTGATAATTTCTCTGTCAAAAATGAAGCGCCTTATAATTATTGACAAACGTCACTCAGAATAAAACCTGGGTAGACATGTGATATTAGATGTTATGATTGAAAAGGGATTACTGTTTTAAATGTTCCTGAAATATTAGTAATAAACATCAGTTACTATCTACAGTATCTACGCAGAATAGGTCGCATAGGGTTCATCGAAGGGTAAACCGCGCTCCAAATTGTGTACACCAAACTTCAATTTTGCGAGGAACTCCAAAGAATTCCAAAGAATTTCAAGGAAATCCAAATGTTCGTACCTACATCGGAATTCCAGAATTAGAATCCAAGGAGTTCCCAATAATTCCAAGGTATTCCAGGAAATTCCAAATGTTCGTACATCAGAATTCCATACTTAGAATTGCAAAGAATTCCAAGAATTTCCAGAGAATTCCAAATAATTCCAGGGAATTCTAGGGAATTCCAGAGAATTCTAAGGAATTCCAAGGAATTCCATATGTTTTTAAACCAGAATTCCACCGCGGTTTACCCCTCGGAGTTTATTCTCATCATATCAACAGCAACTCCAATTTATGAAATTTTCTTACCGAATCCCCCACGCAGCAGAATTAATTCCCTATAATTTTTTTCTCGGTTTCACTCATGTTTTTGATGATAGAAAATGTTCCTCGCCTTCGACTCGGGATAATTTTTTATCAACAACAAAAACATTCGTGACTTTGAAATAAAACATCGCGGTAATAATTCTGCTGCTAGAGAGATTACAAGTGAAAATTACAGATTTTCAATAACATATATCTTGAAAATTGTTCGGAAATCGACAAATACACTGATGACCAATTCTATAGATAATTTAATCTGCTTTTATTTTTGTCTGAAACATTTTCCTCCACAGCATAAGGTTTTCGAGATATAAACAAAAAACCAAAAAATGGTACATTTCCAACCCCCTCCCACCCTTAGCTCACCACTCACCTCCTAACTATTCCTAACGAAGTCCTGAAGTCAAAAATTCTCGCATATTTCATGCATTCTATAATAATTCCGAATAATTCATTCATTGACTAGAGTATACAGCACGCGACCACCGTCGCATAGTTCGACGCGGCCCAAGCCGGCGATACACTCCGACCTCCGCGAATTTTCGGTCGAGCGCCCGCCGTCGATCGGAGCTTCGACATGATGAGGGGGAAGAGTTGGTGGTGAGTTTTTTCATACTAAAGAAGCTACCAAAGCCACACACGAATTTCGACTCGGGATAGATCACATAATTTTAGGCTCATTTTAGGCTATTTTATTACCCTATTCCCAAATTTTTTGCTCTTCTCTTTGATAGAAAAATCTGTGGCCGAACTCAGCAGAGCCATTTTTGAAAAACAATAATTTTGGTGTTTTGAAATAGTCAAATTGTAGAGCTCATTTTAGGCTAATTTATAACCATATTCCCATTTTTTTGCTCCCTCCCTTAATAGAAAAATCTGTGGCTTTGCTAGCTTCGGGCGAACTCAGCAGAGCCCTTTTTTGAAAATCCACTTTTTTTTGCGATTCAATATAGCGATATTTCAGGACTAATTTTAGGCTAATTAATTGCCCTAATTTCATTTTCAGAAAAAAAAAACAAGATTTTTCGATTTTCGCCAAGTCGATGATACAATCATTTCAAATTATAAATGTTTGACGATTTTAACTTGTCAAACCGATGATACCCATCGCTGGATCAATAAAATGTTCATGTTTTCAAAAACATTATTTTTGTGTCTTTCGATCTAGCAATATTTCAAGACTAATTTTAGGCTTATTAATTACCCTAATTTAATTTCTTCTGCTCCACGCATTACAAAAAAAACAACAATATTTTTAGATATTCGCCAAGTCGATGATATAATCATTTCAAATTATAATTTTTTGACGATTCAACTCAGAGTATGTCATAGCTACTATGTAAGCTACAGATGATCAATCCTTTTGAATTATCCAGGTTAGCCTGTTGAATTAGTTCATAGTAGACATTTTCCGATGTTGGGGGCTTTTGAATTATCTAATATGAAGGGACATTTTAAGAAGTATCTTGTTGAAAAGTACGTATGGTGTCATCTCGGGTGTCATTGATATTTTCGTGAGGTAGAAACTTTCGAAATTCAATTAACATGTTTCAATTCGAGAATTAAATGAATGAACGTGAATTATTGTGAAATAAACAAAACTTAATTGCATTAAACATATAACATAGGATCTCGAATCCATAAAAAAGTCCTCATTATATATTTTTTTGTAATGCGTGGAGCAGAAGAAATGAAATTAGGGTATTTAACTAGCCTAAAATTAGTCTTGGAATATTGCTATATCAAGACAGAAAAATGTTGTTTTTGAAAAAATCGCTCTGCTGAGTTCGCCCGAAGCCAGCGAAGCCACTTTTTTTTTAAACTTCGAATAAAACATTCCAACATGAACATTTTATTGATCCAGCGATGGGTATCATCGGTTTGACAAGTTAAAATCGTCAAAAATTTATGATTTGAAATGATTGCATCATCGACTTGGCGAAAGTCGAAAAAATTTGTTTTTTTATGTAATGCGTGGAGCAAAAAAAATTAAATTAGGGTAATTAATTAGCCTAAAATTGGTCCTAAAATATCGTTATATTGAATCGCAAAAAAAGTGGATTTTCAAAAATGGCTCTGCTGAGTTCGGCCGAAGCTAGCAAAGCCACCGATTTTTCTATCAAAGAGAAGAGCAAACAATTTGAGAATAGGGTAATAAAATAGCCTTAAATGAGCCTAAAATTATGTATTCTATCCCGAGTCGAAATTCGTGTGTGGATTTGCTAGCTTCTTTAGTATAGTTTTTTCTGTGGGTTTCGTACGGAAGCGCTGAAGGGCCACATAGGAGCGTTGTTTTTAAACTCGGCTGTGACTTTAACTCGGCTAACAGCCGACTTTTTCGCCGAGCAGTGTTGCCAATAAGGCGCAAAAAGCGCAATATTTGCTCTTTTCAACTGTGTTTTGCGCCATTGCGCTATTCAAGGACAATAAATACAAATGAATGTCCTATCCTGTAATCCCATATGAAAGTAATAACGAATCAAAGTTTCCAAACGTTCTCCACTACTTTCATTTTCAGATTGGGTGAGTTGTGCTTCCTATATTTGAAACTCGACTGTTAGCCGACTTAAACTCGTCTAACAAACGACTTAAACTCGGCTAACAACCGACTTTTTCGCAGTGTTGCCAATAAGGCGCAAAAAGCGCAATATTTGCTCTTTTCAACTGTGTTTTGCGCTATTTTGTGCATTTTTGCGCTTTTTGAGGACAATAAATACAAATGAATGTCCTATCCTGTAATCCCATATGAAAGTAATAACGAATCAAAGTTTCCAAACGTTCTCCACTACTTTCATTTTCAGATTGGGTGAGTTGTGCTTCCTATATTTGAAACTCGACTGTTAGCCGACTTAAACTCGTCTAACAAACGACTTAAACTCGGCTAACAACCGACTTTTTCGCAGTGTTGCCAATAAGGCGCAAAAAGCGCAATATTTGCGCTTTCCAACTGTGTTTTGCGCTATTTTGTGCATTTTTGCGCTTTTTGAGGACAATAAATACAAATGAATGTCCTATCCTGTAATCCCATATGGAAGTTATAACGGGGCTATCCAAAAGTAACAAAAATATAAATAAAAAATCTAAGTCCGTATTTTAAAAAAATTTGTTGAAAATGTCGGATTTGAAAAAGCTATCTTGTAGAGAAGAAAAAGTGGCCACGATGAAGTGTTATTCATACCGATCAATTTCTTTAAATAACGCAAGGAAAAAAGTTTTATGAAATTTCGGATACCTCCGAAAGTATTCGGAATTTTCCAACTTTCAGAACAGCATTTTGTTAGGCATCAAATAACCCAACTTTGCCATGATTTAAGCGACCCTGTATCTCTTACTGTTTACGAGATCCCAATGAATTCCAGCCACCCTGTACAACAGGAGATACGAATCACCACTGAAATTCATGGGACTGATAGTTCCATTTTATCTCGGCTTTTAGTCGAAAAGCCAACAGCCTAGTTTAAGTGTTCTTGAAGTCTAGGGAGTAGAAAACAGGACAACTATCTCACTTCTTGACAGATGAATGCATATTTCCTCCTCACTTTTCTATCAGTTTTTGTACTCTCTAGAATTCAAGAATAGGGGCCCATATGGGATTACAGGATAGGACATTCATTTGTATTTATTGTCCTTAGAAAGCGCAAAAATGCACAAAATAGCGCAATGGCACAAAACACAGTTGAAAAGCGCAAATATTGTGCTTTTTGGGCCTTATTGGCAACACTGCTCGGCTAGTCGGCTGTTAGCCGAGTTTAAGTCGGCTAACAGCCGAGTATCAAAGTCGGCTGTTAGCCGAGTTAAAGTCGGCTGCTCGGTCGGCTGTTAGACGAGTTTTAAAAAAACGCTCCTATGTGGCCCTTCAGCGCTTGTTGCGCAAGTTGCTCGGAATTCGCCAGCACGTTGGCCGATACCCTTTTTTCTTCGCTTTTTTCTTGTTGATTCGTTTTGGAAAATTTGTTGCTGGTGCATGGCAGCTTAACGGGGTACTGGCACGGCAACATTTTCATTTCGCGACTGTATTGAAAAATAAATATACCAAAATGAACCACTGATTTGTTGCTCATTTCAAATTCACGCATTTTTCTCCATTACAAAAAAAAAATCTATCCAGCTGTAGATACCAACTTAGGGCCGGTTGCATAAAGTTTAAGTATTCAATTTGTTTATAACCACGGCAACGCATGCCTTAGCTCGCGCATTAGCAGAGTTAATCCTCGAGTTAATCCCACGTTAAGTTAACCTTGAAGGACTTAAGCTGACACAATGATTTTGTCCTCGTGTTTTTCTATCATACAAAGCTAAAAATAAGTAAGTGTGTTTTGAGATGTATTTCAAAATTTCTTGAATTTCCCGCCAACAAACATGATAAGACTAACGGCACTGTACAAAAAATGCTGGAGTTAATTTTGATGCAGAATGTGGTAATAGAAAATATTACTAGAAAATTAAAAGTGAATGGTAATAAATCACTCTACTATTGTGATTTTTAAAATTTGCAAATGGCTCTGCTGAAGGTTTATTGGGTTCGATTTTACCACCGCCAGAAAAATGTTGATAACCTTGAAATTTGAATTGATTAAAATATGGTCTCATCAGGTATTTCGGGAATTTCCTTGGACGAATATCTTTCTTGGAAATCACACTGCCAAGAACTATCTTCTGCATCGAAATATTCCGACATTTTTATTTATCAATTGATAGGATTGGAAGTGTATCAGATAATGAATGTGTATATATTATTATGCTAAAGTCGTATTAGGAATCAGATAAGGGATAATATCTCGGATAATATTCTGACAATGTGACGAAATGTTGTTCATTTATTTTGAAATATCACCATTTTCTTCGAATAACAACTTCTATTTTATATAATATCGACCGAGATTTTGACTTCTTACAGAACTTACTAATTGATTGTTCAAATTACCTATACTTACCTTCCAGAAATTCGGCTGTTATGGTCATTTGAACTTTCAAGGATATTCAATTTTTATATTGAAAATTTCAGGATTCAAAAATTCTGTCTTTGATCCTGAAACTTCGACTTTTTTCCTCGGAATGTCAATTGTTTCAGAATTTCGATGTCAATCAAGATTTATTGAGGAATCTTGATTTTTTTCAATTTCCACTTCAATCATCGAAATTTTATATTGAAGATATTTTGTTTTTGGTTTTCATCACAACATTTTCACTTTGACATTTTGAAACGAAATTTATTTTGAACTTTTCAAGATTTCAAATTTTCGTATCGGAATTCCGAAATTGAGTAAAATTTAGAATATTTTCGCGAAATTTCGGCTTCATTATATTTTGAAACCATTCATGATCTAAGTAGATCTAAGTATTATGAGAAATCGAGATGGTGAACTTTTGGTTTCATTTTTGTTCAAAAAAATAGTTACCAAAGAAAAAAACATAAAAAAAACAATTCACATAATACGATTAGAAATTATTTTTCAAAAGATAACATCCTACAAGTATATTTTTTATCGGTATACCTACTCATTCCATAAACAGCCTCTAAATCAAATCAATACTTATTAAAAATATTTTCAAAAAATCGCAGAGGGTTTTCAACAGGTGGGTACGACTTAATTTCCTTTTTCGTAATGTATTTTGATACACCTGCTCCTCCATTTTCCCATGACGCTATCAACTTTTTTCAAACCCAACATCCCATGCACCAACTATTATCGGTCCCAATCAACATCCAATCAAGCTCCTTCCCCTTTCTCGAGCCTCATGAATCTAGATGTCTGCCGATCAGGTGACGTCGGGTGAAAAAAAGGCGACACGGTTATCTAGTGTCCTCTAATAAAAAGAGTCACCACGACGTTTGCAGTCCATCGAGATCAATTAATTGGTGGAAAAGTGTCGAACGCGAACATTAATCTCAGCCGTCAGTATTCCTCTCCACGTCACGTGACGAGTAGGTACCTTCACCAGGTATAGACACAAGACAGCAGTTCTCAGAGATGTCTCGAAGTTTTATTCAGCGTCTGAATGTGACCATTGGCGCATCAATGAAAAAAAAAGTGTTTTTAACCGCCAAATTAGATGCGCAAAGCAACCCTCGAAGTCTCATTGAGACTTGTATGAGTATAAGGAAGACGGGGACCTTAGCTTTTTAAGTGTCATCCGAAGCACTACTCGGCTGGTTATCGTTGAGAGTCCGATGGATCGAAATCTAGATACCAAGACTGTTCGGTTGGTCACCTATCATCTCCCGCTGAACCGAGGGGTAAACCGCGGTAGAATTCTGGTGTACAAACATAGGGAATTCCTTGGAAATTCCTGAAATTATTTGGAATTCCTCGGATTCTAATTCTAGAATTCTGATGTACGCACATTTGGAATTCCAAGGAATTCCTTGGAATTCCCTAGAATTCCTTGAAATTTCCTGGAATTATTTGGATTCTTATTCTGGAATTCTGATGTACGAACATTTGGAATTCTAGGGAATTCCCTGGAATTCCTTGAGGTTCTTTGGAATTATTTGGAATTCTTTCGAATTATTTGGAATTCTTTCGAATTCTTTGGAATTCCTCGGATTCTAATTCTGGAATTCTGATGTACGAACATTTGGAATTCCAGGAAATTCCATGCAATTTCCTGGAATTCCTTGGAAATTCCTGAAATTATTTGGAATTCCTAGGATTCTAATTCTAGAGTTCTGATATACGCACATTTGGAATTCCAAGGAATTCCATGCAATTCCTCGGAATTCTCTAGAATTCCTTGAAATTTCCTGGAATTCTTTGTATTCTAATTCTGGAATTCTGATGTACGAACATGTGGAATTCCCTGGAATTCCTTGAAATTCCCAAGAATTCCCTGGAATTCTTTGGAAATTCCTTGGAATTCCTTAAAAATTCCTTTAAATTTCCTGGAATTCTTTGGATTCTAATTCTGGAATTCTGATGTACTAACATTTGGAATTCTAGGGAATTCCCTGGAATTCCTAGAAATTGTTTGGAATTATTTGGAATTCTTTCGAATTCTTTGGAATTCCTCGGATTCTAATTCTGGAATTCTGATGTACGAACATTTGGAATTCCAGGAAATTCCATGCAATTCCTTGGAATTCCCTAGAATTCCTCGGAATTCCAAGGAACACCTTGAAAATTCCTGAAATTCCTTGGATTCTAATTCTGGAATACTGATGCACTAACATTTGGAATTCTTGGGAATTTCCTGGAATTCCTCGAAATTCTTTGGAATTATTTGAAATTCTTTGGAATTCCTTGGATTCTAATTCTGGAATTCGGATGTACGAACATTTGGAATTACATGAAATTCCATGCAATTCCCTGGAATTCCTTGGAATTCTTTGGAATTCCTCAAAAATTGAAGTTTGAAGTACACAATTTTGAGCGCGGTTGACCCCTCCCACTAAACAATGCTACAGAAATAAATAAATATTTCTTATATCCGCCGCAGGATTTGAACCCGTGCCCTCTAGACTATCATAAGCCAGCGATTCAACGCACTCGACACCAGCCCATGAAGAGGAAAAGGGGTGAAAAGAACCCCAATAAAGTCAGCAGACACACCACAATAATTGCAGTCACTGCTGATGGCCTAGCTGAGCTGATACCAAAGAAATCATCTTATTATCAATAAGAACAAAACTGTTATCATCGAATTTACTGATGCACCAATCAAGATCAACGAGCATATAATAGCTATTAAACGCGATTAGGTAACTATTCTTTCTCTAGAACAGCTGAAAAATGGCAGCGTCTGAATCTGACTATTGAAGCCAAGAAGAAAAAGGAAGAACACCAATAAAGCCAGCAATGCTATTTGAAAATTTCGTCTGCTATTCCATTATGCAGATGACACTACAATTGGAGTCTCTTTTGATAGCCTAGCTAAGCTAAATAATGAAACAAAAGCATCAGTCATGAAAAGTCATCGTACTATCAATAAGAACAAAACTGTTATCTTTTAATTTACTGCACCACTAAATATAGGAAATAACATAACCTTAACAACAAGCAATAAGTAACGGCTTGGTTTTTGAGGTAGGTACAGGGTTCAGTCAGTCTTCTAATTTTCTCCCAAATTTAGTTTGAAGAACTTCATTTTCTTTCCCTCCACGATCAGTACTGAATGTAATAATTCCGAAATTATTTTCAACACTAACCTCGACAGTAACATTCTCATGATTGAGTGAGAAAAAACACTTGCTTCCAACTTGTTTTGCCATAGTATTTCCATTCTATAAAAAGGTACAGCAAGTGAGTATTCCATATTCGAACTATACACAGTAAAAAAATGGCAGTAATTTCAATCAAATGGATTTCAAATCAAACTCCGACTAATACAACACCTGAATATCAAAATTGTGTCTTTTTTATTAAAGGTAGGTACATTTCAGAATGAAGTGTTAAGCGAGGTGTTAAGTGGTGTTAAATCCGATCTTAGTAGTGAAAATGACACGGATGTGGCAAGTAGAATGATTCTGAAACATAAAATCATAAAAAACACCAAATAGTTGAAATATAATATTCTCAAAGGTGCTACCATTCACCTTAACGCTTAATGGTGAATTAATAAACTTAACTAAACTAAGAATTCCATTAACAATTAATAATTAACAACTACATCAACTAAGGTGTTTATAAACATCATTCAAGAATTAGGTTTTTTATTGTTCCGTGCCAAGAAATGGTTCTGTGTTCAAATATGCCTTATGCGCATGCGTTGAATTAATAATTGTTAATTCTTAGTTGAAAAGATGAAAGATGACCATCTAAGTTGTTAATTATTGATTTAAATGACAGATGAATGTTTATAAAACCTCTGTGGGATTTTCCTGTATTCATCTTTCTTAATTCTTGGTTGTATTATATAAAAGTAACATCAAGTTACACCGTGTCATATCACGATGGAATCGAGGCAGTATATGAATCATCAAATTTGGTGTCAATATCAATTCTTCAAGTATTGCATCCTGAAAACACCAGATTTGATATAAATTAAATAAAATTATTGTATGTAAACAAAGGTCGTACTGACGTTCTTCCTACCATACTTGATTTCAATATTGGGCATGATATATTGGATGATTTTGATATAGATCAATATATACATATATCAATTAAATCAATTGGCCTAGGCCATAGTGCCACCGATCAGGATAAATTAGCCGAAACAGTTCGTCATCAACCGTATTGTACCTAACTTCTTCTGAGTTTCTTCTAGTTTATCCATCCTAGTTGAAAACACCGAAGGTAGTGAAGAAAATCACTGATTCGCCTGTGAACACTCATGATATGGTGTTCCTTCACACCAGATAAGTATTCGCATGTACCAGATCAGTGTGTAAACGCAACGAAGAGAATTTCGTTGAGGTAAGATTCAGCAACAAGAAAATCACAGAATGTGCATCACACCACTGCGGTGTCAAATCGTGTACTTTTATGTTTTGAAGTGTATTCCCCTGCATTTCTTTATATTTATGTTTATTGTATGACATGTCTCATGTCATGTATATGATTCGAAGAGATTAATTAAAAATCTAATCATCATCCACTCCAGTTTTTCCCGGAACCTATAGTGGGGTAACTGTGTTCTTTCCTCATGCTGTCTTCCTCTCATCTCATTATATATAAGCGTATAGCAGAGTCACACCAAACCGGAAATGTTCCCGATATTTTGTTGGATATTCAACTTTTCTCCAAAAATTGTCAATTTTTTTAGGAATCTTGAATCCTGTTTCAGAAATTCGATACTTATTTATCTCTAGATTCCTTTTTTTATAATATACCTAGAGAATTTTTGTTTTGAAGGATATGCGACTTCTACTCTAATAGAATCACATCAAATTGTTGTTCGCTGAGGGTCTTGATCGGTTTTGATTGATATATCGAAATCTGACAACGCCGCCACCCACTTCGACCGTTCGTCCCACGTGACGTGATGGTCCAGTTGTTATGAAAGATGAATGCATCATCTCGAGCACACCTATCTGGTCGACATCTTGTCCATCTAGCGTTACGAAGAGATTAAAAATCGCGTCGCTCATTATAATTGATGGACTGGTGGTGTTTTTGTCTGACGTCAGTGAAATAGTTATAATCATCGAGAGCGAAGATGGTGGTGGGAACATGAAGATATTAATCGGCGAAAGAACTTTATGTTTACATGCGGAGTGAGTTATCGCTATGTCCCGCTTTCCAAAGGGCGCTCTGCTTCCAGTTATTGGAGTATGTAGCGTTCGATATGACTTCTTGATTTTTTCAAAAATGCAGCACTTCAACATCATCCCTGAGTCACCTTCAGTCACAGTTTTTCACATACATCACTTCAATCAATTGAAACACAAAAACATGACGTATATCATCACAACAAAAACAAACTAAGTGAATAAGTATACAAGCTTGATACGAAGTAAACAAAGCAGCTTGCAAGGCATCAGGTTCACATTAAGATGCATTAACACATCAGAATTTTGATAGGGACGCGGTGAGAAACTAAAGTAGGCAGTGTTGCCAGTTTAAATCAAGTAAATCTTTCACAGCAGTCGATAAAATTGATTATGACGCATTATAGTATTGTACGCCATAGTAGGTATTGTTAATTCAATAAAAAAACGTTCACGTCTAATTAGTACTGACATAAAATTGAAATTTAATAACTATTAGTGAATAATATGAAATTCGTTTGATCAAAGATGATTAAACAAGCTGGGTAGGTACATTGAATCCATGCATTCGAAGCAAATAATGGGGTTATAGTTTATTATTATCACAATAAGTCCTAGTTTTCAACGGATAGCCTCAGAATCTGGAAATGTGAACCGATTTCTGTAATTTTTTTAAATATTCAAAGATATTTCTGTTTTAGCTTTCACCTCGGCTTTCACTAATGCATCAGGGAATGGAATAGACAGCAAAATGGACCAATAATACTTGAACAACGACTTATTACTCGACTTATTATCACTCGTATTATCATATCAACACAGCGTCTCAACCCGAGTCTCAACCTCCTTGATGACACAAAATTTTCTACTCATAATTTAACCAGACCAGAAATCAATATTATCAACTATGCCGACGATAGCTCTATTCGAGCTCTATTCTATTAACTGCAAAAAATTATCCAAACATTTGTGAAAAGGGAAACAACATTACATGTGCAGAAAAATGGTTCAACAACAGTAGGTTAGTGCTAAACCCTGAGAAAACAAATGCAATACTCTTCAAAATAAATAAAAGTCTAGAAACCAGAGAAAATAAATCTCAATCGAGGGGGAGGACACTCTCGAAAATTATGTAAACCTATTGCCTCTTTCTGCATTAAATGTTAGTTTATTGCCGTAATTCCGAATTATATAACTGAAACAGGAATGAAGAATAGACGCCCCCACTCCAATTTATTTCGTTGAAATGCCCTTTATTGCCGTTTATTCCCGACTATTTCCGACATATTGCCGTATTGCCGAGTATTAACTATCTATTGCTTATCAAATCCGACATAATGCCGTCTATTTTATTTCCGAATAATGCCGATAATTTTCAGATAATGCCTATAATGCCGCAAGTATGGGCATTAATTTCTAAACATTTTGTACACCTATTGCCGTGGTGTCCTCCCCCTCGATCTCAATGGACATGATATACCTTTCTCAATCTCAATTAAATGCTTAGGTATAATATTGGAGGAAACTCTGAAATATGACCATCATAGAGACTTTTTATAAAAGAAACTCAGTACAGCATATGGTTTTAGGCTCGGTTTTAGGGGTGCTACCTTCAAACTGTAACACGAGCATATCAAAATCATTTTACTATGCGAATTTTTATTCCCGCGCCAGATATGGTATAATATTATAGGGCGGCACTACAGAAGCACACAGGGTATTCAAAATACAAAAGCGAGCCATCCGCATCATGACTCAATTGGGATATTTTGAATCATGTAGGGACCACTTTAAAAACATGAAACAATTAACTATTCCAGCACTATATGTTTATGAATGTATAAAGTTCATCTTCAAACACAAAAATTACTTTGATCGATATAAGACATCAGGAGCATACAACACAAGACAAATAAACAACTACAATACACCTACTCATCATCTGTCTAAGATCGAACAGAGTGCCCTTCTCGCTGCCATTTACTTTTTCAACCATCTTCCAGAACCGATAAAAATTGAGAATAATTTCAATAAAATCAAAAGATGGCTATTAGATTCTCTTATCGACTTGGAGCCATATGAACTCGGAAACTATTTAAGACATACCTTTTAGCTTCATATCATTATCGAAATATTTCTCAGCAATGTATATTAGCAAAATTTTCTATCTGACTGGCTTATGATTGTTTCATTTCATATAGTGCAATAAAATTATTATTATTATTATTATTATTATAGTTACATAGTCGTGGACATAAAATATACTTATAGATGTCCTTCTGTGTTTGTACGTCCATGACATGAGATGACCTCTATCTGGACAAATCGATAATTGACACATACCACGATCAAGACGAATAGATATGCAATCGATAAACTCGAGGAGAAACTTGTATCTCATCGTGAATCACGACAATAACTACTCATTATACCCGGAAACGGTGGCTAATTGGAAATTCCAACTGCCTATCTATATATATGCAACGAACCTGCCCGATCTGGAATCAATCAACAACACATCAAATGCAAATGGGTCGCATCTGTCCATTTTGATTTGGATGCACTTCTCACAGGCCATGAATATGTAGAGAAATGTCACATTTTTTTTTGTTAGCCATAACTGGAATATACCCGAGAATATCCGGGAGAATATCCCAGAGCGTATTTACCATGATGATTGTATTGACCGAGGTATTGACACTTTCTTGAACCAGTGTTCGAACACAGGTTAGAGGTAAACTTGATAATAATTTCGAATTGAAATAATAATAATCTGCAGAGTTTTAAAATGGACACATTCGAAAAAACGAATAGAATCCAGTATTTTACATGGTGTCACTGGAAGAAATGAGGAAAGAACATTCGTTCTTCAATCCAGTAATTGACACAGCCATTCTAAAAAATCATACATGAATTTTCTCGTGAATTGTATTGAACTCACTAATGATCACTTAAAATATCAATTCAAGAGGCAATGCTCTATCTCTAGAAAAATATAACCGAGGTTATCAACTTCACGACTGACTACCATATACATCACATGATCTAGCAACCAGCACAAAAACGACCATTTCACTCTTGAACCACCATGACACAATGGTACACTGTTGGAAATTAGCGAGGGGTAGGACACCACGGCAATAGCTGTACAAAATGTTTAGAAATTAATGCCGATACTTGCGGCATTATAGGCATTATCTGAAAATGATCGGCATTATTCGAAAATAAAATAGACGGCATTATGTCGGATTTGATAGGCAATAGATAGTTAATACTCGGCAATAGATCGGCAATATGTCGGAAATAGTCGGGAATAAACGGCAATAAAGGGCATTTCAATGAAATAAATGGAAGTGGGGGCGTCTATTCTTCATTCCTGATGTTTCAGTTATATAATTCGGCATTACGGCAATAAACTAGTATTTAATGCCGAAAGAGGCAATAGGTGTACATAATTTTCGAGACTGTCCTCCCCTCGGTCCTACCCCTCGGAATTTAGTTGCTAAATCAACGAATAAATATAGTCCCAGTAGATCTACAACCATTTTATAGTTGAAATATCAAGAGTGTGAGAAGTAAATTTTTACCATAATGGGTATTGCTCCTCTTAACAACAGCCTATTTGTATGGCTACTATACGTCTTATTGGTGAATTAACTTCAGTAAAGGTGGATGCGAGGGTGGATGCATACAAGCACACTTTTAAACTTAAAAGAATTTAAAACTAAAATCAATAATGCGCAATAATGTGAAATCATGTAAGGCAATGGGGGCATTCATGCAAGAAAACTAAGCAATTAAAACTTAGATTAAAACTAAGAAAGATGGCCAACATTCAATTATAAGAAATTAATTTCTTCCATTAATTCATTTAACGCATGCGTGTCAAATATTTTGCCAGACAAACCACAGAACTGATAACTGGTTGAATTTTTAGGTCTATTTTTTATTGATTATGCCATTTTATTATTTGAATGTGTTTTTTTGAGAATGTTTATATAAGCATATGACTATTATAATTCCTATCTTCATTTAATTATGACAAAAACATTAATATGCAGTGACAGTTTTGACATATAACTAAATTCCTTAATTTTCTTAGTTGATGTTGCATAATCACCATATATTCTTAGTTTAAATTCAATATAAATCTTACATTTATTTTAGTTTAAGTTGATGTTGCATGAATCCACTTTAAGTTAGTAATTCTATCTCGAATTCTATACTACACCTTATAGTTGTTCACAGTATTTTCTGAAGTTAATTGAGCAATTACAAATTATTCTTTTCAATTTAATTTGTTGTTATAAGCTCTACGTCCTAATGTAGTACTAGCTACAAAAAATTGTCCATTGTACTTCAACTCAGTGTATTTTCAACGATATTATACTGCTAGAATGCAAAGTTCAAATTACTGAAATGACCATATCATGAAACACATTTTATTTCTGAATAACAACAAAACGAAAAAAATCCACTATTGGCACAAAAACACATCAAAAGATGTCGGTAAATCGAAAGAACACCGCGGCACGTGATTCACTACAATGCTGGTAGACCTCTGTCTGTGTTTGTCATCCGAGATAACTTCCTATCCTCCTGGCGTGTTGAGTATATGTAAATTTATAAACTATTAGTTGGTAGAAGCTTGAAGATTCATTTGATGAAAAATGTGTAAATTACTGGCAGGGTTTCAAAGACTGGGCAGCTTAATACCTTCATTGATGTTTTTTTCAGGAAAAACCTCGGGAAAAATGTATCTTTGCAATTCCTTGCTATAATATTCAAGTTTGTTGCACAGAATTTCGATATAAGGTGATATCTGAGGAATGTATTGGATATATACACATTTAAAGTCGGCAGCGCCTCAGACTCGGCCTCATAGGAGATTCTGATAAGTACTACCTACTTATAAATCACAGATGACCGAGCAGATGACTATAATAGTGGGTATGTTCTCGATTGAATATATATAATATTGTTTTCAGGAGGTGATATTTTTTTCATAGAAATGATTTCACAAGTAAGGGGGACATAGACATACCCAAGGACATACCTACTTTCCTCAATTGAGTAAACATCAGAGGAGACATAATTTTCATACTTCTTCCACTGTACCTCCGTTCTAAAAGAATACCCATAGGTATACATACATACGTATAACGTTGAATAATCTAGGCTTCCGTTGTGAAAAAAAACAAACTTAATAATTTATTTTAATTTCTTTATTTTTTAAAATCGGACGATACCTCAGAGAATACCTCGGATAATACCTACAATGTCGCATTTTATATGAGACATCATCCTGTAGGTGTTTATGAATCGAAGCAAACAGTTTTATTCTATTTAGATAGTAAATAATAACTATTATTAAGATTAAAGTACTTGGGAACAAACCTAGGAATTATGGTTGTAAAATTAATTATGTACTTATTCACAATAATGGTGAATGAGCTGGTTCTTCGAAAGCTGTTGGCGAGGCTGTTGGTAATATGTCTATTTTGTACTCGGTTTTATACGAAGTTTCATACCTGTATCGTAATCACTTAATAATAAAACAAAATCATCGCTATTCACCGCTATTTTCAGTTTTGGAGAACCTCCAACTCGGAATTCCAGAACGAGAATAAATTTTTTCGAGAATTTTTTGAAAATCGGAAATTTTCATATCCTCATAGGTAGGTAGGTACTGTTATATCCTCATCATAAATAGGTACATTCCTAAGTGGAGACTCCAAAAATTATTTTTATTCAGCAATTATTTTGAATTGCTAGAGATCAATTATTACTTCAAATACTCACAACTAAATATATATGAGTTAAATCCAAATTTACGAGGGTTAGTATATTATTCACTTGTGTATCTTCGTTATATTTTTTTCAAATGAGTACTGGACAAGGAACGAACCTATTTCATGAAAAATTATAAAGGCCAACTTCCAACTACTTCTCATATCCAACGTATTCGCCATAGGTATATTTTTGATCGAATGTATAATAATTCGTACCCACTCATATCATACTTATTCACCAAAAGTTGTTCTCGACGAAACGTCAAGTTTCCAACGTTTGGAATTGGATTATCAGAAGTTTGGAAGTTTTATATTATATAAGTATACGAGTATACCTACTAACACCTTGAACACACAGCATTGTATAAACACCGTTTTTATGTTAGTGAACCTCCAGATAATCCTCAAATGTTAATACTCAAGTCTTATTCAATGTTTTTCAATGTCCAAAGAACTTCAAGAAAAGAGGAAGAAGAACTCGTGACAACTTCAAACAACTTGTTTTATGTCGTTTGCAAAGACTGGTTGTTCAATATTACCTCGAATATTACCTACCGTATTTTGTGAAACAAATAGATAGAGGTAACTTCATCAAAAATCCAAGTAAGTAGGTAGGTAAGTAAGAAGAAAGGAATTTACTCGGGAATTTATTAGTAAATTACCAGGTTTACTAAGACTTGTAGTTTTTCGTTCTCTTACTTACTTAGTGAGATATTTCAGAAAGTTTCTGTATGATACTAGGTATTGAATTATGCGAGGAATGATGATGGGTACCTATGTTTTGGCTGGATATGAATCACTATGTAAATGGATATGAATCACTATGTAAATATTGTAGCCTCGATTGTAGATATTATGAGTACCAGGACAGACACGCTGCCTTTTTTTAATTCGATCACAAAAATCTATATAAGTACCAGATATCACAATGTGAAGAACTTACTATACACTACCAACTTGTTATTCTTCAATTTTATCCCTCACCAAGTCCTTGCTATGAATAATAATGAATGAATTTCATTCTCAAGGTAATAAAACCTCTCACAAAATCCAGTATCAGAGTATAAATTCGCACTTGAGTGTGTGATTTCGATGTTTTTACAGTTTCCAGAGTGTTACGCGTTCAAAAAAGAATTACCATCCTATTCCACGAATGGCACGAATTGATAAATACAGAAGACGTTCTAGTTCACTCACGAATTCATTTATGTAGACCAGTTCAACCACATGTATCGAAACAATTGATACAAACTATCACTACAACGAAACCTACACCACAAACCACTCACCCAAAAACGTGTTAATTTTCCTGATGAAAATATTCACGGGAACACTTTTACTTCTCATCGTAGCTGTCTTCCTTAGTTCCTCGTTTCACAACACAATCAACAACAACTCTCAATCGATGCGATACAACAAACTCAACTGTCACCAGAGCACAACATCGCGCTGCAAACACATCCGACAGTCGAGGCAGGCCGACAGGGAACAAGTGAACGACGAACGACGTAACCTCTCTCGTTGCCGTCCGAACGCGAACTGTTTACATCGCGCCGAGGACCGCCGATCCCCGAGTAGGTTTCCCCCCCCCCGCCAAAGGGCAGCGAAAAGTCGGGACGTGAGTGGTTGTGACGTGTCGCCGGGTGCCCCTTCCACTCTCCTAGCGGGACGGAAGACGAGACGAGCGACGTTCGTCAACGACAGGTTCGGGACGGGTTGACGAGACGCGGGTCTTTGGACATTCGCGAGCGGGTATGTGTCGAGTGCGCGCGGTGTTGCCGCGATCGACGATCGCAAAGTTTGTGGTTTTTTTCACGTACGTACGGAGTGGTTGGAATTCGAGGCTCGCCTCGTCATTGGGTGGGATCTCGTGATTGGTGAGGGTTACAAGATCGGATGAGTGTGACAAAGTTGCACAATTTGGTGATTAACGAAATGCCGTTTTGTGATTTGAATA
Organism: Chrysomela aeneicollis; assembly: GCA_029955515.1. Lineage (NCBI taxonomy): Eukaryota > Metazoa > Arthropoda > Insecta > Coleoptera > Chrysomelidae > Chrysomela > Chrysomela aeneicollis. Next base: position 4,327,824 of record JARUHQ010000008.1, on the reverse strand, counting down.
ATTCCAAACAGTTTCCAAGATATCCGGAAAAATCTTTTTTGGAGGAACATTTTGAAATTAATGACACTTTATGATAGCCAGTTTTCTTCGTCAACAATATGGATTTGTCAGATTTTAAATCTTGACGTTTCGTCTTCTAGAAACCATCATCAGCTTGATCTATTTAAATATGGACCTGACTTCTTCATTGCATTATTATCGAGATTATTATGTACCTTCAGGGGCCTTCAAATGTATAATAATCCAACAAAAATTTCTGTTTTCAGAAGTTTCTATCAAAAAGACTACTTTTCTACATATTTCGACTTTGAAATGCATCTGCACAAAATCATTGAATTGTCATATTGAAAATTCTTCTTCAAACCTCGAATACATATATGAGATGATACGAGGTTGAACAGGTAATATCATTTTATATACCTATCTAAATTAACAGCTTCCTCATCTTCATCTTTTTTTCGGAAACTATACTCTATCTGATCCAAATATCGTTCACATGAAATTTGCGAGTTTCAATTGTAACACTGCAATAAATTCAAAGCATAGTTACACTTTTGCTCTCTCAAGTTATTTACCTCGTTATTTACAAAGTTGAACTATAAATATTTATGACGGTAATTGGAGTACTTGTCCAATTTTTGTTAATCTCTTTAATTATTCGGATAGGGCAAATAAATACTAATTAATGCATTAAAAATCAGTAATGCTGTTGTTGATTACTGAATGCAGTTGTGTTTCAAAAATAATCAATCAGACATAATATAAAGTATGATTACTCGAATGAAAAGTTTTTGAATTCGTGAATTGTGCTAGGTTATAACTTCGAGGGTGCATAAAATCGTGCTCGAAGGTAGAGAAAAAAGTTCAGGTCCGTAATTGAAAAAATCGAAAAAAGAAACGTGTGATTTCAAATATGAAATTGTCATCATCAAAGTCATCATCATGTAGAATAAAAAAATGGTTATTATGAAGTGTCATTTATTTCAATACGTTCGTTCCTTCTAATGAAGCAAGAAAATAATTGAAAAAGAATTAAGTTTTTTTCAGGTTTTTTAGGATTTCTCAGAAGGTGTTATAGTTAACAAATTCCGCAACTTCGCCATACTATAACCGTTCCAGATCCCAATGACCAATGAGCCTCGAATTTCAGCCACCCTATACAGGGTGGGCAAATTCCGATGTTTGTACCTACATATGAGATAACTCGTCATTGTACGAGAAACAAAAAATGGAAGATAGATTCTTGATCTCTTTTTCAAGAAATATTCACTGATAACAGAAACTAAAGTTCACCAACTGATCTACTGCCTACCGTCTTCTGTTTGAGTTGTGAGCAAAAGTTCGAACTTGGTTGTTTGTGAAGTTGGCAAACAACTGCCTACTTTTTTCAGAAAATGCTATGGTTTTAATTATTTCAGACCCCACATGATAGTCCTTCATATATATCGTTGGAGGAAGAAAAAAATGCTATTTTTCCTAGGTTACAGCCAATTATAGTTTCCACTTGAGAGAGAATGCAATATTGAGCTGTATCTCGAGCTGTATTCAATCCTCGATTCAATCAATCAATCAAATCAAATCTTTATTGGTCCTTTCGATCATGGTATCAACATGATATTGGATAAGTCAAAGGCAAAATAGATTAAAAACGAACACAAGAAAAACAGGTAAAGGAAGTAAATACAAAGAAACTATATAGGTAGCACTAACAAATCTTAACCAACCACACTTATCAAATAACCTAACTAAGCAAGTACTCATTTACAGTATAAAAACAGTTCTCTATGAGATATTTCTTTTATTGATTTGAAGCTATCAATGGATATCACAGTTTTGATGTCAGCGAGCAGTTTATTATAGAGTTTTATTCCTTTATATTCAGGACTTGTTTCATATAGAGCTGAAGAGTGTTGAGGGACACGTAATCATTTACTATATCTGGTATCATAGTTATGAATATCATCTCGAATATCATTATTTTTCGTGAATTGCGAAGAATTTTTTTTAGGGTATACAATGCATTTATAGATGTAGATTGATGCTAGAGTAGGATGTTGTGTTTGACAAAATGTTGCCTACATGAATGTTTAGAATCTAAGTCGAAGATGAGTCCGATTATCCATTTTTGTGCAATAAAGACTTGAAGAATTTGAACAGTTTCCCTTGACAAAAATATTAATAGCTATATGAGAATATACAATTGCATAGTAAACCTGTAGCAATTGTTCTCTGGTGAAAATGGTTTTCAACTGAAAGTATTAATATTAATTTTCGTTTTTATTTATTTCTGGAGTTACTTTAGTAGTTGATTAATCATCATCAACTTTGATTTTTCCTATGAGCAAAAACGAAAATACACCTTAGCTATGACGAGAAATTTTTCATAACGACCTTTTTTCCGTTTGCTCGAAACATAACATAATAGTAATTTACGTAACAAGTCCGGAAAATACTGTTTTTTTGGATGAGTGGACAAAATTCTAGGACGAGCGTAGCGAGTCCTGGAAGTCTGCGAGTCCAAAAAAACTGTTTTCGGGCGTGTTGCGTACACAATTTTTTCGGCAACCGTGTAGAATAACAAATCAAAGAAACACATTTCTTTATTAGAACAAAATTTCGAACATTTCAATTCTTATTCATATTAATATTTATATTAAAATTAGAACAATTGTTAATATTGAATGGATTCAATTTGTTTGAAATGATTGGTATATATTTAAGTGCCTTTTGTTGAAGTCAGAACAAGAAGGTAAAGTTTCCGTTTCACATTGATTGTTTTCATCTGATAATTTTTGAATGTTAGCTAATTTTATGTCAGATAGCTGTCAGTCGTTATTTTGCTGCTATGGTAATGACAACAACGATGTGATTCTTCCCGGCCTAGTACGTACTTCCCGGACTAGGCCGGAAAAATGCCACTTTCTCAAAAAAAAATCGTCTGGAAAGTACGTATACCTATATAGACCTATAAATAATGTGTTCCATAACAACTGACTCAAAATAATTTCATAATTTCAAGATGAAATTCCACAGGAGACATGACAAAAGGCTCTCAACCAAAATATCCCAATCATCAAATGATATGCAATGTGAAATGCCAAGTGTCACAGCAAGATCGATAATGTAGAAAACAGCTTTTCCCCGAGCTCCGAAAATTTTGCATATTGTACCATTTCTTGAATGATTTCGCGCTTCGCGTTTTAGTGAAATATGAAGATGTGAATATTAAACCCTCGATTAAACACTCATTTTTTGAGCTTTTCCTCACGAAATTTCTTCTTTTCGAACCGTGCTGTGAAGAATAGTTATAAGCACTAAATCGCCTTAGAAAGACGTTTCGTTAATTGAAAAATAATGGATGAAGACGTTTCTCAAAGTTGCCATCGCCTTTTCAAACACATTTAAAATGAAATGCATGAAAGGCATTTAGACAGATATTGTTGATCCTATCTTCTGTCTAGCAACACTTTGTACCATACGGAAATTGCAAGCAAAAAAATATGGATATATATCCTTACATGAGTTTCTTCCAAATTGATCGGTTACAACACTCTTCTATATTGAAGTGTGTGAAGTGATTGATTAACACGGTTACGTGACAAAAATCCTATAGACTTTTTTAAAGCATTTGATTTTGTCCTCAGGTGAAGACTTCCAGTATAGTAGAGTGGAGTTTCCAAAGAGGGTCCTTTGTTGTTCATGTACGTTTTTGTGGTAGGTTTCAGATTTATCACAATTGTTGAAGACACGATACCTAATAGCTTTGTAAAACTATAGTTCTTGGTACCTAGATTCCAATCCTTTGGACTCTCAACGATAACCAGCCGAGTAGTGCTTCGGATGACCCTTAAAAAGCTTCTAGGGTTGCTTTGCAACTAATTTGACCGTTAAAAACACTTTTCAAGCACTTTTTCACACTTTTCAAACACTATAAGCAATTGTCGAGGTTGAGGGAATACATAAACATTCCTCATGGATTCCTGACTTCTCTGAGTAATACGAGGAGTAATATGTTCCAGAAATGCTGATGATGGAACTCATGAAAGTGAATATCAGGACTTCCAAATGCCGGAACTTCAAACTCAATCGTATTTTCTCAGTATGGAGCAATCTGATGTTAATACACCATCGGTGCCAACAACTTTTGAAATCCATTCAGATCGTAATAAAACATATTGATGAAATGTATATACTCACAGCGTCCTCCATATAGTTGGCTACTCATGAAAAAAAATTGTTATTGAAATTTCTGAAACACAACTGAAAAATCCTAATATTTGGCGGGAATTTGAAAAAAGCTGTCTTTGGTGCCGAAAAATATTAAATTTTGGATATATAATGCATTATTGAGTCCTGAATACAAATGAAAAATTGGTTTAAATTTCATTCACGGGTTGAGAATATTGAATATAAGCCCATGAAGCATTAATATACCAGGGTATGACTACACCTAGTGATGAGACTGAATTGTGTTTTCATAACCTTTTCTCGATATCTTGTCAATATGACCAATTTTTCGGCAACACAGACTTTTTTTGATTCCCGCCAAATGTGAAGTCATATGATCAGATTTTTTAGTTGTCAGACATGCAAAGACGAACGACCAATAAACTTTTTCATGAATTTCAATTATTTTCCAACTTATTATTTAGCCAACTTCAGGTTTTGCAGACACTGTTTTTTTATCAACCACTTCCGTATATCCATGACCATCACTTTCGAATTTCCGAACGCAGTGGAACTATTTTTCTCTCGCTCTCGCTTTCGCTCTCGCTCTCTCGATCACTCGCTCTCTCGCTCTCTCGCTCTCTCGCTCTCTTGCTCTCTTGCTCTCTTGCTCTCTTGCTCTCTCGATCACTCGCTCTCTCGCTCTCTCGCTCTCTCGCTCTCTCGCTCTCTCGCTCTCTCGCTCTCTCGCTCTCTCGCTCTCTCGCTCTCTCGCTCTCTCGCTCTCTCGCTCTCTCGCTCTCTCGCTCTCCCGCTCTCTCGCTCTCGCGCTCTCGCTCTCGCTTCTTCTCATCTGCCACAGCCTGATTCTTAACGGATATCGTCGAACAGATCGCGAAGTAGCATCAACGAAGCATCGTTGCACTCTTCCCCCCCCCCTTCTTCTCCCGCGTATCACGATTGCAGGCGGCAATTCTCTCGGCGGCAGTTCGGCAGGAATTGCAGCGAAATGAAACTGGCGAACGTTTCGTTCCGTATTTTTATTATTAGCCCATCGCGCCGCTTCTTTATTACGAGGGAAATTTGCATCGGCGGAACTTCTGAATCTCTTCGGGAGGAGCATTGACGGCGAGATGAAGGGGTGAGAATCGACGAAGTTTTCAGGCATCGCCGGGGGAGTATGTTAATTTTGGGGGTGGGATGGGAGTGGTGGGAGTTGTCGGGGGATTTCGCTTGTTTGCATCGGCGGACTGGTTTAAACGGAATTGGGACAGCGTAATCTGAGATGAAACGTAGGTAGGTCGCTTAAACGCTGATACGTATGTAGGTATACGAGGTGTTTTACGATTTGATGATTTGATATATACAGGGTTATCCAAGTTGACTGTTAGTCATTGGTAACTCCCAATTTTTGAATTACGACATCGGCTGAATTAGCAAACTATCATCATCTCTTCTGCTGATTACATTGGTGTAAATATTTGATCATCATTCAAAACAACATGATTATTGATTACAACGCCTGTATATTCATACCTTCTTGAATTCTACTCAAATTTACAAGTATTTTTTATATGAGTAACACTAGAGTCATCTAAGCCGATGTGCAACTTATTTTCTCTTATTTTTTCAATAGTTGTCAAATTAAACCAGTTGTATTGTGTGATAATATAGGTGACACGAAAACATGATACTCAACTGTTTTTTCTGTTTTTACCAATGTAATCATCAGCAGAATACAATTCTTACTGATAATTTGCTAGTTTAACCAATGAACCAATCAGGATAACCCTGTATACGGATTCAACTTTTATTCTTGATATACAGTGTGTCCAAGGTAAGGATGAACAGCATATGCTAAAAGTTACACATTTAAGGGGTCAATAAATAGATGTTGGAAATCCCAAAAATGTTGTTTACTTCCGGAGATATATTCGGAAACAAAAAAAACAGTTTGGAAAAACCAAAGGCACTTTCTGGCGTTCACAAATTCTCCGTAAAACATTTCATTTCGAAAAAACCAGCATCAAATTTGTTTATCTATATGGCACGATCAAAGTATGATATAGCATTATCATAACATATACGCTGAAGGTTTTTTCATTCTCAAAACTAAACAAAGTTATCAAATACAAAATGAAGTTATATAAAAGATGCTTGATGAATATATCTACTCCACCATTTCTAGACATAGATTCACCAGTTTTTTTTTTCTCTGCTCATCTTCAGAGAAGATTACTACTATGATAGATTCGGACTCCTTGATCCTTCTAGAGTTAAAAACTTCGAGTTTTTTTGGTCATCACTTTGGAAATAACATATATCCGTTTTCTCCAATAATTCAATAACAAAAAATTACATCAAACGTTCTTTTGGATAAATTGTTCATCATGAAAATGCGCAACTTTGGAAAGGCCAGAAGTGAACGACCGCTGAAAACAACAGGAAACATATCTCAATTTTCCTTCAAATATTTTCACGTTTTTCACCAGATGTTAAATATATATTACTATTCAGAGTGATTTCAAGAAAAAAGTGGGGAAGTGTATAAATACGATTCTACGTAAAGATATGCATAATACTGCTATGACACGAGTTTGAAAAATACAGATAATTAAATAATAATTACTTAGATTAAGCTTAGTCATTTTCATTTCATAGTATTTATTCATATTTATATTTACAGTCATTTCGAACATAAAAATGCGATTCAAACTATAGTATCATACTCCCATGACCAGTTTTCTTCAAGTCAGTGAATATATTGCTGAACTATGAAAATAAATTATTATTATTATCGCATCTCCTTGTTCGCACGGCGTTCGGCCAAGTCAATCGCGCTGTGTCACGCTGGGACTTGTCACCTGTCAGCCGAGTGACGTCACACGCTCGACCGCCCGCGACTTGTCCGTCACATCACCTGACCGACTGACTGACAGGCTGATGGACAGGTTGCACATCGCACAGCCTCCAGAGGACGCCTCGGGTATTTGGCCGATCGGTCAGTATTTTGCTCGAGATGAACAGGTATACGTCCTATCATTCACAATCACACAATTTATTATACATTTTATTTCTGACAGTGACATTATAAGCTTATATCGTCATAGTTACGATATCTATAATGAGGGTCATAACTCCCTTGGGATATTAAGGTTCAAAAACTCCCTCTTACCTTTTACAGGTGAAAATGATACAAGAAATGCTTATAAACGTTTATATGTAATGAAAACTAAGACATATTTTCCTTATTCTTGACATTACAAATAATAAATGTACAATTTTCAAATGTTCCCTGAAAATTACTTCCGCCGCTGGAAAAAATTTCTTCTTTTTTATGGGTGCTGTTGCTGTTCACTACAGTCGAGGTGCCTGCCTCTTCTGATGGCAAAGTAGATAGCATACGCGCCGTTTTATTTCTCAATTCAATACTGTCCTCCAGATACCCCTCTGCCACCGTGGAACTTCTCCAACCTCCGTGTCTTTTTAAGTTTGTCATAGTTGCTCCTGCATTGGCTAGGGCAGTATAGCAGAAGTGCGACGAAGGCAATGTCCCGTATAGGTTAGTGGGTTTGGCAATCCTAAATACATTGCGATTTTGCTGGGAATTTTGCCAAACATATTCTTTCCAATTGGCTGAGTTGTACATTTATTTTGTCGGAAGCTCAAAAAAAATCGTTTTGTACCATCAGGACGCAAGGACATATAAAGTCTCAATAAAGGCAAAGCAGAGAACTCTTTTTCATCCACAACTGTAAATTTTTTCGATACACCAGTTTTACTTTCCGGTACGTTCACTACCATAACAGTACCCCGGTCCTCTATATCTGCTATACTCATATTTAGAAGTTCCTGAGTTCTGCATCCTCCAAAATAACCCATAATTAGAACAACCTATAACAAATAAAACGAAATAAACAAACGAAAAAGAAAATTATGAGAAAAAAATTACCTTATGCAATAAATGAATTTCATTAGGGGCGTCCTTTAGAAATTTGATGACATCTTTAGGAGATAACACAGCAGACTTTTTCGGCTTATACCCCTACTTTTCCGTTTCAAAAAAGCCTCTAGTTCGTTGAACTTGGTGATATCTCTTTTCTCATATATGGTCACCATCGATTTGAGCATTGACCATTTAGTCCATAACGAATTTGCGCTAAACGTTTCTGACTGCAACGAATAAATACAATTATCACCAAATCTACCAGAAAATACTGAAAATACTTTACCAGTTCTTGAAAATATGCCAGAAAGACAGTTTCGTTGGCATCTTTTGACATAACATTTCTCTGTGTCAGCCACTTCAGACATAAGTTGTATTCTTTTTGATATAGGGCTTCACTTTTCAATGGAAGTAATGATTGTCTTGCTTTTTCCGCTTTTTTTATAATATCCTCCATTATATCAGAGAAAGATCGTCGATTTGTGGTAAAAAATAAACACGTTTTTAACGGAAAAACATTGATTGATAAAGAAAGTTTGCTTATAAACATGTAACATAGCGACAACCTAGCAACAACCAACATTGCTATATACAATCAACGCTACCTAATTCAAATATACCAGAAAGGTTATGAATTTAAACATTTATTGCGTTCTAAATATGGACATATTGTTATGAAAATCGGTCAAAAATAAAATTATCTATGTACCACGGGAATTATAGAGCCTTAATAACCTCTGGCAATTGCTGTCCCTCGGGCCAGAGGCCCTCGGGACGCAAACTTTGCCATCGGTAATTAAGGCCCTCATAATTCCCTTAATACATAAATAACTAATCTCTTGGTTTAACTCTCCTTCTTGATGGTCCTGAAGTGAAATCAAGGTTTTCATCATGAACAATAAAATAGACAACACCAGATATTATTTGTTTGATTCTACCTGAAAAGAGACATACCATACATACCTTCAATTTGGCATTTACTTCAGAAATCTACTTCTAGGAAGTGCTTTATACAAACGTAAATGTTTGTGGTAATAAGTTTTTCTATTTTCAACATGATATTCTATTTTTTACACAATCGTGAAGTTGAAATTTTGGATTTTGTGCCAAGGGAACGATGTCTGTACGGTAGGAAGAACGCTGAGGTACTGAAACTGAACAAATCTTTCTCGATTTCGTCTTTACGACCATGTGAACTGGCTGCATGTTTCAATAATATCAGTAACCAGCTGATAAGCACGAAAATAGTCCGAAAACTATTCACAATAATTCAAATTAATTGAAAATAATGCGAAAGCCTAGCAAATGCAATGCTAAATTGCTTCATTTATCACCCTCGTTGTGCTTCGAAAATTTGACACCAGAGGCCACCCACTTCGTGATTTTCGCGAATAAGTGGGCGAAATCTCGTGATTTGGGACTAGGTCTAGGATAGGAAGTGAATTCACCAGTCAATATCTATCCATCAGTAGTGACCATAGATATTTTTAGATCTGTGAAAGGGAATAGGATTAACAGATTGGCAGACAGCAATCGATTACATGATCTCGCGCCTCAACTGAATATATTTTCATTCCTTCCATGAAAGGCATATGAAGAACACATTCACTGACCAATATTCACAGCCACTAATAGTTTGAAGTTGAATTGATACTAATATGGCGACATAGGGCAATGCTCCCGCATGCTTTCAATATTCAACAGTAACCTTAGTAATGGAGCTTATATTGATTATATTACATAAAACTAAATTACGACTCACCCTTATAGAAAATGACGCAAATGACACATAATACGCCTCACCGAAGATATCAGCGATGGCATATAACTTATCGAACTCATCGAAAATAAGACACAGCCCATCGAACACATCGATGTTGGAACACAGCCTTTAGAACTTATCAATGAAATCCAACCCCATACAGCTGTCTCTCTACATGTTGTCTTATCAATACCAAAACCTGTTTTCATCATTTTTGATGCTATATGCATCAACCATTACCGTTATGATTGAAAAATAGCGTCACACATTCTGAAACATAGATCAGTATGGTTCGAAATTCAAGATCCGTATGCGAGAACTGCGTAGAACTATAGCGCAGTAAATATGAACTTGGGAATTGTTCTCCACTAATTTTTGCATCGTTTCAAAAACGCTAAATTCGGAACGCGGAATGTTAACCGTCAACATCTCTCGATTCGACCAACGCTGTTGAGACTCGGAACAGCTCATTGAATTCAACATCATTAAACAAAGGGACAACAGTTATTTTCTGGAAACCTTCATTTTTTGAATGACTGTTCAATAACTATGACAATACCATGTCCAGAACATTATCTTCTCCATCTGAAAAACTGGAACTTATTGCCAGTATACAAATAAAAAACCACATAACAACAGTGAGGTTACCGAATTTTCAACATTTTGAGTTCTGCGCATCTGCGAACTTGAAAAATCCTTGTTCTGATTCATATACTATTGAGTAGGGACCACTTCTACAGTTCAAGAACATCAGTTCTAGTTGCGTTCTGGAATTTTTACGAGAAAACCAAACACAGAACTGTAGATACTGAATCAGTTCATAGAATTATGGAAAAACGTGAACACTCAAAGACAATGCGCATAAACAGGAAAACGGTTCTAAAAAAAAAGAGGTAGCACAACGAATGTATAAAAATCATCTTACACAATCTAATTGTTCAGCCAACATTCGAAAGAAAGACCAATATTGTCATGCCATCATTGGAAGCCCTGCCTATCTGGCTCGAAGAGAACAGATCCCAGCATCCAGCGGAGTCGGATGTTTATGCAGCGCGGCAATATCCACGTCTGAACATTACCTGGCCCATAAAAAATCCGGTCCGCCGTATAAGAGGCGATCTGTATTCCGCCGGAATCCCAGATAGCTGAGATACAATCGCCCCGTGAGCGAATATATTTGCGGGAGGAACAATATATCGGCTTAATGTATAGTAAATGAGCCCCGGGCCGACTGCCCCCTCCCCTCGCTACCTTCCCCTCCCGCCGTTGTTTAGCTCTTCGACTCCGGCGTACGGTTGCCTGCTCGCCGTACCGCGATTGTTTTCTTCCAGCGGCTGTGATCGACCAGCAGCTCTCTTGATCTCGTTTCGTCGACGGCGTCATGGCACGAAGTGGATGAATATTCGGAAATTTTATTTTTCACAAAGTATCTCACAAGAGAGGTATATTTTGAACTCCCTCTTGACTCTTTCATTTTTGTTCACTTTTATTTTCAAAAGATGATCTTACCCATTTAACTTTTCTTGTAGGTTTCATACATGTTGACAAAAAAACAGTTGAAGATTTTAAAAAAGGTATGGAGACCAAATATATATTTTTCAAATAGAACACCTACAGATTTTGTCACCATTGGATAAAGTTCATTTTTATGATTTCCAATAAGTATACACTGTGTCCAAGATAAGAATGAACCGCATGGGGATATCGGAAACGGTAAGTGATACGGGGTCGATTAAATTAGAGAAAAGTAGCGCATTTATGTGCCTGATAATATGACATTTAGAAAGTTTCAATATTCCAAGTAGTTTCGGAGACATCCGATAATAACCGAAATTTGAGAATTTAGTTTTTATTTTCTCCTAGCTTCATTTTCAAAGGAAATGTAAAACAAATAGCACTTCGCCATGGCCACTTTTTAACCTCTTGAGGTTCATTGTTCCATATTCGGAACATATGGAATATCACACTATAAAACCAATCATTCAATATAATTCGTGATTTTTCCATCGTATCTCGTTGTTCCCAATGAGGAACAAATCATATATGTATACACAAAAGTTATTACTGACGCCATCTCTTGACATTTTGTGAAAGTTTGTAATTCGCCATTTCAGTATAGTACCGATTTCTCACGTTAGTCAGACTAAGTGGTGCTTTTTGCATATTTTTGGTGAGTATTACATGAAAATAAAATTATAGGGCTAAGAATTGGGGATATTAGATTACCCTAGTGATTGTAGAACAATTCTTTTTTCAAAAATACTTCTCCGTAGGGTCAATACTTCATTTGTTCCACATGTGGACCATTGATCATTTTCGTGAATTCATCATTTGTTCCACAGTAGGAACATTGGTCATTCAATGATAATTTGTGTTATTTCGTGGGACTTTCTCATTGCAGGAGAACCGAATATGACTGATTTTCCTAGCGAGAGTGAAGATGAGAATCTGAGTGATTCAGATTACGACCCTGATTGTCACCCGAGAACCACTCAATCGGATACATCAGCATCCGAAAGTGGTATAGATGAGAATGATGACATTCCCTTGGCCCATCTGGTACCTGCAGTAAGAAATAGGATAGGAAAAGCGAAACCCAAATGGACCAAAATCAAAGATGATGATAACCCTTCGCATCTGCCAAATTTTGCCCCATCTGTGGAGAACGAAGAACCTGTAATAGGTAGACCAATCCATTATTTTCGGGAGTATTTTTCGAATGACTTGCTAGATCACATAGTAGAGCAGAGCAATCTGTATTCAGTACAGAATGATCCCAACAAACCTCTGCTACTAACGAGGGGAGAATTGGAAAAATTTATCGGGACTGTGGTTTACATGTCTGTTTTTAGACTGCCAAGGCATAGAATGTACTGGACTTCATCATGTAGAATATCCAATATTGCCGATGTTTTGTCGAGAAATAGATGGGAAACAATAAAAAAGAATTTGCATTTCATTTATAATGCACATCTACCTCAAAATAGAAACGATCCCGATCGCGATAAATTATTCAAGATAAGGCCTATAGTAACTCATTTGAAACAAAATTCATTCGTCACATCAAACCGCAAATGCTATGCGTCGACGAACAAATCGTACCATATAAAGGAAAATCTGCTTTGAAACAATATAATCCCAAAAAACCCAACAAGTGGGGATACAAGATATTCGTACTATGTGATAACAATGGACTCACTCATGATTTCGAAATATATACTGGGAAAATTCTTCCAGCACCCGGAAATGAAGATATTGGAGCTAGTGGTAATATCGTTCTTCGCCTTGCAACTCAAATACCCAAACACCAGAACCACTTACTCTTTTTTGATAATTGGTTTACTTCTCTGAATTTGATAACAACTCTTCATGGAGATGGAATACCAAGCTTAGGAACTGTGAGAAAAGACCGACTTCCTGGATTACAATTCAAAAGTGATAAGGAAATGAAAAAGGAAGGTAGAGGGTCCTTTGAAGAACACAAGACCATTATGAATGATATTGAAATCCAGGCATTGAAGTGGTACGATAATAAAAGCGTTTGCTTAGTCAGCAAATTTTGTGGATCCCAACCAATTGACAAAGTGGAGCGATTTGATCGTAAAACCAAGACCAGATTGGAAATTTTCCGTCCTTTTATGATAAAGCAATACAATAACTTCATGGGAGGAGTGGATCTGTTAGATGGGTTGATATCTTACTATAGAATAAGTCTGAGAAGTAAGAAATGGTACTTGAAAATATTCTTCCACTTCATTGATCTAGTAATGGTCAATGCATGGTTGAGATACCGACAAGACATGATTAAACAAGGACTAGATAACAAGGACATCTTGGATTCACTTGGTTTCAGAGCAGAGGTAGCTGAGGGAGTATTGAAAGAGAATATCAAGAGAAGAAGAGGAAGAATGCAACGAAACCGATTCCACAGCTTGACGTGCGTACTGATCAAGTGGGCCACTTTCCTCTTGAGCAAGAAAAACGCCTGAGGTGCAAAAAACCAAATTGTGGACTAAAAACTTCAACTTTTTGTGTAAAATGTAAAACTCATTTATGTTTCAACAAAGTTAGGAATTGTCTTACAGAGTTCCATCTGTGACCATAGTTCCATATTTAGTACATTTCCTTTTTTTCTGTCAAATAAAAATAAATAAATCTATATTAACTTGGATATATTATTAACCATATTTCATCCCGAAAAATCGTGAATGGAATTTTTTATTCAACCTGAAAATAAATTTGGGCCTTAAGAGGTTAAGGACTACACGATAACATAAGCAGAATTTTTCTGCGACGTTTCGTCTTTTAGAAAACATCATCAACTTTGTATTTTTATATGGGCCGAAACTAAAGTATACCCTGTATACGACTTCATTTTTCATTTTTATTACAGCAATGTATCACACAATATGATTTCGGAACCATTTCTCGCGCAAAATGTAATTTAGTGATTACTTAATTTGTTTTTCTTCAATTTTAGATAGTAGGCGTCTAAATATTGATTTACCAGGTTGTCGCCTCTCTGGTTGCTCATTAGAGTACGCACATTCAGCGTCAACACAATTTCTTTGGTACAAAATGTAACATGACAACATATCAAATTTTTCAGTATTCGAAAAGCTGCCGTTTTCCATTTTTAACACAAATTAGGTAGGTAACGAGATGTAAGAGTAGGAACGGTAATATGTCAAAAATTCTACCAAACTACAGTATTATCATGACAACAGAACATAATGTGGTAATTTTTTCCAGCGCCTACTGTTTAAAATTGAAGAAAAACAGATTAAGTAATGACTAAATTACATTTTGCGCGAGAAATGGTTCCGAAATCATATTGTATGATACATTGCTGTATTCACAATGAAAAATGGAGTCGTATACTTTTTATACTTTAGTTTCGGCCCATATAAAAATACAAAGTTGATGATGTTTTCTAAAAGACGAAACGTCGCAGGAAAATTCTGTTTATGTTATCGTGTAGTCCTTAAAAAGTGGCCATGGCGAAGTGCTATTTGTTTTACATTTCCTTTGAAAATAAAGCTAGGATAAAATGAAAAAGAAATTTTCAAATTTTGGTTTATCTCGGATATCTCCGAAACTACTTGGAATATTGGAACTTTCTAAATGTCATATTATTAGGCACATAAATGCGCTACTTTTCTCTAAATCAATCGACCCCGTATCACTTACCGTTTCCGATATCCCCATGCTGTTCATTCTTATCTTGGACACACTGTATATAATGTATCATGTTATCTCTGATAAATTTCTTGATATTTGATGTCGAAATTCAGATTTAATATGGATTCTTTCAGCTAATTAGGACATGGATGGTCAGGGTAGCAATGTAGCAAATAGAAATAATTCGTTAGGTTATTTGTCATAATGGGTTTCATTTACAGGAAAAGATATATGATATACTATCAGAATATTTCATTAAAATATTAATATATTGTTGAAAGAGAGAAATTTCTCCAATCGAAGAAAACGAATAACGATTCAAAATGACGATGACAAACTCGAAGTTTCATTCTGAAAACATAAAAAAGCAACATTTTCCGAAAGAGAATCCGGATATAATCTTAATTACATCGTCAAATATCTCAAAATCCATTAGAGATAACATGATATATGTGTACCTACTCTATCCAAAAGTAACAAAACATATAGGTAGGTTTTCTCATTTAAAAAAATTTATTTGGTGTCTATAACCTTTCTATAACTTTTGTTTCAAATCTTTCACTACAAGAAGAATTACATAATTACATCACTTTTGGAAAAAAAAATTTACGATAGGTAGATGAAGAAGTTAGGGGGGTTCAAATTATACGAATATGAAGATCCTATACAGGGTAGAGAACATGCCTGTAATGTGGGGATGGTTTTAGCGCTATCGCAAAAAATTACATATAAGTTCGAACATACAAAAAAATAGTAATGATTCATAGTCAGAAATTTATTTTTTACGAGCTATTTCACAGGCAAGGTGTGAAGGCTGCAGAAGTGGAGTCTAATGTGAGAATGTTTTACTGCGCTATCAAAGAGAATGACATAATATAGGTTCCGAAATCGAAATAAAAGTCTTGTAGATGAATATCTGACAATTTTATTTTTTATAAGTTATTTTGCAAGCAATGTATGGACAGAGCGAAGGGTAGAGGAGAGGCGTCTAATATAAATATGGAGATGTTTTCAGGCACTATCGGATAAAATGGAATTTGAGTTCGAGAATAAAGAAAAAGGAAATATAGATGAATGTCTGACAAGTTCATTTCTCACCAGCTTTTTCACAAGCAAGGGGTACAGGAAAGAGGATGTTTTTTTGTACTATTAGACAAAATGTCGTATAAGTTCGAATCTAGAAAATAAAGTACCCAGTATATCAATGAGTATACAGACATTTTATTCATTACAAGCTATTTTACAAACATTGTATGGGTAGAGAAGAAGCATCTAATAAGGTGATGTTTTTTTGACGCTATCAAAAAACATTACATTTGAGTTCTGAAATAAAGAAAAATTGTAGTATAAATGAATACCTATCTAGAAATCAAAATTTTAACCAACTTTTACCCAAGTAGGGTGTATTAACGGTGAGTATTTATTTTTCAAGCATGATATACAGGGTGGGAGTAAGGTATCTATTTTGGTGATGTTTGTTGGTGCTATATTAAACAAAGTGACATAAGTTTGAAATGAAAAAAGTACTAGTAAAGAGGAATATGCCTAACAAATGGACACCATCTACACCGAAATGTTAGTGCAACTACATTAATAATTGTATAGAATAACTTTAGGTAGTGTAGGTGTACGTCAGAATAGGATAACAGAGTACAATAAAATTTACATATTTACCCACTGACAATAAAATGATAGATTATTCGAATTACATAAAATATATTCAATATTGCTGGAATTAAAGACAGATCTTTTACGAATCCATTGAGTTTCAGTTGTTACATGAAAAAACTATAAAGAATCACAAGTGGAAATATGAAGTGATTTTTATGCATTTTGGTCACCAAAATGCTCTTCACTCTTCTGATCAATGTTCGCAATGCTCATTTTAGTCAAAAAAGTAATTTTTCATGCTTCGATATTTATTGTAGAAATATTGGCTCAGCTGAAATACCGTAGATCTAGTGACTTTGTCATCATGGACTATCATTTTCGTGAGCATCCAAGCATGAACTGTGACATCCCACATAATATATCCCCCGATCTGAACAATCTCCTCTTCTGCTGCGTCGTCTACAAGTAGGAAACAAGTTTTTCCGAGTAATCAGTCCCGATGAAGCAGTAAAACTGGTCGTCCCGAGCCTCTATGAGCCCGTAAATAGTGATTAATTCAAAACTGGAGAGCCTCTCAACCTCCAATAGGACAATGCGACCATAAATAAACGCGATACTACCGAGTGTAACCCTAATCGCCGCTTGAAACGGCGACCATTGGCCAGTAGCACGCAACATTACAACGATGATTTCAACGTTGCAGAGACGTTCTTACGACATTTTGTTTTGTTCGAACTGCTGAATTAAATGACGTGGATGTCGCATCAAGGGCCGTTTGGTTTAGCACGTATCAAGTATAGTGCTTGGTGATTGTGTCGTTATCGGAGGTGTCCTTTTTTTTTTCAATTTGCAATGCTACACTGAGGCAACGATTATTCTGAATTCAAGAAATAGATTTGGTCGAGTATGTTTAGCCTAATTTCTCAAGTTGAATCTGCCACTTTGGATATGCCACAGTCATTTCCAATGAACACAAATCTGTCTGAAACATAATATTGGGGGAACAACTATGCCTGGAATGACACATGAAAAGTTACATAACAGACACCAGTATAGCAGTTCCTACAATGTCATAGCCATAGCCAGAAAAGTTACAATTGTACACTGAGAAAAGTCCCAGGACAAAGATCTCTGCTAAGTTTTTTTCACCTGTCGTAGCCAAAAAAATAACAAACATAGTAGATAATCTTGCTCCGCTCTTGGAGAAATTATCTTTTTTCTGAAACTGCTTTATTGGAACTGCGAAGAAACTCTTTATCACAGGAAAAAAATTGGCTGTAGTAGTAGAACTGCAATTCTATAAAATTATTTCTGCTACCATGATAATGTACTTTTCCACGATAGTTAGTTATGTTAATGTTGTAGCAAAGAAGATTTAATCAATATTTATTTATAATAACCGTAATGTTATCTGCTATGCTAGCAGAAAATATTTGCATCATGAAATATTTCTTTAAAATAACTGTAATGTTCTTTGCTAGCCCAGCAAAACTTATCAGCTGAAAGCGATATGGACATGCCAAAATCGCAGTTCGGTTGGTATCGTTTTCATTTATCGCCAGACTTGCAACAGTTCATCTCGTCTAGTCGTCCCGTCCACTATTCCGGTGTTTTTCTGTTTTCACATAGTAACAGTGGATATTTCAAAGTATTACCAAAAAAATATTCGTGTTGAGTTTGAGTGAAACCCTTAAAGCATGTTTGGTTTACATTTTTGTGATACCTACGTGTATATAATGTGTATATGGTTCATCGTGTGTATATAAACTACAATTTAAGTTATCTTGTGAGATGGACGAGAGATGGTAAACTCGAGAGCCTCTCAACCTCCAATAGGACAATGCGACCATAAAAAAACGCGATACTACCGAGTGTAACCCTAATCGCCGCTTGAAACGGCGACCATTGGCCAGTAGCACGCAACATTACGCACTAGAACGATGATTTCAACGTTGGAGAGACGTTCTTACGACGTTTCGTTTTGTTCGAACTGCTGAATTAAATGACGTGGATGTCGCAAGTTACATTCCACCTATTCAAGGAAACCATGAGAAAGAAGCTACATCATCAATTCCGCAACTCAGCACTTCTCGTTCCCATGAGATACGAGAGAAATTCTAGGAATTGAATCAGCATTTTTATTTCACCTTTTCCATAGTTCATTTCTCATGTAGTTAGTCTTGACTTTATGTTCGTACTGCTCACATCATACATACCTTGTATCACCGTTTTGAAAATAAAAGTTTTTTAAAACCTCAAACTCGAAACGAGTTATAAAATTGGCGCAGTCGGTAGGATTGTTACAAAAGAATCCATCGCGGATAACTTTTTCTATTTCAATAGTTGAGTAACAATCGAAAAAGTTCCTACGTGTCTGTTCGTTCGATCGTCGAAAAGTGGATACAAAAGGACAATATAGTTACTAAGGATACTAAGGATACAAAGGATCAAGAAGCAGACGCAACCAAAAAAATTCGACAAGCCTGAAGTTCGATGAAGACGATACTCTTGCTGTAAGTCGTTTTTTGTTTCATGTCAGACTCCTCTAGTGATTTTCCCTCCCCAAGTGATAGTGAAGATCCCCTAGAGTTAGAAATAAGTTTTCTTGCAAATTCACTTAATAATATTACATTAACAACCAACAATTCATCAGTCGAGAATATACCTGCAATCAATATCATGGCAGTTCCAAATTTCACTAAAGTTCACGCTGAAACTATACCTGATTTTAACGGTGACGTTAATGAATTGAATTTTTTTCTTGAAAGTATTGCTAGCATTTCCACCTACTTTTATGATAACGAAAATCCAAATAATTATCAAAATGTGATTATTTTTCGCACTATTATTAGTAAATTGAAAGGCCCAGCTCGCGAGGTCGTTAATATTAGCTGCGTAAAAACTATTACTGAAGTAAGAGATGTTTTAATAAGAAATTTCAGCGACCACAGAAATGAGACCTGTTTGTCCCTAGATTTGAATAACCTGAGACAGGGTCCTAGTGAAACCCCGTACCAATTTCATGATAGAGTTAGAAAAGTACTCAACACGATTTCAAATTACTTGGCGATTCACGAAGTAGACCAAAATTTGCGCGCTTTTAAACAAAATATGTACAATCAGCAGGGTCTTGAAGTATTTCTAGCAGGTTTGAGAAACCCTTATGGTATAATGGTTCGTACCAAAGAACCTCAAACTATGTTGGAGGCAATAAACTTCATCAGAAAGGAAGATAATATTAGGTATCTCCAAAATTCTGTCCCACATTCAAATCAAAATTCGAATCCGAATCAATTCAAGAGAAATCCTGGTAGACAACAAAACCCCAGTATTTCCTATCAATACTCATCTCCGACAAATCAACAGCAAATGCAGAGATCAAATTTCGGTCAAAATTTCAATCAAAATGTTTATCAGCAGAGATATCAAAACCCCAATTTTGCCCCACAAACATCTCAACCACAACCGAGACCATCCTTCCCAACAGGTGCTGTGAATATTCAACCACAACCTAATAATTCCCAGAGATTTTTCTCGAATAATCAAGTTTTTGGGCCGCCAAGAAATGTTTGGAAACCAAACCAAACCGCTCAGAATTATAACCAATCAAAACCAACTCCCATGAGTACTACTTCTAGACAGCTCACGGCAAACACCAGACCTCAGGCTCAATCGACAAATCGAAAATGGTTTTCAGAGGAATTGCATAACACCGAACATTTAGATATTCCTGATGAAAATTTCCAAAATCAGATAGAGGGTCAAATCGAAAATGAGTACGATTATTCGGAAAATCCCGAATATTTCGAGGAATCCGTGGATTTTCAGTTGGAATCTGCTCCAAATCCAGAGACGTAATTGAATTTCATACATCTTTTGATGATCGGCAATTGCCTTATATTACTATCGAAAATCCACCCCTGAAATTATTAATAGATACAGGGGCAACAAAATCATTTTTAGATCCAATTATTGTTAACAAATATTTTTCCCAATATAAAATGAATGATCCATTTGTGGTCTCCACTTCATTTGCGTCTTCTAAACACAACATTTCTGTAAACATACCAGCTTTCCAAGAATTCAATGAAGGCAAAAATTTCAAATTCTATTCATACAAGTTCCATAATGTTTTCGATGGTCTTTTAGGAATCGACATCATAAAAATATTGAATGCCAATCTAGACTTTTCAAATTTGAAGCTCTCGACTCCCAACGCATGTATTCCAATCAAATATTTCAATGCGAATCCAACAATATTTTATGAAAAATTTCTGCCTGGAAATACAGTGACAAAAATAAGAATTCCTGTTACCACTCAATCTGGCGAAATCATCATTCCCAAACAAATCATTCAAAATTGCACAATACCAGAAACCTTGTCAATATCAACGAATGGTTGGACTTTTGTAGAAATACACAATAATTCGAGTGATGATACAAACTTCACGATCTTACATCCAATTAAGACCTATCCAGTTCAGAATAAATTTGAATTTTATCATATGAATATTCAGCCGATATCAGAAATAAGTAGTAAATGTGATATAGACAGTTTAATTAGAACGGACCACATGAATGAGGAAGAAAAATCTCATATTCTCCCATTGTGTAGAAAATATGCAGATATATTTCATACGGACGAGAATAACTTATCTTTCACGAACCAAGTAAAACACAAAATTCAAACAACCGACGAAATTCCCGTTCATACGAAATCATATAGATACCCGTTTGTTCACAAAGCCGAAGTTAATTTACAGATTCAAAAAATGCTCCAACAAAACATAATAAGGCCAAGCAATTCACCATGGTCCTCCCCCATCTGGGTAGTCCCAAAAAAGGCCGACGCTTCCGGTAAAAAGAAGTGGCGTATCGTAGTAGACTATAGAAAAGTAAATGAAAAAACTATTGACGATCGCTACCCGATACCAAATATCACCGACGTCTTGGACAAACTTGGCAAGTGTAACTATTTTTCCACCTTAGATTTGGCTAGCGGGTTTCACCAAATTGAGATGAGTCCAGATGACATCCCAAAAACAGCATTCAATGTCGAAAATGGGCATTATGAATACCTACGAATGCCTTTTGGCCTCAAAAATGCTCCTGCTACCTTCCAAAGGGTAATGGACAACATTTTGAGAGGACTCCAAAATGAAATTTGTCTCGTTTATCTTGATGATATTATCATCTTTTCATCATCTCTTCAAGAGCACATTTTAAATCTGAAGAAAGTATTCAATCGTCTACGCGAAACCAATTTCAAAATTCAAATGGATAAGTCGGAATTTTTAAAGAAAGAAACCGCCTATCTAGGTCATGTGATCACCACAGAGGGTATAAAACCAAACCCTGACAAAATAATCGCGATAAAAAGATTTCCAATTCCTAAGACCACCAAGGAAATAAAAGGCTTCCTAGGTCTTCTGGGTTATTACCGTAAATTCATTCCAGACTTCTCCAAAATTACAAAACCCCTAACATCTTGTTTAAAGAAAGGAGCAAAAATCGAGCTTAACTCAGAATATATGCAATGTTTCGAAACGTGTAAGGAACTATTAACAAATAATCCAATTCTGCAATACCCCGACTTCACAAAATCTTTCAACCTTTGTACTGATGCGAGTCAATATGCCCTTGGAGCTGTGCTGTCACAAGGTCCGGTTGGTCAAGACAAGCCAGTGGCTTACGCATCTAGGACACTCAATCAAGCAGAGCAAAACTATAGCACAATCGAGAGAGAACTTCTTGCAATTATTTGGGCCACCAAATATTTTCGTCCATATCTTTATGGCCGAAAATTCACAATATTCTGCGACCATAAACCTCTTCACTGGCTTTTTTCAATAAAAGATCCAAGTGCAAGACTCACCAGATGGAGACTCAAATTGGACGAGTATGATTATACCATCCAATACAAAAAGGGTTCGTTGAACTCGAATGCAGATGCCCTCTCCCGAATAAAAATCAATGAGACCAACACTAACGACATTTTTTCATACATGAAAGATTTTAACAAATCACTCTCAAATGACCCACAAGCATCAACATCGCGTAATAACACTATACACGATCATGAAAATAATATCGAAAATGATACAGAATCAGTAGCTGGAAATATTGACGAAAGCCCAAATTTGAATGATGTCAACCCCAATGTCAACGACATAAACGAAGAAGATGATAATGAAACCATACACACAAGTCATGAAAATCCCATACTTGAAGTTCCCATTTCTGAAACCGCAATCAATAATTTCAAAAATCAAATATTTCTCAAGGTAGTTTTACATTCACCGGAACTCCCAAAAATTAAACGCTTATTCGAAAATAGGACGAGAACAACAATTCAAATTTCAAAACAAAATTTTGAAGAGGATGTGATAAAAACGTTTAAAGAATTCACAACGACTAACAAAACTTTCGCGATTAATTTGGACAGTAAAGATTTCATTCCAAAGCTCTGCCAAATACTGAAAAACACATTCAAGAATTCCGCATTCAAATTAATTTTGTGTAATAATGTTCTGGAAGATGTATTCTCATTAGATTCTCGTGACGAATTCGTAAAAATGTGTCACGAGGGAAAAACTAATCACCGTGGGATTATAGAAACAGAAGCCCAAATAAAGAGACGCTTTTATTGGCCCAATATCAGGGGTACAGTCACAAAATACATAAATAATTGCGAGTTGTGTCAAAGAATGAAATATGACAGAAATCCACCAAAACAAAAATTTGAACTAACACCAACACCAAACAAACCATTCGAAATAGTTCATGGAGATGTTTTCACGATCAAAGGTCAAAAATTCCTCACAATAATAGATAAGTTTTCGAAATACGCGCAAGCATACCCGCTTACTGGATTAACTGCTATTCACATCGCAAAAGCGTTCTTAATATTCATGACCCACCATGGTACTCCTAAACTACTTGTTTTAGACCAAGGAACTGAACTGAAAAATACAATTGTCAAAGAATTCGCTGCATTACACAAAATCGATATCCATTATACTACAGCGCTGAACCCCAATTCAAATAGTTCAATAGAGAGGTTCCATTCTACGATCATTGAGCACCTTAGAATTATTGGAGAGACGAAAAAAGATTTGAATATTTTAGATCAGATGCCTTATGCAATACTTGGTTATAACCATGCCATTCATTCAGCAACCAAACAGCGCCCTATAGATATCATTAATGGACACCTCGATTCAAATAGTCCTTTCGACATCGATATCCAAGAAAAATTATATAGCAATTATATAGACCAACATAAAGAATGCACCAAAGAAATGTACAAAAAACTCAATAAACAGATGACAGAGCAGAAAGAAAAAGTGTTAGCTAGAGTTAATCAAAATAGACACGAGCCACTAACTTATCAGCCAGACACCTTAGTTTACCACAAAACCAGAGCTCGTAATAAAGCAAGTCCTAGATTCAAATCTCACCCTTTGAAGAAAAATCAAGAAATTAATATTTTAACGACAACAATGCGCAAGGCAAAGTCCACTACTCCTTCGATGATAAGCAGATCAACAAAAACGAATTATTTGAAAAACAAAACAAAACTTATTGCTCTAACCACCACTTACCACAAAAACAATCTGAAAAGACCATTATCTAATCAAAAACGTATCACATTACAGGACGCTTCTCGCTCTGAAAGCGAACAATGCTCAGGAAATTAGGATTACCAGCTTGGATTCCAATCCCGGAATCCTACCATATAAACTAGGTGATGCCAAATTGAAGGCTACTCATCACACGTTCATCCACTACTTTGACCTCAACCCAATCGAGACCGAGTTACTAAAATTAACCAATCAATATGAATCTATAGGAAGAATTATTCAAAGTCGACACCCTCTATACTATATCGAATTGAAAAATATAGATAACGCCATTCTTTTCAATCTCAATCTTGCTAGAGAAAAATTTAATTCCTTACATCCGAGTAAAAGAGTTAAAAGAGGACTTATTGACGGCTTAGGTACCATCTTCAAAAGTATATCCGGTAATCTAGACGCCGATGATGGCAGGAGATATGACGACGCTATCACAACCCTTAAAACCAATGAAGAAAACAGCAATAACTTTGAACAAACAGATCTCATTAACGAAGAAGGTAATAAATGATTATGAGAAATCTCTAACAATGATCAAACAAAACGAGAATCAAATATCAGATAAAATCAACGAACTTGATAAAGAGCTGGACAAAATTTTATTCGACTTCAATAGTTACATCTCAGCGAAAATTGCCTTAGATCAGTTAGGAGCAATACTAAATATCATATTGCAAATACTCGATAATTTGGAGAATGCTATCACCTTTGCAAGATTGAAAATCATTCATACTAGTATTTTGAAAATAGAAGATTTAGAATCAATCATTCAAATAGTTCTACGTCACCATCAACCAAATCAACTTTTATTTGGTAATGATAATTCTACTTTACACAAATACTATGAAATTTTAGAAATCGAATCTTATCAATCAAACGATAAAATTGTCTTCATTATTCACTTTCCAATAATGTTTTCCGAAACCTATTCATATTTCCATCTATACTCGATCCCTACTAAAACAAATACAATTCTGATACCTACCAAAACCTTTCTGGCTATGAACGAAAACCTCTACCAGTATCAAGATACAGAATGCAGAAATACACACCCAATATATTACTGCAATATTGGAAAACTCCAACAGCACTCCAATCAAAAGGACTGCATATACCAACTTCTTCAATTGAAAGCGAAAGAACCGACATCCTGTGAGCCAGTCCCAGTCGTTCTTGAAGAAGAAATCGTTGAACAAATCAATGCCGCACACTACATAGCCATATTTCACGAAGATACGAAAATCAAAACCGAATGTCGGAAAAGCGATCTGACAATTCTCAAAGGAACCTACTTCATCGAAGTTCCATCTGGATGTAGCTTCCAAACGTCTCAAAATACCTACCTGAATAATGAAGAGACAATCAGCGGCCAACCCCTACTATTACCTGCTGTGAAAATCCCCAACACAACAGCTCGTACACATCGACAAGAGTTAGTCCTCCACAACGTACCCTTGGACCAACTACATCAAATCCAAAAAGAGCAGCAGAAGATCCACCAGGTGACTCTGAAGAATCTGAAGCAAGATATATCGTATATTTGGGCCACACCTATCTATATATTATTGATAGCTATATCAATTCTCGGACTGATATACCGATACCGGTCCAGACGCTCCGTACCAAAACCCGCCGTTCATCAAGAGGCACCCAGTGAGGTACCTGAAAAACCAAGACAACCCACCAAAAGACTTCACCCCTATCCAAGGACCGAAGACGACGACGAGTGATGGATCCACCCCGTGTATGGATCCTTCTGGGATGGGAGGAGTTACATTCCACCTATTCAAGGAAACCATGAGAAAGAAGCTACATCATCAATTCCGCAACTCAGCACTTCTCGTTCCCATGAGATACGAGAGAAATTCTAGGAATTGAATCAGCATTTTTATTTCACCTTTTCCATAGTTCATTTCTCATGTAGTTAGTCTTGACTTTATGTTCGTACTGCTCACATCATACATACCTTGTATCACCGTTTTGAAAATAAAAGTTTTTTAAAACCTCAAACTCGAAACGAGTTATAAAATTCGCATCAAGGGCCGTTTGGTTTAGCACGTATCAAGTATAGTGCTTGGTGATTGTGTCGTTATCGGAGGTGTCCTTTTTTTTTCAATTTGCAATGCTACACTGAGGCAACGATTATTCTGAATTCAAGAAATAGATTTGGTCGAGTATGTTTAGCCTAATTTCTCAAGTTGAATCTGCCACTTTGGATATGACACAGTCATTTCCAGTAAACACAAATCTGTCTGAAACATAATATTGGAGTAACAACTATGCCTTGAATGACACATGAAAAGTTACATAACAGACACCAGAAGGAACTGCTATTGATACTTAATTTGTTGAATCAAAAGTATGTACATGAGCATTTTGCAGATACATAAATATTATGTAAGAGGTACGATACGCGTACAGCTCTTTGAAACATTATTTCTCGTATCCTGAGCCATTCCTGCTCGTATTCGTTATGTGTATGTCTCATAAATGAAATACAATTCTCGATCACATCATAATTGCCTATTAGAAACATTTTTTGAGATCAATGTGTTGACATAATTTTTGTAAAGAAAATTGAAACAGTTTCGATCATTTGTATGTGGCTAGGTTATTTGTAGGTGTCAGATATCATCAAAACATACATAACCTCATTTAATTCCAATTATTTAGTGGAAAACGATGTTATTTTCACTAGGATTGCATAGGGAGCTGAATTTGTTCGAATGTAGCTGATCAAATGAAATATAGTACATATTATGGGTGTCCCAGATGGTAGTGGACGTCCGTTTTATTTTGTCCATTTTGAGTCCGAATAACCAGGACCTTGTCTTAACGTTTTGTGGACGTTCAAACTGATTGTATAACAGTGAAACATTGTTTAAATCAATTGGTGGTATCGTTTTTCTCTACACTGAAAAGTTGCTAACTTCATCAAGCGATTTAGGTACGAAAAACAACATCAAGAAATATGTCGAATTAATAATCGAAAAAGAAAATTACACTCTTTAAAATTCATTGTCTGCCCTAGTGTTGTCTTTGTCAAGATTGCAAATTTAAATTATGAGATTGTTTTGATTGGGAGAAAAAAATACTTATATGTAACCTAAATATAATTGATTTTTTTTGTAGTTTGTTTTCGTTATCCCGATTATTTAGAATATTTTGTGAGCATTGTTAGCTCATAATTAATATAAATGTGTCTTTAGATTTCTTCCCTTTTTTTACGTCACAATCATAACATTTTCGTTATTTTAAGTTGCAATCCTGATGACAAAGACAACACTAGAGCAGACATATTTTTCTCTCTCAAAGCTGGCTGAACTTGTCAATTGCCTCCATTGATTCAATAAAACACAAGCGCCACGTCAAATATTTTGTCGGACAACTTGTGGGTTTTCAAGAATGTTTTTCTATTTCGGTTCTCTCTAATGAAGAAATGCAAATGCGTATCGTAATAGCCTCTGTTTAGATACGCGTTTTTTATTTTTCGGAATTGTTGATATTGAACTGTCAAATGAATGTAAGAAGAGTTAGTCCCAGTTTACTGCTGAGCGATTTTGGAATTGGTGATGCTAGCAGTGAAAAACGTAATGTTGATCTTGGTAATATTCAATTGAAGGTGTGATTTGCTATAAATTAATCAGTTACAATTGCATTCTCACCGCTGGTATCGGAAAAGCCAGAATCGCTTAGCAGTAAACTTTTGGCTTTGTACTTGTGCAGTATGGTCGTATGAACTGACAGATTTCGTCAAATTTTGAATATTTCAATTAAATCATTGTTTCCAATCGAATATGTTTCTGTTATTCATCGATATCAAATCTTTTTTTTTTTTCAATAATTCAATACTAGGTACTACAGCTAATTTTTTTCTGTGATAGAGAGTTTTTTCTCAGTTCCAATAAAGCAGTTGCAGAGGAATGATCTTTTCTGTAAGAGCGAAGCAACATTACTATGTTTGTTACTTTTTTGGCTACGACAGATGAAAAAAACTCAGCAAATATCTTTCCTTTTCCTTTTCCTAGAACTTTTCCCAGTGTAAAGTCGGTAAAAATATGCACCGATGGCGATCTGCATTTCATAGGATCGATGCTCGATCGAAATTTACATCTTTAGGACGGATTGCGAGGAGACGGGAACGCGCGCGATTTCTGCATAAAAATTCACAATTAAGGAAGATTTGTTGTAGCGCACAAGGTCGTACAGTATCGTACGCCGACGAGCTTAAAGTTACGATGTCGGTTTTCGAGACACGTCTAGTTTGGCGCGATCGTGAGCTCAGATGAATAAAATACACTGGCCCTTCCTATCTCCAATGCATCACATTGTTTGTAAGCAAGATCTAACTATCTCTCTTGGTATCGGTGAGAGTGTAGGAGAGCGGGCGGTAATGTTTACCCTTCTTGTTAATAGTCGTGCGAAATGAAATTTATAAAGGCAAATATACAGACGGATAAAACCACAGAAATATAACACGAATTGATTATTTGAAACATTTTATATTTATCGTTCTTCATTTTTATTATATGCTACATGAAGGAAATCTGTGAAATACAATTTCAATCAACTGAAAATATCCATCATCTTGAATAGAATGATTATCCATGCATTATTCCACATTATTCCATTCCCGAACGTACGAATATGGCACTCACCAATGAAATGACACTATTGACACTTTAATCCCAGAAACCTGCTTTCAATCACAAATAAAACAATGTTACACCATTTTAAGTGGAGAGCAATATATCTAATACACGAATAAGATAGAAAACCCACAAATCAACGCTTTGAGAACGATAATACGACAGTACGAATGACCACGTCATGAATCATAAACAATCTGAGAAACTCGTTCGAAACACGAAAACGGCGAGTTGGTCCGACGAGGCCCGAACGATAGATTCTTATCATGGAAACAAGAAGGTTTGACAGTCGTGTTGGCATCATGAAATGGATGAAAAATACCAGTCTATGTTTTTTATTCGTCTGAGATTTTTGGCTACATAGGGGACAGGAAATATCTTTACTACTGCAGAAGAGAGCACTCTACTGCCAACGTCTACCTGTGGTAGCACAGCTACTTTAGAAAGTAACTCTGCTGTTGTAATAAAACTACTCTCTTATGGAAAAGTAACTATGCTATGGTAGAAAAGAGTTTTCATTATATTATTTTTTTGTTGAAATGACTAATACAGGAGAGATATTTGTTGTTTATAAAATGAATGCCCACTGATACAGGAAAGAGTCTTCACTAGAAAAGCAAAGTTTTTGCCAAGAGCAGCATAAGTGTTTTTTTAGTCAGTGGCAAATATATTTGTACCATTTAGTGCATTCAACAAAAGTAGGATAAACAAAGTTTAACCGAACCTCTTAATGTTCATCAATTGATATTCAAATCATTGCCAGCAATTTCTGAAAATTTGAAGATTCAATTAAAGTACATTCATTCTAGTTTTATTGTTGCACGCACCATGGTTCCACTTTCTAAGAGATTTCCCGCATAATGCTATTGTAAGATATTTAGCATCCACTTGCTGATACATTTTTTTAGACTGTCCCAGCATAACATCATAATTTACATATACCAATCGTAGGTATCACAAAAATTTACACCGAACATTTGTTAATGGTTTCATACTCAAACCACGGAAATATTTGAATGAACAGTGAACAAAACACCTAAAAACTAAATAGGTAATATATAGAAGAAGAAATGTCTTTTGATGCAAATATTTTCTGCTAGGATAGCAGATAACATTACGGTAATTATAAAAAAATATTGATTACATCTTCTTTGCTACAACAGTAACATATCTAAAGATCGTGGAAAAGTACATTCTCATGGTAGCAGAAATAATTTTATAGAATTACAGTTCTACTACTATACAGCCATTTTTTTCTGTGATAGAGAGTTTCTTCGCAGTTCCAATAAAGCAGTTTCAGAAAAGAGATATTTTCTCCAAGAGCGGAGCAACATTACCTACTATGTTTGTTATTTTTTTTTTGGTACTACAGGTGAAAAAAACTCAGCAAAGATCTTTCTCCTGGGACTTTTCTCATTGTAGGTTCCTGACATCGGAGTGCTCTAAGAATGCCTCTTCCAGGAACTTGAGCCTCTTGCAGAAGAGCGCTGGACATTCGAAAAGCAAATGTTTTGCAGTTTCAGCGAAGTTCTTGCAGTAACGGCATCTATATTCTATCGACTATCTGTGTTGCCTATCATCTTGAGGTGATATCTCAGAGGGCAGGGTCCAGTTGAGGAGTCTCGTTACCATAGTTGAAGTTTTTTTTTCCCAGTCTATGAACTGCTTAGCTTTTCTTGGCAATAGATTCACTAGCCTTTACGCTTATCTTTGTCCTGGCTCTTCATTTCAGTGAGGTTTGTGCTTGCTAACTGTAAGTGATAATTTACGGCGTGTCATGTACCGACACTATACAGCAACCACGGACATAAATAAAGGATCCCGATCCCATTGAGAGAAATAATTCTATCGAGAGAATTAATAATTCGCTGGTCCCGATCGCAAACGTGACGAACGACGTTCACCTGTGCGAATATCAGCGAATTCCACTGAAATGATCTCATAATTTATCCAGCCATTGCTGTCAAACAATGCTTCGTTTCGGATTGATTCACCGCAGATTGTCGGGCTCGACCGCATTTATGTTAACAAACGGGGGGGTTGCAACCACCCCCCGCCCCTCCCCCCCCCCCGCCGCAGTCGAATTCAAAAACCCATTCGGCCGCCTGCTTTTGACGTTTATGTTGCCCGACGATTGTGCATGTAATTGTTTGCGATTGTCGCCGGATCTTGATAGCGCCGTTTTGGTAAAACCCTCCCGACTATTTCGTCCTCGATTTCGTCATTATCCGACACTATTTCAGTGTTGCTGTGTGCGGAAATCGGAGATAGTGTCGGGGAAACTTCATCCGAAACAAAAATTGTAGGCACTGCCCACAGTAGTGAAAACCAAAAGTCGCGCAACGCAGCCTACCAATAATCGCTCATAATCAATGTTTCAAAATTTTCAGGCTCCTGAACTCGGTATCATACGAAAGCGCTGAAAGGACATCAGCAAAATAAAATTATAATTGCCAGTTTGAACTTTCATTTATACATAATTGCCAGATAGAACTTGCTACCTCGTATTCGGCCCTAAGGTCCGAGGTATCGGCTAGCTATCTCAGTGGAGAAGGGAGGGTTCATTTATTTGGGCGCCAGGTAATTTATACCTCCACCAATGCCCACGGGACAACCTCTGATTTACTAATTACCAAATTGAATCAGAGCAGGAAACCAAATGAAATAAACGCTAGGCAGATCCAATTCCTAATATGATTTTAATGACCTTGAATTAACATTGGAAATGTTTAAGTATCAAAATCCCACCACTACACAACTTGTGGGGACTCAAATCTCCCTATATATAAAAAAAATACAAAGGTACCAATACCGTAAAAAAATAAAATATTGGCCAGATTCACGAATCAACCATATGTTAATAGGGGTGATGAACGCGTCGCTTGAGCTCAGGCGCAGTCGCGGTTAATTCCGCATCAACAGGGAAATTACAATCTGATTGAACTTCGTAAATGAGGCGCAAGGAAAATCAACCCAAGTTACAACATAAGATTAACGCCAGGAGAATCTAAATATAAAATTCCACACCTCCGGCAGTTGTACTCAACCTTAGTCAAATTTAGATATGTTACATCATGTATAACCTATAGACATAGAAAATACTACAACTAATCCACTTAGCTGCCAGGTCCCCCAATCCGGGCTAGCGTTCGCCCAGTACAGTTTGAGAGGGATGATGGTCACCCTGTAGGCTCCTTGGACTTTGGTTAGGTACCCAGTATTAGGCTCAGAAGACCACCCTGTATACACTAGGAACTCCAGACAGCCATCTTGTACTGGCCTGGGATTCAGACAGTCACCCTGTACACCATTCAGTGTTCCTCTGCTTACAGGTTATTCCAAATTATTCCACTAGTGTACACCCGTAACTAAAACCCCTGGTGTTAGGGGTTTATTCCCAACAACGTATACAGTTGGATCCAATCAACCAGTTACCGGTGGACATCTAACGTCAGTCTGGCCCTTAAACAGTCTTACATGGGGACTTGCCACTAATCAGTGGGTTAAATTAGCCTTTACAGCACCCTGATATTCATGGATTATCCAGGAGCTTTGGTCTCATACCCTCGCGCTCATGGGGGCGGCATCTCAACAGTACAAATCCTCACCAAGGAGCTAGATTTTGGTCCAAGTTCAAAATACCAAAACCAACAGCAATAGCATAACCCAAATCACATAATTTGGCTTCAAAAATAGGGTCCCAATCAAGGATGATTGAAATAATCAACAGCAATTTTTGGAGCCTCCTGAAATTACACCGCACTACCAATCGTACCAGAGAGAGAGAGAGAGCCTTTCCCGCCAAAACAAGGACGGCAACCACGAAATCCTCAGAACATCAACATCCGATCAGGGCACACGCCGGAGAGCAATATGTTATTAGACCCGAAACAAGGGATTGGATTATATGATAGAACGATCATGGATCGCGAGATGGCGTTGCAGACGGCCGAGTGGTGTATATATGCACACACAACCAGTGACCCATTTGTTCCATCATGAGTTCTGATCTAAGTATGTTGAACTCAAAAATCTCCCAAGGGGTTGGTTAACCATCCCTTGCTCGCGCCAAACAGTGTACCTATCTCCCGTGCTACAGAACCTAATCACGTACCAACACAGCCAGATTTGACGGCTATATTTCGATAGGTGCCGAGCAGCCCCTGACGGGATTGCACGACCATCGGTCACCAAGACTAACCTTAAAAGTCGTGGAAATATTAGTACCTTCTCAAACGGTCTACAAGTTTTTCGCAGAAACAATTGAAGAGCTGTTTCACCATCCTACATCCACCTTGGGTTCACCAAAGGATACATGAGCAATGAGGGGCGAAGAAAGGTGTAGCTAGCTGCGAAGAGAACTTGTTGATAGATCTTTCATGCAGGACCCCGTGCACTTCAAAGGGAACATCTCGTTTACCTAGATGGATAATCGGATAGCATTTATTAAAACGCCGCATGAGTTACTCGTGCATTTGCCTAAGTGCCTTTCGGTACCCGATCCGAGGAGTCATGGGGTATTGATGATGATTGATGATTGTCGGTTTGATGCGGGCGGTCGCAGAACCATAAGCATGTAGGCCATTCAGTCGGGCCCGTTATGCACCCGCCATTCCTGATGGGAATTGGTTCAGTCTTTGAGATAACCTATATCGCGGGCGAATTTGGCTATCATTCTGACTGATATCCTTCTCACACTCTTCGGGTCCAAGATAATGCTCCCGAGATGCTCTTTCCGTATTGCTGCCACTGCTGGGCACTCCGTGAGGATGTGGGTAGCTGTCTTCTCATCCTCCAAGCACCACCTGTATTCGGTATCGTCAGTGATACTCATAATGTTGAGGTGTTTGTTCAGGTGGCAGTGTCCCGTGAGGAGCCCTACCACTATTCTGATTTCTTTTCTGCTCAGTGTGAGCAAGGCTTTGGTCCTTCGATGTGGAGTTTCGATTATCTCATGCCAGGTGTCTCTTTCCATGCATTCTGGAATTTTTATTTCAGAATTATCTTAATGGTTGAGATACTTCATGATCTAGAAACTCCTAGGATTGGTTCTGGTCCAATTGCTGAGCTACTCGCACCACGTCTGGCCAGATAGTCGGCTCTTTCGTTTCCGGGTACTCCGGTGCGACCGGGGACCCAAAGTAGTTTTACCTTATTGGCCGTAGATAGCCTTTGCAAATCATCAATGCATTCAGACACCAGGAGCGAACTGACTCTGAAGGATGTTAGGGCCTTTATCGCCGCTTGGCTGTCCGGGCATATCGTGATTTGTTGGCCATGATAGCCTCTGTTTATGTTTTCCCGCACTCAGGCGAGTATGGCGAAGACTTCTGTTTGAAATACTGTGGCAAAATTCCCAAAATGGTAGTATAGTTCCACTTTGGGGGATTGCCCGTATAAATGGCGCCATCAGCTGATTCTGTGTACCAGATGATCCCGTTGTTGGGGATTAGGAGGTGCCCAAACTGCTCCCAGTCATATCTGGTGGGAATGACGGACTGTGGCCTTTTTCTAAATCTTATGACAGGTGTGGTACTGTCACCTGAAAACTCAAGTATAGGGTATTATTTCGGATCACCCAGTCACCGGAGCCATAAGGACACCCTCATATATTTTGTAAATGACCTCGAACTTTATGGACTCAGCGATGGGAAACAATTTCTCAGAGTGGTACAGGATAATACGTGGGCTATTTGAATGGAATTTGGAATGTATCAATGTGCACTGGTTCATCTTAAGAAATTAGGACGCGCAGTTAGAGGATTAAAGCATTCTACATCATTAGGATGCTAGAGAAACGTATAAACCTACCTGGGTGTGGATGAAAGACACATCAAGAAAACGCGAATGATGATGACAGACAGCAGTGACTCCGACAGATCTGGTGTTCGAAATTATCGGGAGAGAATAAAATCGCAGTGTCTGATGCTTGCTATTTTAATTTTACTGAAATCCATTGGATTGATCAAGTGAACTCTAGCTGATCTGCGCCAACCTGATTTTAGTACAGTATTTGCAAGGTCAGTTGATATACCGAACATGGTTTCAACCAGTTGCACGGCGGCAAATTCTTCGAGAACCAATCTAATCGAACCATAATTACAATGCTCGTCACTACCTTGCAGCCACTATCTTAAATTCACAGATTCTGGCAAATTATTCTCAATCTCCGATCTCTTAAACCCCCACGTACCAATTTTCATTCCTCTTTCCTCTTTTCCTGTTTTTTGTTTATCTGCTCTCACTGGGCTGAGTATGACACAGTTGTGTTTCGGAAATTGCAATGTTTATTCGTGTATCAAAATAGATATATGGTGACGGTTCTCAATAACAATATCTCTTTAAATATATTTTGAGACAGATTGTCAACATATTACATCTTCTACGATTGATTTATTTCTAATAATTCTCTCCTCATACAAATTTCTTGTTTTCTCCTTGTACGGTTGTCTTACGGTTGTGAGTTTGCTTTTTCTCGACTTAATGTCGACAGGAAAATATTCACTTAGCTCACAAGTGTTGATACGTTCTCCATGCAGAGCAAGATTTACGATAATTGAAATAAATCATTTTATTACATCTAGACGATTTATCGTTATGGTGGTATCCTAATAACCTCTTGAAATACTCGAAAGGTTATTGACATAATATTAGAATTGTGTCAGGACGGTCATAAGAACTTCAGTAGTTATGAGTAACAGCAGAACTATTATTACGCTGTTCCATTTGCGCGATAAATTCTTGGTGGATTAAGACTAGTTAACCGATTTACCAGAATATCTTTACGATCGAGAAGAAACAGTGTCGAAAGGTTTCCTTTTCCCGACCAGGGACGAATCCAGGAGCTTGTCGCTGAGGGGGGCTTCCCGAAATTCGGAGAACCAGTCTGAGGTTGATAGTTACGTGATCGTTTCAAAATATGCGACGTTGTCTTCTCATTTGAGATGAGTTCTCAAAGAAATCAAACAAAGACGAGCTAAAGGCGAATGAAACTTGATCATCGGGTACACAGAAATAAATATTTTATTCTATTATATTGAAGAATACTTACGATATTCATATTATAGTGGTCAAAAATTGTAGGTAATGCCTATACATACGAAATCATTATAATGATTTCATTATAGTATCTAATGTTTGCTTTTTGTGTTGATATGCTTTCCATATTTTATAGTAAGAACTATATTAATTAAACATAAACAAGTCATATTAATTGCCAAATATGGTGATTTTCACCCCGTTCTTATCTCTATATATAAATGAAATCAATGCAATTATAAACGATAATATAAACGATAATATAGGAAAATAAGGGACATAATAAGTACATATATTATCTATCTCTCTCTATCCTCTTATATTACCTTCCAGAAACTTTGGTTCCATCAGTAACTAAACTACGTAATACTAATTTCGTCGCAACCCAAAATTTTGCCCCTGTTAAAATCTGTACCTATAACTTTTTTCTACTTCGAACAATTTGTTCTGTTCACACTGTTCGCTTTCCCAGTCCTTCAGCTATAATCTCGTACTTCTCCAAAACAAGAAATTATTCACATTGAATTGCTACCGGATGTCACCTAGAAAATTTCAGAATTTTCAAAAGGATGCATGAATATGATTTCATTACCTTGAAACATTTCTCGAATTGTCCTTTCATCTCTTTTATGAAGAGGGTGGTCTCAAAAAATTCATTTTGGTTTTGCAGTCATAACTTTTTTCCTCGTCAACCGATTTTCAACATATCAGGCTCATTTTGAAGCTGAGACATGAGATGGAGAGATCATAATTAACTAAAGGTCAAAGGTGACCCATATATAAAACACCCTCGAAATCCCAGTTAGGAGGAGAATTAAATGAAAAACAACTTGTTTTCGGAAGGATCATTTATTCTACTTACTTCCAGATGACAGTATTTGATACTGCTTCCTCATCTAGTGACCCTATGCCTTCTTAGAAAGCCATAGATGCAAGGCGCAGATTGATGTTGATGAAGATTCAACTGAAATTACTTCACAAAAACTCGGTCATTTGTTTCGTGCCAAGAGCTTCTACACAACTCAACAGGTTCTCTGGTTCTCCAGATTTAATCTGTCATGGAGGATCGTTCAGTAATCAAACAAACGCTATCGTCTAACGTCAAGAATTGGCTATCGTCGAATAGCTTACGAGATGAATATCTCAATTTTCTGTCATAGATAACTCTGATAATCCATTTCTGATATAGGTACTTCTATTCTCTCCATGACGTCCCTAAACTACGATGGCATATGACAGCTACGATTTTTTGTATGTTCTTGCCCTCACGAAAAGGGATATCCTGTAATTTTCATAGAACATCGTGAGAAGCGAAGGAAATAAGGTAGGAGTTGGTGTTCTTCTTAAATTTCTGGATATGGTATGCCTCGGGGAACACCTCCCTAGTCAATGATTTCCAAAGTCTCGATGTTCGTTGGATAAACGAGTCTTTGGAAAGGGACGTTCTGCTGGTCTCTAAAGTGACCACAAAGGGGTGTGAAGACTGAACTTGACGGGTTAATCTCGCAGAGACTGCTAATGGATTGATGATATTTCAGAAAAGCATCGCCCATGAAAATATCTATAAAATAAAGATAAATCGCCAACTTTTCTATGGTGTTCCAGAGAAGTGAGCAAGCTTGTAAGCGAGGACAGAATCCAATAGTTTCAGGATATGTTTAGGTGCCGCACTCCAAATATGGGAACAGTAATCCACAGGACAGGTCGGATCTGTGCCTTATAGATCATAAGCAGCTGACTGGGAGTGGAATAGCTCGAAACAGAAAACCAAGTTCTTGGAATGCACTTTTGGCAATGAACCTCACGTAATTTTTCCAAGAAAGGTTACCTATTGCTGATATTAACGACTAGCATCGAAATGGATTACTTCAATTGTATGGTTACTCCTGACTGAATCATGTTGGACACAGTGAGATCGGCTTTTCTAGAGAAAAGACATGCTTGTGTTTTGTTTGCATTGAATTCTACCAGGTTATTAGATTCCCACTCGAGAATTATTGCTGAGTCCATATTAATGTTGTTAACATTTCTTCCTCGTTCATTACTGGTTTGTCGGGCCGATATAGGAGCCCCGGAAGAGAAAGCGGTATGGAGGGTAGTATCATCTGCGAAGCAGTGTATAGGACATAAAAAGTTGCTTGCAACAAATCGTTGGTGTGAAGTAGAAGAAGTGTTGGTGCTTAAATTGATCCCTGCGAAACAACAGCATTTATGAGTAGAGTATCAGATGAAACTCCATCGACCACTACATGGAGTGAACTGTTTGAAAAAAACTAGCAAGCAGAGAACACAGCTGAGGGGGCAAACCATAGGATGGAAGCTTTGCGAGGAGGCCCTGGTGCCAAACTCGATCAAATGCCTTGGAAATATCTAATGCCTAGAAAATATCAAATACCTTGGAAATATCTAATGTCACGGCTAAAGTTTCGCCTTATTTTTCAGTAGATAGCTGCCATAAATGTGAGACGTAAGCGAGCAGGTCACCAGTTGATCTCTAATGACGAAAGCCATATTGCCCATCGTTGACAATTCCTGAGTATTCCAGATATTTCATGAGCTCGATGTTGATGGCTTTTTCCATGACCTTTGAAATAATTGATAACAGTGCGATAGGTCTGTAGTTGCTAGGTAAGGTCTTTTTGCCTTTTTTGGGGACTGGTTGTACTCTGCAATTTTCTAGTTGGACGGAAATACCCTCAAATTGTAAGAGTGTTCGAACAACTTGCAAAGAACAGGTGTTAGTTCGGGGGCATTTCTTGAGAACAATCGGTAGGATTCCGTCAGATCCACAGGATTTGTTGGTGTTGAGACCCAACAAAATCTTTCTGATAGTACGTTGGTGAAAGGTGATATCGGGCATATGATTGTCAATAGGTGTAATGCTCGTTTTTTTTCCTGATTGCACCAATTCATGATAGAGTTTGTTCAGTTGATCAATGGTAGAACTTCTATACACAGTTGTAATTGGGTTATTATTTTTGCCTGAACATTCCATCTGAGGTGACTATAGTTATAAATTCCCAGGTATTTTATATGATTTGTAGATGTAATCGCCAAAGAATAATTACTTGTGGTAATTACTCAAAGGTCGGCAATCCTCTATTGGAGCTTGTAAAACGTACAAAGTGTATTTTAGGTGTATTGATGAGTGTATTGATGTTGTTGTGAGTTATTTTCTATTCGGGAAGCTCAAGAGTGATTACTCTTCGATTCGCATTAATTTAATAATTCATTTAATATGAATTGAAAATATTATTGGCCTTGAAATTGTTCCTTGAGGCACTCCATAATTTATGTTTTCGAGTTGGTTGGCATATTACTCCATTCACTATGATGACGCATACATACTTCAGCTGGATCACCCTATAAGGAGAAACGAAGCCCGCAATCGGGTTAACGAATTCGCAGAGGCAATATGGCGTTGGCCAGTCACTCAAGTGACTCGAGTCAAGATTCCTTTGACGCTCTCCTCGTCTTTGTCTGTCCCCTTCGAGCGCTTTTCTGTCTTCTTCGACCTCGCAGTCCGCGTGTGGGTCTTGATATATTAACATGAAAGTCGAAGGAACATCACCATAAGTCTTTTCGTTTTCGAGAAATCAGCCAGCTCGACGTGACATATTAATGACGCGATGATAAAGAATATGAGAGTCCCCGCGATAAACAAATCCATAAATAATACATTCCTCGGAAAGTTGTACCAGAGGAAGTATCGATCCTTCTACAGGGTGGTTCAGCAACACGAAAATTAGTGGCAGCCCCAGAACTGTGCTCTCCAATTTTAGTTCAAAAATGGTCAATTGTATTTCCAAATAGTCATTTGGATTTCAAAAAGTATCAATTGTATTTCAAATTAGTCAATTTAATTTCAGAAAGCATCAAATGTATTTCAAAATTAACAATTCAATTTCAAAAAGCATCAATTGTATTCCGAAATTATCAATTCGATTTCAAAAACTAACACTTAAAATTTCACAATGGTCATTTGTTTTTCCAAAAATATCAAATGTATTTCAAAATGCTTCATTTGAATTTCAAAACAGAAAAAGCACAGGCAAAGGTGTAAGGTGATATTTTCATTCACCCTGTTATAGGAACGCTCCTGGTTCATATCATATATCACATATTAGATTGTAGTGGACTGATTTTGAAATAAAAATCATAAGATTTGAAATTGAAATGATGGATTTTAAAATTGAAATGGAATTTTTTGAAATTAAACTGATTAATTTGAAATACAATTTACACATTTTGAAGTTGAATTGATAATTTTGAAATACATTCAGATACTTTTTGAAATTAAATTGACTAATTTTAAATACAATTGATACTTTCCGAAATAAACTTGACGCTTTTTGAACTACAATTGGAGAAGGTGTAGTGATGAGCAAAGCAAGACCAATACCAAGACTCGAATTTTGGTATTGGTCTTGTTCTTCCATATAGAGTCTTGGTTTTGGTCTTGCTTATAGGGCTTCGCCAGACCAGGATCAAGACTGATCAGTCTTGGTCTTGGATCAAAATGCGTCTAGAAATTTGACTCTCACTTTTCATACCCGTCATCATTTCAAAAAATAGGTGTATAATATTAGTGAAATATTTATCCTAAAAGTCTAATAGGTATCGATATGAAGGATGATATATTTTTAATTCGTTTCCAAGTTTAGCTGAAAGGGACAACAACGCAGTATCAAAAATATTTCCAACAAATTTCAAAAATAAGCCAAATAACTCTTTTTTTTAATCTTCAATAGTAAGAAGTATATGGACCAGTGCGACCTTAAACCTATTTGTCGTGAACTGTGAAACTGCAATAATGAATTTGAACAATGTATTTTCGAGTTCGAGTGAACAAAAAGTTAAATCCTACCATGTGAAATATAAATGATTGAAATAAAATGTCATAACATTTTCCATCAAATTTTTCCTAATATTGGGTAGATTTCAGTTCCTAATGTTTCTTTCGATACCAAAACCAAGACTCTTGGACGAGAGTCTTGGTCTTGGTATAGAAAGCGAAGTCTTGGTCTTGAGAAGATTGATTAGGTCTTGGTCTTGGTTTTGGTCTTGTATC
Organism: Chrysomela aeneicollis; assembly: GCA_029955515.1. NCBI lineage: Eukaryota > Metazoa > Arthropoda > Insecta > Coleoptera > Chrysomelidae > Chrysomela > Chrysomela aeneicollis. The sequence continues at coordinate 4,286,762 of JARUHQ010000008.1, read as the reverse complement.
AAGACCAAGACTAGTCTCTTGGTCACTCTAAGCCTTAGTCTTGCTACGAAAATATTGTCTTGGTCTTGCTTATTGTGCATGGAAGAAAGACTTTTCATAACTCGAATCATTTATCGCTAATCGGTTCTTACCCCGCACTGATGAGGGCCAATAAGCTCGAAACCGGTCTGCAGGTAGTTTAGGCATGCTTTTCTCAGTGTGAGCATTTTCACATGTTAGAAAGGAATACATATTTGTATTCTGTATTCACTGTGTGAATCGGTGCATAGACTGCGAGTAGATAAAATTCGATTTTCTGCGTGGAATTATCCAGGAAAGTAGTTTTTTCTGCTCGTAGTCTACCATACATTCAATTACAAACTATGTTTGATATTTTCAATTGGATAGACTACTTTCTCTTTTAGAATAACTAGTGCTAATTATAACGTTTTTGAATCCGTGTTAGCTGTAAAACATTCGTCACTAGCACGCTTACTCACTCTCTGAAAAATGGGTTAATAACATAGGTCGCAGTTCGCCACGATAACAGCCCATAATATAATCACTCTATTGTTGGATAGACATTTGAAATACCTATCCAATAAAAAAGGTTTTTCCAAATCTATCTAATAATAACGATTTCACAGGGGTGAGTATTTTTTTCAAAATATAGCAAAATGAAATTGGAAAATCAACTTGTATTGGGAATATCCCAAGAAATGAATAGGTGTTTTGGCTAGCAATGCATTTATTTTTTCTTCTCTTTACGAAAGCATTTTACCCCATACACGATTTCAATGTGTGTTCCTATATTATATATTTCACATGTTTCTGAATTGCACTTTCCATGGACACTCCAAAAATTTAATATAATAATATTTGGGGTAATCCAAATTCGACGCTCATCATCGGGATTCCAGAAACCTCTAGAGATCCGAAGAAAAAGAAATTTGGCAAAGTTGCAGACTTTCATACTCACTATATCGAGCACTATATAGTGAAAAATACTTAACTTCTTTGTTTGGATGTATTTTTTTTTATTTCTCACCATGAGCTGAACATTCAAACTCAACATTAAATAACAAATGAAGAAGTGCTTTCAGTTTTGGTTTATTTCCAGTTATAAAGCAAATAAAAAATTTGAATAATAAACGAAAAAAAAAACTGAAAGAGCTATCGTGGATTATCGTTCACCATAATGATGTGCAAATAATTTTGCAATTTCCAGTAATAAATGGAGCAAGAAAAAAATTTAAAACATTAATCGAAAAAAAAAAAGAAAGAGGTAGGTATATATTGTAGATTTTTATTTATTATAATTATGAACTTTGCAACTTTGCTCCAATTCAAACTTCTCATTCGGTTTTCAATATCGAATTTGAATAGGTTTTGAAATGTCAATGACGTCATTACCCTAAATGCATTTTCAAAATGTGGCAAACTGAAATTGAAAATAAACTTGTTTAAACGAATCCAACAAAAACTGATATTCCGGCTGAAAATAAATGTATTCATTACTTTAGAAAGCACTGATCTGTTGAATAGTGTGAATTGAAAAAAATCACCCTTGTCTGTTTCCTTTCAAGAAAAGAAGGACGCGGATAGAAGAGGGCCACGTTTCACTATGATTCACTGCGAGGAGGTCTCAAAAAACATTCGGTCTATAATAAATCGTGCCATGATGAATTTATTGGATTCATATTCAGACCTACGGTTTTGGGAAGGCTTTCTAATGCTGATCGTATTGGAATAAATTAGAATAAAATTACAATTATTGTCTTTTTTTGGTGAATATTAGAAGGGAACAGACGGATATCTTGTTATGGAATCGGCAGTTATTTGATGTAACATGACATTAGTTGAATGCGTATGACAAGGATCGATATAAATAAATCAGAGTTTATGGTGATGAGGCGCTCTATGTTATTCGTAGGCACCTACTGCTAGTACTGCCGAATAAATAACATATGATCTTAATGATGATGATAGCTTAAGCCATAATCACAATATATTGTCTCCGTTTCTTATGGATTAATGCAGCAGTTTTAAGTCATAAGTCATAAGTTTTCACTAATTCTTGGGAATGTTCAAGTATTGACATTCAATTAGAGTGTTTATGAACATTGTCATAAGTCTCAAATTTTGGCTAGTATTTTTCTTAAGACTTATGATTGAAAACTTATGATTGAAAACTTGTGATTCATGACTTGAAACTGCTGCATGAATTCACCAAAAGTAATCTGTCTATGCCTTCACCTCTTCTGATTGGAGGAATTCGAAAAAAGCAGCTCCAAAATGCATGCATAACAATTAGAACTGCTTTAGAAAGAGAAATTAGTCTATCCAATTAGAATATCAAACATAGTTTGAAATGAATGTCTGGTAGACTACGAGCAGAAAACAACTACTTTCCTGGTAAATACCACGCAGAACATTGAATTATATCTGCTCGTAATCCATGCAACGATTCACACTGTGAATGCAGATCGCAAATGTTTCTTTCTTCCTAAGACGTGACAAATTCACATCGGGACAGGCACGCCTAACAACCTACAGACCGGTTTCGGGCTTATTGGCCCTCATCAGTGCAGGGTAGTTATCCGAGTAGAGACCGTAAGATCTCCACTCGAAGCGTTGCCTGTCCCAATGCACCTTCGTCGCGTTTATTTGACCGCACTGAGCCGCGTTCCAACAGACAATTGGAAGTGGCGACACCATGCGGATAACTACCCTGCACTGATGAGGGCCAATAAGCCCGAAACCGGTCTGTAGGTTGTTAGGCGTGCCTGTCCTGATGTGAATTTGTCACGTCTTAGGAAGAAAGAAACATTTGCGATCTGCATTCACAGTGTGAATCGTTGCATGGATTACGAGCAGATATAATTCAATGTTCAGCGTGGTATTTACCAGGAAAGTAGTTGTTTTCTGCTCGTAGTCTACCAGACATTCATTTCAAACTATGTTTGATATTCTAATTGGATAGACTAATTTCTCTTTCTAAAATTGTTGTCCAATTTATGGCTTTTCCATTTTTCAATTAGAACTGCATTATATCGAAACTAAAACAATCATAAGTTCCAAACTGATTTGTTTACTGGTCACAAGCCATTCAAGGTTGATGAAGTAATCAGATTGCCATAAAAAAAATGCACATCGCCTCATGGAAAATGGCTTTGTTTGTCTCCCTCATCAGTTGTTTAATGGCCTCTGCGTGACGTCACTGCAAGTGGTCTATTGAAAAGGAACATACCATGCTGCAAAGCTTCAAAATGTAGCTCGACTCGGTGTGTTCTGGATATATTATCCCATCGAAAAACTGTCTCCTGCGATGGACACCTCGTCAAAACAGCGTATTTCAGCTGTACATGAACTTTCTTTGCTCCCCATTTCCTGAGCGTGATTGACATATTATTTAGTTGCTTTAACGTCACCCAACCTGCAACCGTGTTATGAACGCACTACGACAATGTAATTACATTCAATGCACGGGCAGCTAGTTTGTGAGCGAAGAAAAAAGCTACACCGCAAAACGTCAATACTGAAACATTTTCGGAGGGCTCGTGAATTGAACACCGTGGAAATTGAAAGTTGTAACGGGATTGGCCTGCCCGTTATTGATAAGGATATGAATAAAATCAGGTTTTGCAGCGAATTATTCTTATCGGCCAAGACCGCGTAGGTACTGAAAAATTCATTCTCCAACTTTTTGCATTCGAATTAAGAAGTTCATTGATTTCTCGCTTACCAGTTGTTGAAATAAATTCAGACCTGTTGATAGGACTCCAACATAGACGTGCTACTAAAGCAGTCGGAAGCCCCTGATGTAGGGCGTTTGATTGTGTCAATCATTCTGGTTCACTATAGAAGTTGATTGAATTAAAAACTATTTGACAATCATAATGATGAAAGAAGAAATATTGATCTTGGTGTGCTGCATGGCTGTTTACTCAGTGACTCTATATCATACCACACAGAAAAAAAGGATATCTTAAATCGAGTTGTAACCGCATTAACTCCAACCAAATATTAGTTTGATTTTTCGACAAAATCCTCTCGACTACTTAGGATCAAAAAAATTTATGTCGAATGTACACTTTCTTATTGAAAAATGTGGTTTGTTTTGGGCAAGAATATTTAAATGTTGTTGTGAAACAATTTTCTTGGATGAAACTCATTTCTCAGCACATTTGAACAATGATCCTCTTGATTCAAGAGGAATCACTTTTGATCCATTCTTATTGACCATTGAAGGATTGCAACTCTGCATGCCGATAATTGAATATGAAAAATACTGTCGTTTTTTCGCAAACTGGGGCTGCAGTATTGATACAGCAATTGATACAGTCATTAACAAGACCTGACAACACAAAACAAAGCATTCTTAATACCCAACAGTGCCAGTGATACGACGCCATGTCCAAATATGTTCCAGATTGTTTGCTTCCAGGAAACCTTTTACGTCCGTGTGGAGTACTCGAGTTATAAAGAATTCGCGAGCCTGCACTCTGCACTATAGGAACACAAGTACCATCAAATAAAACTTCAAAGTAACCTGTCACAATGTATCTCTTGATAGTCTATCTGCGGACAGTGCGCGGACTGCGCATCTTCGCCTTGGGCGCTAATTCTTCAATTATGCTTATTGGTAGAGCTGGTCACGTGGTACATGCTTCCGTCATCAAAAAACATTTTCATAAGAAACGATATTCTTGAGCTGAGAGGGAAAGATTATACAATTCAAGAATATATATATGTTTGATTTAAGAGATCCGTTTTTCCTGTGCAGAATGAAGAGCATAATTATTGAAAGCCCGCTGTTTGAAATGGAAAGCGATATAATGCTGTTTGAAAATAATTATGACAGGTTCGACACCCAGTTTTGCTGGAATGAGATGGTCGTGAAAAACCAACTGAAAGGATATGGTATACAGATGGGTCCAAAACTGCTGGTGATGGAATATCTGGAGAAACAGTACTTCTGCATCATAGAGATGTTATGCCTCAATATTTCAGGCTATACAGCTTGTCAAATCTAGCTTTGTCTTTGAAATGCGCAAAAGATGTACAGATTGAGCCCGTGTAAGACAAATATCCAATATGCTTTTTCTGTTTTTTTCATTTCTCTACTGACTGTACCAACCTGTGATCTGAGGCCAAGCTATATTTGCCAAGTTGTACATGCTATTAAAGCATGCCTGTGCCCGAATATCAAGGTAAACAACTTATCATCTGCTTTGATAGTCAGGCAGAAATCCAATCTTCAGCGTGCCTAAAATCATATCAAGACTGGTTTGAGACTGCCTGCACAGCCTGAAAGTTCTGGAAATCTATAGCACTCCAAGGGGTCTCAGGAGTCAGGGCAAAAAATCATTGAGGATATCGGAGCCTTGGCAACAGAGGGTTCGGAAACAAAGTTTTTAGGACCATCAGAGCCTGCTGTGTGCGAAATTCCAAAGACCTCGGTATGAGGCTGGATGTGTGCGCATAATATATACCATAAATCTTTGAAACTTCCAGTGAACAGGAGTTCAGCGAGTTGGTCCGACAAGACCCGAACGATCGGTTCTCAGCGTGGAAACATGTGTGTTTCACACTGGTGCATCATGAAAAAGATTCAGTAATTGAGAAATCTTAAAAGTGCACTAAGTTTGAACCATCTCATCAAATTTTATCATACCGAAATTCACTCCAGAATTTTTTATGGAATTGTTGTATGGGGAAACACTCCAGCGGCACATAATGTATTCTTGTCTCAGAAACGCCTTGCAGGCTGCCCACCTGATCATACGTGTCGAAACATTTTTAAACAATATAAAATATAAACATTTAGTGGCACATTAATTCTTGAGATATTGACATATGTACATTCTAAACGAGACATCTTTATAAAGAACAATGACACTCATACTCACTATAATAGAAAAAAGATAACTTTCGTATGCCTTTCAAGCATCTTGAACTGTCAAGAATAGCACCAGATACATTTGATTTGTCCTTGTACAATGCTCTCCCTCAAAATTTGAAGAGTTTGCCAACACACATATTCAAACGTAAATTGAAAAAAGTTTTAATGGATCTGTGTCCATACTCATTGCAAGAATTTGTAGAATCAATGTAGCCCAATCATATAGATATAGGTACCATTAGATTGAAGAAATTTTCACATGTGTTATATGTTCTATATTGTTGTTTTGTAGAATAATTTTGACAATTAAATTATGTGTTCAATACTATACTGTTTTGTAAAATAATTCCATTTTGTAAAAAAAAATATATGTGTGTATGTTTTATATTATAATTATACTATTATGTGAAATATTGCCATTTTGTAGACATGTCCAATTTCATAATGTATGATATTACTGGATGAATAAATTGATCGATTGATTGATTGATTGATACCAGATAAAACCAGAGGCTGCGTGCACGTCTAGCTGTGTTATATGTGAATTTCATTCAACATATAAACGTCAAAAAATTTTCAAGTGTAATACCGTGCTCCTTGCCCAAAAGGAAAATTTCCAGAAATCGTTTAGGCTTTTGATTGGTCGAAAATGTTAGTTGTGAAATTTTCCTATCAAATACCACTCTAGTTTAATTAAAAACAGAAAACTCTTCGGACACGAATATTTTTCAGAATTTTCTCCCTCCTCTTCGATTCGTGTTCTAAAAAAAATTCACAGTCATAATCGAAGCTCTAGATTGAGATTCCTTGTTAGAAAGTGCCTTAGTCTGTAGTTTTTTGCTATATAAAAAATAAAACCGATTATTGCTAAAAAACACGTTTTTGATTGGTTGAAATGATTGTGTTGATAAGCAATAACACCATGTTTTCGATTTTGTATTTCGGCTCCTGATTGGCTATCGGACCTACATGCTGTGTTGTCGTTTCTGTATTTGTATGTAGTTTAATTAAACAACTTACTTATTAAACGAATGCCACTACACAAAAGTTTTCGTCTGAACCATGATAAACAAAAACTATTAATATGTATCAACTTCATTTTCCACAAATTATGGATAATTTCAGCATCAATAGAATTAATCTAATGTAACCTAACCACAAATTGTGACAAACAATCAAAATGAATTTAGCTCAGTAGTTCCTAGTGCATAGGTAATCTTGCCTTCATCATACAATGGCATTACGGTAGTGAGGCTTCACTCAATTTATTGTTTGTTGCATAACGAATCTTCTTGTGTCGAACTATACAAACTGTACGTTTTATATTAATATTAACAATAAATAGGAAATCATCAAAATGGCTTTGATTTTATTCATGAAATAATCTGAACAAATACAACTCGTGTTATTGATGATTATCGAAAATTCCTTCTCTTTTTCGAAACAAATTATGTGGCTTTGGCAAACCACAATAGCGCTGTGCGCTCGTGTAGTCTATAAGCAACATGATTTGCTTCTCAAAATCGAAGGAATTTGTTTTTCGATAATCATCAATACACTCGTTGTTTTACATGCGAAAATTTCACACCTAACTAACATTTTCAACCCATCAAAAGTCTATATTTTGCATCGTTACCATAGCAACTAGAACGATTTCCAGAAAATTTTCTCTCTTTTTTTGGGGAAGGAGAATGGTATTAGACTGGACATTTTTGGACTTTTATAGTTTAAATGATATTCACATTTACTTCAAATACTGATAGCGTTTTTCATTAGTGAAACTGGTGCGCACACAGTGTCATTACATTTCTAGCAACTTTACATCAGTAGTTCAGAGAATTCTGCCATGATTATTCAATATATTCAGACGGTATCGGTAAATAATAATGAACTGAATTGTCGATTCATAATTTACGATATTATTTCAAAATAGCCGATACTGATTTGGTGGCTAGTGGCTCGGTAGCGGCTGACTATGAAAACTATCAAGTGTTAATGAGATTCAAATTCGTGTCCTACGATTATTGAAATTATACATCTTGATTAACGAAACTCACGGTAACTTATCTCTGTATAATAGAAATAAGACTTAAACAATCTCGTCAACTATGTATTCTATTTTACTGTTTATACACAGCCGTACGGTCAACTAATGACTTCCATTTACAGTCCAATGAGAAGCGAGGTCAAACCTTTAACGCTGTATTCCACAGGACTCGTATTCTTAACTGTACCAGACTTGAATAATATCTCGGTGTGACATGTTCTTACTGCATACCACTTTAGATTCAATTAAAAACAGTAAATTTTTTCTCCAACACGAATATTTTGTAGAAAATTGTATTGTTTCCAGTAATAATTGAAGCTCTAGTCTAGTGGTATTATAAGTGAAAATGAACGCCACACAGAACCGAGACGAAGAAGGCTTGCTTGCCATCTAGAATGACAGAAAAGTTGGAATCATCACATCCAGCATAATTAGAAGAAGCGGGCAACGTAGTGAAGTCGCCACCGAACCACCAAGAAGCGGAGGGAATAAGATGCCGGAAAGACGACGTTTGGCTGTGACAGTTTGTGACGCGAGATGCGAGGCGTGCATAAGATGCTGCGATCTGGTGGAGACGCGCGATGCGGCGAGTCGTGCCCATAAGCCGGCAAAGAAACAGATTCATATTCGGCGGTGCCTAATATGCGAACAGAGGCGGGTCCAAAAGGGGGGGGGTGCGTGCAGTGGCGGATTTACACATTTTCTGCCAGTAGGCTATTCAAATTTTGCCGCCCCTACCCTACTGGCCCCATATAGTAGTGAAACAAAGCGGGCACCAGATCGGAGTTCCAATTTTCGCCACCAGATGGCGTCATGGTGGCGCTAGTGTCGCTGCGTTACATGTCGCTAATAACTGCTTCATTCATGATGACGTCACTTCTTTGCCTGACGTCACAAGGTTGCGGCTTTGACATATGATATATTACAGATTCTCCAATTGACATATGTCGGTGGCGCTAGTGTCAACTGTCAAGTGTTCCATGCATCTGATGATTAGATGTAGTATGGAAACGCAACGCGTCATAGACTACCCGACCAATCAGAAGCCGTCATAGTCCCTTGGCCCCCTTAACCCCTTAGGCCTCCACTGCATCCCTCTGGCCCCCTTAGGCCTCCGCTGCTAGTTTCTTCTTTAATAACAACTATATGGAAAACACATTTCTCTTTACGCGAAAGTGAAGCCAGTTTTGGAAAAACAAAAGACTGTCTGGCTTGCTAATGATGAAATGTGCGCATGCGCGGGTTTTGACGAGTTGAAATCCACTGACGTTTTTAGAATTTCATAGGTTAGGTATATTTGTTAACCCAAATTATGTAAAAGGACGTCAATATAGTTATAAATGTACTCACTGATTGTTTATAGAAGTGAATAGTGAGTGATAACAGTGATTGATCAAAAATTGGCCCACGAATCTTGTTCCGATGAATTTATCGTCACAGGTTTTTATGCAAATCGCAAGTATCGCTTTGTAGATCATATCCATTTCTGCATTTATCATCAACTATTATCCAATAACGTCCAACAATCCATCGATTAAAAATATATGTCATGATAAAATGAAAACATCGAATTGAAGGTTACGTGACACATTTGATTGATTTTCAGGGCTACGTTCATAAACTTACTCCAGTGAGTAGAGGAGAGTATGATCACGTGATTAGAAATGTATGTTTGATGGTAACTCGGAGTAACCGTTCAGGCAGGCTACTCCGCGAGGCAAATCAATTGTCATGATATTTTATGAATTTGGGGTTATATTTTTTATTTTGAAAATAATCAATCATGGATGTCTTGAATATTCTGAGAATATGGCATCCATTTCATCATAAAGCTTGAAATGTTCTGGTGCCTCTCCAGATCCTCTGGAGCCCATATTGTCAACGATTTTCATTCAAAGTTTTTTGAGGTGCTTCCATTTGAATTCGCATTGTTTTTGGTAAAATGAAAACTCATTATTTTTCATTTCTACTGATATAATTTTCCATACTGCTTCATTTCTGAAGTTGGAACTTTTGAATTTCGTTTCGTTCAGTTTATACAAATCAATCAACATATAAGTAGCTACATCGGACCAGGTAGCTTTTTTGAAGGTGGAAGTAGTGGCACAACTCACATCTTCGTCATGATGGACAAGCTCAACTTCGTTATCCTGCTTGCACAAATCTAAAATTTCCTGGGACTTCAGAACTTCACAAATTTCTCCATTCGCTGAAAAATAGTCTATTAGGCTGGTTTATGATTCAGGCATCTTGAACCCCAAATGAATAAATTTCAAAATATTATATTCAAGCATAGGTGTCTGGCATAGGTCTGAGATTTGGCCCAAAGACCACTGTGTATCAATGACCCAAAACCAAGTAACGAAGACAATACCGATTCCCTTTGGACTACAAAAACCAAATAGTTCCTGGGAAGTGACCATTCTGGAAAATATTGTTTTTCCTATTTTGTACCTATTTTTATAACATTTCCAGATAGCACAGTCGGTTAATTGAAAGGGCAGAAGTTGAAGCAGATCACCTAGAGGGAGTTCGAATCCGCGCAGAACTTCCTTACTTTAATTTTGTTTTTTTTTCCTGCACTGCACTTTATGTACAAATAGCGTATATATATTGTTATGTTATGTTTATAAGGTACTTTGATATTTTTCATAAAATACAGGGTGTACTATAGTCTCAACTAGATATTTGTCAGCTATAGTCGTAGAGAAAGCATAATCTCCTACTCGCGTTCAATGGCTTTCATTCTCTGGGATGATAGCCATTATACACTGATTGAAGAATATACTATTATTGAATACAATTAACTGTTTTCGGAAATAGTAGTTTCGAATGTCTATTCTTTGAAGGTATTTTGATTTTTATTTTACTTCTACAGAAATTGTCATTCTGGATAAATTTCTACGAGTACGGATTGTTCTGGTAACCGCTTTTTTGCTCCAGTTTCCTCAAGCAAAGAAAAAAGCTGTAGAAATTACTAGAATCGAAGTGATTTTTACTGTGTTATGCAGTTGATATATGGACAGAAATTCTTTTCAGTGAACACTATTATTGAGTCCAAGTAAATTGGGTCAACTTACTGATCACATAATTCAATAGTCAACTTCATTAGGGACACGGTTGTTGATAAGTTACCATGCATTCGTACATCAGTGGTGTGTACTACATTGAGGAATAGTAAATTACAAAATACTGGTACTGGAAGAATACTGCTTCCTTGTATCAAATATTGTATTTAACCTGATAGGCACTAGTAGCTTTTGTTTTTTATTTAGTTAAATGAACTTCATATGATAGATTGGGGATAGAGGAGGTATATTGAGTAATAGTAGATAAGACAATACTGGAAGAGTACTTCTCCTTGCATCAAATATTGTAAGTAATCAATGAGCACTGGTAGTTTTTGTTTTTTATTCAGTGAAATGAACTTTATAAAAAAGATTGAAGAGTACTATATAACAAAAAGTGACAATTCGAATCCACTTCTTTATTACCGGTAGTGGAATACTCTAGAACTAGAAGTAAAAATTCTTCCTGAGCTTCCAATTTCGAAGGCCTCCATGTTTAGTGTTTGTTCATTTTCAATGAAAAATATTGTTATAACATCTATTAGAAATCGTACTGAATTTAGAATAAACAATTATTTAGTTCGTATTTATCTGTATAGAATGAAAAAGTCGTTTTTTGTACCAAAGTGTATCCCATCAGGTTATGTTTATAAGCAGCAAATGTCTCATAATGTTCAATGGAAAATTACATTAGCCAATCACTAAAGTCATTATCCACCTTATCAAACTCAGCCACCCCAGTGTCCCATTGAGCTATAGTCAAGTGTTTGAATGCTCCTAAATACATTTGAGCTCTCGAAACCCTACTTTTTGTAACAAGAATCATTCCCAATCTGAACATCAATTGGTTTTCAATTATTCAATTATATAGCACGTAGCAAGCGAATCACATGTGGTTTATAAACCCTAATTAGTGAAAATCTTGTAATGTTGTATAGGGTGATCCAAATTCACGGGCCAACAACAGTTTCTCAATTTCTAAGATTTTTGAGAAAAACAATTTCTTGATTTTTGATTTTTATTCGTATCGGCTGTATTTCAATAGATACGAAAAAAGGAATACACTTACTTGCAGGTACTTTTCATGTTCTATATTCTGGCCGTATAGAATTTGTAATACAACGTTTCGTCATGCAAGGGTCGGACCAACTTTTTTTTTGTTTGAAATTTTGATACTGCAATTTAGGTATAGGTATATCATTTAGGTTAGATAGGCGAGGTTAATAAAACCGATCCTAAATCTCTAACCGTTACCGAGTTCCCCATCATGTTGGCCCGCGAATTTGGAACAGTCTATCGAACTGGAATAGAGTTTGTAGAGTTTGTTATGCCTATTCATAGGTCTTATTTCGAATTATCTGCTTTGTTGTCTCTTCATGATAAAACTGGACGACAGGGTATAATAATACCCATAGCAAAAACGCAAATTCACTGTGAATTGAAATCAGCATCAACCATATTTTTTATATATATTTATTTTGAATAGTTGCGGGAGACAAATATGTAATTTTCTACCACAAACCATGTGCAAATCCTTTTCTCATTTAAACCCATTCGAAACCCATTTCTTAAATTGGTCATCTTCTTGAATCTTGAGTGTAAAATGGTAAGTATTAAATGTTTTTATAACATAATCAGTGATTTTCCAATATTCCATCTGTGTTAGGTGATACGTCTTAGATCTTAAGTAATAAATCTCAGGTGTTGAATCTTCTTATAAAGTCATCCTAAGTTATCAAATATGAATTTCAATCTGGTATCGACCGCGTGTATCCAAGAAATATGTACAAAGTGAATATTGGATGCCTTACGAATCTCGACTGGACCTTCGAAACACAACCACAAAAAACCACCTCCGCTTTGCCCCATTAGATCATATATGCTCACGCTAGATCCGGCATCATGTAGTATTTGTTTAGTATTAGAGGGTTCAGCAAGAAAGAAAGTATTATGATCACGTGGTACATCACATATGTATGATCAAAAATCAAGGACTTCAGAACTTTTGACCTCCCCGCATCTCCAAACAAATAATCTGGATACCGTATCTAGCGTAAGCATATAAGATCTATGTTTGCCCCCTTAAATCTCCATCTATCACATCAAGACGCGTCACATCGAAAAAAAAAACACGGCGCGCGAAGGCCGCGACAGCCAATGAGAACCGGCCGCATTTTTGTGGCGCGCCGACTCTGGCAGACCACGCAGCTGCGATAGGAGTCGCACGTCCCAGACCTGTCCACATAAATCTGTCATCGGTTGACAGGTACAACGCGCGCCCCACTCACCGCCGCTGATGGCGATCGACGTCGCTCGAGAAGATGCCCGAGAGGTGGGGGGGATATGGAGGGGGGTAGCGAGGCATTGGCGGCTCGTCGACCGACAGCCGAGAGCACAGATTAGAAAACCCTACAGATAATACAGTCAGACAGAGCGATTAAAGTTAGAGAGAGATGTCGAAAGCGCAAAATTTAAAGGTACAGTCATAGATATGCGCATTCCGATTTTTGTTTACATCGTTGTCATCATTTTGTTGGTTATGTTACAAATGTTTTCCATAGATCATATATGCTAACGGTATAGATACGGTATCTAGGTTATTTGTTTGGAGGTCTGGGGTGGTTCAAAGTACTAAGCCATCAATTGGTCGTTTTAAATTGTTTACTATATATATGTTGTTATACAACGTGATATCATAGTACTTTCCACGGCAGACCCATCTAATACCAAACAAATACTACATGATGCCGGATCTAGCGTGAGTATATATGATCTAAGGTTCTTACAATGTATGATTTTCCATTAACTATAATTCAAAAGGAAAAGTAACAAAGTTATTGGGGATCATCATAGCACAGAGTGAACAACCTGTGATCATAGGTATCCTTCATTATCTGGAATGTGAATCAGATACAATACTATGTTTATTGGCAATTATTACTGTGTATATGAAGATGTAAATCATCTTCATATAAATCGGAGAATATCAAATTACATTGTTTTCCAAAAGACTGAGTACTTATTGAGTGATATTATTACCATCAATCGAACTTTTCCCTTTGATGAGAATATCACCAGTTTTGCTATATCTTTACTGCTATATATCACAATTCAAGTTGGGGAATTCAGAGTCTGATCATTTATTAGATAATTGAATCGTGTTTTATTTTTCCTGATGACGATCACTCAAAAGTAGGTATCCTTTTATATTGGTATTGATTATGCATTACTGAAATGGCAACATTGCACATCAGTAGTTTTAGCGGTGACAACGACTATCCGGCAACTGCGATGCGAAAAGTTTAGAGGTCCAAGGTCAATGAAAACGGATGTCGGCGGTACATCAAACAAAATGGGCGGATTGTTCTATCTGTAAGTTTTTCTAATCTGTGCCGGGAACATAACTCACGGAAGATGGGGAAGGTGCAAATATGGAATATGCTCGTATATTACAGAATAGCGGCGTCTCTAGTGAGCAAAGTACTCTGATCTTCACTAAAATATATGCGGAGCATTGCATCTCATTTCACAAATTTTGCTGCATGGTATAATTTTTATTGTGAATGTCCCCAGAAAACTCTTGCAGGTATGGTTATGGATATACTTATACAGGTTGCCCGTTCTTCGAGCTCCACCATGGGAATCTTCAATTATCTTGAGAGACACGTGGTCGGTTGGATAGGAAAAAAATTGTGCATTTTCATGCTGAACAACAGACTGAAAGAAAATTCGATGAGTCATTGTCAGTTTTTGAATTATCGGAAAAAACGAAATTTTTTTTTATCAGGCGAAAACCAATGGACATTCTTCAAGTACTTTCTGGGCGCCATATTGGGTTTTTGCATTTTTGAAGAGTGTGCTTTTTTCTGATTACTATGACGAATCAAACGATATGATCGAATCTCACATGGTGGCCAAAATTGGAAAATCATCGTTTTTTCGAAAAACCTCGGTCGCGCTAGATGTGAGAATAAAAATGTTTCATATGGGTATAGTAAATTTTTTTTTTTTATGGAAAAAACTACATTAACGCGCTTGGTCCTCTGTTCACAACGTCCGCCGACTGACATGGTTTTTGTGTCTATCATGTACATTGTTCTGAGTAGCCGGACTTTCATCAGTAACTGGGAACTTGTATTGAATTGTTGATATTGTTTCAATATGTTGTTTTAATGTTACACAAATTAAAAAGTTCCAGACTTAGTCATTATATGTTTCGATCTCTTGATCTATTTTTTCAATCATGCTTCTACGCATTCATTCAATGCTCTGATGTTTGATTACTCGTGTTTCGTAAGTTTCGTACCTTCGTAGTTAATATGTAGTATTTACCTATTTTTGTTAATTTTCCGTAGTTGTTAGAAATACTGACCTAATTGATAATACCTATAATCAATAATTATTGAAGGATACTTAAAAACATAGATCTCATATGCTTACGTTCGGTATTCAGGTTACTTGTTTCATTTTGTTTGGAGGACAGGGGTGTTGAAAGTACTAAGCCGTTGATTGGTCGTTCTAATTTTTGACCATACCACGTTTTATCATAGTACTTTCCACGACAGACACCTATAATACCAAACAAATACTACATGATGCCGGATCTAGCGTTACGTAAGCAATATGATCTAAGCTAAAAAAGTTCCTAAGACTTTTCATTCGACAACTGAACAACTTATGATTGATAGTTATTACCTTTATTCGAGTCAATTCTGTTTGAATCTTGTTCTGGTGGTCCAGCAGATTTAAAAACCATCAACACAACTTTTGGTTTGTCTTTACCTCATACTGAATTTTGGCGCTGAAATGGTTTTTAAAAATTTTCACTGTATATTGGGTATGTAGGCACATCAAATCTTTTTGAAATGTATAACTATTCCTTCAATTTTTTCTAGACTGATTACTTTTGTCTGATGATGGCTTTTGAGCCGAAACTAGTAACAAACACTTTTTGAATATCCCATTATATTGTGTGGTCGACCGACTTAGAGTTTTTATTTTCGTTTTGGTGGTGATATTCATTTATGTATCACACTTGTGTGTTAAATATTGAAAAAATCGAAATAATAGGAAAAATAGTAAAATATCACTTCAATGCGAGATCTGTCAGACTTTTCACTATATGTGACAAAATGATGTGAAACTGACTAACCAAGGTACTGGGCAATCCTACTGCAAATTAAAAGTCATTGCTGCTTTCATTTGGGTTGCCTTCTGTATTCAATTGATTTTATAATTTTTCTTGCAAATTATTGCAACTCTGAAATTGACAATTCTGATTTTCTTATGTTATAACATCAAGAACCGAGAACTGGACATTGATGTGACAGCCGCTCCCCTTACTTGGCTGGCACTTGTCAAATTCCGAAAGCAACGATTTATATACATCGTAGGTAAATGTCTCGTTTCTTTGACATTGGATGGATCCAAGGTGGATATAGGATGGTGAAACAGCTTCCTATTAACAAGCACCAGAAATAACTGTAGACCTTTGCCTACTAGATTTCATACCGTAGTAGTAGTCCTGAAGTTATCAGAGTTCAAGTTCACTTCTGTCAGATTGGAACCACAGAAATACATAAGCTACAGAAATCTTCCTTGAAATTCGATCTCACCGCCATTTTCATTCAATTCGTGGAAATATTACTATCTTCTCAAACGGTCTACAAGTTTTTCGCAGAAACAATTGAAGAGCTGTTTCACCATCCTATATCCACCTTGGATGGATCAAAATAATTGTAATAGTTGAATTATTCATTTCATTAATTATCCAATGTCCAACAACATAAATGTTTATTCTGAGAGCAGCCTACTTGACTTTGATGGTACATTTTCCACAATAAAAACGGAAACACATCAGATAGCGAATTTAATGTGCAGATACAATTACGTATTAACTTCGTCCATTGTGTCGTTCGACTATGACATAAAAACAATGAATAATCTAGAAGCATTGATGCTACATCATAGATTTTACTTTATATTTTCAATTTTTCTTGTTATTCGACTTCATATACGCAAGTATGATATATCGTTGAATCTGTAATTCTATGATCTATTCTAAGATGTGGAATTCCAAAATAGCTGCCATTGAAAAGAATCGAAGTTGACTTCGATATCTTCGAACCTAGTGTGTCTAGATTTTTTTCTAACTCAAGTAATTATACCATATTTCAAAATCATAGCACTGATTGAAAAATTATCGATGACTATAAGAATTGACAATTTTCAGTTTTTTCATGATATTTCAGGAAGTACCTAAGATATCCTCGATTTCTTTAATATCCGAACCTTGGTCGTATCTCTCTCAGTTTTCGATTTTACAATATAGGGTACCATGACCATGAAATTTGCATTACTCATGAGCTACAGTGGATCAGTGGAACATTCAAAGACTGCGAAACCTGCCAACAGAATATGATCAAATCATGCTCCTCTTATTCTTCAATGGAACTAATTTCCTTCTCGTCTCTTCCATTCTCGACACGAAAAAATCCGATTTTCCAATGCAACGCATCCAATTGGCAGTGGGTGATTCAAAGTAAATTTGTCAGAATGTTATCAGCACCGCTCGCAGAACATGAAGGGCGAGATGAAGGGAGTCTGAAGAAAACAGAGTAGCTGTCAGGGATAAATAACAATCGCGCCGGCATGCCAGAAAGCAGGCGATGTGAAGAGTTGAAGACTTCCAGTGACATTTCTGCATGCCGTTCGGACTAGTTCGGAGTCCGAATCTGAATCTGAATGTGACGCTCAACACTACGACGATGTCGAAGTCATTTGTCCGTTTGGAGATTTCTTCGGTTCGTTAAAAATTACCATCTTTTCTTTTAACATCAGCCCTATTTTTTTTTCAATTTCGGTGTATGCAAAGTAAGTATAAATACATTTATTTCTGACAGTGACATTATAAGCTTATATCGTCATAGTTACGATATCCATAATGAGGGTCATAACTCCCTTGGGATATTAAGGTTCAAAAACTCCCTCTTACCTTTTACAGGTGAAAATGATACAAGAAATGCTTATAAACGTATATATGTAATGAAAACTAAGACATATTTTCCTTATTCACGTCATTACAAATAATAAATGTACAATTTTCAAATGTTTCCTGAAAATTACTTCCGCCGCTGGAAACAATTTCTTCTTTTTTATGGGTGGTGCTGTTGCTGTTCACTACAGTCGAGGTGCCTGCCTCTTCTGATGGCAAAGTAGACAGCATACGCGCCGTTTTATTTCTCAATTCGATACTGTCCTCCAGATACCCCTCTGCCACCGTGGAACTTCTCCAACCTCCGTGTCTTTTTAAGTTTGTCATAGTTGCTCCTGCATTGGCTAGGGCAGTAGCAGAAGTGCGACGAAGGCAATGTCCCGTATAGGTTAGTGGGTTTGGCAATCCTAAATACATTGCGATTTTGCTGGGAATTTTGCCAAACATATTCTTTCCAATTGGCTGAGTTGTACATTTATTTTGTCGGAAGCTCAAAAAAAAAATCGTTTTGTACCTTCAGGACGCAAGGACATATAAAGTCTCAATAAAGGCAAAGCAGAGAACTCTTTTTCATCCACAACTGTAAATTTCTTCGATACACCAGTTTTACTTTCCGGTACGTTCACTACCATAACAGTATCCCGGTCCTCTATATCTGCTATACTCATATTTAGAAGTTCCTGAGTTCTGCATCCTCCAAAATAACCCATAATTAGAACAACCTATAACAAATAAAACGAAATAAACAAACGAAAAAGAAAATTATGAGAAAAAAATTATCTTATGCAATAAATGAATTTCATTAGGGGCGTCCTTTAGAAATTTGAAGACATCTTTAGGAGATGAGACAGCAGACTTTTTCGGCTTATACCCCTTACTTTTCCGTTTCAAAAAAGCCTCTAGTTCGTTGAACTTGGTGATATCTCTTTTCTCATATATGGTCACCATCGATTTGAGCATTGACCATTAAGTCCATAACGAATTTGGGCTAAACGTTTCTGACTGCAACGAATAAATACAATTATTACCAAATCTACCAGAAAATACTGAAAATACTTTACCAGTTCTTGAAAATATGCCAGAAAGACAGTTTCGTTGGCATCTTTTGACATAACATTCCTCTGTGTCAGCCACTTCAGATATAAGTTGTATTCTTTTTGATATAGGGCTTCACTTTTCGATGGAAGTAATGATTGTCTTGCTTTTTCCGCTTTTTTTATAATATCCTCCATTATATCAGAAAAAGATCGTCGATTTGTGATAAAAAATAAACACGTTTTTAACTGAAAAACATTGATTGATAAAGAAAGTTTGCTTATAAACATGTAACATAGCGACAACCTAGCAACAACCAACAATGATACAATCAACGCTACCTAATTCAAATATACCAGAAAGGTTATGAATTTAAACATTTATTGCGTTATAAATGTGGACATATTGTTATGAAAATCGGTCAAAAATAAAATTATCTATGTACCACGGGAATTATAGAGCCTTAATAACCTCTGGCAATTGCTGTCCCTCGGGCCAGAGGCCCTCGGGACGCAAACTTTGCCATCGGTAATTAAGGCCCTCATAATTTCCTTAATACATAAATAACTATTTTGTGCAACCGACTCAAAAGTCAACTAATTCTGAAATTAGCTCTATAAGACGTTTCTCATACTGACACAACTAAATGATTGATAAATAGTTTGCTAGGCAACACTTTTAATGCCTAGGTTATGAAGTTGATTTTCTGAATCCTAGGATTTGAAAATGAGGAACAAGGTACCTAGAAGCATCGTGATATGATTGTGATTTTTATTCTGAAAAGAAATAGCTCATTAAGAACGAACAGCATAGTATTCAAAGGTACATATTGTTACGATATTTTACGAAACAATGACGTTGCAAACAAAACTGATTATTTCCGAAATACTCCAAGGACTGTCACATAATCTCTATTCATCAACGCGGTGCCTACCTACCTCAATAGCCAAAAAATTCGATCACAACAGATCCGAGCAGTAAATGATAATTTGGAGGTGTTCCAAGAATAGGAAAACAGGAACCCCGTATAATTAAATGCACCGAAGATGCCAGATACTGTCATGGTCAGAAGAATTATTCTACGAGTTAATTTCCATGCAAGGTATCTGAATTACCAACAGTTTGAGATAATCTATGGAACACGTAATGTACCTGGAATTGGCTCTCCCCACAGTCTTGATTTTCCACCTCGTTTTCCACTCAAAACACTTCTCAAGATGACCCTTTCATGTATAAAGATTCCTTGATGACACCATTTATTTCAATAATCGATTTGCGAAAAAAAAAACAACGAACACCATCTGAAAACGTCAGATATTTATGACGTTTTGACCCACCGAACCAAAAATTTTTGATTGTAGCTGGGAGAGAAATAAATTCCTGACAATCAATTGACTGTGCCAAATGTATCCACATAACACTTTGAATCTGAAATTTTCTCATGATTATGACAATTATATCTCATATTTCTTACTACATAAGAAAAAACATTCATTCAAATTATTGACAGTGAACTCACCACAAATATTTCAATCTACCTCTTTACGAATTATTATAATGTTTCAAATGTCATAATGATACGAACTATTTAATGAACATACCAACTGAGCAGCATGTCGTTATGTTTTGTGACAGATGCATAAAGAACTTGTAAAGATAATTTTACGGAAATCCCTGAAGACAATGGTACATCACATAACAAGTGTGGAAAGTGGAGTATTTCGCACGAGTATATAGTTGTTCAGCACGAGCCGGATAGCGACGAGTGCGGAAAAGTAACGAGTACAGAAAATGCACTTTCCAACGAGTTTTGTACGCCACTTTTCCTATGACCATAAATATTTTTATGACAAGGAACTTCGTTTCTGATGGAGTGTTTCTTTCTTCCGCCACATGGTGTCGCTATTTCCAAGTGTCTCTTGGTATGCGGCTCACTCACTGCGGTGGAAATATATGCGTGAGGCACCACTTCGAGTGGAGATCACATGATCTCTACTCGGTGACTACCCTGTACTGATGAGTGCCAAGAAGACCAAAACGTGTCTGCAGGTCTTTATGTTCCAAGGTTCTAAGATCGAACTGATGAGCGCATGAAATTAACACCATTCAGATGCCTATATACAATATTTTTATTTATTTATATCAAATCGAGTGTTTTTGACACGGTGTAATTTGGTGTTACTTTTATATAACAGGTGTTTTTTATGCGTTAACGTCAATGATAGCACCATTGATTATGATTTTATGTATTACAATGCCAAAATATGATCAAAACTTGTTGAATGTCCTAACGGATTCCGTTCATTTTGGTCATTCGCCGAATCTGTAGGAATAAATTTCACTTCCAGCTCATTCCCTCCTCTAACCAAGGAAGATGGAACTCTACCTATACGACTGCCCGGGAAAAAGTAAATATCTTTGCGAACCTATTTGCTGGAAATTCCACTCTGGATTCATCGGGAAAACCACCTCCTAACATTACACCTATTGACAATCATATGCCCGAAATCACCCCTCGCCAACGTATACTATCAGAAAGATTTTGTTGGGTCTCAACACCAACATAGCCTGTGGATCTGACGGGATCCCACCGATTGTTCTCAAGAAATGTGCCCCCGAACTAACACCTGTTCCTTGCAAGTTGTTCGACCACTCTTACAATTTGGGGGTATTTCCATCCAACTGGAAAATTACAAGAGTAAAACCAGTCCCCAAAAAAAGGCGAATAGACCTTACCTAGCAACTACAGACCTATCGCACTGCTGTCAATTATTTCGAAGGTCATGGAAAAAGCCATCAACATCGAGCTCATAAAATATCTGCAACACTCAGGAATTGTCAACGATAGGCAATATGGCTTTCATCATCAGAGATCAACTGGTGACCTGCACTCTTACATCTCTCATTTATGGCAGCTATCTATTGAAAAATATGGAGAAATTTTAGCCGTGGCATTAGATATTTCCACGGCATTTGATCGAGTTTGGCACCAGGGACTCCTCAACAAGCTTCCATCTTATGGTTTGCCCCCTCAGCTGTGTTCTCTGCTTACTAGTTTTCTCTCAAACAGGTCTCTCCATGTAGTGGTCGATAGAGTTTCATCTGATACTCTACTCATAAATGCTGGTGTTCCGCAGGGATCAATTTAAGCACCAACACTATTTCTACTTCACATCAACGATTTGTTGGAAGCAACTTCATGTCCTATACACAGTTTCGCGGATGATTGTACCCACTATACCGCTTTCTCTTTCAGGGCTCCTATATCGGCCCGTCAAACCAGAAATGAACGGGGAAGAAATGTTAACAAAATAAATATGGACTCAACAACAATTCTCGAGTGGGGATCTAATAACCTTGTAGAATTCAATGCGAACAAAACACAAGCATGTCTTTTCTCTAGAAAAGCCGATCTCACTGTGCCCAACATAATTCAGTCAGGAGTAACCATACCATTGAAGTCATCCATTTCTGTGTTTGGCGTTATTACTATCAGCAAAAACCTTTCTTGGGAAAATCACGTGAAGTCCATTGCCAAAAGTGCATCCCAAAAACTTGGATTTATGTTTCGAGCCAAGAGCTATTTCACTCCCAGTCAGCTGCTAATGATCTATAAGGCACATATCCGACCTGTCCTGGAATACTGTTCCCATATTTGGAGTGCGGCACCTACACATATCCTGTAACTATTGAATTCTGTCCAAAAAAGGGCAATTCGTCTTGTCAGTGATGCCTCGCTCACAAATTCGTTCACTTCTCTGGAACACCGTGGAAAAGTTGGCGATCTATCTCTATTTTAAAGATATATTCATGGGCGATGCTCTCCTGAAACATCAACAATCGTTCCTCCATTAGCAGTGACTTCGAGATTAATCCGTCAAGTTCATTCATCACACCCCTTCGTGGTCACTTTAGAGACCTGCAGAACTTCCCTTTCCAACGACTCGTTCATCCAACGAACATCGAGACTTTGGAACTCATTGCCTAGGGAGGTGTTCCCTGAGGCTTACCATCTTCAGAAATTTAAGAAGAACACCAACTACTACCTTCTTTCCCTTGGTTCTCATAATGTTCACTGAACATTTCAGGATATCCCTTTTCGTGAGAACCAGAACATAAAAAAAAAGAATCGTTTCACCTCATCACTATTAAGATCGGAATTAGCACCACTCAACACTCAAATGTGAAATGTATATTAAAAAGGACACAACTTTGATAATCTGGTGTTGTATTCGTCGGAGTTTTGTCTGAAATCCACTTGATTGAAATTACACCCAAGTTTTTTCACTGGTGTGTGTTTAAGGTGTGTTATTATAACCTGGACTATACCCTGTATATTTCAAATCGATTGTTCATTATGACTTCAGTCTCGTCCTGTATTCACCGAAATAGAAACATCAGAAACAATGATTCATCGTCCAGTATATCCCAAATTCACAAAGATTTAAATGAAACAGCTCAAAACACTGGAGTCTCGATATTATATTTTCTGGCGCGGTTATTGAAAACAATAAATTTGATTGTGGAACATCTACGAGAGTATCTCCCTTCTCGAATAAATCCAACTGTTTTATGTGTCATAACTTCTCGTTATAGTTGCTTGTAAAACCCATTTCTTATGATTAATTAACACATCTTCATAAATTCCCGGTTATTATCCAGAAGGGACCGGCTCAATCTCCCCCAGCACTCTCGTACACTTTTCCGTTTTGCATACGGTCTGTCCGAACATAAAACAAACGCCGGTGACACGAAATGCTTTATGCTTCGACATACGAAAAACATCTCGTGTAGGAAAACAATGTTATACCGAGTGGATTCAGCGGAGGTAAGCTCTAACGGTGGATTTATGCAGAGGTTTTAAGTCGTTAGTTTTAAGTCTTAAGTTTTAAGTCTTAAGTTTTAAGTCTTAAGTTTTAAGTCTTAAGTTTTAAGTCTTAAGTTTTAAGTCGTAAGTTTCAAGTCGTAAGGAAAAATGGACCATTTATGCAAGAAGTTTTAACGAGAGTTTTAAGGACTGTCAATAGTGTCAATCCTGTTATTTCGTGTGCTTATTTTTCTCATTTCCTTTTATTCAATCCAAATTTCCAGCCTCAATGCTATTTTTATTTATGTCTATTTGCTTTAGATGCATTCAACTACCGCTGTTTGTTACGATACCCTTTTGCAAAATCAGACGCATGCGCAAATCGATCGAGTTTTAAGTCGTAAGAGATAAATGTTGGCCAACTTTTCTTAGGACTTAAAACTTATGACAGCTGTATAAATGGTTACATTAAAAATCAGTGGATGAACTTCTCATGACTTATTACTTAAAACTTAAGACTTAAAACGTACGACTTAAAACTTCTGCATAAATCCACCGTTAGTTACGAGATGGTTGAAAAGTCTTGATAATTAATAACATTTCTTTCACACTGTCATGCACGAAGTATAGTGCATTTCTGCATACCTTTGCGTGCGCAAAGTAACATTTTTTCACACTCCGTGCGGGTTAGATTTTTTTTGCACTGCCCAACTGTCCTATAACCACCCTTCCAGGGTTCATCAAGCGGTATCATAAGCCACCCATCAAATGAACTGAATGCATGAAAATAATTATGAATTTTGACAGATTTGACGTTTCCAACGATGTTCATGTTCACTAACTCAATACCAACCTTATTTACAAGAAGGATGATTTTTGTTATTTTACGAGTGAATTATTTGTGAAAATGTGTTGGAATTGTTCAATTGGAGTATGTAGATTGTGCTGGTAAAAAGAAGGAGCAATTTTGATCGGAAATTGGTGGAGACATGGAGAACAAGCTGGCAGAACATATGCCTGAAACCCCGTTTTCATGTCTTTGGGGGGCCGTATCTCCGAAACTAATTGAGAGCGCCAAAAATTTAATAAGAATTTATTGTTCAGGAGGCCAAACTACGTAAGTTTCCCAAAACCACATGTCTGTACAAGGTGGAGTCCATCTATATATTTACCTCGAAGCCATTTTGATGATTTCCTATTTATTGTTAATTTAAAACGTACAGTTTATAGAATCAGTTATTTTGATTATGCATTGTAGTTCGACACAAGAAGATTCGTTATGCAACCAAAAATACATTTATGCCATTGTATGATGTAGGCAAGATTACCTAAGCAGTAGGTACTACTGAGCTAAATTCATTATGATTGTTGTCACAATTTGTGAATTTGTGTGGTTAGGTTACATGAGATTAATTCTAATTCTATTAATGCTGAAATTGTCTAGAATTCGTGGAAAATGAAGTGGATACACATTAATAGTGTGTGTTTATCATGGTTCAGACGAAAATTTGGTGTAGTGGCATTCATTTATTTACCAGTGAATCGGAAAATACTATGACAGATTGCAACTAGTAAGTCGTTGTTGAATTAAACTACCCTACTGCCTACGAATCAGAAAGCGAAATACAGAAACGAAAACACAGCATGTAGGTATCCAATAGCCAATCAGGAGCCGAAATACAAAATCGAAAACATGGTGTTATTGCTTATCAACACAATCATTTCAACCAATCAAAAACGTGTACTTTAGCATGAATGAAATAATCACGGTAATCGCCCGTTGCTATGAGCAACGTATACAAAAAGGAGCCTTCTAATTGGTTGAAAATAAATTTATGAAATTTTCACGGTAATCGCCCGTTACTATAAGCAACGTTTACAAAAAAGAGCCTTCTAATTGGTTGAAAATAAATTTATGAAATTTTTATTGAAACTCCAGTTACACGTGTGAAATAGCTTGAATTATTGGTCTGTCTCACTTTGTTGATAATATTGATTCTTAACATAGTTCTATAACTATGAGAATATTAACAATGAACAATTCATATATAAATACAATAATAACATAACGATTCACAGTAAGTCTGTTTAGTCCATGAGAGATCAAACCAGAACTTGGTTCAAGTCACGAACGTATTTCCTGATTATTATTTGCTTCTCAACATTTGACAACATTTGATTGCGATTTTCTTTTTCTTCTCAACTCTGCTTGCTTTTCTTTTACAAACAGCAATGCCATGGCAATATGAGCTACTCTCAAAATAACAAAACAGTATGCCTATTGGCGTAGGAAAAAGTCATGAATTAGTTTTTTGAAAGATTATTGTTAATAGTTGATGATGAGGTCGACATAGGATGGTGGAACAGCTTTTCAATTGTTTCTATGAAAGTCTTTCGAGAAGCGTATTAATATTTCCATGACTTGGAGATGACGGTAAGATCGATTATCAAGGAAGATTCCTGCTCATGTATTTCTGTGGTTCGCATCGACAGAAGTGAATTGAAACGACTAAATTTAGTATATTTGAATTAAATCTGCAATAAATATTGATATTTTGACTATTCTTGGTATTGTTTCTGCTAGAACAGATGATATTGATGGAGAGATGACGAATGCACAGTTTATGTTTTACCAACACAAGGTATGGCGCCATATCTGGTAACTCCAGCAGGAAATAATGCTAGATACGGTTTGAAATCAAGTTGGCAAAAATCTACAGTTTTTTCTAGTGCTTGTCAATGGGAAGGTGTTTCACCATATCCACCTTGATGATGATCAAACTAGTCAATTATCAGTAGTGCTATCCATAGGGCATTGATAATAGACGGGATAATTTTATGACAATCGAGAGGGATGAGGGCTGTAACCAATGAGCTTGAGAAAAATTTGTCATCAGTTTTCGAGTGATATTCGTCGGAAAAATTTTTTACCGCCCGTTTCGTTTTCACTAGATTACATTTATAATCATTTTTCTTGCTTCATATTTTTATTAGATTCACCTCGTATATTTTTTTTTTCTTCCTATTTTGGAAGTCACTTGACGACCCTGTACGACCAGTTTTTGTGTCCTTCATATAGCAATTCCGAATAAAACTTTTCAGTATCATTTTCGTACTCGTACCGAATGCTCGGTGCAGATTCAATTTCCGATTGTTGTAATAACTATCATATAAGTTAATATTGCATTAGCTTCAGTTCTCGTTTTTATGGACAATAGTTCATATTCTGATCTATAAATCGGACCTTTGGTGTTGTGCTTTTAACATCGTCGGCACACGACCATAAGGAATTGGCCACCAGAGGATCCTACTGCCAAAATAGGTCATACCATTTTCCTTCCAACAAAATCACTTCTTTATTTTCTTCAAAAATTCTCTCTACACGAAACACCGCCCAATCATTTATCATCAAGGCCAATAGAGCATTTTAGAATGCTGTCAAATTAGACCTGCTGGACCAGAACAAAAATAACCACACATATTTTCGCTGTCATTCGAGTTGATTTTTTTTTCTGTTGGAAGTATTTAAAATCAGTTCTTGAGACATGTTTGGTCCCGAAAGAGTCTAAATACTGATGATGTCCAAGGAGGCAACTTTTGGAAACAATTCCACGTCAATTTCCACTTCATCATTTTTGATAACATAGGGATCAACGGAATTCATGACTCTTATTTTATCGATCCCTATATCACTCTCCAACATCACTACCAGAATTTTCTGAACCCAATAAATATTTACTTTTACCAAAGACTTTTTACCTTAACAAGCCATGAACGAAATAATCCTGAAAATATCATAAAAATATTTGCTAAATCAGCAACTAACTTTCCTGTTTACTGATATATACTTCGTATTGACATAATTTGGCGCCATGTTTGGTCCTTAGGTCACATATGCTTACGCTAGATACGGTATCCAGGTTATTAGTTTGGTAGATTTAACGTACTGCCATTGATTGATCGTTTTGAAATTTCGACCATACATATGTATATGTTGTACCACGTGATATCATTGAACTTTTTTACAGACCCCTCTAATACCAAACAAATACTACATGATGCCGGATCTAGCTTAAGCCTTTATGATCTAAGGTTTGGTCCAACAAGGTCACGTGTTCTAGAATGCTCTATTCTTAAGAGCTTCTATGTTCTCGTTAGCAGCAAAATTCCATAAATATCCCCAAATATATTTGAATGCTTGTTGGAACTGTCAAAACACTTTCTAAAGAAGTAAATGATAGATACCTATCAAGAATTCCAACCGTTTCCTTCCCTTCGATTCGAGATCCTCCATGGAAAGATCGATCCGAAAGAACGAGGGAAACCAGATTTCAGGCGAAGCAGAGCGAAGAAGGAAAAATAAAGGGACGAAGACGTGGAACCCTATTAGCATGAACGCTAAACTAATAACACAACAATCCACCTTATCCGAGAATAAATTCGAAATAAAGACCAATAAACAAGTCAAGTGAATGACGAAGTGACACGGAGAAAGCATGGCGGCCGCATTAAATTCTCATAGCCCGGAACAGTGGCGTAGATACATTCACGGTCGATCACAAACTGATGCCAAGAACGGGGTTGTATGTACTTATTTCTGACAGTGACATTATAAGCTTATATCGTCATAGTTACGATATCTATAATGAGGGTCATAACTCCCTTGGGATATTAAGGTTCAAAAACTCCCTCTTACATTTTACAGGTGAAAATGATACAAGAAATGCTTATAAACGTTTATATGTAATGAAAACTGAGACATATTTTCCTTATTCACGTCATAACAAATAATAAATGTACAATTTTCAAATGTTCCCTGAAAATTACTTCCGCCGCTGGAAACAATTTCTTCGTTTTTATGGGTGGTGCTGTTGCTGTTCACTACAGTCGAGGTGCCTGCCTCTTCTGATGGCAAAATAGACAGCATACGCGCCGTTTTATTTCTCAATTCAATACTGTCCTCCAGATACCCCTCTGCCACCGTGGAACTTCTCCAACCTCCGTGTCTTTTTAAGTTTGTCATAGTTGCTCCTGCATTAGCTAGGGCAGTAGCAGAAGTGCGACGAAGGCAATGTCCCGTATAGGTTAGTGGGTTTGGCAATCCTAAATACATTGCGATTTTGCTGGGAATATTGCCAAACATATTCTTTCCAATTGGCTGAGTTGTACATTCATTTTATCGGAAGCTCAAAAAAAATCGTTTTGTACCTTCAGGACGCAAGGACATATAAAGTCTCAATAAAGGCAAAGCAGAGAACTCTTTTTCATCCACAACTGTAAATTTCTTCGATACACCAGTTTTACTTTCCGGTACGTTCACTACCATAACAGTATCCCGGTCCTCTATATCTGCTATACTCATATTTAGAAGTTCCTGAGTTCTGCATCCTCCAAAATAACCCATAATTAGAACAACCTATAACAAATAAAACGAAATGAACAAACGAAAAAGAAAATTATGAGAAAAAAATTACCTTATGCAATAAATGAATTTCATTAGGGGCGTCCTTTAGAAATTTGATGACATCTTTAGGAGATAAGACAGCAGACTTTTTCGGCTTATACCCCTTACTTTTCCGTTTCAAAAAAGCCTCTAGTTCGTTGAACTTGGTGATATCTCTTTTCTCATATATGCATGGTCACCATCGATTTGAGCATTGACCATTTAGTCCATAACGAATTTGGGCTAAACGTTTCTGACTGCAACGAATAAATACAATTATTACCAAATCTACCAGAAAATACTGAAAATACTTTACCAGTTCTTGAAAATATGCCAGAAAGACAGTTTCGTTGGCATCTTTTGACATAACATTTCTCTGTGTCAGCCACTTCAGATATAAGTTGTATTCTTTTTGATATAGGGCTTCACTTTTCGATGGAAGTAATGATTGTCTTGCTTTTTTCGCTTTTTTTATAATATCCTCCATTATATCAGAAAAAGATCGTCAATTTGTGGTAAAAAATAAACACGTTTTTAACGGAAAAACATTGATTGATAAAGAAAGTTTGCTTATAAACATGTAACATAGCGACAACCTAGCAAAAACCAACAATGCTACAATCAACGCTACCTAATTCAAATATACCAGAAAGGTTATGAATTTAAACATTTATTGCGTTCTAAATATGGACATATTGTTATGAAAATCGGTCAAAAATAAAATTATCTATGTACCACGGGAATTATAGAGCCTCAATAACCTCTGGCAATTGCTGTCCCTGGGGCCAGAGGCCCTTAGGACGCAAACTTTGCCATCGGTAATTAAGGCCCTCATAATTCCCTTAATACATAAATAACTATTATTTACAGTGAAGGGCTATAGGTAGTACAAAAATATTACAATCAAATCACTCGAACGATTTCGGCAACAATTGCCATCATCAGGAGGGATTCCTGAAAAGTTAATTATTATGAGAAGTCTTTAAAAAAAATTAAACATTATTGAAGTTGTACTTTTATCAAATAAAAATTTGAGAATTAACTCACTTGTCGAAAATCTTTACGAAAGATCAGCATAGAGGATGATTGCCCCCTCAACATACAATTTGTATCGAAAAAATGACAACGATTACCATAGTGATTATTGAAATTAGAAATGGCATCCTAACAATTAGTAGGTGCGTCCCCTATGAAACGGGAATTGACGACTGACAAATAACAATTAAGTTCATGACATTAGATATGATATATGACAAACGACAGACATACATCATTTTGATTTTTTTTTATATTAATAACAAAGAGAACATAGAACACTGGAAGTTGACAAATTGATTACGAACAACCTATGACCTTGAAAAACATGGATAACCTAAAATAGTATAAATTTTTTGGATTTGAAAATTACCAAACAAGATAATAAATTAGATTTCAACATTTATAGAAAACCTACTCAAACTGACCATACAATACATGCTAAATCACACCACCCTCATCAACACAAAATGGCTGCCTATCATCACTACATCAACAGATTACTCAATGTTCCTCTTTCTGATGAGAATTCCATTATTGAATTGAATATCATCAAACAAGTTGATATCACGAATGGATATTGTCCCTCAATAATAGATAAAATTTAACAAAAAACAATTTATAGAAGGAATAGAAATTTAGCTTACAATAGTCAGATCAAACTACCCCTCCTCTGAAATATTATTCATTGCCCTATATTCATGGAATTTCTAATCAAATTTCGAATTATTTCAATGATCTATCTACAGATATTGGAATTTCTTTCAAAACTTTGAATAACTTAGACACTTTACTTACGAACACTAAAGATAAAATTAAATTTATGGACAAAAGTGGTATGTACAGATTGTCATGTGCCGATTGCAATAG
This sequence comes from Chrysomela aeneicollis, assembly GCA_029955515.1. NCBI lineage: Eukaryota > Metazoa > Arthropoda > Insecta > Coleoptera > Chrysomelidae > Chrysomela > Chrysomela aeneicollis. The sequence continues at coordinate 4,255,579 of JARUHQ010000008.1, read as the reverse complement.
TACTTATATTGGAAAAACTACTAGAAAACTTTTAGTTAGAACCCGTGATTATTTGAATAGACCACGAACTTCTAGTTTTGGTGAACATATAAAATCTAACAACCACAACTTCGATTTTGAAAATGGTATAAAAATCCTACACAATGTTAATGGTTATAAATTACAACTTGATCTTCTTGAAGATTTGGAAATCACGAATGAAATTCGATACAAATTGTATGTTGAGGGGGCAATCATCCTCTATGCTGTTCTTTTGTAAATATTTTTGACAAGTGAGTTAACTCTAAAATTTTTAATCGATAAAAGTATAACCTCAATAATGTTTAATTTTTTATAAAGACTTCACATAATAATTCACTTTTCAGGAATCCCTCCTGATGATGGCAATTGTTGCCGAAAACGTTTGAGAGATTTGATTGTAATGTTTTTGTACTATAGCCCTCCACAGAAAATAAAATACACAAACTGATGGTTTGTACTCGAAAAAATATTGGTAGAAATCCAAACACAGGAGTTGATTTATCACCCAAATTAATTCGTACAGGTATTTTATATAACAGGTGCGTGACCCAGTATACCTGATTTTTCATTAAAATGTCTCAGTAATTTCGAAAGCCCCTTCGGGTTAAACCCTCCGAAAGGAATTTCTGTATTATTTGAAATAGAACCCTGTATATTTGGTTTCATTTCTGGATTTCACTATAAGTATATCCCTTTCGACGATATGAATACTTAAACTTGTATTTCACATTCGAGTGAAAAGATCATTTACAGTACAAAAAAGTACAATATTTTGTGCACCTAATCTTGATTTTCACTTCTATAGTTGGATAAGAAACCTCATTTCCATAACATGCATGATAATTATTGTATATATTAACAGTAGTTACTATCAAAGACTAAATAATTTTGGTAAACTTTGGTACTATAGCAGTGATAACAATAGTAGCTGAAGGAAACGAGAATTTAGGAATTCTATAAGTATAATGTATTTTGCGTAGGTACATTCATTTGTTATACTTTGGCAGTTCTGGCTCTGATACAGAAAATGATGAGTTTAGCGTTATCACTCCTGAATATTGGGAAGGTCTTCAAATAAAATAATGTCCTTAGTGCTGTGTAGTTTTGAAAAGTATTACTTCGCGTGAACTTTTACATCTATAGCTGAAAAACATTTCGATAATATGCTCCAATTATTATTATATTTCTTACTTCAAATTGCATAGATAGAGAAATCAACTCATACATATATAAACATTATTATTATTCCGAACACAATAATGACTGATATCCAGTCATCATCACTGTTATGAGAATGAAGTGTTTTTATTGTATATAGGATTTTCGATTAATAGATGAATTCAAGGAAAAGTTTTTATCCTAGTGCAATTATTTTCATTTGAAATTTCAAGTGACCATCATCAATCATCTAGAATGTAACATACAACGTGTAAGACATCTTCATAAAAGTAAACTTGAATAAGATATAAAAGTTTCAAGAATATACAGAGAGCATCTGAAATAAAAAAGTAAGAGTCACTTCTGATTAAACTGGGGGTGACTTTCCGTTTTCATTTAGTTGAAATAAAAGGTCCTTGAGTAAAAAACAGATTGTGAGAAATTCAATTACTTATTTTCAAACAAAATGGTTCGCAATGTCGATTCAAACTCTGTACCTACCTCTTCATAAAGATATAGCTATACTTATTTACTCACTCTTTGTTTTCTTTCATTACATTGTCTTTGAGATGATACTCACCTGAAAGAAAAAAAAACAAGTGATTAATAATTTCTACATAAAATCAATTGAACAACAAGAAATGCCCAAGTTCTCATGTTAAATCTAATAGTCATTATAACATTGCTCCTCACGTTTAATACTTAGAAGGAATCGAAACAATAATTGGAACGGGGTTGACTCATAAAACATTGATTCTCCTAACCTAACATGGGTTAACTTTTTTAGAACTTTGATAGAATTTACTGATGTATGCGGCCTTTGCCGCGATGATACTGATGCATTGTTCACTCTTCAAGTTCTCTCTGACTGAAGTGAAAAATAAAGCAAATGGCGATTTAAAATTAATAAAAACATGAGATTGATAACTAAATGTTTAACTTCACACGGTCGGTTGTAACAAAGAAATTGAGGGGGCCGAAGATTTTTTATGGCCAACAATATTATGTTATCTGATTCCTCATCCAACTGCCCCAAAACTGGGTTTACCTAATTTTTTAAGCAAAAAATAAATTAAATGTCTAAAAAAAACTGGGGCATGCCACTTTTACAAATATTCGATTGGTTAATAGGTATATAGTCACAATTTTCAATGATCGTTTTTCTTACTCAATTTACAGATGCTGTAGCTCGAAGGGGTAGCATTTCAAGGCACATGTTCATATGAAAAAGTAATATTTTAATCCCAACAATACGTCCTTGGAATATCCCCATCGAATTTTGAATTACTCTGTTAATCTACTACTCGAAACCATTGGATGTTAAGCAAAATTATCTTCTGATAATGCTCCATAATAAAAACAGACCCACCCAACTGTGAGAAACTATCCGATAAAACTTTTATTTCTGACAGTGACATTATAAGCTTATATCGTCATAGTTACGATATCTATAATGAGGGTCATAACTCCCTTGGGATATTAAGGTTCAAAAACTCCCTCTTGCCTTTAACAGGTGAAAATGATACAAGAAATGCTTATAAACGTTTATATGTAATGAAAACTAAGACATATTTTCCTTATTCACGTCATTACAAATAATAAATGTACAATTTTCAAATGTTCCCTGAAAATTACTTCCGCCGCTGGAAACAATTTCTTCTTTTTTATGGGTGGTGCTGTTGCTGTTCACTACAGTCGAGGTGCCTGCCTCTTCTGATGGCAAAGTAGACAGCATACGTTTTATTTCTCAATTCAATACTGTCCTCCAGATACCCCTCTGCCACCGTGGAACTTCTCCAACCTCCGTGTCTTTTTAAGTTTGTCATAGTTGCTCCTGCATTGGCTAGGGCAGTAGCAGAATTGCGACGAAGGCAATGTCCCGTATAGGTTAGTGGGTTTGGCAATCCTAAATACATTGCGATTTTGCTGGGAATTTTGCCAAACATATTCTTTCCAATTGGCTGAGTTGTACATTTATTTTGTCGGAAGCTCAAAAAAAATCGTTTTGTACCTTCAGGACGCAAGGACATATAAAGTCTCAATAAAGGCAAAGCAGAGAACTCTTTTTCATCCACAACTGTAAATTTCTTCGATATACCAGTTTTACTTTCCGGTACGTTCACTACCATAACAGTATCCCGATCCTCTATATCTGCTATGCTCATATTTAGAAGTTCCTGAGTTCTGCATCCTCCAAAATAACCCATAATTAGAACAACCTATAACAAATAAAACGAAATAAACAAACGAAAAAGAAAATTATGAGAAAAAATTACCTTATGCAATAAATGAATTTCATTAGGGGCGTCCTTTAGAAATTTGATGACATCTTTAGGAGATAAGACAGCAGACTTTTTCGGCTTATACCCCTTACTTTTTCGTTTCAAAAAAGCCTCTAGTTCGTTGAACTTGGTGATATCTCTTTTCTCATATATGGTCACCATCGATTTGAGCATTGACCATTTAGTCCATAACGAATTTGGGCTAAACGTTTCTGACTGCAACGAATAAATACAATTATTACCTAATCTACCAGAAAATACTGAAAATACTTTACCAGTTCTTGAAAATATGCCAGAAATACAGTTTCGTTGGCATCTTTTGACATAACATTTCTCTGTGTCAGCCACTTCAGATATAAGTTGTATTCTTTTTGATATAGGGCTTCACTTTTCGATGGAAGTAATGATTGCCTTGCTTTTTCCGCTTTTTTTATAATATTCCCCATTATATCAGAAGAAGATCGTCGATTTGTGGTAAAAAATAAACACGTTTTTAACGGAAAAACATTGATTGATAAAGAAAGTTTGCTTATAAACATGTAACATAGCGACAACCTAGCAACAACCAACAATGCTACAATCAACGCTACCTAATACAAATATACCAGAAAGGTTATGAATTTAAACATTTATTGCGTTCTAAATATGGACATATTGTTATGAAAGTCGGTCAAAAATAAAATTATCTATGTACCACGGGAATAATAGAGCCTTAATAACCTCTGGCAATTGCTGCAAAACTTTGCCATCGGTAATTAAGGCCCTCATAATTCCCTTAATACATAAATAACTATTATATTTGATATGGTACATCAAGAGAAAATCCCACGAACACGATGCAAAAAACTGAGAAGGGTAGAAGTGATCAAGTCGTTGAAAACTACAGGGCAGATATCATTTCCTTTTATTTCTCCTCGTATTTTATTCCGTTATCCACAGGTATCAGGGATATAACCAATCGAAATGTTTTCAAGAAAAAAGTAAGGAATTGGATAAAAACAATTCCAATTAATATACAAATATTTCCATACAATTTTTTATTGTATAACTTCACAGGATTAATAATTCATTGTTCTATGTCAACTGTTATTTCAAAAGTCATTTGTCATATTTCAACCATAATTATTTCAATTTTCCAATTTCATGTTAGTTGAATGATATCAGAGGCGGATGATGTTCTTCAACTCGCCTCTATTTTCGATTATTTGGTTCTTTTGGTGGCTAAGCAAATTTGAATATTTGATATAGTACGTTTGTTCCCCTAGCTTTTTGACTTGGCTTTGATATGGTTTATACCTTGTAATTCTTGTTTTAATGTAAGTACTTAGGCACATCATTTTGTTCTTTAGAATAATTTTTCCTATTACAGATTCTATATTCTTTGTCTGATGATGGCTGTTGAGCCGAAACTATAGTAACAACTAATTGTTCATCACCTTTTCATTATATTGTGTGGTCGACCGACTTTGAGTTTTCATTTGATTGAATTCAAATTGGGCGAAAATAAGATGTGCATACCTCTACGTCGATCTGAAAATGCAAATAATCCGATAATGATAGTCAGGAACATGATAGTTTGTTGTTGAAATATATTTCATTATGGTTTAGAGGAGTATTTCACACATTTCATTCAGAAACAGAGGAACAGTAATTTGATTATTCTGGATCAGAAAAAAATGACGAATCCTACAGGGCAGAGAAAAATTTACCATTATATATAGAAGATGTTAATTATTCTCTATATATACACTTCGGTTGTTGTTAACATAAGACAGCCCATTGAGGCATTTCCAATCACATCAAACATTTCAGGGTAGACATTCTTAAATATTATATTAAATATTATATTTTTGTTTGGAAGTGGCTGGCAATATCTTGAGTTGTGAAGTAGAAAATCCCACCCAATCTGACCTATAAAAACTCACGTATCCCCGGGCTTTGTCAGTTCTCAACTGAAGACGATTGTAGATACACATGCACAATCGAAACGTGACAAACTCGGTTTGAAATGCTTTTCATTTAAATTTTACTTTCTTTCTATTAATTCACCTGACTATCTCTTTTTTCAGGCTATTGACTATTTTAATTTTCATGTAAACCTATATTTTTCGAACTTCATATTGTATATACTAATACTAACCTATTTTATTATTTTTTTCGGATTTCTGATATTCGAATCTTTGGAATCGATAGACTGGTTATATTTTCAACATTTTTTGAATATTCTTCATTATTTATTCTGTTTTTCAGCAAAACTCATTTCTTTTTCAGAATTCAAATCTTCATACATTTAGACATTGGAAGTACGAAGCTCTACTTCATAAATATCATATATTAATTATAAATATCGTATATACAAATGATTCCTCAGGAGTTACTGTTGAGTTCAAATTGTAACAGTGCTAATCAAACACACGTTTTTGGGCGCCAATTTTGTACCGCCTTTTATGTATCCAGGGTTACCTCAGGAGAGTGGGGTGATTCGAAGGGCTCCTAAGGTGTCGTATAAACTTGATAAAACTTAGCTTGATGCAGAACGTTCTTCTCAAATCGTCCAAGTTTAGTCTCATGGAAAGTCAGTTTTCTTCAACTTCGAAGTGGCGAAAAAACGAGATGAATATTGCACTCAATGAGATTCAAGTTGGTATTACATTCAAACAAATGTTGGTGGATAATGAACTTTTATTGTTATAAGTTGATCGAATATTAACTTAGAAATCTGACAACGCTGTTTATACCTCTAGTGAGTTTCTCGATACAACTGATATTTTTTCTGGCCGTGAGGAGAGTGAGAAAAATGTTTATGATTTCATTGTTCGCCTTACATACTTCAAATATGCGATAATTGAGAAAAAAAACGTATTTGTGATTTTCGTGTCGGGAGAGACATTGTACTATGAATGCCACATGCATTGTTAGTTTAAGTATCTTTTACCTGACACTTACAAAATCTGAAATTTTAAGATGAGACCACAGTTGACACAACGGACAACTGACACAACTCGATTTTTCTCGAATACATTTGTCTCTAAGATATTTTCCCAAAAAATTCAACAGTACATCAGATCTTCTTATATGCTTTATCAAGGTATTGGCATCAAAAGGATATCGTAACCTGGTACTATTCTCAATTCAGAGTCTAGTTATCAGAATAAGGAGATAATCGGTGATGGTTCACAATCAACCAATGTCGTCAACCTTATCTAGGTATAATTCCAATTTATAAGGAAAGTACCTATGCGAAATGTATCATATTATTGCAGAATATCAGTTTTAACAAAATAGCATCTACGCGAAATGTCTTATTATTGCAGATTCTCAGAAAATTCAGTCTTCAACAATCCTATTGTAGGATGCCATGTGCAACCAACAATACATTAAACCTGACCTGACTTCAGTTTCACCGTTTCAACAAAGAACCAAATAATTTTAACGGTTGTGATTGGAAAGTAATGAATTCTCGTTATTGCGTGTATTTCAAAGGCGGTTATTTTGTGCTTCAGTTTATAGAACCGAGAGATGACTATAGATTCCTCTTCATTCCTATTCGAATTTGACAAGACGATGGGATGGCAAAATATTACTCAATCGTACTGTCATTATTACTCGATTCATCACAGCAACGAATGTTATTAACTATTAAAAATCGAGTGAGCAATTGACTTTCTATCAGATAGCCAAGCAGCACTGGAAACTCTGAAGTCATAAGTGTGAGACAGCTGACTTGGGACTGTGAACAATCCCTGAAACAACTGGCAGCGAACAACCAGGTACCTTTGATGTGGGTGCCAGATCATGAGGGAATTGAAGGCAATGAGGAAGCAGATTGCCTTGCCAAATAAGGGGCAAATACACATTTTGTCGGCTCAGAACCCACCTGTGGACTCTCCAAGGCCCACTTGAAAGAAGAGGTTCGACGTTGAGAAGCGGATGAAATGAAATCTCTAAAAGGCTAGTGAACCTTTTGCCATCAAGGCAAGCTTAACAGCTTCTTGAGTTGGACAAAAATACTTGACTGGCAACGCGACTTCTTTGCACAAAGTCTCGGAATCCCAGGCCTCGAATATATCAAGGGTTAAGCATAAATACCTGATAGGTTGAGGTTATTGATAGGCTGCATAGCCTTAACAACCCGCCCTACAATCTTCAATCTTGTATACTTGATAGTTATCATTATATTATCCATTACCTAACTTTTAGTCTACTGGGTGGTTGTTTCGCAGAAGTAAATTGCCAAAATCTGAAACCATTCAAGATTATTAGGTTATTCTAGTACTTCATTTTAGTAGGAAATTGATTACCTATATCTAATATGATTTTTTTATGTTCTGGTTCTCACGAAATGGGATATCCTGTAATGTTCAGAGAATATCGTGAGAACCAAGGGGAAGAAGGTAGGAGTTGCTGTTCTTCTTTCTGCCTCGGGGAACACCTCCTTAGGCAATGAGATCCAAAGTCTCGATGTTCGTTGGATGAACGAGTCTTTGGAAAGGGACGTACTGCAGGTCTCTAAAGTGATCACGAAGGGGTGTGAAGACTGAACTTGACGGGTTAATCTCGAAGAGACTGCTAATGGAGGAACGATTGTGGATATTTCAGAAGAGCATCGCCCATGAAAATATCTATAAAATAGAGATAAATCGCCAACTTTTCTACGGTGTTTCAGAGAAGTAAGCGAGGCATCACCGACGAGACGAATTGCCCTTTTTTGGACAGGATCCAATAGTTTCAGGATATGTTTAGGTGCCGCACTCCAAATATGGGAACAGTATTCCAGGACAGGTCGGATCTGTGCCTTATAGATCATAAGCAGCTGACTGGTAGTGACATAGCTCTTGGCTCAAAACAGAAATCCAAGTTTTCGGGATGCACTTTCGGCAATGGACCTCACGTAATTTTCCCAAGAAAGGTTTTTTTTTATTATTTATACATCCGCATCAACCAATGAGGTTATTAGCGGTGGTATGAAAGAGAAAAATACAATAAATTTCAGATGTGTTTGAATATGTCTATGTTTTTGAGATACAGTTCGAGTTTTTCAACGTTTCCCGGGCTTAGAGCGATTTTTAAGTATTTAGGTATATCCTGTTGTTCCCTGTCTAATTCAAACAAGGGACAGTCTGTGATTAGGTGTTTCACTGTCATCGGGATATCACACGCGTAGCACATTTTTAGAGGTTCACTTTTCAGCAAGTGTTCGTGTGTTAATCTGGTGTGTCCTATTCTTAATCTGCTCACTACTACCTGGTTTCGCCTGTTGATTCCACGCAATGGGTTAGGTGTTAGGTCCGGGTTTATGTCATATAATTTATTGTTTTCTAAGGACTTCCAACGATCTAGCCATAGTTTTTTCTCATATGTTCTAATTTCGCTCTTCATGTCAGAACAGGGTATTTTCGGAATAGGGTTGATGTTGTCTCTGTTGTTACAAGCTATCTTTGCTGCAGCGTCTGCTCTTTCATTTCCAGGTATGCCTATGTAGGATGGTATCCAGACGATTTCAACATCTTTGTTGTGTGATCTCAGATCCTGGAGGTTTCTTTTGATATCTAACAGTATCGGGTGTCTGGGATATAATTCTGTCAGTGCTTGTACCGCGCTTAGGCAGTCTGTGAAGATAACTGAGAGTGGATGGATGAGGTTTTTTGCTATTTGTATCGCCATTGAGATGGCGTATAATTCGCCGGTGTACACTGAGCACGGAGTTGGTAGTTGATATTCGTAGGTTGTTGTGTCCGTAACTACGGCAGATCCTATCCAATTACTATCGACTTTCTTGGAAGCGTCTGTATAGATGAAGTTCTGCTGTTGGTATTTGTTCGTCAGTTCATTGAAGAGTTGTTTCCAAATGGACGGTGAAGTGTCTTTTTTTTGATATTTGGAGAGAGATTTGTTGCACTTTGGGAGTTTGACTATCCAGGGAGGGGGGTAAATGATACTATTTGGGATGATATTAGAGAAGTTGATATTATGGGAGGCTATTCTTTTGCTGAAAGGAGGTGTGATATTGGGATTTTTTTCGTAGATATTGTGAAATCGCTTAGTGAATGTGTGGGCATGTGTGGGATTTCTATCATTAGCTGCCACTTTAGCTGCATATTCCAGACTGAGGCGTACACGTCTTATTCGTAGTGGTGGGTCGTAGGCTTCCGTATAAAGGCTGTCCACTGGACTTGTTCTATGGGCACCCATAGCTATTCTCAGTGCGGTATTCTGAATGATATCTAGTTGCTTGAGGGTCGATGACCTTGCAGTTGAGTAGATAATGGCCCCGTAATCAAGTTTCGATCTTATTAATGATTTATTTTTGCAGGAGGGTACTACTGTCTGCTCCCCAACTATGGCTAGCTAGGACTTTCAGTAGGTTTATGTTTTTTGTGCACGAATTTTTGAGGTATCTTATGTGTGGAATCCAATTCAGTTTAGGGTCGAAAATTAGTCCCAGGAATTTGATTTCCTCAACATATTCAATATTTACATCATAAAGATGTAAGGTTGGAAGGATGTCACGGTGAGATTCCTTCGATTATTTCATTCATGCTAAAATACACGTTTTTGATTGGTTGAAATGATTGTGTTGATAAGCAATAACACCATGTTTTCGATTTTGTATTTCGGCTCCTGATTGACTATTGGATACCTACATGCTGTGTTTTCGTTTCTGTATTTCGCTTTCTGATTCGTAGGCAGTACGGTAGTTTAATTAAACAACGACTTACCAGTTGCAATCTGTCATATTATTTTCCGATTCCCTGGTAAATAAATGAATGCCACTACACCAAATTTCCGTCTGAACCATGATAAACACTTCATTTTCCACAAATTTTAGACAATTTCAGCATTAATAGAATTAGAATATTAAACTAATGTAACCTAACCACACAAATTGTGACATTTGTGACAACAATCATAATGAATTTAGCTCAGTAGTACCTAGTGCATAGGTAATCTTGCCTACATCATACAATGGCATAAATGTATTGTTGGTTACATAACGAATCTTGTTGTGTCGGACTACAATGCATAATCGAAATAACTAATTCCATAAACTGAACGTTTAAAATAGAAAATCATCATAATGGCTTTGATTTTTTTCATGAAATAATCTGAACAAATACAACTTGTGTTATTGATGATTATCGAAAATTCCTTCTCTTTTTCGAAACAAATCATGTTCATCATGATTTGTTTTTCAAAATCGAAGGAATTTGTGTTTCGATAATCATCAATACACTTGTTGTATTACATGCGAAAAGCACATTGCCTTCGTTTTGGTGGTTGAGAACTTGAGGCCGGTATCATAGGACCATTGCTCAAGGTTTGTTATTGCTTCTTGCAGGAGTTTTGCTATGGTATGTGTGTTCTTTCCAGATGAGTAGATGACGAGATCGTCTGCGTATAACCCTACTTTGATGGGGTTCTTGATATTTCGGACAATATGTCATTTATGCCAATAAGGAAGAGAGATACACTGAGTATTGAGCCTTGTGGAGTTCCATTCTTTTGCTGTACTGAGTTGCTGATAGTAACTCCAAGCATCGTAATGGATGACTTCAATGGTATGGTTACTCCTGTATGAATTATGTTGGGCACAGTGAGATCGGCTTTTTTAGAGAAAAGACATGCTCGTGTTTTGTTTGCATTGAATTCTACCAGGTTAGGTTAGGTATCCCCACTCGAGAATTGTTGCTATAAGTCCATATTTATTTTGTCAACATTTCTTCCTCGTTCATTTGTGATTTGACGGGCCGATATAGGAGCCCTGGAAGAGAAAGCGGTATGGAGGGTACTATCATCCGCGAAGCTGTGTATAGGACATGAAGTTGCGTCCAACAAATCGTTGATGTGAAGTAGAAATAGTGTTGGTGCTAAAATTGATCCCTGCGGAACACCAGCATTCATGAGTAGAGTATCAGATGAATCTCTATGGAGGGACCTGTTTGAGAGAAAACTAACAAGCTGAGGGGGCAAACCATAAGGTTGGCGAGGAGTCCCTGGTGCCAAGCTCGATCAAATGCCTTGAGAATATCTAATGCCATGGCTAAAGTTTCTCCAATTTTTCAATATATAGCTGCCATAAATGTGAGACGTAAGCGAGCAGTTCACCAGTTGATCTCTGATGATGAAAGCCATATTTCCTATCGTTGACAATTCCTGAGTGTTCCAGATATTCCATGAGCTCGATGTTGATGGCTTTTTCCATGACATTTGAAATAATTGATAGCAGTGCGTTAGGTCTGTAGGTTGTAGGTAAGGTCTTTTTGCCTTTTTTGGGGACTGGTTGTACTCTTGCAATTTTTCAGTTGGACGAAAATACCCCCAAATTGTAAGAGTGGTCGAAAAACTTGACAAAAATTATCCACGGCCATAGAAACGCCTGCCAGATACGCCGCTGCCTGTTGCTCGACGTTGCGAGAACAATAAAATTGATAAAATACACGGAGACATTAGTGTCGCGAAGGGGATGAAATGCGGCCGCCCCGTATGAGTGCACCGGAGGACTTTATTATTAGTTGGCAAACTCGAGACGAGACTGGGGAGTTTGCGAATGAGTTTTTGAACCATATTTATCAGATATGGCAACGTCGCTATTGTTATTTCCATAAACTTTCATTTTCATAAGACACAGATAAAAGATAAAGTATTTTTTTTTCTCATATGGGACAAGCTGAATGTTTTTGTTCAGTTCAATTCCTTCAAGATCATCGAAACTTTGTGATGATGTGAATATACAAAGTCATATAGCATTATATTCTTGTTCATTTGATTTCAATGAGAGGTTATTGAATTAATTGGGGTGGAAGTTGTGCAAGTTGATCACTTTATACACACTAAACTGAATAAGTATGAATTATCAATATCAGAACCACCTTAGGGAGGTTCTAAATAAAGTCAAGAATAATCTGCTAACCAATTGGCCCAGGAGCATAATAGGCCTTATAAAGAAACATAACAGGGTTTATTCATTTTCGATTGAAGTAGTTCTTGTTGAATGTAATGAATACTACACTGAGAAAGATAATCCGTCGTGAATAACGATATAATGAAAGTTGAGATAGGGACATGCAAGACGTTTTGAGCAATAATGAATAATTTCGACACAAAATATTCCTAAAGTTGAAGAATCTGGATTTGGCACACCCTATATCTCTTTAATCATTCACCCTAGAACCCCAGTATGATAGATTGACGAAATCAGCTATTCAGGGAGTATTCGAGAATGTAACAAAATAGAGGGTGTTTCATTTGAAATAACAAAGTTGTTGCTACTTTTCGGTAGAAGCGGATATTTCAGATCGATAGAACAAAACTGATTACCCAAGAAACCAAATTTTCAGAATAATCCTACGTCCTGTATAAATGTATATTCGCACTATTCTTTCAAGTGTTCTTTATAGCACTATATATGACTCTTTATCAGCACATAATTTGCTTTTTACAGGAAGAATGTACATATATAATTAAAATGAATCAAAAAACATTTGATAAAAAATAGAATACACCTTAAGAAGGCACACATTCAAAAATACAATAAGTAGTGAGAGGTTCAAAATACTACAACAGATAAAAAAATACTTACTACAATCAAAAATCTTTGCTACAATCATATACACTCCGAAGATAATAAAATTGTTTTTTCATTGACTCTAAGATAATGTGTTTGGTATCAGAAGGTGAATTAGAGAATCAAACCCTTATTGAATGCTGCTTCACATATAATATCATCTGTTCTTATGTAAAGGTAATTTACAGTTCGCGGTCTAGTGTTATGAGTGTGTACATTATGTAGGTGAGCTCATCAATGAGGTAGGACGGCTTGAAAACAAATACCAACATATAATGAATTCTTTGTTTCACGGACATTAGTGACAATGTCTCTAGCATGATGTTTATAGGAGTGCGTTTGTTACAAATAAGAATAGCTCTCATTGCTCGATTTTGTGTTTTTTGAATCATATTCAATTTTTTTCAAGAAAAAATAAAAAAATTCCACAATAATCAAAGTGGGGTGCTATCATAGATTTGTAAATAGCCAGCTTGGAGAAGAATGAAACTTTACCGTTGAGCCTGTACAAGAAATTTAATTTTTTTGCAATATTTTTTCATATAATCACTTTGTGCATTCATATTCAATTCCTCATCTATCATTATTCCTAAGTATTTGAAGGTTTTCACAGTTTCAATTTTATTATTATAGATCAGCAATGTTATTTGAATATCATCATCTTTCATTTTTTAGTCTGCATCCGCTTGCTATCAACATTTCAATATAAAGCATCAGTCCATTATCACACAACCAAGTGAAAATACGATTCAAATCTTCATTCAAGAATGAATCTATTTCTTCTGGAGCAATGTGTCATCAGCGAATAATTTCAGTTTGCATTTTTTGACTTGATTGTCAATATCATTAATAAACAAAATAAATAATATCGGCCCCAATATTGAACCTTGAGGAACTCCATACTGAGTTTCCAATTTTTGAGAAAAAACATTGTAATACTTTTCCTTTTGCGTTCTATGTCGTGAGTAACTTTCGAACCATTTTAATACATTACCTGTAATACCATATCTATTGAGATTCAATAATAACAAATCTATATCAATATTTATTTTCCCCTGTGTTATTAAAAATTTTAGGTAGGTCTCATATGAGTGATATTGTCGAAAACCTGATTGTTGTTTTATGATGATATTGTTATTTCCAAGAAAGTTAAGCAGTTGATCTTTGTCCACCATCACCTATAATTTTTCGTGAATTGGTATGGTATTGTTACGAACCGCTGGCATTTCCGAGAAGGCCGGAAAGCATCCGCTCGACGCGTTTGGCGGAGGTATCGGTCGCAGCCGCACCGCTATAATTAGCGGATGATTCATTGCCGTCGAATATGAAAAGTGCTTCCAGTTTGTTCCTGTTCTCTCTGGACAGTGGTGTCTTTGCCTATATAGGAGCCGCGGTTTCGCGGACAAGTTAGTTATAGTTTGGAAAGAGTAGAGATTAGAAAGAAAGCTAGTACAGTGAACATCGAGATTTGTAACGCGAATATCGTTGTGATTTAACTAAGTGTTTATTGAGTTGTATTAAGTGCGTTAAGTGAAATAAATTGTTCAGTTTTGTACTGAATGTTTTAAAATCACGAACCCAAGTAGAAATATCGTAACAGTATTTATAGGTCTGAATTCACAACTGTTCAAAGTATTGATCACTTTTTGAATTGGTATTGTGAATAGAGAATATTGTTATAACACTTTAGTGAATGTACAATTCAGAGCAGGATATAAGCGTACATTCCAGATATACATATTTCTTGTTGGATGAAGGGAAATAGCTGTTATGTTCCATTACGTACCTAACTTATGCCAAATAAACATGTGTCGTTTATGTTCTTCAATAATTTAAAATATAAATATTTCTCTTCTTTCTTAGATGTACCGGTTGATTCAATAAGGGTAACAAGGTCAGTAACTAACAGTCGTAGTAGTTTAGGGAATTTTTTTTTTGGGGAAATCGAGCAAGAAAAATTGCTTAAAATATTTTTTGAAATGATACGTCCACCACTAGGGGCCGTGAAAGCTTCGATCGTGTAAAACTGTAAATTACCTTTACATAAGAACAGATGATATTATATGTGAAGCAGCATTCAATAAGGGTTTGATTTACTAAGTCACCTTCTGATACCAAACACATTATCTTAGAGTCAATGAAAAAACAATTTTAATATCTTCGGAGTGTATATGATTGCAGCAAAGATTTTTGATTGTAGTAAGTATTTTTTATCTGTTGTAGTATTTTGAACCTCTCACTACTTATTGTATTTTTGAATGTGTGCCTTCTTAAGGCGTATTATATTTTTTATCAAATGTTTTTTGATTATATATGTACATTCTTTCTGTAATTTTTTTGTAAATTTTCCTATATAAGTTCTGAAATGAATTATCTCACGTTATTAATGCCAACATGATAGTACATCTTTTTGAAGACACAAATTTCTCTGTAGGACGTGAAATAAAGGCGGTATGGAACTTTGTAAATGTCTATAGCTTTAGTTTGACTTGACAGAATTTTGCTAAGAAGATAAAGTTCAAGGAAGAAAGGATTGGTGGATAGAATGAAAAACCATCCATGCCATTATAGTTCTTACCGCTCACGTGTCGTGTTTTATGAAGATAACAGTATTTTTAATTTTTCTTCGAAATGGAACGGTATGATTATTTGACCAGATTCGAAAAGATTATCAAATTTGCAACATATATGTTGAATCCGCATGGCTACATCTTCATTAGTTTAAGAGTTATGCTTTAAAATATATTTCATTAACAAATTTATCGAAGAAACCTCGGCAGAAACAAAATAATTGAGTAATTGAGTTTTCAATTTTTTTTTTCAAGTTTCATGCCATGGGAAAATTAAAAAAAAATAAAACTTCGATCCCATTTCAATTCTATCAGAACAATTACGATATACCAAAACAAACAATTTTTGATAACGCCATGAAAAAAGTGTTTTGATTAAATTATTTTTTTAATTTTTTTATGGCATGCTTGACTAAGAAACTTAAAAAAATTTGAATACTCAATTATCTATTTTGTTTCTTTGATAAATTTGTCAATGAAATATTCTTCAAGCCATAACGAATGAAGATATCGCCATGCGGTTTGAACATATATTATTATGTTGAAAATTTGATCTTCGTTCCCAATCTGATGAGATAATTATACCGATGCATTTGATATTTCGGAGAAGAATTGAAAAAACATCTAACTTCATAAAATACGCCCCATAGCGAGGGCGGTAGGAACCAGAATAGGATTGACGGTTTTTTATTCTATCCATCGAACCATACTTTCTTGAAACGTCCTACAATGAAACTTCATTTTTCAAAAACTTGGATCAGTATATTGGCATCAACGTGAGAGAAGGTTTTCATTTCTGAACGTTTATGAGAAATTTTTCGAAAAAAAATCATTTTTTTATACGATCAGAGCTATAACGCCTCCTAGCGGTGGACGTATTATTTTAAAAAATATTTCCAGCAATTTTTCTTGGTCGATTTCCTCTGAAGGATATTCCCTCCAAACTTCTACGACTATTAGTTATTGAGATACAGTACCTCGTTATCCTTATCACCCGGTACAATGAAAAAAACATCCGAGGGTTCGATCTACGCAAAGTGCGTTTTTGTCTGCGTTATTTCGCACTTTCCCGCCATACCAACGCTCGTCCCGCAAAAGCATCAGGAAGCGCTACTACTCAATCTATCGCCAAAAAAGACGTGTTTATGAGACGCGAGGGATTGCGTTTCCTTTTTTTTGCGCCCGTTCTCTCTCCACGTTTGCAGCCCGGCCTGATAGACTTTAAATTGGATTAGCCGATTCACTCGAATTCGAGAGTAAGTGTGGAGGAAATTGTTGCTGTAGACGTGGATTTTTTCTGTTCGGCCGAATGAATTCCACTTTAATGCCACCCCCAAGATCCATTCGAACATGTGATTTTGTGTGAGTTGTCTGTCATCATGCAGCATCCCTAGATTCCTCGCATTCCAAAAAGTAAGACGATATAAAACGGTGCTTTCATTTCATGAGAAGCCATGAAGTGGAGAGTATCAATAAATGAAAGAAATACATTTCACATCTCATACATTTCATAATACAAACACAGTTTGGATGACTGGTAGACAATCAGTAGAAAACAACTACTTTCCTAGCCAATGCCACGCAGAACATTGAATTATACTTATTCACTCGCAGGCCACGCAACGATTCACACGGTGATATTGATATTTCCTGATTCAAATATTGGTAATGTCACATCAGGAATGTGGAAATAATTTAAAACATTTGCCAATAATATTTGACTGCACGAGAGGAAAACCTATGATTTTCTTGAAGGAACATCGTGCAAGCTAGTTAAAAGGAGATTGGAAAAGGAAATGAGTATTGGAATTCTTCTTGGAAGTGTGGACGTTATAGGTATCAGAAAAAATCTTTCTGGGAAGTGAGAGCTTTTTGATCAAAAAATTAATGTTGATAGAGTGGAGTTCGGTAGGTCTCGAGCTTGACAATGAAAGGGTGTTCGGTGTGCGTCTGTCTGGACTGCTGCTCGAAATAGCTTTTGATAGAATGATAGTCATGACTTCCGATTAGCATCTACCATGAATACATCTATGGACAAGGGAGAGATTGCCGACTTTTCTTCGAAAGGAATCCAGCAGCTTCAGCGTATTTTCAGGTGCTAAGTCTGAAAATGATGTGAACAATATTCCATAACAGTTCGAATGTGTACTTTTTAGATCATGCAAAGCTGTTGAGGTCGCAAAAAAAACGAGTACTTGTGAAGCAGTGTCTGCAATATACCACATAAGAACATCTTATGATAGGGTATTGTTGATGGTAACATCCATTGAAGTTATTGCTTGGTCGTTTTTATTTTTGTCCATACATATGTGTTGTACCACGTGGTCATAGTACCTACTTTCTTGCAGTCCCCTCTAGACCAAAAAATTACTACAGGATGCCGGATCTAGCGTAAGCAATAAAATCTATGGTAACATATCAATAATGGATATTGATGAATTCATGAGAACAATCGTGCCTGACATCATCATGTTTGGCATTGTGAAGTCTGCCTTCTTAGAGATATCACAGGCGACTATTGGTTGCTATGAACTTCACAGGATTATCATCAGATGCTCATTTTGAAATTCTATAGTCAAATCTGCATAATTATAGGTCTGTCTCCGCCTTTTCCCTTTGGCTTCCCTAGATGAGAGGCTTTCGAAGAGGCTTCAGATGAGAGAGCAGCATGAAGTGTATGTCATCCGCGAAGCTGTGAACAGGACAAGACGTCACATCTAACAGGTCGTTGATGTGCAGCAGAAACGAAGTTAGGGTCAAAACAGATCCTAGGGGAACACGTGCATTCATAGTCATTCTATCAGATGATACGCTATCAATGACCACATGAGGTGAAATATTCAAAATAAAGATTTTTAGTAAACGAAACCATATATATGACAGAAGCTCTCCAATAAGGAGGCCATTATGCCAAACTCGGTCAAATGCTTTAGATATATCCAATGCTACAGCCAGTGTTATTCGATGACGTCTGCCATATGATGTGTGTTACATAGGCGAGTGAATCTCTAGTTGATCTCTGGCGACGAAGTTTTTATAGCGGAAACATTCTAGTATGGTAAGGGAGCCTATAATCAGGATGACCATTTCAACAGAATGGTCTGGATATAGTCTGCGGAGTTCGTAGAGAAGATTTCTATATTTTGTCCGTTTTTCCATCTCCTTATTCGAAACGATGTTCGGTTCGGCTGGTGCCGAAAACTCAGACACATACATCGCTTTGGTTTGGTGATCGTCAGGCTTATTGGCGTGTATCTGCCTGACGGTGGGGAATGAGAAGTTCCAATAAATTCGATACCTCTCATTCTCCACAATGGACTCAATATCCCCCGGAGCATAAGGCAGCACTGGAGCTTCATCAATACCGTACGAGTGTCTCAGATGGTAATAAAGCATCACTCGTAATGGGTTATGTCTATGGATATAGACCTCAACTGCATACACCGTACATGCTGAAAGCAGGTGCATCAGCGTTTCCGGCGCCCTACGGCAGGCCCTGCATCTAACATCAGGGACGTCTTTACCCATGACTCGGCTTCGGTAATGCAAGGTATTGAAAACTCCATCCATCCATGCAAAGGTCAGCTCTTTGGATAAACCCCTGTCTTCGATGTTGTTGTAGAAGACAGAATGTAGAGGTTTATCCATGTGAACCTGCAGAATTTTATCAACTTCTGCAGCTTTTATGCGGGCTTTTCTGTGAGCGTGGTCGAGCTCAGTGACTGAGTCTGTGGCTCTACGCTCGGAATCGAAAATCAGAGAGAGTTCATCGGCTGCTCGATGTGCTGCCTTGAAGAGAAATGCTCATATTCCTCCATTCTCATGGCTTTTGACCATTAACAGGAGGGGATCCGAACTCCTGATGACTTTGCAGGCGTTATCCAGAACCATTCTGTTATGGAGATACTCCAAACTTGAGAGTCCACGGCCTCCCAGATCTCTTGGGAGATATAACCGTGGAACGGACGATGCTGGATGAAGGCTCCTATTGAGGTGCATCATCTTGCGAGTACTAACGTTGAGTTGGCGCAGCTCAGCTAGTGTCCACTTGGATACTCCAAAGGAGTATAGTAGGATCGAAACAGCAAGCATGTTAGTAGCAGCGACTTTATTGTTTTCCGACGGTTCCGAAAACCAGATCTGTCAAAGTCACTGCCGATACTTGCTGCAGAGAGCGTTTTTCACCATTCGAGTTTCCTGAATGTGGCTTTCCTCCACACGCAGGTAGGTGTACGTCTCTCCGGCATCCAAGTGGTGTAGGATGCTTCCGTCCACTAGCTGCGCGTCCTTATCATAGTCCTCGCATCATCCTCTCTTGAGATGAACCAGTACACATTTGTCCATCCCGAATCAGATCCCAATAGCCTGTGTATACTCCTGTACCACCATGAGGGATTGGTCTAAGTCCCTCTCATCGGAAACATAGTGAGTGACCTTTATTATTATTATATTTATTGACAATCAAGTTGCTATGCCATAAGGAGAATTTCCTCCACCATGAATTCTTTCATCAGCTAGAAATGCATTCTTTGCGCTATATGAGTCTCACTCACGATATGAAATTTGTTTCTAGGGTTCAAGTTCGCACACTTCAACCAATGCAGTATTTATGCTTCAAAAAAGTGCTCTAAGATATATATGTCGAGCCAAAGTGAGTTATATTTGTAGACCTTTTTCTCACTCAACGCATTTTACCCCTAGCTTCGCTGTTTATTTTAGAAACTGATTGATTCACAAACACTTCAAGGACAACATTATGTCCGTCTATAGTCGAGCTTACTTCAACTTTTCAGCCATATTTCTCTTCGCATCAAGAATAATACTTAACTGAAAATAACAAATTTCAGGAAGATTTTGGAAAACTCCTTCATGGCGTCTACTACAATGCAGATAAATTCCTCATTGACAACTTCACAACTAACAATGAGAATTCCTAAAGTTTGTAAATACCTAGTTACTTCAATTATTCTTTTTAAATTACCACCATTTCATATTCAAGTCTATTTTGTACGTTATTTGTAAAAGTGATCTGAGTTTTGAGTTGCTTAGTCAACAAAATTTATATTTTCACTTATAATACCACTAGAGCTTCAATTATTACTGGAAATTTAGTCGACAAAACGAATATTTTGAAAATTTTCCCGAGCTGAAGATGAGGGAGAGTTTTTTATAAATTATTCGTGTTGGAGAAAAAATTTACAGTCTTTAATTGAAACTAGAGTGGTATTCGCTAAGAAAATTTCACATCAAAATATTATTGAAGTCTGTGCGTTGAAGAGATAGGAAAAGTTAAACCTCGTTTCTGATTGGTCTAGACGCTAGGTAAGCATACAAGTGGTTAGTTGACCGTACGGCTGTGTATAAACAGTAAAATGAAATATAACTTTGACGAGATTGACTGTTTAATTCTTATTTCTATCACATATACTCACGGTGAGTTCAAGATGTACAATTTCAATAATCGTGGGAAATGAATTTGATTCTCATTAACACTTGACAGTTTTCATAGTCAGCCGCTACCGGTCTACTAGCCACCGAATCCATATAGGCTATTTTGAAATATTATCGTTAATTGTGAATCAAAACAATTCAGTTCATCATTATTTACCGATACCGTCTGTAGGTATACATTGAATAATCATGAATCACTGAGTGCGCACCAGTTTCACCAATGGAAACAGCTATTACTATTTGAAGTTAGGTAAATGCTAATGTCATTACATCTATAATAAACGTCAAAAAATTTCAAGGGAGATACTATTTCCCTTCCTCAAAAAAAGAAAGAAAATGTAGGATATGTAGGATATGTAGGATATGGTAGGATATGTAGGATATGGTAGGATATGTAGGATATGATAGAATATGCATCCACCCGGTATACGCTGACAGTATCACTTAGTGGCTCAATCGGGTGACTCAGTGATACGATGAATCAAGGGATGTTACGTGAAGAAGTTAGGCTGAGATTAGAGAGTTGAAGTGATTACAGTAGGTAAGCCTCTACGTATACGTTAACGTAAAAAATATAACGTTAACGTTGTGTTGTAAAATTGAGTTGAAGTCGTCCATCACGTAATAATCACGTATGTCAACCTTTACATGTCCACTCCAATTTGATAATTTCGATTATCCAATACTTTGACACAATATTCATGCTGTATTTGTCTCATTTGTGAATCATGATGAGATCATCCATCAAGAGAGAGAAAATCCTAGACCTTTTGGCAGCCATTCGAGCCATTCGTGATTCATCGTCTTTCTCTCGGGATATTCCGGTTACGTACGTTGCTTTCTCACGTGCCCGTTAAACAGCGTAAATTTACGTACGCCCGTTATCCCATATTCGACGTTAACGTTAATACTCGAGAAATGCGCATGCGTAGATGTCAATTCGTAGGTTAACGTTAACGTTGATGGTACCACTTCAACTCTCTAGTCAGTTACCGTTTAGACGTTGTATTAGAAGGATGAGAGAATAAAAGTGTGTATATAATTATTGTTTCGAAGTATGTATTTCTAACAAAAAAATTCCGGAAAACGGTCTAGTTGCTATGGGAACGATACAAAATATAAGCTTTTGATTGGTCGAAAATGTTAGGCATGAAATTTTCACGACAATGAAGCATTTCTGTTAGTGATTTTATTTTCATTCATCGTATATTCTTTAGACACAGTCTCCATTTTAACGACGACATATACAGTGTGTACCAGCCAAATGGAATAAATTCGTTAATAAATAAACGGTGGCGTTTTAGGAAAAACGCTCGGACACGTCGATTTGTATCTTTAGTTGCGCTTTTTCTTCAAAAAAAACTTTTTATACATGGTGTGTCATGCCACAGTGGCCAATATCAACTTTCTTATTTTAAATGCAACACCCTGTATTTCATTTCATTTTCAGATTCTTCCTGAAAAGCTGATTTCGTCGATCTATCATACTTGTGGTATAGCGCGTAAGATTACAGAGATATAGGGTAAGAAAAATCGAGATTTTTCAAGTTTAGGAATTTTTTGTGCCGAAACATCCATTCTTGCTCAAAACGGCTCACATGATCTCAACTTTCCATTTACTATCGATTGATATTTAATTGAAACAAATCGGGTGTTTCAAAATTTTGAGATTTGTATCACCTTCTATTTGTTTCTATTAAATGTCAGTAGATAGTAAATGAAAAGTTAAGATAGGGACATGTAAGCCGTTTTGAGCAGAAATGATTAGGTTCGACACAAAAAATTCCTAAAGTTGAAAAATCTCTGTAATATTTCGCGCTATACCCCAAGTATGATAGATCGACGAAATCAGCTCTTCATGAAGAATCTAAAAATGAAATAAAATACAGGGTGTTGCATTTAAAATAAGAAAGTTGATATTGGCCACTGTGGCATGACACACCCTGTATAAAAAGTATTTTTTTTTAAAAAGCGCAACTAAAGATACAAATCGACGTGTCCGAGCGTTTTTCCTAAAACGCCATCGTTTATTTATTAACGAATTTATTCCATTTGGCTGGTACTCACTGTATGGATTGCCATAAGTTCTATATTAAATTCGAGAATGTTATGGTCGAATATCGAGAAATCACATCAACAGTCTGTCAAACTGATCAGATTTTCTCAATGCTGAAAGGTTTTCATCATTCTCGAATCACTCAATATGGCACCCGGTGGAAATGTTGTGGTATTCTCGTTCGCCTATGGACTATTATGGTCCGTTGATGGACATCCTTATCTTGGACTCGGACACACCAGTAAATATATCGAACCGTGCAGCCCATAGCGCGATCCTTATGCAAATGCATACGTTGGGGCCGGCGACGAAGATTAAGATTTTGAAATGCATCCTCGGATGTTGGCATTTCTGTGAAAGAGAGAGCAGCGAATCGGTGCAGCCTGCCTGTCCCATAAATTAGCAGCAACGATCGAGTCGACCTTCGACTTTGAAGTGTTGTTATTTAGAGAATTCTCGATATCGTACAGTTTTCGACGAAATTTCTGCCTAGTTCTTGTCAGTCCAGCATGGATCAAATCGAAAGGTGGTCCATTGGGAGAAATGGTTTTGTTATCACGCAAATAATGAAGGTGGCATTCGCGAAAACAAAAATGTGCCATCTTATTTTGTTTTCGAGTTAAAAAGCAAGATTCGATTTTTTGACATTCAGACACACATTTGTAAGGAGTCACCGAATAAATATTATTCACAACCATATACAGTGTCACACATAAAGTTCGCGACATATGGAAGTTTTTTTATTAATAGGTATGAAGAAAATTTGATTTCTCTGTTTGAAAAATGAGTAAAATACAGCATCTTCACTTTTTTTATGTGCTACTCTCAACCTGTCAAATTTGTCATTTTTTTCGAAAATCATCAAAAAATCAGTTTTCTTTTTGAAAATTTCGAAAAATGCTAGAGAAAAAGTTGCTCAGTTTCCAATTTTATACATTTGTTTCGAATTTGGACTCTCTACTGTCACTTCCGACTTTTTTCCATTTTTTTTTAGAATCTTTCGCTCTATTGATTCGAACGAAACATGATTCAAATTTCACAATTTTGATGAATATGAGACTTCAATATCATATCTTGTCCAGGAAATACCCACATTGGCCTGTTACCAGAAAATAAAAAAAATGCATCTCCAGAAATTCGTCTTTATTGTTGCAAAGTTCATCTAGTTTTTTCATTTCATTGTTAAACTGATCTGGATTTTCATATGTCAGTAATAAACCAATTTCTCTTCATTTTTATTACACTCGTATTTCTTTTTTTAATAGATTTTCATCCATCAGTTTGATTATTTTTCTGACCAATAATTCAGTTACAAACAAACCCGAAATATCATAATTTTCTGTAAACTAAACAATAACCTACAGTTTCATAACTATTAAAAATACTTTCATTTTGGCGATTTGTACTAGACATGATATAAAATTTCGTGATTTTAAACAATACAAGACTAATGCAACATCTCGGGATGAAAATAGTAGGTACTGATCAAATCGAAATAAAATTTTCACTTAGTAGTAGTCGAAGTGACAGTAGAGAGTCCAAATTTGAAACAAGTGTAAAAAACTTTTTTCTCTGACATTTTTCGATATTTCAAAACAAAAACTGATTTTTTGAGGATGTTCGAAAAAAACTCAAATTTGACAGGTTTAGAGTAGCACATGAAAAAAGAGAAGATGCTGTATTTTACTCATTTTTCAAGAACAAACTAACTGCGAGGTCAAATTTTCTTTATATCTATTCATAATTTTTTTGTCCATATGTCGCGAACTTTATGTGTGACACTGTATGTAATATTAGAAAGAGAAATTAGTCTATCCAATTAGAATATCAAACATAGTTTGAAATGAATGTCTGGTAGACTACGAGCAGAAAACAACTACTTTCCTGGTAAATACCACGCAGAACATTGAATTATATCTGCTCGTAATCCATGCAACGATTCACACTGTGAATGCAGATCGCAAATGTTTCTTTCTTCCTAAGACGTGACAAATTCACATCGGGACAGGCACGCCTAACAACCTACAGACCGGTTTCGGGCTTATTGGCCCTCATCAGTGCAGGGTAGTTATCCGAGTAGAGACCGTAAGATCTCCACTCGAAGCGTTGCCTGTCCCAATGCACCTTCGTCGCGTTTATTTGACCGCACTGAGCCGCGTTCCAACAGACAATTGGAAGTGGCGACACCATGCGGCAGAAGAAAGAAACACTCCAGAACTAAATCTCCCAAATCACAGAACTTGGAAGTGGCTTATAGCTCGACTAAGCTAATAAATGAAAAATGGAAAAGCCATAAATTGGACAACAATTTTAGAAAGAGAAATTAGTCTATCCAATTAGAATATCAAACATAGTTTGAAATGAATGTCTGGTAGACTACGAGCAGAAAACAACTACTTTCCTGGTAAATACCACGCAGAACATTGAATTATATCATTTCAAACTATGTTTGATATTCTAATTGGATAGACTAATTTCTCTTTCTAAAATTGTTGTCCAATTTATGGCTTTTCCATTTTTCATTTATTAGCTTAGTCGAGCTATAAGCCACTTCCAAGTTCTGTGATTTGGGAGATTTAGTTCTGGAGTGTTTCTTTCTTCTGCCGCATGGTGTCGCCACTTCCAATTGTCTGTTGGAACGCGGCTCAGTGCGGTCAAATAAACGCGACGAAGGTGCATTGGGACAGGCAACGCTTCGAGTGGAGATCTTACGGTCTCTACTCGGATAACTACCCTGCACTGATGAGGGCCAATAAGCCCGAAACCGGTCTGTAGGTTGTTAGGCGTGCCTGTCCCGATGTGAATTTGTCACGTCTTAGGAAGAAAGAAACATTTGCGATCTGCATTCACAGTGTGAATCGTTGCATGGATTACGAGCAGATATAATTCAATGTTCTGCCTGGTATTTACCAGGAAAGTAGTTGTTTTCTGCTCGTAGTCTACCAGACATTCATTTCAAACTATGTTTGATATTCTAATTGGATAGACTAATTTCTCTTTCTAAAATTGTTGTCCAATTTATGGCTTTTCCATTTTTCACTGTATGTAATGCTGTCATCATTACCTAACATCATTGAAGGTTGGGTCAAGTCTATTTTGTACGTTATTTGTAAAAGTTTTGAGTTGCTTAGTCAACAAAATGTATATGTTCACTTATAATACCACTAGAGCTTCAATTATTACTGGGACAACACGAATATTTTGAAAATTCTCCCAAGTTGAAGACGAGGAAGAATTTTTTACAATTTATTCGTGTTGGAGAAAAAATTCACAGTTTTTAATTGAAGCTAGAGTGGTATTCGCTAAGAAAATTCCACATCAAAAAATATTATTGATGTCTGTGCGTTGAAGACATTAAAAAAATTAGCTATTGTATTGTGTCCGATTGGTTGATTTCTTGCTATTCCTCCACTGAGCTGAACAAAAAATCTATCGATTTCTATGTTTTTTCTCAAATTTATGTAGTCTCGAATAATCTTCACCCATACTGGATCAGTAATGAGAAATGATCTATTTGTATGTGTTTTAGAATCTGGAATCTCAACCGAAACTTTTTCTTCACAAAAAGCCACGTCCAACATTTTTATTTTCACTAATTCGTCCGTCCGACAAGCTCCAGATACGCCTATTATTAATGCTACCTAAAACAATAAGAAATAATGATACCATAATATACCAGTATACTTGTATTAGCTCAAACAACAAATAACTTACCTTTATCGGTAGAAGATTATTTGGAGCTTTATTTAAGAAATCTTCTATATTCTTCCTCGAAAATACGTTCGATTTCTTGAGCCTAAAGCCCACATTTTGTCGTTTTAGGAAGACTAGCAGTTTCTCATATTTCGAAATATCAGTTTTTTCTTCATTGTCTAGCATCGTTCGTATCATACAGTACATTGCCCACAAAGTAGACGGCTTCTTTTGCCTGGTATATTCACCAAAATATGCCAAGAGTACACTTTCGGAGCCGATATTTTCAATCTTTTTTTCTTCGTACCACTTCCTATATAATTTAATGGCTTTTAGATACCGATGCTTACTTGTATCTGGCACCAAGCCCTGAACTGCTGCGTGACCAGCCTGTAGTACTACTGGTGGGGTACAATCCAAAAATTATTCGTCAGAAGCAAGGTGGATATAGGATGGTGAAAAAGCTCTTCAATTGTTTCTGCGAAAAACTTGTAGACCGTTTGAGAAGGTAGTAATATTTCAGCTACTTGAATGAAGATGGCGGTAAGATCGATTATCGAAGAAAATTTCTGTTGCTTACGTATTTCTGTGGTTCGCATCTGACAGACGTGACTTGAAATGGCATTAAACAATATATTTTCTATAAATGTGGAATGAATATTGATATTTCGACTATTCTCAGTCATTTTTCATCTAGAACAGATGAAACTGATAAAAAGATGACAGAAGCACAGTTTCTGTTTTACTGACACAAGGTATGTCGCCATCTCTGATAACTTCAGGAAATATTACTACGGTATGAAATCAAGTAGGCAAAGGTCTACAGTTTATTCTAGTGCTTGTTAATAGGAAGCTGTTTCACCATCCTATATCCACCTTGGTCAGAAGATATGTTTTTCAATTCATTATTCGCGAATTTAATATCCGACTTTATCTGACATTTATTTATATTGCTGACAATTGTATACTCCGTAGTCACGGTAACAATATCTACTGGATTATTCTGAGACTACTGCGTTCTTGGTCATTTCTCGTTAAATGTAATATTGTAGGTATGTTCAGAACGAAACAGAAATGTATTGATTCTGATTCAAATATGATGGTTGTGAATAAAATAGTATACAAACCTCGGTAAGAAGTTTTATTCCTGTCTCGAGATCATAGCTAACTAACTAATGATAGGACAGGAATGAATCTCTTCCCACCTCGGTGTGTAATATACTATTACATCCTGGTGCCGAGAAAATTTGAAAATGATGCTATTTCAAATCGAAGCTTTTTTTTTCAATCTAACCAAATATATCTTATAGCAAACTTTTATTTGTTTCCGCCAGTGAATTTGTCTCAAAAACATCAATAATGTGGCCTCAGCACATTATGTTTGGGGGCTGAATTCCAATCAGTAATCCATGAAAGGCCAAAACAGGCTGCGTTCAGTGACAGGTCGGACAAAGGTTGGACTATTACGGTAGGAGAACGGTGGGAGGATAGTTCTGAACGACCAAATATTTTCTACCAATTTCCATTGCTCCAAAAGTGTTTTGTGATATGAAATATGATTCTAGAAATCATGTTCCATGATCTGAAAATGTTGTCTATAGCCCCTTTCGTTTGTATGCAAAGTGCAGTGTATTTTGCACCACTTTCGAGCATTCGTTTAGCGAGGTGTATTCTACACCAGTTTACTTTATTATCTCCACCTAGTCCGACGAAGTGTAAAATACACTCGAAATCAATTTAAAAATTGTTTGATGAGAACATCAAATCGATGCTAAATGGGTATAATCTTGGTATAATTAAATTCAAAATTTTCGATGAAATAGTCACTCTGGAAGAGGGTGATGAATTAATTCTTCTTTTAAAAAATGTTAGGTATTGAATGGGTGGAGTGTGGTATGAAGATTTGTTGATGATTGATTGATCGTCTTCAGATGAGAAACTCACCATTCAGTTCTCAGAAACTATATATATAATATATCAATCAACAATCACAAATAACATCAAAAACGTGACTTGACTGTTCAAATTTCTCATTCCTTTGAATATCATTAGGATAACTGCACTGAGAATCAGCTGATTTCGAGTGTGGTGAAGATTATACGACACCGAAAAGCAGACGAAACAACATTTTGAAACGAATTGATAGCCTAATAATATCACCATTATCCTTCGTAATCCCTAATGAGATGTAAACTTCACAAATGGTACTATTCACACCACCACTTTAATTTTTGACTTAAAAATTGACGGATGGACCGCGTTTGACCCAAGAGGAAGTTTGCGCTTGACCATCATCTGAACGATTCAGCTTTTCATTCCAAATGGGACCACATGGACCATGGTTCGATCGATTGTTGGTCCACTGTCTGAAACGAATTGTATAGTGGTCAAACCTGCCACTGAACGCAGGTCTAATGTGCTTTGCCACGGCCCTCTTCAAACAGGCCTGGAACAAAACAAGGCAACACCGCAAAGTGCCGCAGCCGTAGTCCTACCGTTGCTCACATTCGCCTATGCACTCAGCGATGACCGTCATTCGAATCATAATATTGTAATGTATGTTTTAATTCTTGAACAGACACAGTGTGGTATTGAGATACTTATAGTTCACAGTAATCACAGTTTTTTCAAATCATAGCACTAGCAGCTACCTGATTAGTCGTTTTCAAACATTTTACATCATTTCTGAATTATCAAAACTGAAAATCCAATTCAATTCTTTGAAACCAAGCTCATTGTCCTCTATGGGATACGAGGTACGCCATTGAAATTATTCAAATCATATTTAGAGGGTAGACAACAATATGTCCATCTATCGAACAATTCTAAATCTGAACTGAAAAATATTCAGCATGGTGTCCCCCAAGGATCTGTTCTTGGGCCACTACTTTTCATCTTATATATTAATGATTTATGTTCTCATATGATGATGAAGTGTCAAGTTGTACTCTTTGCAGATGATACGTCCTTTATTAGTGCTAATACCAATATTTCGCTTTTAGTTGAAAACGCAGCATCCATAATATCGGAAGCTGAAAGTTGGTTTTCCGCTAATAATCTTCAACTAAACAAGACAAAAACTCAAAATCTTGTTATTTCCAGTAATAACCAAATCACGACAGGTAACCACTGTAAATTGCTTGGGGTTTTCTTAGATGATTGTTTGAATTGGACACACCATGTAAATCAACTTAGTTCCAGGTTGTCAAGTGTTTTATTTCTATTTAGACAACTTAGCCATTGTTTAAATCCAAACATGTTGAAAAGCGTATATTTTGGCCTTTTTCACTCTATGATCAGCTATGGTACGGTATTATGGGGTGATATTCAGACTGCAAAAACGAGCAATAAGAATACTGACTGGCGTGGGATATAATGAACACTGTCAACCATCATTCAAGAGACAAAGAATTTTACTACTTCCCTGTATTTACATACTACAAAATTTGACAAAAATTCATTCTAGGAGGCACAGCGCCCCAAAAGTTTCTAGCTTGCACCATCACAACACACGCTCTGCTACTGCAGAAGATTTGCCACGTTACAGATTAGTAAAATCAGAAAACAATTCATTAAACTCCAAACTCTATAACAAATTACCTCTTCAACTTAAATCCATGAATGAAAAATGTTTTAAAACTGATGTTAAAAAAATGCTACTTGAACACTGTTCCTATTCTGTTATGGAATATGATAACAAATTGAGTTATTGAAAACATCATATCACCTTTTAACCTGTGACTAATAAATCTTGTTATAATTTTTATTTTATGACTATTTCACATTACCTATATTGTTTTGTTCGTCTGTTTAATGTTCTATGTATTGAATTGTTTATACACTATTGTTCCACTGACTTGCTATAAACCATATATTGTATGTGTCACATAGTCAATAAACTATCTATCTATCTATCTATCTATCTATAAAAATGTTGATATTGAGGTCATTATCTATGATGAGGTCATTTTCAATTTTCAAATGAGCATTTTCAGAATTAATGTGAAGAATACATACATACATACATACATACATCTTTGTACCAATTATTTCAATCTTCAAGGAATCAGATATTGTCAACTTTATGGAATAACTGTTCCATAAATCATCGATACTATTTATAATGTCAGAAATTTCAGAATTTTGCACTAATGATTCATACTCATGGATTTGACTTTGTCGTCTACATTCTGGATTCTTTCGATGAACAGATACTGTTGTCGATAAATACTGTGGCAAATTTGGAAAAATTGAAGGGACAGCATTTTCTCTCAACCTCGGAAAACAAGGAGTGTCATTTAAGGTACCTTCTGAAGAAATAGTTTTCTCAAATTTGATAAACTCACCCTGTTCGAAATGAACGCTGCATACTGCAAAACTTTTGGACGGTTGCCAATCTCTTCTAGGAATGGCTTTCAACCAATTTTTTATCAAATCTTCATTCTTAGGAAAGGAAAAAGTTCTCTTGGCTTTTTCCCTTTTCAGAATAGATACATAACTTCTCTTGCATTCAGGAACGCAACATTTCCTAGGAATTTTCATTCACTATAACCTCACTTCGAACAAACACTCAACCTCGCACACAACTAGAACATAACACCAGTTTCATGGTAATTTCCGCACTGATTATTATATCGACACTTTCTTTTTCACGGAACCTCATTCTTCTATGAATATTGCACCAAATTTCATAAGATTATATCAATTATTCGATCGAAAACAACGAGATAAACGAAGATCCCGACACGATTATCCAAATACTGATGTACAAACGAGCGAGCGCGGTGGGACTAGATCGACGTTGCCAAGGCAATTACTTCCCGGCCTGTTCATAAAGAAGGCCGTGGCTTTGCATATCATGAGCAGTTCTGTTGTGGTGTAACGTTAGCTCTTGACCCGAAATATAAAACCAGAATGACACACAGGGTATTGTTGATAATGATTATACCGAGCATGATTATTGGAACCAACACTCTCTGTCTCAGAGAAAATATAAGCTTGATGAGTTTGTCAGCTCCTTATTTCAAAAGTCCACATCTAGATCTCCATTCACAGTATTGAACTGTCTCCGCCTGTTCATTGGATGATAAATAGGCTTGAGACAAGAAGGTGGTATGAAGTGTACTTTCATCGGCAGAGCTGTGAACTGGTCAGGGATTCACCTTTAACAGACTGTTGATGTGAAGCAGAGCGGCTTCATCAACCATATTACATGGAGATCCAAAGAAAGCTTGATGGTACTTTTCCATTTGGTTTTCGAATATAGTGGGGTTTCTATACCCCTTTTAGGCATGCAGATGAATTGCTACATTTGTTGAGCACCAAGGAAATCAGTCCAGGCCAGGTAACAACCGGTAACAGAAGATCTACACATTGATTTCCAATGTAGAGATAATAGGACTGGCTTAAGGCCCATAGAACCCGGGTTCGAATTCCGTCGCTGCTATAGGAAAATTAGTTCTGTAGCATCGTTCAACGGGAGGAGATAGATGACCAACAGAACATTCTTGGTACCTAGATATCAATCCTTCGGACTCTCAACGACAACCAGCCGAGTAATGCTTCGGATGACACTCACCATACTAAGATCCCTGTCTTCCTGGTTCATAGTCCTAGGCTTACGAGGATTGCAAATAAGTTGGCGGTCAAAACATTTTATGCAAAGACTAAATGCCTTTAAACTAGTGAACCAGATGTGAATTCAAACTGCGTTGATGAACGTGGGATATCACTGAAGAGCTAAGCACAGAGAGACTTGCAATTTCTTCCTACCCGCGCTCAGAATTTTTATCCACGGCTCCTCTCACCAAATCGACACTATACAGAGACGGGTAACTCTTTGTGATACATCATATTTGAATGTCCTGCCTACTCAGGCATTAGGCAGAATGCGATTCTCTCTGAAATCGGCGATATTGATGGTCGAGTACGTCTACTCAATACCCAAAATAATATATTACATTTAGCAAACCTTGTGATGAAGTCGCTAATGAATGTTATGAATGTACAACTGTTCATTATGTACGAATGATTGTTACGTAGGGGGTGGAGTGTTCAGTGGGTAATCCTGACTGAGATCAGGGATTCCCACACTATCATATGGGGGATTAGACTCATATTATGTCTATAAAATCAACCACCTCCGAAAAAATTATGTGACGCTAGGTAGCAATTTATACCAAAAGGCATACAGGTTACCTAGACAGAACAAAACCAATAATAAATATACTCCAGTCACTTGATGCTTAAAATAGGGGTTGATTGGAAAGTTTTGCAGAAGTTTTGAAAATTGGTGATTTCATCAATTTTGATGTGCCTTTCTCGAATGTATACCTTGCCACGTCGTATCTTTGCCGCTAGTGCCGCCATATTAGAAAAATTGTACCTAATAGCAGTTTGTTGACAATATCTCCATTTCGACTCATTTTGAGATGAATATATACAATAATAAACAGGAAATAATTTCTTACAGTTATTGCATCAACATTTTTTTTGTTCAAACGATAGTTTTGACGTAAGAGCACCGCGAAGGTGCGGAAAACCATCAATGTAAAAAAGTAGACATTTCAAACAAGGAAAAACCAAATAAGGAAACTCGACGTCATGACAGTTCACAAGAAATTATCTAAGAATTCTGAGATGTTGAAAAAAGGTTAATTACGAGCAAAAAACAACTACCATCCTGAAGAATGAAAAAGCTATGAAATGGACAAAAAACTGAAAGGAAAAATAGTATATCCAATTGAAAATATAAAATATGATGACATTCAACGTCAAACTGTTTCATTTTTAATTGGATATTGGATGGACTATTTTTCCTCTCAATATTTTGTCCAATTCATGGCTTTTTCATTCTTCATCTATTAGCTTAGTCGACTCACCATGTTCTGTGACATCGCGGATCTGCTCATGGAGTGTTTATTTCTTCTGCCGCATGATGTCGCCACTTCCAATTGTCTGTTGGAACGCGGCTCAGTGCGGTCAGATATACGCGACGAAGATGCATTGGGACAGGCATCGCTTTGAGTGGAGATCTCAGGGTCTCAACTCGGTTGACTACCCTCTGCACTGATGAGGGCCAATAAGCCCGAAACCGGTCTGTAGGTTATTAGGCGTGCCTGTCTCGATGTGAATTTGTCACATTTCAGGAAGAAAGAAACATTTGCGATCTGCATTCACAGTGTGAATCGTTGCATGGACTACGAGCAGATATAATTCCATGTTCTGCGTGGTCTTCGACAGGAAAGTAGTTGTTTTCTGCTCGTAGTCTATCTGTCTTCAACATCTTAGATCATTATGGTGAATTGTGATGACGTCGACGTCCTCTTTTTGTTTTTACTTCGACTTCTTGAAATTCTTGACTTTTTGTTTGTGTGGAAATTTGAATGTTACACATTCGCAGTATCCTTCTCGCAGTATCGAGATGACCAATCACAGTCAACTCGAGCAGAGCTGAAATATTGTAATGTGAACGAATAAAAGTAAACTGTATATTTTCAGCGACCATCTCATTCCATTATGACGCCATTAATAAACAACACTGGTGATGATGCTACTTATTTTAATTTAAGTATATCCCGTATAGTATACTTTCATGGGTACGGCGCGGGGTACTTAGCGATTTAGTAGGCCATAAAGTCGATTTGCATATATTTGAAATTCTTGCAGAGCAAGTAGGTTGTTACTGTTCCACAGCAAAGGCTGTAAATGGGTCCGTAATCGTAGGTGATGGATACTTTTCCAGATATAAATATCACCGTTTAGTCTATATTCGAAATGTGTTCCTTTCCTCCTTGAAATGTGTCTACCGTCATCATGTGAATATGCGAAAGCATACTGGGTGTTTTAGTTCTTTGAAAGATTGATGGATGTATCCCCTATACATTACGTATTTGAAAATAGAGAATGAGAACCTGAAAACTAAGGTGGTTTATCTTGAACAATAATTATTGGATGTTATGTCGCCATCTAATAAGATGTACACTGTGCCGCAGATTGGTGCTGCACGTATTGCTCGAATACCAGGTTGTGATACATTTTTAAAAAGCAGACATAAAAAGTTTTGTTAAATATATCGAGAACTAAAAGCGATATCCTTCGGTTTCATTTCTCAAACCAATTATCCCGAAAAACATTGGCCATTAAACTGATTTTGTAGCTCTTAAAATAACCGAGATAGCAATACATGCAACACCAATCTGGAAAAGTCTATGCTGTACGCAGAATTTGCCCCTAGAAATCTGCGTGAGAAAAATATAATCATGGCCTGGATGAATTTACTGATGATTGCGGTGCTGTGATATTCTTACTTATGTAATTCATTCAAATACTAACAAAATAACGAGGCTGGGTGAACGCATGGAATATTCTCTTGAAAATACAATTAATCGTTTGAAGCCCTCCCAAATATGAAAATAAATAATGAGAGGCCCTTTCAAGAACAGAGGAAATCTAATGGTGGAAATCTGAGGATCAAATTCGTTTTTTCTCAGCCTACTCCCGCGAAGATGAATCACCTAAGAAAAATCCCATGGAATCACGTCCTGAAGCATCCAACAACTTTTGCTTACTTTTCGAAACTGTCACGGTCACATGCAAATATGATCAATAGCTTGAAGAAAATATTTAACTAAAATTGCAAGACACTTTGAGGTTCGGTTATGTCTATCCTGAATTTATAATACGCTATGAACCAAAAAAATATAGCCAAACTTATCATTGCTTTATATTGAAAGGAGAGGAGGATTGGTGGTTTTTGAGAAATACGACAAGTTTAGGATACTTTGCGACGAAACTCTTCAATCTCAGGGCGTTTTGGGATCCTTACTGTATTTTTACAGCGAGTAAAATAGTATTTCCCAATATCGAACGATATCTGCAAACTAACAGAAAAAAAAACACCAGTAACATTTGAAAATAATTTAAGTCGAGCCCCGAAAAATACTTATGGTCGGTAAAATCACTCACCTAACAGACCAGGCACACTGATACTCAAATATTAATAATTTTGAGTGAATATGAAGAACCCAAAAATTCTGCAAGTTCACAAAAACTGGGCGAAATAGGCGAAACTACCTTCAACAGATCGCAATCAAAATCCATCGGAGGACCCACGTTCCCTTAACCATCGCTTCAACCGCAAAAAACAGAAACTGATGCTTTTTCGAAGAATTGACAGAAATAGGAAATGAAATGAAAATGGTTGCTCCGACCAGTGGAGTACCGACGGGGACATAGGTTTACTGAATTCAAAACCTAAATCAATATGGGGTCTTGCTACAACTTACTTTGATATCTTTAGCATTCAAGCAGTTCATGGCACCATGTCATGAATCTATCATATCATATTTCATACTTTTCCTCGATTTCTCTGGTAGGAGTTTCAAATTTACACTTCGCACTTTCTACTACATCAGGAGATGTGTTAGAAAATTCACCCCCACTATTATTATTTTCCATCATGCAACAGAATGATGAGTTCGTTTTCAACAATGCGAGCACAAATATTCTGTCACTTAAAGACAATTGACATTATTTCCGCGCATGAGCGGCAATGCTGTCGCTTAATGACAATCCTCACAACCGTTTGTAAAAAAATTCTATTGCTATCGTAAGCTAGTGTTTCAGATGACAATTGGATTGGATTGGACAATTGGATTAATGCAAAGAACACGAAAATAATTCCATTTTCTCTAAGAAAACTAGTCATGTTTTTTATTGTAAAGTAGTGTTTCTTCAATTTGCATCCATCCAATCTTAGGTTACTATCAATAATGGTTCCTAGTAATCTACAATTTTCTTTGAATTATAGTGTCGATGAGGATCAGAAGTCTGTTGCCCTTCCATAACTGCTTTATTTTACATACAAGAAAATGTTCAATACAAAACTTGTAGGGTTTTATTGATGGATCAAAATTCAATGTAGAAACCGAAAATGCAATGAATCACCATTTATAGAAACCACTTGAGCCATCATTGAGATAAGATGGAACCTATTACAACTCTTATTTTCATGTAGTCTATATATAAAATAAAGAAGTTACACGGGGACGATAGGACTTTGGTTCAAATATTCAAATATGATTTTTATGGGAATGATATAAGAAATGTCCATCTATTCGAAACCGTCTTCGCTGCCCTGTTGTCTCAGATATGTCCCCCTCGAACGATGACTGTTCATTCCATACGATAAAGGACGTTAATTGAGCATCCAGGTGGTGCCATACCTGCCGTAAAACGCCATAAAGTATTACTTTGCATGTCCATATAGTATGCACAATACAAGACAACTCGGTCCGTCTCGTAAACAAGAC
The DNA here is from genome assembly GCA_029955515.1 of Chrysomela aeneicollis. Taxonomy (NCBI): domain Eukaryota; kingdom Metazoa; phylum Arthropoda; class Insecta; order Coleoptera; family Chrysomelidae; genus Chrysomela; species Chrysomela aeneicollis. The sequence continues at coordinate 4,218,470 of JARUHQ010000008.1, read as the reverse complement.
ATCTCTTATTTATTTTTAAGGTATATACGCCTCGGCATAACGAGTACATAAACCTCTGTATAAATAGTGCTTAAGTCGTCCCAGAGTGTCCATAAAGCATCGGCCGCAGTCAGATTACGTTATTTTATGACGGGCGACCGCTGCTGAGAAGTCATTAAATATTTTCGAATCGCCCAATTCGGTCGAGTTGTGGAGAGGAAGCTGATGGCTACCAAACTGACGAGTTTGGATGGACCGTGATGTACGCTATAAAAGTCGAAAGGGTTTACGGAGTGTCCCAAAATAACGTTGGCATTCCCCGAGAGGCGATTCTGTATTCAAGAATGTCGAGGAAAAATTCCATCAATATGTGCTCGGAAGTGCTTCCATAGCCCTTTTTGTGGGGTGTAGTGTACACAGACGGATCTCTTAAATCAAATATATATATATATATATATATGTAATCCGACCTTACCAAGCCCGAAACAGTATATTTGACAGGTCTTACGAAGCCCGCGGAGAATTTAGGAAGCCCGAATCGGGCTTCCTAAAAATCTACGTGTATATGAGTCTATCATGACTAGATGATGCCATCTGTTGTCATTTCAAAATTTTTCACCGGGCTTCCCAAGTTCGTATTATATCTCAAAACATACACCTTTAGTACGTCGAGGTTGCCACCAGGGGGGCCACTGCGCTTTCTGTATATAATTATATACAATATATATATATATCACGCGATATTTGATGCATGATAGGAAGCCCGGTATATCTTGCGTATGTTAGGAAGCCCGATGTATATTTCACGCGATATTTGATGCATGATAGGAAGCCCGGTATATCTTGCGTATGTTAGGAAGCCCGATGTATCACTGATAGCCACGCACAGTAATGACTGGAATTAATTAGATTTGATCTGCAATAATAATAGTAATAATAATAATGATATTAATTTCTCTGATTGAAAAGTAAAATTTTTATTAATGAATATGCATAATAACCGAAGAGAGAGTCAAATGAAAAATGTGTACTATAAAAAATATGTTTTGTCCTCCATCATGCGAATATTATTGAAAGCAAATAAAACGCTTTTTTCTTGATAGAAAAAATTTCTTATAGTAACATTACCATCATTACCTGAATAACTACGACTGTCATCAAAAATGTCATTAGAATCACATACTTGTTATATATACTAGGTGTACAATTGAAAAGGGACAAACTTACGTCAAATATAGATGAGGGTCATCGATGTGGTGTCAAAGAACCCATATTTGACGCATCTCTCGTTATTATAATCGAGATAGCTGTTTCATGTATTCTTTCCATTTTTTTGATTACCCATAATATTCACGGTTCAATCTGTAGATATTGTTTTGAATCTGGTACATATCTCGATAACTCTTCGAATTTATCGAAGCATTAACAGATAAAAATGTCCTCAAAACAACACCCTGTGTAGCCAACTTCGAGTTTTTATGCTTAGGTAAGAAGCAAATAGATTAGTAGTGAAAATAATGAAAAAGCTTATCACGATGGAGAAAAGATCAATTCAATCTATCATAATCAATATGAATGAGTATTGGGAGGTATATATAAGCCACAACACCATCACTGCTGAAATGTTCATCACCACCATCGATAGCCGTATGCCAGAAATAGTATTTCGTCAACCCATCACTATTATGGGACTAGATGGAATTCCTCCGATCGTTCTCAAGAAATGTGTTCCTTGATTAACAACAGTTCTTCGTAGAAGGTATACCCCTTTTCATGAACTCTTTGCGTTTCCTCAGACTGAAAGCCTGGTTACTACAGATTTATTGCGCTACTATATCATCTTTGAGGTGATTAACATTGAGCTAATTCAAAATCTGGAGATATAAAGAATCATGAACGACCGACAATATGACTTTAGTTAACAGAGATCAACAGGAGATTTGCTCGCCTATACGTAACAAACATATAGCAGACGTCAATCTGAAATCAAGAAGACTCCCTTGCTGTAGCATTGGATATATCCAAGGATTCGACCAGGTGTAGCACGAAGGAATTATTGGAAAGCTTCCGTTTTATGGTTTGTCGCCATAACTATGTTGTTCACAAACAAGCTTTATTTCGAATATGTCACTCCATGTAGTTGTTGCTGGTGTTCCGTAGGGATCTGTTTTGGCACTCACTGTGTTCCTGCTATACATTGACGTCCTATTGCCACCTCCAGCTTAAAAATATCAATTCCGGGGTACCTCAAGGATCGATACTGGGCCCTACGCTTTTCATAGTTTATATCAATGATATGTTGAAATTTCTTCAGGATCCTTCATCGTTGATTGTCTGGTATGCTGATGATACAAATTTCCTTATCAAAAGTGATACTGTGAATGAGGCAGAAAATATAGCAAAATCAAATTTCAAAAATATGTCGCTATGGGTGGAAAAAAATAAATTGGGTCTTAATGATGGTAAGACCACCTGTATCATGTTCAAGAAATCGCAGTCGCGGGTGGAGCACAGCGACGAAGTAGTATTGTCGGACAAAACTACTGTTGGCTATACGAGAGAAACTAAAATGCTTGGTTTGAGGATAGATTGTCGCCTCAAATGGTCAGACCATATTCATGAGGTTTGTGTTAAATTATCTAGAACTTGTTATGCCTTAGCAGTAACGTCTAAGCACTGCAGTCAGAATATTGTTTGACAACTTTACTTCGCCTGTTTTCACTGGGGATATGCCTCAGATGCTGAGAGAGTTTTTAAATTGCAAAAACGTGCGGTACGAATTTTAGGCAATCCTGGATTTTACGATTCATGCAGAAATATTTTTAAATCCTTTAAAATCCTAACATTAGTATCTGTGTATATATATGAGGTTGTTTGTTATGTTTTCAAAAATAAGGATAGGTTCAACGAAGTGAGAGCTCAGCATTCATATAATACAAGAAAAAAAGAACAGCTCTTACCCAACAAGCATGATACTACGCTGTACCAGAGGGGTTGTTTTTATATGGGATGTATGCTTTACAATAAGATACCAGATATTATTAAAAATAGTAGGAATTTGAATATTTTAAAAAAAGTGAAAGTATTTCTGTTAGAAAAAAACTGTTACACAGTTAGTGAATTTTATGCATGTACCTAAATATTTGTCCATTTGTTTGCTAGTAGTTCATGTGTCTAGTTTGTATTTTTACATTTTATCTATTTACATTGACGACATTTCTTAACAGTATGTTAGCATCCTGTTTCTGAAAGTGAATGACTGAATGACTAAATATTAGAGGTGACCTCACATATCCGGCTAGAGCCCCCATATATCCCCATTCCCAAGAGGCCGATGGTGCAAGATAGAGACAGGTCGATACTCTCAATGCAAATGGAAAACTGATAATTTGGTAGGGTTCAATGCAACCAAGACTCAAGCTAATATTTTCTCCAAGAAGGTGGACCTCACAATGCCTAATATGAGGCTCAACTGTTCCTATGAAATCCTCAATATCCATGTTTGGTGTTACCAACAACAATACCCTATCATGGGTTGATGATATGGGGCCCATTACAAAACCTAGGTTTTCTGTTTTCACCTGTCATGTAGAATTGTTCACATGTTTGAACTTCAGGTGCCAAACGATGAGGCTCCTGAAATCAAATCCATTGATCACTCTCTTATTTATGGATATATGATTATGGTCGATGCTCATCATAAATCATGTCTATTATTTCACCACGAGCGATTGCAAGCAAGTAGACCAGACGAACACAGACTGACAACCCTTATCCTCGGACTCGAGACCTACATAACTTCTGTCTATCGAAATCCTTTTTTCATCCAGAGCGAAGTTGTGGAACTTATTACAGAGTGAGATTTTTCCAGATGCTCAAAAATTCCATGCTTTCAATAATTTCTTTTACTGTCATGCATGATGTCTCACACACACATTATAGATTTTACTTTGAATATTGAATTATTCAATCGTTTCAATTCTCCATAAGATATCACATAATTGTTAGAAACAATAGTATGGAGTTAGTAATAAATTATGGTTCATAGAGGTCAAATACGGGTTCATTGGGATCACCCTCATCTACAATTGAAATTTATTCACATAAAACACCCTGTACATGCCGGGCTTCCTATCATACGTATAGTACAACATAAGTATATAGCAATTCACACTGACTGAGAAGTAAATAAACTCCAAATATCGAAAACGAACAATGATATCCCTTGCCCCACCAACGTGGGCTTCCATTTGCCCGTGGTATTTAACGGGCTTCGTATCATCCATTAGATATGTATTGGATAGGAACGATGATATTCCTTGCCCCCCAACCCGGGCTTCGATTCACCCATGGTATTTGCCGGGCTTCGTATCATTTATGGGATATATATATATATATATATATATATATATATATATATATATATATATGTATACTCTTGAATTATATAATCTTCCGATAAGAATAATAATCTCAGATGGACCAAAACGTTTCTATTTTCAACTAATCGCGTTGTTTGCTGGTTTCCATGGATTTTATTGAAATTAAGTCGGTTGAATTTAATCATCCGCACTCTTCAACTTATATAGAAAACAATGTGAGTAATGTCAGTCAAGCATATATTTCTCTCAGCTCAAGAATATCGTTCCTTATGAATAGTGTTTTGATGATGGAAGAAGCATGTAACACGTGACCAGCTCGACCAATAAGCATAGAGAATGAATATGGAATTAGCGCCCGAAGCGAAGATGCGCAGTCCGAGCACTGTCCGCAGAACGAGCTAGACAACGCCAACAAATAACGCCGTTGGCCGCCATTAGGACTGTAAATAAATACATTGTTACCAGGTTACAGTGAAGTTTTTTTGGTGGCACTTGTGTTCCTATAGTGCAGATTGAAGGCTCGCGAATTATTTATAACTCGAGTACTCAACATGGACGTAAAAAGTTTCCTGGAAGCAAACAATCCAGAACATATTATGTGGACATGGCATCGTATCACTGGCACTATGTTGGGTATTGAGAATACTTCGTTTTGTGTTGTCAGGTCATGTTAATGTGCTTGAAGTAATAATTCATGGCTGTATCAATACTGCAGCTCCAGTTTATGAACAAACTATAGTATTTTTCATTTTCAATTATTGGCATGAATCAGAGTTGCAATCCAAAGGTCAATGAGAATGAATCAAAAGTGATTTCTCTTGAATCAAGATGATAATTGTTCAGATGTGCTGAGAAATCAGCTTCATCCAAGAAAATTGTTTCACAACAACATCGAAATATTCATTCTCAACCAAACCACATTTTTTAACAAGGAAGTGTACATTTGACACAAAAATTTTTGTTCTTAAGTAGTCAAGAGGATTTTGACGAAAAATCAAACTAATATTTGGTTGGACCTATTCAAGATCACCATCCCGAAAGTTTATCGTTTACTGTGAAATTAGTCTATTGTCAGTAGTAATAACCCGAGGACATTGATAATTGTTCGAAGAAATTTTAGAACAGATTTCGGAAGTTTGTTGCTTGGAAACAGACCGACGCCGTAGGTGATGGAAGTCTGTTGCCTATAGGCAACAAGCTTAACAAATTTGTTATTGGTATTGGTCCAAAATTATCTCTCAGACAACAAGCAATATTCCAGTGTAAATTTTTTACTATATACAGGGTTCCGCCGATTTCATAGGGACATAGGGACAGTATTGCTATTTCCTAAACGGTAAGACATAGAAAGTTGATTAAATTAGACAAAAGTTGCACAATCCAGTACTCTTCAAAATGCCGTTTTGAAAACTGAAAATATTTCAGCCGTTCCTGAAATATTTCGAAAAAAGTGAAAATCACTTATTTTGTTTTTATTTGTTATATATAATAATAATAATAATAATAATTTATTCAGACATATTACATTTACACTATAAATTAATAGCATTCGTAGTGAATAAATTGAATTACTTACGAAGCAGGGTACACCTGCTTGTTTGTAAGAGAATACAATAAAGATAAAATAGAAACATATACAACATATACAATAAATAGGATACATACTTATCACAGATACTGATTTCTAGAATTATATTAGAGTAATATGAGCCAGATATTTATATAGTACGGTAATTTGAATCGGTTGAAGTATGAAAAATTATAACAAAAAGGAGTAAAATTTGCATGGATACAATATATAACACAATATACAGATATAGAAGTAAAATATATGATAGACGTACAATATTATAAAGGAGGTTAGATAAAGTATGCACTCATTTTTCGATGATCTCGTGTATTCCTTCACGAGATGTATTTTCAACATACGCTTTGAGGTTTTTTGCGAATTTTTTACGGTTTAGCTCGCATTTTAGTGTTTCTGGTAGATGATTAAAAACTTTCGGTCCTAGATAATAATAGTTCCTTTGGCCGACTGACTTGTGCATGACTGGTATTACATTTCTTTTTTTATGACGTGTTCTATAATTATAGTTGGAAAATTTTAGTTCGTTTTTATGTTTATATTGAACTTTGGCTATGTTCAAGAAGAATAGTTGTCTCTGATCGAATATCGTAGATTCCGAGCAGAGAAGGTCACTAGGGTAGTTATATCCCTTTTGTAGGATACATCGTATAAGAATCGTTTTTGAATAACTTCAAGCGAGTGTAGATGTGTTTTAGAGACCCCTCCCCATCCAATTATGCCGTAATTCAGATGAGATTCAACCAAACTTTTATACAATATTATTTTTCGTTTATTTTATGATTGAGAATGTTGATTATCTTTTTAAATTTGTACAGAATACAACTCAATTTCTTTGACAACATGTGATATATGTTGGTCCCATCTCAGATGGTTATCTAGGATTATGCCAAGATACTTAATTTTTTTGACTGGTTTGATGACGGCCAAGTCAGATATTGCGATGTTATATTCTGGCAGGGATATATCATAGCTACTGAATGGTACGTAGTACGTTTTTTCGAAATTGATTGATAACAGTCTGTAATCAAACCACTTCTTAATTTAGACTAGGTCGTCCTCTGGCTTGAGTTTGAAATTGAACCAGTCGGCATCTTTACAGAATATGACTGTATCATCGGCAAAACTGATGATTTTTGAGTAAGTGCTTATTAAGAAAAGATTGTTAAGGTATATATTGAATAGGATTGGTCCCAATACTGTACCTTGGGGTACACCACATGTAATGATTTCTTCGTCACTAACTTTCTCACCAATTTTTACTATTTGTTGTCTATTAAAGAGGTAGCTACTGAAAAGGTTATGTGCTATGCCTCTTATCCCCATATCCTCTAGAGTTTTAAGTAATATACAGTGATCTACGGTATCAAATGCTTTTCGCAGGTCTATGAAGACACCAATTGATGGCATGGACTCATCTAAACATTGATATATATTTTCTGTCAATATTTTTATAGGATCTTGAGTGAACATGTTTTCTCTGAAACCATACTGTGATTTTGACATCAAGTTGTAGGTACTTTTCGAGGAATTTATTCAACCTCCTCTGGATAACTTTCTCCAAAATTTTTGCTAAACACGATATCAAAGGGATAGGCCTATAATTAGAAACATCGATCATGTTTCCACTTTTATGAATCGGCGTTACAATCGCCATTTTGAGTGCTGTGGGAAAATAACCCTGTTCCAGAGATTTATTAACAATATAGGTTAGTGGTTTTGCTATGAAGTTGGAGATAAGTTTGAGGGTTTCTGCTTTGATATTATCAATGCCAGGGGCATTTTTATTTTTTAACTGAGATATTACTTCTTCCATTTCATTCTCGGTTGTTGGATGAAAGAAAAATGAGTGATCACATACAATTTTTTTTCTGTGTAGTCTGGATTTTTGTTTATTTTTTCAGCTTATTGTTCGCCAACGGATATGAAATATTTATTGAATTCGTTTGCTATTTCCAAACTGTCACTAATCTCTCGATCATCTTCTGTGATAATTGATTTAACTGGTGGATTTTCAACGTTAGTCAGTACTTCGTTCACAGTTTACCAAAGTTTTCTAGAATCATTTTTCACCTCTTCAAGACGATTTCTGTAATATGTGTTTTTGGTGGTCTTAATTAATTTGTTCAGATTCAACTTAAGATCTCGGTATTCTTCAGAGAGAGCGGTATTATTTGGTTCCTTCTTTAGTCTGTAGTATAAACTATTTTTTTTTTGTTCACTGATTTCACGAGGGATTTCGTCATCCATTTTTTTCGTTGCCTTTGCTTATTATTAATTTTTATGTATCTAGTGCAACTATTTTGGTTAGTTTTTATAATTTCAATTAGTTCATTTGTTGCAGAGTCTAGGTCTTCATAATTATAAACGGCTGCCCAGTTTTCTTTTTTTATATCTTCTACGAATTTTTGATCATTTATTTGTTTATGATAATGTGCTGCCTTTTGTATTTCGACACTTTTTTTATTTGTTATTACTATTTGAGCTAGAGTTGTGTAGTGGTCGGTAATGGATGTTTCGAACGTAATTGGTAAGATTGTGTCATAGTTATGATATTTTGATTTTTTTTTAACCCTTTTAGGTGTATTTATTGCCGATATATCCATGTTCGCTCAGAGTATCTAGGTAATATTCAGTGTCGCGAGAAGTATTCAATAAATCAATGTTTATATCACCAATTATTATATTATAATGCGATGTTTCATCTTCTCTACTCAAAATAGCATTCAACTGGTCAACAAAAGGATCAATGTCTGTGGATGGTGATCTGTATATGCCATTTACAATAAAAGTTGAGTTATGCACAGTCATTCTAGCTCTAAGAAGGAAACTATCATTTAGACTGATTGTGGTGTGAGAATCATACTCCCCTGATCTTACGAACATTATTACTCCGTCGTTCTGGTTTAATTGACCACAATTATATATTGTTTTGTAACCAGGAATGTTGAAGATTGTGATATCCGGAATTATGTGTGTTTCTGTAAGGACTATACAATCGAAAGATTCATCTAATTCATCGAGGAAGATCAAAAATTCATCGAAATTATTTGATATACTACGGATGTTATTATGTAATGATATTATGTAATATTTTGAAATTTTCATATGGATTATTGACTTCTAGAACTTGCTTCACTTCTTCATCAGTACTCAGGGAGAAATATTTCAATTTGGTGATAATGAAGTCTCTTATATATGGATCCAATTTTTGTTTTTATCTCACTTCGTTGGTATAATGAAAGTTCACATAATATAATATCAGAGGTTTAAAAAAAATCCTACAAGTTAAATTATCAGTATAAACATAAAAACATAAAGACATAAATACTAAAATTTTGGATAGACTTATTTTTTGATTTTTTTGGAGGGTGGAGTGGGAATATCTCCACCACCATTCCTTGGTCGATTCTTTCCTTGATGTCTGGTGATATAGGTCACAGATGATTCCGGTTGTGATTGGGTTAGTTTTTGTGTAGCCTTCGTGTGTACTGATTTCCCTCTCGTTATTTGTTCTTCGTTGTTTTCCTCGATTTCCTCTTTTTCTTCTGCCGGTATGATATCTTCTTTATCCTTTAGATTATCGTATGTATATGAAATAACGGAAAATTATGATTGTCTGTTTTTAGTTTTCAAAATTGAATTTTTTTCCATGTATTTTTCCAATCTTTCTTACATATTTTCTTGTCTTTTCTCAATTCTTCAGAAGAATCCGTTTTCTCAGCGTATAACGCGCCCTACAGAGTGCGGCAGAAAGGCAGGCAGGCAGGCAGGCAGGCAGGCAGGTGTCTGTTGGAGACTTGCGGTCGCAGTTTTCCGGCCGAATGGCACTTTCTCGACGGCGGAAAGCCGACACGTCAAAAACTCGTAAAATATTGTCGCTCACATCGGAAAGGTTCTGGAGCGGCTGAATGGGTCGGCCCTTCACGACTAGGCTGATGAATCGCCCCGGATGAGTGATTTATGTCGGCCGAGGTGAATATTGTAAGGGAACCTCGTGACCCTGATGGGTAGTTGCTTTACGTGGCTGAAAATATGGGGTTTCTGCGAATTATTGTTGATGCAGAGCAGCCGTTGGAATAATTATAGATTTCGCCCTACTATACGGGTGTAATACGTGCAAAAAAAAAATTCGTAGCAGAGCGCTTTCGGCATTTCTGTCATCATCAGTGATCTTTTTACTGTTTGTCTCGAATTTGAAATTTCTTGTCCTGAAGCATGTAAGTATATACTTCGTTTCAACATTTTCAACTACTTTTAATTGATTTTAACTGATTTAATTACTGAATATATTCTACTTGAATCTCCTATATATCTGACATGTCACAAACAATATGTATTGTAAAGTGATCTAATGAATTTCTTTCTTTCTATTTATTAGAAAAACTGAGTAACTATAGCTTTTTAGGCATAACACACAATCTACTAAGGTATTATACTATACAGTATGGTGGAAATGAATAAAATAAATTTATTATCTCTAACGCATATCAATATTAAAAAAATCCAGATATAGGTCGATTTTTATTTTCAAATTGACATGAAATTTTGATCCTTGGCGTTACTATCAGCAATAACCTTTCTTGGAAAAATCACGTGAGGTCCATTGCCAAAAGTGCATCCCAAAAACTTGAATTTTTGTTTCGAGCCAAGAGCTATTTCTCTCCCAGTCAGCTGCTTATGATCTATAAGGCACAGATCCGACCTGTCCTGGAATACTGTTCCCATATTTGGGGTGCGGCACATAAACATATCCTGAAACTATTCGATTCTGTCCAAAAAAGGGCAATTCGTCTTGTCGATGATGCCTCGCTCACAAACTCGCTCACTTCTCTGGAAGACTGTAGAAAAGTTTGCGATTCATCTCTATTTTATAGATATTTTCATGGGCGATGCTCTTTTGAAATATCAATTATCGTTTCTCCATTAGCAGTCTCTTCAAGTTCAGTCTTCACACCCCTTCGTGGTCACTTTAGAGACTGCAGAACGTCCCTTTCCAAAGACTTGTTCATCCAACGAACATCGAGACTCTAGAACTCATTACATAAGGAGGTGTTCCCCGAGGCATACGGTCTCCAGAAATTTAAGAACACAAACTCCAACCTTTTTTCCCTTGGTTCTCACAACGGAAACCGTAACAACAAATTTTCAAATTCGTGACTTTCTTTCTGCAAGAATACAATGTGATAGACGGGAAACCAAATCATTCTCGAACTTTGTCTATCGTTTCTGAATATATTCGTGAAATATTCACTCGTATTCGTTCTTTCAAATTTTCTAAATTTACCGGTCTGTTTACATAAACTCTTCAGATAACCCCAGAGATAAAAATCGAGAGGAATTAAATCAGGAGATCTAGGTAGCCATTCGATTGACCCTCTCCAAAGGGGTCTAAAAATTCAAACCGTTTGAAAAAAATCAAAAACATGATGAAAGTCTTTGTAATGGGGGTGAGAAGGTTAACCTGAAATCTTGTTGATTTCTGAAATTTCTTTGGATTCTGATTTTTTTCAAGCTATATCTCCAGAAAAAAAGACCTACGAATAATTTTTTGCGTCACGATCTTTATTTTCACGAAAACGTAATTTTGTCATCATGATTCTTGTTACGTCGGTTACGGACAATGTATTTTTTTTTTTGCAGATTTTTTTTTCCAGAACAAGGCGTTTCAATTTGGTTTCCTCAAGCACAATTTCTGCTTACTGAAAGCAAGAAAGATCTGGACGTATCTAGAATGAATGATCCTTTCAAAAACAGGTTGAATTTCATTTAATTTTCCTCCCAGACGGGATTTAGAGGGTGTTTCAGATATGGGTCACTTTTGAGGAAACCCTCGATCTTGAATGTTCATCTTGAGACAATTCTAATCTTATATCTCCTCATCCAAAGTTTCAGCTTCAAAATGAGCCTGAGATTTTGAAAATCGGTTGAAGAGGAAAAAGTTATGACTGCCGAAGCAGAAAGTTAATTTTTTGAGACCAATTTGTGCATAAGAGATGATAATTTTGGGACTGACTCAAGTTAATGAGATCATCTTCATGCCTCTGCTGTTAAAGTTGAAAAGAAAACTGTTTTTCTTTTGAATGTAAGAATTGTTCAAGTTCAACGTATTAACTCCATTATGTATAATATACAGCAATTTCAAGAAAATTAACAAATGTTTACTAAAAATGGAAACAACCATTCGTATAATACATGTATCAAAATTGGAGTGAAATCCGTGTTTTTCGATAGCTTGCTGCCTAGCTTGTAACATAACCACAACTTTTTTCATCAATTGATTTTAGACTGTGGTCTCAATTTTCATTGTTCTCTTTTAGATTTTCTATAGGATATCCATATGTTTCTGAAGATTGTCAAAAATTTGCAAATTTTTTTAAACGATTATATCGAAACATTTCGAGTTAGCTTTTCCATATTAAAGAAACCATTTGATACTGATGTATAATACTAAAGGAACAAGACTAATATCAAAGCACCAAATCAAAAACTATAGAAATAACAAGGAGACTGTGAGATTATGTGAGTTAGCAACATCCATATCTTATACATCGGATATATCGTTGAAGCTTTCCCTCAGGAATACTTCAACTGACTTTATTATTTGGCTACTTTATAGGTTTAAAAATGTATTATCAGTGGGGTTTCTCTTAATTACTAGAAAACCCAGGTATTTCTGCCTACACTGTAATCAAGTTTGAATAGCTGTTGCTCGAGCTCTTGAGTCTATTATTCAATTGGGTTTTTCCTATATTATCACTAGTGATTGGGGTAGGTTTTCAATCATGGTCGATTTTCGATATGCAAAAAAAAATTGTGACATTGAAATACTCGAGAGTCGAGCGCGTCAGATCATTATATACAGACGGTTCAGCTTGATGGCCTTATTGTGCTGACCCATAATCTGACAATTATGTGGAGGAGATTCCTCAATCTGAAGGTTTCAAATTTTATTTTTTGCATTTTCTCGGTATTTTCAATTACTGAATATTTCTTAGAGCATATCCAAACCAAAGCGTTGTTCACATATTTATGAAAGTATAGGCACGGTGCGAGAGAGTGAGAACTAAAGGAAGTGTGAGAAGGGAAGATAAGCGCTGGGTGGGGCAATTTTAACTATTTAGGCTTATGTACATCGTCTGATTTTTGAAATGCACACTTTTCCGCATGTAATTAACTCACCTTGCCTTAATATGACGCGATCGAGTATATCCAACGATCGTTTTTTTTACTATTCTGATCGGCTGCTCTACACAGTGAAAAAAGTTACACCAGCTAACACCGTCTGGTGTCCCCTGAGGTCCTGATTGTTTTATTATCAGTAAACACCGGCATATTATTCGCCACTGTAGGTGTTATGTGACCTTTCCCATAGGTGTTTTTAATAATCAAACCCAGTTGTCAGTAACATTAGTGTTCAGTAGAATGAACACTTTGGTGATCTTATTTATGCATTTCCAAAAGTGCGATTTGACACGGCAGTGGTGTGATGCACATTGTTTGATTTTCTTGATACTGAATCCTACCTCCACGAAATTCTCTTCGGTGCGTTTAAACACTGAGCATCAGGTACATGCGAAGACATTTCTGGTATGAAGAAACACCATATCATGAGTGTGTTCATGCAAAGCAGTGCTTTTCTTCACCACATCCGGTGTTTTTTACTTAGTTGAATCACCTATTGAAATATAATTCATATGATGCTAAATTAGACTCAGAAGAACCTAGGGACAATTCGGATGATAAAGAACTGTTTCGGCTTATTTATTCTGATCAGTGGTACTAGAGACTAGGCCAATTGATACTGATCTATATGAAAATTATCTAATATATCTAGCCCAATATTGAAATCAGGTACGGTTGGAAGGATGTCAGTGCCACCTATTGACAAAAGTCAAACAGATGAGGAATGAAATTTACACCATTCAGATGCCTACATACAATATTTTCATTAATTTATATCAAATAAGGTGTTTTCAGGATGCAATACTTAACGAATGATTATTTCCACCAAATTAGATGATTCATACACCGGCTCGATTCCATCGTGATATGACATGGTGTAATTTGGTGTTAATTTTATATAATAGGTGATTTTCAGGCGTTAACGTTATTGAGAATATTACATTTCAACTATCTGGTGTTTCTTATGATTTTATGTTCCAGATTCGTTTTACTTCACCACATTCGTGTTATTTTTGACTATTAAGATCGGAATTAGCACCACTTTATTGTGAAATGTATGATAAAAAGTACACAACTTTGATATTCAGGTGTATACTTCGGAGTTTGCTCTGCCTTTTGATTGAAATTACACCCAACTTTTTTTCACTCTGTAAATGCGCGGCTCTATATAGGGGGCTGAGATTTGGTGGCGTTGTTCAACAGGGTGTAAGGTATCTCCCAGATGTCAATCTGCCGCGCTTGAGTAAATTTCAAAATCCCCGCTTGGGCTCCCCTACTATAAGTGGAAGTTAATATACGCTTATAAGATAAAGACTGTTCTGGACAAAAAGAAACAACTTTGAATACATTTTATCAACAGTAAAAACACAAGAGCTTTTTTTTTATCGGATAATATTCTCTTTCTAACGAATAAAATTTGCCAATCAGTAATTTTACGAGAAAAACTGACATGAAAAAATTGCGAGACCGTAGGTCGAGCAATTTTGTCTAATGTCAGATTTTCGAGTGAAATTACTGATGGAAAATTTTTGAGTTAGTAAAGAAATTTATCTAATAAAAAAAAGTTCGAGTGTTTCTTGGCAAGATAAATCAACGACAATATATAAATGAACAGTAATTATAATTAACTTTATTGAAATAACTATTTAAAGGAGCAGTTATTAAAAATACAATTTTTGAAAATGTTTTGGTTCGGTGTCGAAATTTCGATATTTTCTTCTCTGATGGTTTCGACACATGTCGAATATTCGTTCGAACACTTCTTTATATCCGAAGATCGCAAGTTACTAACAAGATTTTCGTGATGTTCAGGGTCAATTTGTAGATAGGGTTTGATCGATGCCGACGAAGAATGTCCAGTTATTTTTATAAGCTGTTGGTCACTTATTCCTGCTTTGGCTAACTGTGTAACTGTACTAGCACGGTTTGAATGATTGGTTATTTTATTATTTGTGGTGTCGAGGCCAATTTTCGTTGCTGAAATTTTGGTCCAAGAAGAAATCATGTTAATTCCCAGTGGAACATTTTTAAACCATCCTTTAGAATTTTCGAGCTTCCAAAAAGGGTTTGGAGTTAAAAAAAGTCGTTCAGACGTTATGTTTCCATTTCTTCTTTCTAAGAGTAGTTTTAATAATCTCACTGGACATATATTTTCATCAATATAATTTTTTGTTATCCATTTGCTGTCTGCCAATCTTTTTGACCCACCTTGTGCCGTCTTGGAAAATATTGTATTATATTCTATTCTTCCTGTAGGAGTTCCATCTTGATTTTTCTCTTCTTTGAAATAGTATATTCTACAGTTTACAGCTTCTCCTCCCCTCCAAGCTAATTCATAAGAAGCTATATGAAAAAATCTTCTTTGCAATCCATCTGGTTCATTTATATTCCATAGTTTTGCCATTTTTATAATATCTTTCTTATCTATTGCAACAGAACCTAACTTTCTTTTATCCGGAATAGCTTGCAATTCTTTCCGTTTACTATTTCTCGCATCATCACGAGCTTCTTTGAAAGTTATATCGGCAAAAGGATCAACTTTAATATTGTACTCACTGAAATATTTTTCTTGAATCATCTTTGCAGTCGAATTCCAGATTGTTTTCAGAGCATATTCCTTGTAATCTTCTCCATTTCGCTTTTTCATGTTATAAGCCCAGTCTTTCAATATATCTGCTATATGTTGTACCGGTGTTTCTTCTCCCAATTCGTAATTTCTGGCTTTACAAAACTCCATGAATTGTCTCCAAATCGACGATTTCGTGTTTCTTGTAGTTTGCGGAATTGATTTTTTTATATTATTTGTGATTTCTACAGACGAAATTTCCCCAAAACGGCTCATCCTGCGATTTTTCGTGTGAATAATACCCAACAATCAAACTTGACACGACAGAAATTGAAGTGACGGGCGCATACTAGATGGAGAAGGTTTCGAGGAACAGGCATTTTTACAGCGATAAAAAAGGATGCACCTTTTTTATCGATGTCAAAATGACTCACGTCATCGTCAAATGGTGTTTTCTATGGAGGAGTTGATTTATCATGGATAAAAAATATGATGATCCCTGCATATAACACACCTGCCCATCTGCCGAAATCATAGTGACTTTTGTAACCCTTGGTGGTGCCTACAGTCTACACTACCAAGAACTTTTGTTGCGATAACAATAATTCTTGTCAGTGGACCCAGTAAAAGAAACTCACGCTCGTAGATCTCAGCCCAGGACGGGCTCTGCATCAAGGCAGACGGCGTCGGCATCGCGGGCATCCATCGACGTCGCTTCCTTGTCTCGACCGTCACGACGCCAGCGCCGCGTCTCGCTCCTTAACAGCCTTCACTCTAAAAGCATGCACGCGATATACGGGCGACATTATGTCGGGGGGAACAGATGTATAAAATAAATATCAGTGCTGTATGCGCCACGATTCCGGATTCGCATAAATCAGGGCGGCCGGGTGGCTGCCCTGTCGGGCCAACGGATATTCCGAGGGGGGAGGGGGGAATCGACCCCCCTCGCCCCCCCCCCGTCTTCGCCGTTGAGGTGATATATTTCTGTTGGAAGCATATCGATTCCTGGGACTTTGGGAGTTGAGGAAATGCTCTTCGACGTATTTCATGTTCACGTACTCGAACTTTGTGAAAAATAGTCGGGTTCATTGTTGATTCCCGGAGTCCGTACTAGCGCAGGCTCGTAAACATTTCAACAGATGGAGCTTGAGTTGGAGACTTCTTTTATTTCTCAATGAGTTCAGCAATATGCTGATCGACTTCAAATCAGTTCGATATTCTTGTTTGTTAATTTTTTTTCGAGGATTCTTCAACTTCTTGAAGGTGACTCACAAATCGGAACTCCGAGCTACGAGTCGGAATTATAAAATAATGTTACGCTTCCACCTCGAGATATTATATTATTTAATCTAGCACATAGACCGGAAATGGTTGAGAATTTTGAATGGAATTTTGACTACCAGATCTCCGTTTTGGTACAGCGTTTTCACTATAGAGATGTTGAAACTACATTTGACTATTTATGCTCACAAATCTTTCTTCAACCAACTTTCATCTTTTAACGACAAATGAAGTAAATATGTGATTTGCGCAGGTGCGATTCTTTCAAACGGGTTGTAACAGTTTAGGTTCATTCTCGGGTTCATCAAATCAATTATTTTCATAATAATCAAAACATTTTATTATTGCTAAAACTATTTCACCAACCTCATTAAAGATGATGATTCAGTTATTTGATTTTGCTGTCTTGTTCTCTAGCAAAAACTTAGGAAATGATATTTAAACACTCGAGTATACCTCGAGTAGTTATAAGAATCCCTAAAGGAAAATATGTTCTGATGGCAGTAAAAGAAAGTAGCAGATCAATGAAAAAGCGTAGTTTTCACATTCATTGATTTCTATTAGACTAAAATCGAGGGATGTAATGTCAGGCATGTATCTGTAGATACTGACTTATACTTGCAAGAAAGAAAAAAACACCCCTGAAACAAGGCTCCACGGCTCCACATCATGATACATAAACAACACAATACATACGAGAAGCCGCACGAATTGCAAGAAGTGAAGGTGAAAATCAAATGAGGAAACTCAACGTCATAACAATTCACCAATGAGCAGTAAACAGCTACTTCCTGGATAATGCCACGTAGAACATTGGATATATCTACTCGCATTCTATGCTCCAATGCCTGTTCTAGAAGGTTTCTTTCTTTCGATCTCCAGGATCTCCACTCGGTGTACTGCTGATGACCAATAAACCCGAAACCCGTCCGCAAGAAGTTGGAGGTGCCTGTCTCGATGTGAGCATTATCTCATGTGAGGAAAAAACATTCGCTTACTTTCTTCACTTAGTGAATCGGTGCATAATATACTGCGAGTAGATATTTCGTTGTTCTTCGTGGTATTCACCTGAAAAATATTTGTTTTCTGCTCGTCATTCACTTTTTGAACATATTATCAAAACCCAGTTACCACATATTGTTGTAGGGTAATTACAATTAGTTTCAAACATTTTCAATTTCATGTACAAATTTCATCCATTCTTTTTTATTTATTGCCAGATGTTTCGCTCATACCCATGTTTTTTCTTCTCCTATAGCCTCGGTCTCCCGCGTTTCTTCCTTTCTTGTATTTTTGTCTCCCATACTTGCTTGACCGGTCTTGAATTGCTCATTCTTTGTAAGTTGGTGGGGCCACAACTCAGTTGCCGTAACTCGAAATTGCACCTTTTTTTCAAAAAATTCTGGCATTACTGGTTTATAGATATTTGTTGTTCAGAAAAATTCATAATTCTTATAACAAAGAGTTTGGGGGACCTGGCTGGTTCAGATAGTTGAAATAATCATAACAATATTGAATAAGTGTCTATACTGGAATGGCTTCGTTGTTTAACAGTGCATGGTTATATCAATAATTATTGTTATCTGTACATTTCTATCATGCTTACTATATTATATACTTCAATTATTCGTTCAAAATGAATGAGCGTATCTTCAGGAATAAGCCTGCTATGAAATGGGACAGTTTGCATAGATATTTTGGGTTACCTGCATCAATTATCCCAAGCAGATCGACTATGCTGACAATTTCTGGTCTAAGAAATACTCGCACACTCTCATACATATTAAACACAGAAAAAAGGATCTCTTAAATCGAGTTGTAGCCACATTACCTCAAGAGATTAGTAATCTTGAATAGGTCCAACCAAATATTAGTTTGATTTTTCGACTAAATCCTCTTGACTACTCAGGATCAAAAAGTTTTGTGTCGAATGTACACTTTCTTATTGGAAAATTTGGTTTGTTTGAGGCAAGCATATTTCAATGTTGTTGTGAAACAATTTTTTTGGATGAAACTGATTTCTCAGCACATCTGAACAATGATCCTCTTATTGATTCAAGAGGAATCACTTTGGATCCATTTTTATTGACCTTTGAAGGACTGCAACTCTGCATGCCGATAATTGAAAATTAAAAATACTGTAGTTTTTTTCGCAAACTGGGGATGCAGTATTGATACAGCAATGAATTATCACTTCAAGCACATTAACATGACCTGGCAACACGAAACAAAGCTTTCTCAACACCCAAAAGTGCCAGTGAT
This sequence comes from Chrysomela aeneicollis, assembly GCA_029955515.1. Classification (NCBI taxonomy): domain Eukaryota; kingdom Metazoa; phylum Arthropoda; class Insecta; order Coleoptera; family Chrysomelidae; genus Chrysomela; species Chrysomela aeneicollis. Next base: position 4,199,227 of record JARUHQ010000008.1, on the reverse strand, counting down.
GCCTAGCCATGTCCACTTATGTTTCAGATTCTTTGCTTCCAAGAAACCTTTTACGCCCATGTTGAGTAATCGAGTTATAAAGAATTCGCGAGCCTGCAGTCTGCATAGGAACACAAGTACCATCAAAGAAAACTTCTCTGTAACCTGGTAACAGTCAATAGTCCCAATGGCGGCCTACGTCGTTATTTGTTGGCTTTGTCTAACTGGTGACGCTAATTCTCAGATATGCTTATTGGTCGAGCTGGTCACATGTTACATGCTTCCGTCATCAAAACACATTTTCATAAGAAACGATATTCTTGAGCTGAGAGAAATAATCTTGACTGATATTACTCATATTGTTTTCTGAGGTGAAGAGTGCGGAAGATTCAGTTCAACCAAGTTCATTTCAGGAAAATTCATGTAAACAGGCAAACAACGTGATTAGTAGAGATCCGTTTTTTCTGTGAGGACATTCAAAGAAAATATGATCGATAGTTATAAATGAAATATTTATTGCAAGTTCGCAGCGGTAATTTCATGTAGAGTGAACCACTTTCACTAAGCAATAAATTGTAGAAACGTCAGGTATTCTGAGTGAGATAGTCTGTTTTTATTATTTCTTGAAAAAAGATCTACTCATCAAAAGAGACTCGATATAATACATGGTTATAGAAAGGTATACAAAATCAGTTCCAGCCAATCAATAGCAAACTATGATTTTCATTTGAAAAACTACAACTTAGGACCATGACTCAAAAAAGCCTTCCTTTGTTAAAAAAAATACATCGATTACCATACCTTTTTTTCTTCTTCTTGAATATTTCCAAATCGGATTAAAGATGTTAAAATTGTATAGCTTGCAGCATTTTTATACGACAAACTGTGCTTTAAATAAAAAAAATGTTTTCTTGGGGCAACCCGCCCTCTTGTCCCGCTTTGCTCGCTACTTATTCGTACCCATTTCCGCACAGCGTAAGACCATAGGTCGTCTATTCTTTCAGTAATTGCATCATTCGAATGCTGATCTTCGTATTGGTGTGTTTCCAGAAAGGACACAATGTCTATTTATGCCCGGCCACATACCGAATTTGTTCTGGATCACCCTCCAGGAATCCGGGACCGGTTTTTCGACTGCAGGTGTGCTACCCATATATTGGAAATTCCGTTGTGTTCTGCATTGGAATATGTTTTTCTCCCACTATTGTACACCTGGAGAAGGCTTTCGAATGATATATACTCCTTCAATAACCCTTACCCGTAGTATCATTCGATATGAAATTATTCGACATCATAAAGTGGGCCTCAAGAAGCTCGACATATCAACATTATGCTTTTTTTCAATAAGAAACATCAAGGAAGTATTGGAATCTGTCCGTTCTTGAAATAGGAGTAGGTACACTATAATAAACAACAACAATGAGCTCATACAATATCAGGAGAAATGTTGAGTCTTGAATGACCTTGGTCTTCGTCAACTGGAAATTTGCTTGCCTACGTAACACATATAATGTAGACATCCATCGAAAAATTCGGTACTGTAGCTTTTTATATATCATATATATAAAGGCCTTCTTCACTGCAAAAATAAATAGATTTTTATTTTACTAAATGAATGGTGATGTCGAATAAGTTTCAATTCATTTCATTCAAATTACATGTTAGTAATATTACTTTTATAAGTGCTCAATATCTCGACGAATCTATTGCATACCGCATCAGAATAGTAATAATTCAAATTATTATTGACTACCTCATCAACTTTTCAATTGAAATGTTCTAAGTATAACACGAAATTATCGAATACCTTTCCTGTAGTGGTATTAGGTTCAGGGTGGATATAACTTAACTAATATTTATATTTACCACTACAAATGGTAGCACGTATGAGAATACTTTCCGTGTTATTCCGAATTATTTTTACCTGAATGATCTAATAACTTTTGTACACGAATTTCTTGCTCACTAATATGAGGCTTATTGGCCTGAATGCCGTGAAATGAAAGGAAAAACTTTGAAACTTTGTTATTTAGATTATTATTAATTTGTTGTCATGGAAGTTAATGGTGAATTATTATTATATTATGATTTCTTCATTTTTGTTGGAGCCTTTCTGACATTGATAATGATACATTGAAAGGGTGCATATGGTTCGAATGATCATCTCAATGAATCATGATATTCTCGAATATTTTCATTTTTTCCATTGTACATTTTCAATATTCAAAAAAAAATATTGAGACACAGGGACATCTTCAGAAGGTCCATGGAATTTAAGGCTCTTTGACTCTGAAGAATAATGTAAGCCTTTTTGGCATTATTTTCTAGAATATATTGCTCCTAAATTTTTTCCGCACAATATCCCCTGTATGTTGGTTACTAAAGTTGAATGAACCAGCATAATAACAATTGATTAAGTTACCGAAAAACAACTTATAGTTATGAAATACTCATATAGTGAAGTAATAATTAACCTCCTAAAACCTCTAATATTACATCAATATAGATGAACAATATTCATAGATTCATGAACCAAAAAGGATAGTAAGGTAGTAAGGTAGTATTATACATTGTCATGTGAATGCTAGGTAATATTCTGATATCGGTATGTGGTACTCCATGCCACCGATAAATAAGAACAAATCGACAAGTGGGAGTTACTTGTTTGTAGTGGTAAATAATAACCAAACAGGAAAAGTACTTCATACTTGAAGCTTCATAGTATTTATTATTGTTTGAATCGTACTATTTCGTAGTGGTAATTTTTAATAAATGTAGTGATTGGCGCCTATTTGACCACAACGCTATACCAATTTCAAATCAAATCGGACCATATTCACAAAAATACGCCATCTTGAAAATCTGAATTTTGATCCCGAAAACACGATTTCGAATTTAATCGAATCAAAATCACAAAACTCATTCTCCATCATGGAGCCACCATTTTGTTTTTTCTAAAAAAAATTAAATGCATTGTCACTGGAATTATGGATACATACAAATTTCAGCTCAATCGAATGTCGCAAGTGATTGTTTACAAATTTTGAACCGGTATCACCCTATACAATTATTATAGTTTTTCTACCTATTCAAAAAAATACTCGATATTGTGTTGGTTCTTACGTTTTAGGTTTCCAAGTATGTTGGGACTCCCACCTTAAGCCCAGTTTACTGCTACGTGATTTTGGCCTTTGTTAAACCTGCGGTGACAAATGCAATGTTGTTAATGTTGTTATTGGTCATTTTAATTCAAATCAATATCTAAATTAAAATTCACCAATAATAACATTGCGATTTTCACTGCTAGTATCACCAAATCCAAAACCGCTCAGCAGTAAACTGGGCCTTACTTTTCTGACTTCATTTGATAGTAGAAATAATAGTATATTATTAAACGAGCGCATAATGATGGCTATTGCCCACGAAGCAGTACGAGCCGAAGGCGAGTGCTGTAATCATATGAGTGAGTTATGGCCATTATGCGCGAGTAGAATACTATGCTTTATCTACAACTATCTTAATATCCAAACAACTTTGAAATTAAAAAAAAAGTTAATAGTTTTATAGCGGAATCGAACATTGCTAAAGTGGATTCAATGTAAAACAAAACAACTTAATAATAAATGTGTAACAAACATTGCCAGGCCTAACTATTATTAACATAATAATTGATAGTAACATTATTGACACTACTGTTGAAATTGATTCCTGGAGTTGCATTCGCCGACATGTTGAAATTTTTAGTGAGGGTAGTACTTGTTTCAGAGCTATTTATACTGTTGGAGCTTGTTATAGTGGATGACTGATCATTTTTTGTTATTTCTTTCAAATGTTTGTTTTCACTTTCCAACTTATTGTCCAAATTATCGTCTATATAGCTTTCAGCGACTGAGGTAGATTTCCATCCGCCAATTTTTTTTACGGCTGTGATATCACCACCTCCGCTGACACAAATGGTAGCAGAGGACCCTCGGAGGCAATGACCTGTGTATAATTCAGGGTTCTCCAGTTTCAAAAACGTTTATAGCAACTTGCTTTCCTATAGAAGCTAGTTTTATTTGAGAATTTTGAATATCAGCCGCCTTAGCAAAAGAAGTCGTGCACACGCATTATCAATCAACCAGTGTTTTAATAAAAATATTATGCATATTATTACAGAATATCAATTCTAGAAAAGTAGTATCTAATCGATATGTCCTGTTATTGTAGATTCTCAGAAAATTAAGTCTTCAACAATGCTATTGCTATACTGTACCTGTCACTGTACTACTAAGATGCCTTATGCAACCAACAATATACACTTGTATGTTGTTCCGATTGGTCTGAGCGTTCTGTCATTTTTCTCCGTTTTTGCATCCCTAACCTCAGTTTCAGCGTTTCAAGAAAGAAACAAGTCATTTTATACGGTTGGGGATAAAAAACAATGAACTCTCATTTTTCTTATTTGTGCAAGAGTGATTGAAACCATGAAAGCATAAGTCGGGTAAGTCTCTGTTGAATTTGCGTGTACTTCACAAACGCGGTTGTATTGTGCATAGTGTGTACAACTCCTCTCCTATTTGAATTTGACAATACGATGGGATGTCACAATATTACCCCATCGTACTGTCATTATTACTCGATTCATCACAGTTATCAACTGTTGAAAATCGAGTAAGCAAAGGATGATTTACTTGATAGTTGTAGATAAAGGCTATTACTATACGCATTTTCGTTTTATAATGACTCCATTAGATAACCAAAATAGATAAACGTATATTATGTATAATAATGGGGTATTGATTCTCTTTTTGTTTCGAATTTCTTATAGATTATACAAACTGTTTCTGAAATCGAATAGGTATATGTTGTGCATGAGTGTCGAAATATTTGGTATACCTGTCCCGATGAAACTACTACTACCATGCACCGAAAAATCAGTCGCCAAATCAGATGCCCACCTCACGATACATCTGTGACATATAGTCAAGATTTAAGCAACTACGTTTTCGCCCCTCGATGATTTTTCATTAATACGCGTACGAACTACTTTATTCCTGTGAGGGTTGCTTCTTGCTCCAGTCTATGGGGTGGGTCCGTTAAAGAGGGCAATTATTATTCTCCTGGAGTGTGTCGAAAGTGAAGCACTGCATATCCGAATCACCTCAAGTGGGGTCTGTATGTAATGATGTACAGTAGAGGCATTAGAATGAAAACTGATTTGCATAAATAAAGCCCAGTTCGCAGTGTACTCTCCCCTATTTTCGATTCCGAGGAAGTGGCAAAACGTTCCAAATATTTAGTTCAGTGTAGTGTCAGTAGGTATAAAGGGACTTTTTCGTTCATAAAGAGTTATTGACAGATCTATATATATAAAAATATAGAAGTCACTGGCCCTTGTTTATCGAATTCAATGAAAATTAATTTATCTTTGTTGTACCTACTCACTCAAAATGTCCGCAAGAATTTTCAAAAGCGAATCAAATTCCATTAGAAAATTCTAGGCATCAATAAACGACTTAATCAGGAGAAAATTTAGTATTTTTCGTGATTTCCTGGTTCACAATTACTTCAAGTAATTTTCTTTGATTTATAAAAAAGTAATAAAAACACCTTTCAAAAATGTTCGAAATTGGTAGGTTCAATGAAAATGAGAATATGAATTTTGAAATGAATCGAAGGAAGCAATCATTTAGAAAAATATATCTCGCTATAAATACTATCTCATAGACTATAAATAGACTATTTCATAATATTTTCCAAAGTTTTTATAAGTATTCAAATATTACCTAACTTAAATTCATTCTGAATGCTGTACAGCGAGTTGTACAGTGTGTATAGGATACAGTTTTCACTTTCTGTGAGTTGAAAGATAGCTGAGATACTGGAGGGGTCCCAAAATGCAATATTTTCAATTTCGCCCTGTATCTCAAAAACAAAGCGGGCTATGAAAGATTTCTTTTAGGCAATGTTCGTTTCACAAAAAAGTAGGGGGGTAATGCGAAAACGGCAACTCTCTATCTCCAAAGACAACTGAAATATCGTGCAAAAGTGTCGAAAATTGGACACACATACACCCAAAAAAATTTTCAGTGCATTTCTTCTAATGATTATTAATATGAAAATGCGATGCATGTTGCATAGTTGAATATACCAAAGCACTTACAGATGTATTTTCAGTATTTTTCTTATTAGTAATAAAACCTCAACGAATTCGTTAGTAATCAAAATCAAATCAATTTATTTTCCTTTAAACGACAAAAGTACAAGTACAAAATTTATAACCAAACGACGAACATTTCTCCTCTGGCCCGTATTCTTGAATTTTAGGAAACTGATAGAGAAGTGAAAAAGAAATACATTATTTATTTGCCAAGAAGTTGAATATTTTCTATTTTACTGTTAGTTGAGCGGCCTCTACATGATTTCAGAATTTGTCGATTCGATATAACTGTGTATCATTATATTTTGTGATATATGAAAACATTTTCGACAATTCTAGATGTGACTCACAGAATTTTCTTCGTTCTCACAGACAATATCAAGAATATTCGAAGAAACCACATGCCTGCACGAATATGAAAATTTTTCAAATATCACCTACTAAACGTTGTCATCAGAAATCACGCAACCAGGAATACAGTAGTATATCATGGTTAATGCCCTCCATGGATATTAAATATTGACATTATCCGAACATTATCATTCCCAAATGTGAAAAGTGTAAACATTTATTCATAAGGAAAAAGAGTCTATCCAATCAAACACAGTTTGAAGTTGAATAACTGGTAGACTACCAGCAGACAACAACTTCTCTCCTGGCAAGTAACACGGAGAACATTGAATAATCTGCTCGTAGTCCATGGAATGAATCACATAGGGAATGTAGATCGCAAACTTTTATTTCTTCCTATAAGACAAAGTTCACATCGGGACATGCACGCTCAACAACCTACAGACCAGTTTTGGGCTTATTGGCCCTATTCAGTGCAGAATCGATTAGAGATCCTCAGATCTCCACTCGAAGCGATGCCTGTCCCAATGCATCTTCCATAGATCTTACTGCTCACGCTAGATCTGGCATCCTGTAGTAATTTTTAGGTCAAGAGGGGTCTGCAAGAAATTAGGTACTATGGTCACGTGGGACAACACATTTGTATGGTCAACAACTGAAACGACCTATCAATGGCTTAGTACTTTCAACCCCCCCGGACCTACAAAACAAATAATCTGGATACCGGATCTAGCGTAAGCAATAAGATCTATGGCATCTTCGTCGAGCCTATTTATTTCATCGCACTGTGTCGCTTTCCAAGAGATACTTGGAATCAGCGACACTATGCGAATTAGGAGATTGGAAAATCGAGGACCGTTTTTAAAAAGCAAGTTGTTGGTGCAAGATACAAAAGAGAACTGATTTTATTTAATAAAAATGTTACAAAGGTTCAGTGTGCTTTGTCATACGAAAGGTGAGATCGGAAACTGCTGAATTTGCTGATGATGCTAACTCGTGTCGTTCTCACGGTGCGTTCTCAGGAGTAGTGACCGGGATGTGTAACCATAACTCCTCCCTGCCAAGATGAAAACATATCCATCGGTTATGTTTTCTCATATGCTGATATCTTCTTTCTTCTGGGATTCTTCTTTCTTGGGAAAAAGCTTCGACTTGATGATTCTCGTATATATGAAATATAAAACTGCTAGAATAACCAGAATATATAAAATTATAGTCCATAAAGTTGTTCTCCGATGAATCGGTTCATTATTGATTTCTTCGATCAGCTCCTTCTGATTGTTTATATCGTTCCGGAGATTCATCAATTTGTGTACATTTATTAAAGACAAATCTAACGTTCCAGGCTCATATTTTATATCGGTAAAGTTCGAATCAATGTTCACTTCGGGTAATTGAATCTGTTCAAAGAATATTTTCGGATTATTGTATGTCCGAATAATACGTTTATTGATAGAAATCTCGCATGTTGGAGTTAGTTCTAATATGTATGTTCCATGCAATGGTATATTTTCTTGAAGATTTTCACAATTTTTAACTGCTACAGTTTCTTGAGGGACGACTATTATCCATTTATCTGCCATGATCCTTGTAATTTGAGTATCGGTTAAGGATATTGGAATCTGATAGCAATTGTTGATTTCTTTAGAGAATTTGAGAAGTTGAACTTCGCATGGTGTTTTTTGAGAAGTTTGGATAACATTGTCTTGACTGCATAAGTATTGATTGGCCATGGTTTCTTCACAATTCTTCTCGAAATACATATAGTTGTGCTCATTAATGATGAGGAATTTGGATTTGGGTATAATGATATTGAAGGAGTTGTTTTTTGATATAGGTAAAGGATATAAATGATAATATTGATAAATTTCTCGGTCTACTAGAGGGATTTCTATAATAAATATAATCTGATTTTGTTTTGAATAACTTCTGATGTTCATTACGTTTTCAAATAAAAGTAAATTTTCTTTAGTGGCTTCGAAAGGTAATTTCGAGTATTGCAATAGTTTTGCGATTTTCTGAATTTCATCAAGCAAATCTGAAGGTTTAATAATAGAGTTGTGTAGGGTATTAAGTTTCGCAAATGAAATTGATACTTCTATCTTATCTAAAACGTAAAGGATTGTTTGGAACATGGAAGTAATTTGTGATAAAATCGTTTGAATCGTGAACATGTGTTCGCCTCTTTGATGGGTGAAGTTGTTATGCTCAATTATTTCTGTAATTTGCTGAATTTTAGTTTTTAATACTACTTGATTGTGAGAGAGGTTATTTGATACTTCTATGAAATTGTTTATGGATGTGTTGAGGATGGACATTTGATGATCGAGAATGTATTTTATCTTGTTCTGATTATTTGTCAGTTGATTTATCTTTGAATCGTATTTTTCGGCGTCTTCTTGGTCTAAATTTCCAGTAATGCATTTTATCATTGATCCTAATCCGTCGATAATACCGCGTTTTTGTCTTTTGATTGTATTCAGTGGGTTCAATTGTTCAATTTGATTAATTATTTTATCTTCAAGAGTGTTTATGATATTATATGAGTTGAAAAATTCTGATTTATACGATTCGCTAATATTAAATGAATGTTTCAGTTTATCGAATCTTGATTTTAGAGTAACGAATTCATTGATTATTAATTTTAAATCGAAAATATGTATAAATGACCAATAATTTTTTGTTACTTGGGCACTTCCTACTCTGAAGGGGAGAATTCCTGGGTTGTTATCTACCTTGTGGAATGATGGTGTACTTAAGGTGTATCTTGAGAGGGTGCAGAAGTAGAGGTACCTGAAAAAGGTTTCTTTAAGTCTCTCAGATGAACCGTGATTATTTTGGAGGTTTTATTACTCTTCACCTTGGCTTTATTATTATCTAATATTTCGAGTATTGTGTATGGACCAATAAATTTATTCTTGTTTTTCGTTCTTGCATTAGATTTTTTGTAAACAGTTTGATTGATTTTGAATTGTGTTTGATTCTCGCCATTTTTATTTCGTTTTTCTATCACTGTTTGTTTGTCTTTGTCTTGCTTTTCTTGTATTGTCTTGTACAGGGCGTCTAATTTGTCTTTATGGGATGTGATATAGTCAGAATAGAAATTTGTAGGAATTAAATCGAATGGATCTCTTGATGTGGTATGACCAAAGGTTAATTCGAATGGTGTAAATTTTGTTGCTGTATGCAGGGTGCTGTTATAGGCAATAATTGCATATGGCATTAACTCTATTACTGGTTTATTTGGATCTTTTTCTTTCAAAAGTCTCAGATGTTCAATCAGAGTTGAGTGAAATCTCTCAACAGGTGAGTTCGACTCGTGATGATTAGGTGTTGTGAAATGAATCTTAATTTTTTGGGTTTTCAGAAGTTCTGTGACAGAAGAGTTCTTAAATTCACTGCCATTATCTGCTACAATAGTCTCTGGTACTCCGTACATAGAAAAATATTGAATTAATTTGTCGACAACTGATTTTGATGTTTTTGTACAAGAAAGAGCTTGTCCGAGTTTTGTGAATTTATCGAATATCGTTAAAAATGATTGAGATTCGTAGAAAAACATGTCAATATGAAGAATTTGGAATGGTTTCGATGGGGTCTCAGTATGAACAAGGGGTACATAAGGGTTTTGTCGAGAATATTTGGCTTTTTGACAAATTTCACAATTATTTATGAAATCCGATACGTCATTTTTCATATTCTTCCAATAATAGTTTGCTTTAAGTCTATCGTGAGTTTCTGTGATTCCACGATGATTCGTTTTGCTTTCGTGTTGATGTTTTATCATCAGTAATTTTTCATCTTCATTTGAAACGTTATTGACTAGTTTGGTACATTGGTATAATTTCAAGGCTTTGAAGTTTTGCATGTAGATCTTGGTAAAGAAAGGTAACAGTGTTTTGTTCTGAAAGTATATATAGTTGTTTCTATCAGGATTAACATGGTACATAAGAACAGATTTAGTTTGGAGAACGTCATTAAGGGGAATTTTGATATGCTTAATTGTGTGTCCGTCAAATTTAGTTTCTTCGATTTCAAGATTAGGATGAGGATTTCTGTCTAAAATAATTTGGTTGGATTTATTATTTATGATCTCGTCCAAAATTGGTATTCCGTCATTTCGTGTTTCTTCAGCGTTCGTGTGTACAGTGTTATTAGAATTTTCTGGATTGTCATTCAAATCTTGTGTTGGATTGTTTTCGATAGGGTTTTCGGCACAATTTCGTAAAAATTCTACTATATCTTCATTTACTTCACCAGGATTATTAGCTATTGATTGAGTTTCGTTAACATTCAACTGGATTCTTGAAAGAGCATCGGCGATTACGTTCTGTTTGCCTTTTTTGTAAATGATCGTATAATCGTACTCTTCAAGTTTCAGTCTCCATCTGACAAGTTTGCTATTCGGTTCTTTCAAATTAAAAAGCCAGACTAAAGGTCTGTGGTCAGTATATATGGAGAATTTTTTTCCAAATAAGTATGGGCGGAAGTATTTACATGACCAAACAATTGATAACAGCTCTTTTTCGATAGTGCTATATTTCTGTTCAGTCTCGTTTAACGTCCTTGATGCATAGGCTATTGGTTTGTCATTTGGTATGGAACCTTGTGAAAGTACGGCGCCTAGGGCATAATTAGATGCATCGGTGGTAAGGATAAAAGGCTTAGAAAAATCTGGGTACTGAAGGATCGGTGAATTTATCAAGAGATTTTTTAGGTGTTCGAAAGATTCAATGAAGGAAGGGGAATGGACAATTTTTTCATCTTTTTTCAAGCACTTAGTCAGGGGCTTAGAGATCTTTGCGAAGTCTTTGATAAAGCGGCGATAGTAACCGGCTAATCCTAAAAATGATTTGATTTCTTTAGCCGATTTGGGTATTGGGAAATTTTTGACTGCCAAAATTTTATCGCTATTGGGTTTTACTCCGTCAGGTGTTATTAGATGTCCGAGGTAAGCTACTTCATGTCGTAAAAATTCACATTTATCCAATTGTACTTTAAAATTAGAGTCTCTGAGTCGATGGAAAACTTTCTTCAGTCGGTCTAAATGTTCTTCTAACGATGTTGAATAAATAATTATGTCATCTAGATAAACGGAACATATTTCGTTCTGAAGTCCTCTTAAAATATTGTTCATAACTCGCTGGAATGAGGAGGGCGCGTTTTTCAAACCGAAGGGCATTCTTTTGAATTCATAATGTCCAACGTCAGTTGAAAAAGCCGTTTTCTGAATATCTTCTGGTTTCATTTCTATTTGGTGAAACCCGTTCGCTAAATCCAATGTAGTAAAATATTGGCTTCTACCAAGCTTATCTAATATATCAGATATATTAGGAAGTGGGAATTTGTCATCTATTGTCTTCTCGTTAAGTTTACGGTAATCAATGACTACACGCCATTTGCGTTTATTTGAAGCATCCAATTTTTTGGGGACAACCCAGATGGGGCTTGACCATGGTGAATTTGAATTTTGAATAATACCGGATTCTAACATTTTCGAAATTTGGGAATGTACTTCTTGCTTGTGGACATGTGGGTATCGATATGATTTCGTAAAAATAGGAGATTCATTTGATAGTTTAATTTCGTGTTTAATTTGGTTCGTGAACGTCAAAGGTACTTTTTCACAATAGAAAATATCTCTGAAATCGAAACAGAGTTTTCGAATTGCTTTGTATTCTTCTTCATTACAGTGATCGAGTCTGATATTTTTTAAATTCTCTTTCAGAAGATTATCATGCTGCTTATTTAATTCGTGAAAAGTTTCGTTATTGTTTTCAATGAAATTAGTTTCATTCGTGTCAATTTTTTCTATATCAAGTGGTTCAAAGAAAGTGAGTTTAATTGGATTTTCTGTTGGATTCGTCAAGATAGTTATAGCGAAATTATTTTCAACATTAACTAATGCTTCTGGCATCTCGATTTTATTGAAATCAGTGTAATTCAGTATTCCTATGCCTTGAGATTGTTTCACCGGCAATTTTGCTATCATTTGAGTTCTTGGAGGAACAATTGTTATGTACGGTTTTGTTTCGAGCCTCGTTTCTGAGAAATTAGTGATATTCTGTTTCGGAGAAATTTGATGTAAATTCTTGTTAGTGTAATGTATAGGAATGATCGTATTGTTTGTTTCTAAATGATATGTATTCAGATTGATGTTTGCATTTAGTTGAGTTAGTAGATCTAATCCGATGAGACCATCAAATTTTTGGGAAAAATCGAAGAGATAAAATTTATGATTTTCGGCTGAATTGAAAGTTGGTGGCAATGGAATATAAATGATTTCGTCATGTATAGAACTAGCATGTGCGGTACTCACTTGAAATAATTCATTCTGTATAAAATTTGAAAAATATTTACGAGCTACATTAGGATTGATGAAACTTCGTGTGCTACCTGTATCTACGAGAAATTTTGCATTGATTTCTGGTAATAAGATGTATGGTAGGTCTACGAGATAATTGTTCAAATAAATTATGTCGGGGGTTTGGAAGGTGTTGTTTTGGAAAAATCCTTTTCTAGTTCGGATTGAACTGGATTTTGAAATTGAATGTTATAAGGATTAGGTGATGGATCTTCAATTTGATATTGATCCACAGGCAATAAATAGTTTGATTGATCATAGTTATCAAATTCTGAATGATATTGTTCATTAGGAGGTGCAAAATCATTGTAAGCATAATAATTAGGTTCATAATAATTGTTTGATGCATTTTCAAAATGTTCAGATGAATTTGTTACTTCTACTTGTTCGTTATTATCTTGCGATGGTAGTTCTTCAGATAAATAATTGAGATATGAGCTTCGTCTAGTTGTTCCAGAGTTGATGTCCATAGGTGTTGGTTTTGGTAGTTGTCTAAAGTTTTGAGATCTTGGGGCAAAAACGTTAGTTCTAGGAATATTGAAATTATTCGGTTGGAATCTTTGTTGATTTTGGAAATTGGGGTTCATTCTGAAATTAGGAATTTGAGGTGATTGGTAATTTGGATTTTGATTTGATTGGTAAGTATTTCTGATAGGAAATGGTGGTCTATGAAAACTAGGATTTGTTGAGTAGTTCATCATAGGATATGAATTCATATAAGGATTTGAATATGATGGAGAATTTGACATTTGACTATTGAATTGGGGTTGGTTCATGAAAGGTTTAGGATGATTTTGAGTTTGAGGTGCTTTGAAAGTCGGTTTATATTGTGTCTGAGGAATTTGATTTTGTCTTGATCGAAACAGATTGAAATTTTCTTCTTCTTTGACAAAAGTCATTGCTTGTTCTAATGAATTAGGATTTTTCAATCTTATTACTAATTGTGTATGGTATGATAAGCCGTTGATGAAAGTTTTTAGAGCAAAATCGTCATAGTGTGTTATTTTTACTAACTTCACTTCATTTGGTTCATTTGTTGAATTTAATTTAGCAAAAAGTAAGCTTCTCGCATCTTGTATACGCATTCCAAAGTTTAATGGATGTTCATTTTTGAGTGGTCTTAGAGATAATAAATCTTGTATCAAACAATCTATCCCTCTTTGATCTGAAAAAATACTAACAAGTGTATCCTTGATTGCATTCCAAGTTCTTAATTCTGAACGTGAACATATTAAATCTGCGGCTCTGCCTTTCAATTTACTGAATATTGTGTCAATCAAGCAAACATTTATAGGTGCATCTGGTTCTGCTGCGTTTTGGAAAGCTATTAAAAAGTTTTCACAAGCTTTGATGAATCTTTGTAATTGTTTAGCATTACCATCAAATACTGGTATATTGTCAGCTTGATATCGTAATAGAGCATAATTCACTTCAGGCATATTTTTATTTGTTGAATTACTTCCTTCGTCCAAATTCAAATTGCAAATCTGGTGGGCTAGTTGGTTAACTAATTCGTCCAGTTTTTATATTGTTACTATGAAACGAAAAGTTGCAATGAGCGAGAAAAATATCAAGATTGGTTTGTGAGGTTGGGTAGAGAAAACAGGAAAAAGGAGAGCACACTTACGTTGTGATCAAAGTTCCTATTCTCATGGTCTTAGGCTATTCTTATGCTATTCTTATGCTAGGGTTCTGGCTTTGGCGATGTGTGTCCTCAGCTAGAGTTCTGGCTTCGGCGATGTGTGTCCTTAGCTAGATTTCTGGTTTCGGCGATGTCTGTCCTCACCAGGAGTTGAGCTTCTTTGTATGTACTTGCACTCGAAGAATCGGCATCCACGCAAGATAGTGCGATACTAACTTCAAGATATGGTACCCGGTTTTCGATTTGCTTTTCGTTTGTCAAACTTTTGAGCTACTCAGTTCACCCAAAATTCGACTGTCCCGAAATCCGTACAACCGTCCGAATTTTTTCGAATGTGGTAATTAAAAGTTGAGACTTAAAAGGATTCTGCGATAGTTTCCTTTTCACCACATCCTACCGACTGCGCCAATTAGGAGATTGGAAAATCGAGGACCGTTTTTAAAAAGCAAGTTGTTGGTGCAAGATACAAAAGAGAACTGATTTTATTTAATAAAAATGTTACAAAGGTTCAGTGTGCTTTGTCATACGAAAGGTGAGATCGGAAACTGCTGAATTTGCTGATGATGCTAACTCGTGTCATTCTCACGGTGCGTTCTCAGGAGTAGTGACCGGGATGTGTAACCATAACTTGCGGCAGAAGCAAGAAACACTCCATAAATAAATCTCCCATGTACAGAACATGGGAGTAGCTGATAGCTCGACTAAGTTAATGAATGAAAAATGCAAAATCCTTGTCAAGTGGATGTACTATCAACATCTTAATTATCTGCCATGTAGGTCTTCTTATACCTACCCAATGCGAAAAGTGACAGAAACTATAGTAAGGTGGAACAAATCCTCATCCCACGATTATTGGGAGAGTTCTCGATTTTCACCTACCTTTTTTTTATGTTCTGGTTCTCATGAATAGGGATATCCTGTAATGTTCAGAGAACATCGTGAGAACCAAGGGAAAGAAGGTAGTTGATTAGTATTAATATTTTCCGAAGATCCCATAGGTGGCGCTACGTCTTTCAATCTTTGCCATAACAAACCATTTACTTATATGAAATGTATTTATAAATGTCAAAATCAACACCATAATCAGCACATTCGAAGGTTTTGGAAATTGTCGGTGAATTCACCAAAGTAAATGTCATTCTCACTATATCATTCGAAAATGGACCGTTCCGTCATCTACTACTTTCGTGTATTGAATTATGCGTAAATATAAATCCGAAGCTAATTATCCATACACTTTAACAGAAGAAATAAAGGAACCCTCTTCGTGTTCTCATTATACAATGCCAACTAAACTAACAAAGTATTTAGTTATGCATGGACCTACTGAAACATTACTCTAGCTAGATTGTAGCATAAATATACCGAACAGTGAACGAATACGTCATTGTAATCAACAATTAAATAACTATAAATAGCTTTTCCGACGTATAGTCCGCACACATTACAAGGTACGCTATAAACAATTGCCAGTGACACGTGACACTGTCACGTCTATGTTAGCGACGCGACGTTTAAATATTCATGACGTGACGGACTATCATGCTGGTAGACATACTCGCGATATTCGCTAGGGCGTACGGGAGAATTGGGCAGCAGGGGCTGTGCCCAAAACAAACTCAGCACCCAAGTATAAATCGAGGCTCCTCTGGATTCGATTTGAAATCATGTTCATTATACCGCAATAATTAAAATTTGTGCTGAACCTACGATATTCGTAAATTTTCTAGGATTCCGTTCCATGTAATTGTCATTATTCCCGTTTCTAACCATATATAAAACTGTTTTCGTAGAGAATTCACATTCAACCAATTATGGATTTAATGGTCCAATGTCAAGAGTGTTAAGGGAGGCTAATACATCAGAACTTGATTTTTTTAATAATTCCTTAGAGGCCTTCAAAAAGTCTGCAATCAATTATGTATTTTATTTATAGATTTATGCCTTGAATGTCTGTTAGTTTTTAGTATTTAGTGTTATTTTTAATTGTTTTATTTAGCATTCAGTTATTTTACAACGTTGTAACTTAGGGTTTTCCCGTTTATACTAAAAAAAGAGAAAAAAAATCTAATAATAACTATAAAGGTAACATGGATACCAGAGCTGAAGCCGAGAAATAAAACAAATGACAGTCTGCGGGACAAATCGCTAATATGCGCATGCGCAAGTTTGAATTAAGAATCGACATTCGTTTTCATCATGGAGGAGAGTAGCTTTGTGATGAGCGACAAACGTATGATAATTATTGAACATCAATCAAATGTGTCACGTAACATGTCGATGTTTTTATTTTATCATAACATATATTTTTCAAATATTCATTTATCGATAGATTGTTGGACGATTTTGGATAATAGTTGATGATAGATGCAGAAATGGATGTGTTCTACAAAGCGATACTCGCGATTTGCAGAGAAACCTGTGACGATAAAGTCATCGGAACAAGATTCGTGGGCTAATTTTTCATTAATCACTATTATCACTTTCTCATCACTTCTGTAAACAGTCAGTAAGTACATTAATAACTATATTAACGCTCATTCACATAATGTGGGTTAACAAATATACCTAACCTATGAAATTCTAAAAACGTCAGTGAATTTCAACTCGTCAAAACCCGCGCATGCGCACAATTCATCATTAGCAAGCCAGACAGTCTCTTGTTTTTCCAAAACTGGCTTCACTTTCGAGTGAAGAGAAGAATAGGTGTTTTCCATATAGTTGTTATTATATATATGTTTCTAACTAATTAATCGTTGAAACTAGACCGCAAGCTTTATTACGCCACTCCGCATTTTGATCCACGTTATTGAAAATGCCTTCAAAAACTTGCTAGATAGTGATAAAACCACATAAAAGTGCATTCAGCTCGGGCTAACCATCTAGTTTCCGATAACCGTTTCAAAATCGGAATTTTTGAAGTAGAATCTTTGTTCGTAAGACGACGCCATCGATAGGTAAAAGCGAAAAAAATGTTTAGAGGTTTTCAATGAAATCGAAGAAAAGTAATGCTTCTGTACAGCATTCTGCAGCACACTAAGCAACAAAAAATGAATGTGCAAGGCAAGCAATTCGGCGTATTTATTTATTAATAAAAAGGCTGGTAGGTATATTCACTCATAAAATTAATCTATATTTTATAATAAATCAATCAACCACAATAGATTGGATCGTGACTGAGCTTATAAAATTTAAATAGATCTACTGTTTTCTCAAAATAATTTATTTTTTTATTACGGTCAGAAAGGCGTTTGAGCGCGGGTCCCCCAAATTCGCGGAGCCCGTAGCATTTGCTACTCTTGCTACGTGGCTAATCCGACTCTGCATACACAGAAATAACGGATCTCTTAAGAGGGCATATTCCTTGCTGCCTCCGCCAAAAAAATAGGTACCGCTCCCAAGTTCCCCTCGAGTTATGGGACATTCTGGAGACTTGATATTTTTTTTCTGTATAGAAGAAATGTCAATTGGTGCATCTTATGAAGTAGATTTTCATTTTGCTGCTTAACATTAATTATAAACATCTGTGAATCAGTGCGTTTCTGGCTGACTTTGTGATTTTTTTTTAGGGTTATGACAAAAAAAATCAAAAAAGTAATTCATAAGATGCCTAGATTACATAAAGATCTATTAGGAAAAAAAATCCTGAAGTGAAATCTTGTTTGGTTTTCCTATGGGAACTTGGGAGCGGAGGCAAATTTTCCAACAATTTTGACGTGGGCGCGGCACTTACTGAAAATAAGCCACTCCCCTTAGGTGCATCAAATATCATTCATAGTAAGTGGTCTTGTGTCCAAATCAGTAGGATTTCATCTTCTATACAATAGTCAATGAGCAACCAAAATATCACAAGAGAATAAATTGAAAATAGTAGTAATTCGACAGATTTTATTTTTTATTTTATGTATAGTATTCTGTAAACTTTGGTATTATACCTAGATTGATTATTTTTTCTGTTATAATAATCACCATAAACACTTTTCCACGGAAGTAAATACGTTGTCATTCAATAAACGTATAGAGATAGAATATTCTACCTAGATTATTCTGGTTTTTCGATTGGCTGAAACCTCGGCTGAAACATACCTTGACTTCCCTAACAACATAGGGATATCCTATAGCTACTTTCGTTGTATGTCCCAAATAAGTGTACCGTCGGTACCATAAATTGATTGAAGTATTTTCAAGGAATGTCCCGACAGGTACGTTTATGGGTTGTCCCTTTCATCTCCCTGTATATTCTGATATCCATAGCATTTCAAATCTGATATTAAAGTATTATACCCGTATTTCGTTCGCCGATTTTGGTGAACAAGGAAACGATGTTTTCAAATCGGAAATATCACAAACCGTTTTCGAAATATACAGGGAAAACCGAAATTGTCCGGTTTCTTTTATTAGTGCTGGCGCCTTTATTTTAAGAAATATGAAAATGTTTTCAGGGAACTTTCTTCTCTGTTTTGCATTTGTTATGATTTGCTGTACTTCAATTTTTGATACGACGTTTGGTTCTTCGAGGGTCACCTTCAACTTCATTTTATCAAATAGGGGTCAGTATTTTTTTCATGAATTTGACTAGCTCATAACTTTCCGATATCTGAATGAATATAGAGTCTTATATATAGTACATTATTTCTCTTTCATTTTTCGTCAATATATATTTTACTGACAGACAACCATTCGTCGATTTTGGTTGTGGCAGTATTTTGGTAGTACAACTCTAGTGCATAAACACTACACCAGTGCCTGTTCAATGAAATTCGCCGTGAGAATTGACTTATATCAATGAAAAACGTAGGAATCAGAATTTTGAACCACCCTACATTTGTTTCAATAAGAAATCAATCGATAGTAATGATGGGGACCAATAATGAATAGTTTCGACACAAAAAGTTCCTAAAGTTGAAAAATGTCGATTTTTCAATTTTCAATACAAACATATCATTCCTGCTAGATCCCAAGTAAGGATTCAATAATGTATAAATACAATACAGTCCTATTTTGAAATAAGAAAGTTGTTATAATAAATTTGTGATTTTACAAAAAAATTTAAATTCTAATGAATTCAGGCTCCTCTTGAAACCTCAGAAACATTATATAGGTACTGTCCGCCATAAAGTTGGCTACACCTAGTGACAAGAATTGATCGTGTTTTTATAATTAACCTCCCGCAAAATGTCTATTCCACAAATAAGTTTTGATCCAACCAATGTGATTTAGGTTATTGAAATGTATAATGTATCTGAGTAAGGGTAGAGGAATAAAAATTGTATTTTTGATATTTTTTTCAATCTTGATACGGGTCCTCGTTAGATTCCAAGAAATTTTTCGATATCTTGTCGATTTGACCTATTTTTCGGCACCACTGACAACCTTTATTCTGTTTCTTAAAATATCGCATATTTCGAAATTCGCAAAATCTCAAGTTATATTTTTCAGAAAATATGTATGTATCTATGTATATATAATTGCCAGTTTGAACTGTCAATTATACATAATTGCCAGTTTGAACTGTCAATTATACATAATTGCCAGTTTTAACTGTCAATTATACATAATTGCCATCTCTTGCCAATGAATTAATATCCAACTGCTAGGTACTATTATTTTACAAAAAAAATATTTTGTGATTTTGCAGAGGATTCTGCTGATTTCGAAAAATACGATTTCTGAATAAACTGAAAATCAGTATATATAATTGGGGCTAAATAGTTTTCGAGAAAAGCAAATTTTATTTAAATATCACAAATGAAGCATTTTTTGTTTGTTGCGTATTTTTTAATGTCACTGTGTATATTATAAACTTCGTCATGTCTTATCTTCTGATGTAAGTAATGTTGGTTAGATTCAATCGACGATCGCAAACTATAAACTTCTCGATAATATACCAAATATTACTATGTAAAGTTCCATTTCACTAAGCGGCAAACGTCCAGTCTTCTACCGACATTCGCGTGACTGCCGTCTCTTCTCTACGTGCCGCTTTACTGTTACGATGGATGGTAAAAAAGCCCATAATTCGACCTACGCTCCGCCTCGATCGGGATGATTGGCATGTGGCATGAAATAGTTCACATTCGAAATGTTTTGAGCTTGATATCCACTCTTAAATCAAATATATATTATATATTCTTGAATTTTATAATCTTCCGATAAGAATAATAATCTCAGATTGACCAAAACATTTCTTTTTTGAACTAATCACGTTGTTTACCTGTTTACATGAATTTTCTTGAAATTAATTTGGTTGAACTGAATCTTCCGCACTCTTCACCTTAGAAAACAATATGAGTAATATCAGTCAAGATTCTTTCTCTCAGGTCAAGAATATCTTTATGAAAATTTGATGACGGAAGCATGTAACACGTGACCAGCTCGACCAATAAGCATAATTGAGAATTAGCGCCCTAGGCGAAGATGCGCAGTCCGCGCACTGTCCGCAGGACCAGCTAGACAACGCCAACAAATAACGACGTTGGCCGCCATCAAGACTATCAAGAGATACATTGTGACAGGTTACTGTGAAGTTTTCTTTGATGGGACTTGTGTTCTTATATTGCAGAGTGCAGGCTCGCGAATTCTTTATAACTCGAGTACTCCACACGGACGTAAAATGTTTCTTGGAAGCAAACAATCTAGATTCTAGAACATAATATGTGATGGACATGGCGTCGTATCACTGACACTGTAGTGTGTTGAAAATGCTTTGTTTTGTGTTGTCAGGTCATGTTAATGTGCTTGAAGTATACCTAATAATTCATTGCTGTATCAATACTGCAGCCCCAGTTTGCTAAAGAGCTACAGTATTTTTCATTTTCAATTATCGGCATGCAATCCTCCAAAGGTCGATAAGAATTCCTCTTGAATGAAGAGGATCATTGTTCAGATGTGCTGAGAAATCAGCTTCATCCAAGAAAATTATTTCACAACAACATTGAAATATTCTTGCCTCAACCAAACAACTTTTCTCAACAAGAAAGTGTACATTTGACACAAAACTTTTTGAGCCGAAGTAGTCAAGAGGAGTTTGTCGAAAAATCAAACTAATATTTGGTTGGACCTATTCAAGATAACCATTCTCTTGAGTTAATGCGGTTACAACTTGATTCAAGAGATCCTTTTTTTGTGTAGATTCACCTTTTGTAAGATTTTGTTCAGATTTCGCCATTCTGTTAGAAGTTGATATTCGTGTTCATATCTCGACCTTCAAATTAGCGGTCGCTTGTGCCGCTTGCTCTAGGATATTATCGGGAATTTCAGGAATTTCTTCAGAGTTCATTTTGTTGGTATAAATTTGATTGACAGAGAATAAAACAATGCTGACAATACAGTGATTGGCATGTATGATTTGTTTTCATGGTTATTCTCAAAGTTTTTCCTTGCGCTGTTTCCGTGCGCTAGCCCGAAAAAGCCCATCTTACAATATTACTAATATTGATGAAAATAAAATAATTCCAAAGAAGTATAACAAAATAGTAATTTACGTAACAAGTCCGGATGAGTGGACAAAATTCTAGGACGAGCGTAGCGAGTCCTGGAAGTCTGCGAGTCCAAAAAAACTGTTTTCGGGCGTGTTGCGTACACAATTTTTTCGGCAACCGTGTAGAATAACAAATCAAAGAAACACATTTCTTTCAAAAATTGAAATGTTAGCTAATTTTATGTCAGATAGCTGTCAGTCGTTATTTTGCTGCTATGGTAATGATCAACTGCATTTATCAAAACCATACTACCAAGATTTTCATATTTACAATGACAACAACGATGTGATTCTTCCCGGCCTAGTCCGGGAAGTACGTACTTCCCGGACTAGGCCGGAAAAATGCCACTTTCTCAAAAAAAAATCGTCTGGAAAGTACGTACTTTCCGGAAGGTTGCCGAAAAAATATATTCTCGTACGCCTTTGAACGAACGTTATTCACTCAGGCCGGATAGTACTAGCAGTTTTATTTCTTCTCATTTGCACACTACACATTACGATGAGGATGTTCGATGCAGATCAGGATGAGTAGTACCCCGAAGCTCGATGAGTACTATCGTTTCTTCGCACTCGATCACGCAAGAAAAGTAAATATTTGTCGTATCTACATGAATTATTCGTCAATTCCAGAGCAGATACAGAGTGCTTCGCATAGCATCAGAATTATGGGGTTTCATGAGAACTATCACTTGAAATCATTTTTACTTATATACAGTGTGTGTCTGCTTCAGTTTGTACCATATGGAAAACTTTTTATGAATGTAACGAAAAAAAGTTTCCTCAACAAAAAATTCTGAATGATGGTCGTATAAGTAAAATACAATGATCAGATATTATTTTTTTCACTCGTGTACTCGGTTTCTCAAAAATATGAATTTGGCTCAAGAGTACCTAAATTACCTTTATATTGAAAATTGTTATTGAGAAAAAAAAAAACGAATGTCGATTCTTAATTCAAACTTGCGCATGCGCATATTCCGCGATTTGTCTCACATACTGTCATTTGTTTTATTTCTCGGCTTCAGCTATGGTATCCATGTTACCTATATAGTTATTAGATATATGGTCTAAATACCACATCGGACTAACCAACTATCACCTGTCAACCTGTCATCATGCTTGCGGTTGGCACTCAGTAATTACGTGCCATCTTATATGGAAAGTACGCAGCTGATAAGCAGTGCCATGCATCAACATCAAAAGAAAATAAGTCTTTGGTAATTCCTAAATGTCAAAGATTCATTATGTTCCATTTATTTAATATTCAAATGAAATGAAAGCATATTTCGAGGGTTCTCTTCAGAAGTAGTTGGTTGGTTTTGTGGTCTCCAGAAAGATGGACGGTCGATTGCAAGCTGCCTTATAGTATTTTGAGGTAGATAGTCGACACTATAAATCTGAGCACCCTTGCTCCAGGTCCAACTTTGCACATACACCAATGGCGCGCTTTTAAAGAACGAAGACTGTATTGAAGTGGTGTTGATTGCAATTCAACAAAATCAGTCACCTCAATGCTGCTGACAATAACTGTAAAGCATCCTATACTTGGCTTCGAGCAGTTCTGGCAAAACGTTCCGAACGCCCGGTGTGCTGGCCATTTGTCGCTTCCAGAGCACATCAAAACATGTCAAAGGTGGTCGACGTGGAACAACAAAGAGGCAATAGTCATGACTGTGTGTAGCGTTCGTGGAGTAGCGAGGTGAAACATACTCGACCTGTCAGCCTCCATGAGTAATGGAGTACGGGCAATAAGCAGGCGTATCGTTCCGTGGATTATTGGTCACGCTAATATTCAAAGGCAATGAATGCTCCAACTTCAATCGCCATCGAGAATCCGATTACCAATTTGTTCTGCACAGTGGTGTAGGTGATAGGGAGACTGCTCTTGTCTTTCTGGTCATGTTTCTTCAAACAGCTTTTTGGAGTTTCAGGCCTGTATGTTTGTTTGTCTTTTATGATGATCATTTTCATTGAATATGAAAATGGAGAAAATATTAATACCGTTGAAGTTTATTCATTAAAAGATTGACACTATTTAAAACAAACAATTCACATGTCTACATACACATACAGAGTGGCCACTTTTTTAATGGGATTGTATTGGTAACTTTTAAACCATAAGAGTTAGAAGGTCGGTCAAATGGAGAAAAAGTTGCATTCATAGAAGCATTGTCAAGCAGTTCAAACAAATCGAGATTATCAGGGCCGGTTATTGAGATATCATAAGAAAAGTAAATTCTGTCATTTTGATTTTTCTTTTTTTCCCACTTTATTTCAGATATTATCAAAAAATGTCACAGGAGTTTTTTATTCGACAGTAAATTATCCTCATTTTGACATAATCAGATTTTGTATCCAACGTTTCGTACGCTCTGGGCCACCCTCAACCTCATTTTTTTCAATACGGACCTGCATATTTTATGACACTTTTCGAAATAACTTTAAACGCTGCATTCATCGACATATCATAAAATGTAATTCAAAGTTGAATTTCAGGTGATTTTGACCTTTATCCAAATTATCATTAGGGGGAAAAGGGCAGAAACAATTTCAAAATAGAAATCAATTGAATATAGTTGTGAATAAAGAAAGGAAGAAAGGAGAGAGAAAGAGAGAAACAGAGAATGAAAGAAATAAGGAGGGAAAGAAAGAGAGAAAGCGAGAAAGCGAGAAAGCGAGAAAGCGAGAAAGAGAGAAAGAGAGAAAGAGAGAAAGAGAGAAAGAGAGAAAGAGAGAAAGAGAGAAAGAGAGAAAAAGAGAAAGAGAGAAAGCGAGAAAGCGAGAAAGAGAGAAAGAGAGAAAGAGAGAAGGAGAGAAGGAGAGAAGGAGAGAAGGAGAGAAGGAGAGAAGGAGAGAAGGAGAGAAGGAGAGAAGGAGAGAAGGAGAGAAGGAGAGAAGGAGAGAAGGAGAGAAGGAGAGAAGGAGAGAAGGAGAGAAGGAGAGAAGGAGAGAAGGAGAGAAGGAGAGAAGGAGAGAAGGAGAGAAGGAGAGAAGGAGAGAAGGAGAGAAGGAGAGAAGGAGAGAAGGAGAGAAGGAGAGAAGGAGAGAAGGAGAGAAGGAGAGAAGGAGAGAAGGAGAGAAGGAGAGAAGGAGAGAAGGAGAGAAGGAGAGAAGGAGAGAAGGAGAGAAGGAGAGAAGGAGAGAAGGAGAGAAGGAGAGAAGGAGAGAAGGAGAGAAGGAGAGAAGGAGAGAAGGAGAGAAGGAGAGAAGGAGAGAAGGAGAGAAGGAGAGAAGGAGAGAAGGAGAGAAGGAGAGAAGGAGAGAAGGAGAGAAGGAGAGAAGGAGAGAAGGAGAGAAGGAGAGAAGGAGAGAAGGAGAGAAGGAGAGAAGGAGAGAAGGAGAGAAGGAGAGAAGGAGAGAAGGAGAGAAGGAGAGAAGGAGAGAAGGAGAGAAGGAGAGAAGGAGAGAAGGAGAGAAGGAGAGAAGGAGAGAAGGAGAGAAGGAGAGAAGGAGATAAGGAGATAAGGAGATAAGGAGATAAGGAGATAAGGAGATAAGGAGATAAGGAGATAAGGAGAGAAGGAGAGAAGGAGAGAAGGAGAGAAGGAGAGAAGGAGAGAAGGAGAGAAGGAGAGAAGGAGAGAAGGAGAGAAGGAGAGAAGGAGAGAAGGAGAGAAGGAGAGAAGGAGAGAAGGAGAGAAGGAGAGAAGGAGAGAAGGAGAGAAGGAGAGAAGGAGAGAAGGAGAGAAGGAGAGAAGGAGAGAAGGAGAGAAGGAGAGAAGGAGAGAAGGAGAGAAGGAGAGAAGGAGAGAAGGAGAGAAGGAGAGAAGGAGAGAAGGAGAGAAGGAGAGAAGGAGAGAAGGAGAGAAGGAGAGAAGGAGAGAAGGAGAGAAGGAGAGAAGGAGAGAAGGAGAGAAGGAGAGAAGGAGAGAAGGAGAGAAGGAGAGTAGGAGAGAAGGAGAGAAGGAGAGAAGGAGAGAAGGAGAGAAGGAGAGAAGGAGAGAAGGAGAGAAGGAGAGAAGGAGAGAAGGAGAGAAGGAGAGAAGGAGAGAAGGAGAGAAGGAGAGAAGGAGAGAAGGAGAGAAGGAGAGAAGGAGAGAAGGAGAGAAGGAGAGAAGGAGAGAAGGAGAGAAGGAGAGAAGGAGAGAAGGAGAGAAGGAGAGAAGGAGAGAAGGAGAGAAGGAGAGAAGGAGAGAAGGAGAGAAGGAGAGAAGGAGAGAAGGAGAGAAGGAGAGAAGGAGAGAAGGAGAGAAGGAGAGAAGGAGAGAAGGAGAGAAGGAGAGAAGGAGAGAAGGAGAGAAGGAGAGAAGGAGAGAAGGAGAGAAGGAGAGAAGGAGAGAAGGAGAGAAGGAGAGAAGGAGAGAAGGAGAGAAGGAGAGAAGGAGAGAAGGAGAGAAGGAGAGAAGGAGAGAAGGAGAGAAGGAGAGAAGGAGAGAAGGAGAGAAGGAGAGAAGGAGAGAAGGAGAGAAGGAGAGAAGGAGAGAAGGAGAGAAGGAGAGAAGGAGAGAAGGAGAGAAGGAGAGAAGGAGAGAAGGAGAGAAGGAGAGAAGGAGAGAAGGAGAGAAGGAGAGAAGGAGAGAAGGAGAGAAGGAGAGAAGGAGAGAAGGAGAGAAGGAGAGAAGGAGAGAAGGAGAGAAGGAGAGAAGGAGAGAAGGAGAGAAGGAGAGAAGGAGAGAAGGAGAGAAGGAGAGAAATAGAAAGATATATTCTGAATTATAGGTCAGTTACATCGATAGTACAGATAGCACAACGAACGTATAAAAATCGTCTTACTACAAGTTAGG
The DNA here is from genome assembly GCA_029955515.1 of Chrysomela aeneicollis. Lineage (NCBI taxonomy): Eukaryota > Metazoa > Arthropoda > Insecta > Coleoptera > Chrysomelidae > Chrysomela > Chrysomela aeneicollis. The sequence continues at coordinate 4,172,545 of JARUHQ010000008.1, read as the reverse complement.
ATAAATAAACTGCGAAACTGACTCATTTTATATTCACAGTGAAATCACAAAATTTGTAAACAATGAGTCACTGACAGAGATACATCTGAAACAAAAGAGCTTCGGGTGATTTCTATAAGAACGAACTTTAATAGGAAAGTATGAGATTGGATTGATAAGAGTTGAACGAACCGACAATGATGATAGTATCAATAATGAAACAACAAAATGATTCACATCGGCTGAAGTCAGGCGAAACCAATATCGTTTCACACAGTGACGTGAACATTTCAAATTTCTCCAATGGGATAGTGTTCAGCATCATTCATTCCGTTCAATGATGTGAAAAGATTTGGCTGTAAATTTTCATTTTCAGGTTTCCTTTCTATCGACATTACGTGGTTATTTACTGCTCACAGACCGGATGATGACATTCGATATAAACGAGCCATGTTTTGCCAAACTATTATGCAGATGAGAGTATAAAACAATGAGTTACTAGTCGCGTTTTTTTTTATTGTGTGTATTTCAGAATACCAAGCTGAATAGAGATTTGACACGCGTGGCAGTTCACCTACATGGGACAAGTCAGGGGAGAGTTCATGATCTTCGATGGATACCAAGCCACCTTCCTCTTTGGTTTCATAAGTGAAGAAGAGTTGCCGATGAAATTTGTTCCATATACCAGTCCTTTTACTACATTCTTCTTTTATTTTCACTCTGATCTCCAGTCGTTCATCCAAGCACTGTCAGGGTTGAGTGGAAGAAAATTTTGTGGAGATTTGATCTCCAAATAAATTGAACTCCACCCTATTTTTTTCATTGAAATATAAGGTAGTAAACGCATTGTTGATAACTGAAAGAAGTAAAGACGTTTATTATTATTATCATTATTGAATAGGAACAAAAAGCATTAATATGATTGAAATGTGGCTACAAGTTGTCCATCCCGATACATTTTGAAATAGAAGAAACAATGTTCAGTCATGTTTCCAAATATAGACCAAACATTCACTGAAAATGTTTCTAAAGAGTGTATCACAGACACATTGCATCATATAAAACACCAGAGTTCAGATCATGGCCAAAATGGATATCTACCATGTATGAGTCACGTAGGCGAATGAATCTTCTGTTGATCTCTGATGAAGAAAGACATATTGTATTTGTCTTTTTTGGAATTGATTGAAATTTAGCTGTCGCCAAGTTTGAGGGAACACACCGTGTTTGTATGACCCGCAAAGAATATGCGTTAATTCTGGAGCACATTTCTTGAACACGTTGGAGAAATTTTGTCTGTCCCCACAATCAAGTCCTAAGAAGAATGCACCTAATGGATTGTGCACTGGCGTTAGACAACTCAAGGCATACAACAATTGATGATTGCAATTTCAGGTAGATTTTTCATTGTGGATCCAAGGTTGAATTTGCTGCAGAGCAAGAAGGTTGGTTTCTTCTTGTGGTGTTGTAGCCAATGTACCATCATCCATAACTAGAAGTATAATTTTTTCTAATTACTTTGACGAAGATCCGAAACGAATGGGAAACATTTATACATTCGATTGGACCGGATGAGGCTCAAAGGGTCCTTTCTTAAGAATAGCGTGGAATAGGGGTTACACAAGTGTCATAAAATATAAACGTGTTTCAGTTTTTCAAGATAACACAATATTATAAAATCGTAAAGTCCATTGCGCCTCATTCGCACACTGGAAACGCTCGAAATTTATTTGAAAACGTTCCAGGATGCCCATACCATTATCCTGATTATACACTGGACTTTCTCCCTGCCCAATACATTGTGGAGGCTATATTATAGTCGGCGCGAGCTTATATACTGTTATGTAGTCCCATTTACGTGAAATGCTCTGCAGTGTTTATAATGAAGAGTAGAAAAGCACATTCAAGCATTTTGGAGTGGTCGTTCGTTCTAAAACCAAACGAGATGGGCCCCAATAAGACAAAGTGCTGCCTCTGATGTTAACAGGTTTCGAGGAGAAGAAAAGTATTTGAGAAGGCTGATGTGTTGTTTTCAGCTGTACTTGAGGTTGATTTGAACAGAACAGCAGCTTATCAACAAAATTCACCTACTCGAGTACGTTAAACGTATCATTTTTTCTTCTTTTGAAGCTGCAAAAAACGATCCAATCAGTTGAAAAGTGTATCATCTATGCATCAGATCTTTTTGGAAGAAGCAGAAAAACAATATATTGAATTAAAAAGTAACTTTGATGCTTCGATTGTTGTCAATAGTTTCAGGGAAAATAATCTATCCATGATTTGATGATCTGCTATACAAAGCAAAAGTCCAGAGACAGTATCAATTTTACTCCAAACTGAAATAAGTAGTGGTTTTGAATACCTTTCAAATGAGATGACACTTGCCATTGTTTTCCATCTAAAGTTTTTGGCAAACGACCTAGGATTGAATGTAATCTTGGGGTTTAATTTCGAGTCCATTGTTCTTTTTTTTTTCATCAACTGCTGTGGTCATTAACCTCCAGAAATTAATTGGGAAATTGATCAAGTCATCATGCAGAGTTCATAGTATGTGATGGTTTCCTTTTTTTTTTGTTCTTTCTTTTTATATATCATTGAATAATAGCGTCTTGGAAATGGTCGTCATAAAATTTTTCAGACATTCATGCAGGGCATCTGGCATTCCAATGTTATTTCTGATGATTTCATATCGAGGATATTGTATTAGGATGTGTCTTATTGTAAGCCTAATGTTACAATTCTGGCATCTGGGCTGTCGGTCTCTAGTAAGCATAAAGAGGTTGGTCAATCGAGTGTGTTCTAATCGTGTTCGAGTTATAACGACTTGGTCTCTTCTTGATTCATATGGAAGTGCTATCCAAGGATTTACATTCTGTTTTATTTCTTTCAATTTGGCTTCAGTATTATTCCAGTCAATTTGCCATGTTTAATTACAGCTCGTTCCATATGAATATTTGTGTCCTCTAATATGATACCAATATCATCACTAATATCATCACTAATTCCTTCGGCAGCTACTTTGGCGGCTCTATCCCAAAGTTCATTACCGGCTATTCCGTAGTGACCAGGTATCCATAGGAGATGGATATATTTCCCTCGGGTCCTCAGCAAATGTATTCTTGCAAGAATTATTCGCACCAATGTTTCATTGGTGAAAGGATTTTGTAGCGCTTGTACAAAACTCAATGAGTCAGTGCATGACTATTGAATTCTACATATCGTGTAGCTTGAAGAATAGCATACAATTCTGCAGTATATATACTGGCTTCCGCGGGGTAACGTCCATGAGTAACAAATGCCCAAACTTGACATGGAACATCCAGATCCATTATCAGTCTTAGAACCATCTTTGTAGATGATATGACAACCTGAATAGCTGTCAATGATTCTATGGAATTCTAATCGAATAGTGCTTCTGCTGATCTCACCTTTTTTATATTTCTGAAATTCAAGTGTTTATCAATTATATATTTTAAGAAGAAATAAATGTATTATCATCATTATTATATGCGTATTGCGACATCACATAGTGTGCTAATGACACAACTATTACAATCATTGATGAAAACAAGATGAATATTCTACTAGCATAATCAAACAGTATGTAATTAGTATCGATGGAGTTTGAAATGAAAACAAAATTAATTGTCCTTCTGTATTAGGTATCTTTCCATTGAAGCAAATTGATATGATATATGATACATGATGCTAAATCATTGGGATGCAGTTGAAATGTTGAAATGTTGATAACGAAATGACAGGTTGTCAAACTCTTGGAAATAGAGTGGGAAATTTGTGGGATTGAAAATCAAAATTGTGGAATGTTCATGGCTGACATTTTGAACAGCTTGGAATTTAAATTTGACGTGTCCACCTGATTATTGCACTGGTAACTCGAATGATTTGGTATTTTTATTACGAAAACAATAGTCTCTTACCAAGATTTTGATAACCTGTCATTTCGTTATCGATGACAATAATAGGGCAAAATTATAGGGTCATGAAGAACTCAATGAGACCTTCAAAAAGAGGTATGGCACGACCCCTTTTCCCTATTCAAATTTTGAGGGTTGTTCACCCCCCAGCTACAGGGTTAAAGCTACGGGGGTGAAAAAAACTGAAAATTAGTTCCCCCTAAAATCAAATATCGACGTATTCGAGCGTTTTTCAAGATGTTGATTTGAACTCCTACAAATTAGGGTGGAAAGTTTCCATTGGCCCTCCCTGTATATATATATCACCAAGGAGGGAATATACATATACACAGAGAATAAAAGTCACTAACCATAAGTGAATATTTAATAAAGGCTAGTGAAAACTTGAATACTATATGAGACAAGGAAGCAAGTTGATAACCCCAAAAACATTTGTGTTCTTGAAAATAAACACTTACCACTATTGCTCTGTTTCATCATATAATAGATCGATACTCATTATTGAACACACTAACCATAAGTGAATATTTAATAAAGGCTAGTGAAAACTTGAATACTATATGAGACAAGGAAGCAAGTTGATAACCCCAAAAACATTTGTGTTCTTGAAAATAAACACTTACCACTATTGCTCTGTTTCATCGTATAATAGATCGATACTCATTATTGAACACATCACTTGCTGAGTATCATCTAATTCACTTATAGCAAGTGAACTGTTTTTCTATCAGTATAATACACGTAAATTGCCATAATTAAACTGATGAATAGCCCCAAGTGGGTTATTCACTCAATATTAGCGATTCATTCACTCTCATCCATGATGATCCATTTAATTTTTTTTTACTTTTGAGGAATGTTCGCGTAAAGAAACCAACCATAGCAATTCCAATATAGTGATTAGTACCTAATATATGTTATTTCTTGAACTTACTTCAAATTTATAGAAATTTAGCAACAAATATCTCATTCGAAATAATATGTAAGGCATGAAGGGCATACCTTTACTGAAGAATTCGAAAAGTAATTTGAATCTATATTGGGATTGTCGATCGATCTCTTCCTGCTGAACTGATGCGTCCAATCGAATGATTATCTGTGGAAACAATGAGGTAGGTATATATACTTTCAAAACTTCATCAACCATCAACAACGAGAATTAATCATAATTGGTGCAACCATGGTCCATGAGCCGCTATTTCACACGTCAGAACACCTCAACTCGATGATACTCAATTACGCTATGGCCGTGATCGATTTGTGCTATCGACTGATTCGGCACCCGAATAACGACGAATATGCCCGAACAAAAAAATAGTTAATAGCCATTGGTGAGTTGTAGACTACCCCACTCGACTTGATCGATTGTTGTTATCGATGAGCTCGCTTAGAGCAAGTGATTTTGTTTCAGGAACATAATTCAATGATAGTAGGTATTTGTATAGCTACCACGAGTTTATTGAATACTTATAACTTTCGAACATAAATACTGATGACTATCAATAAGTGTCATGATCGATTACTGCAGAAACAAACTTTCAGAGAAACGTTGTTTCCTACGGTTGGTATCTCATATTCCTACAGTAGGTGAAAATGTACCCATCACAATCGAATTTTTTTCTAGTAAACGATTTACTTGGCCGAGTTTTCTCAGTGTATATATTTATAAATAAGTAGTCATATAAATGATTTTTCAGAATACAAATAAAAATACAAATTGCTTATTTCTATAGTGCTGGATAGTAGTATTGGGGAGACTTAATGTCATGTAAGGCTCACTCATTGGTCTCGGCAGTATCAATAGTAGGAGCATCAAAAGCATATGCCAAAGTAGTCATATTGCAGAATTTAGAAATGTAGCAGTAAAGAAAATGTTTTCAGTAGTTTCCAATTGATTAAGGTTACAAACTGTGCACAACTCGTTTCGATGGATGAAGTAAATTGAACAGTGAATTTCAGCTTGGCAATAGTTCGAAAACGAGTTATACTATAAGTTAATATTTTCCCATATGTCTTCAGCAATAATCTGATCTTCCTGAAGAAGGTTTTGACTAGTAGAAGAATTAGGATCTGTTGCGCAAAAACGTGACTCACCTAGACTAATTGTTGATATCTGCGAATTCTATTTTACATTCGAAAGTAGTAATCAGCTAGGTAGTAATCTCAACACTAAATGACAACTACGTTTTCGATGTTCCAGATTCATGTGAAGTGACTTTTTTTTGAATAATTATTTCTATAGCGTTTTGGGATTCTTATACCTATATTGTATTCCAGAAGACAATTATTTTTAAGTATTATCACGTGATCTGCAAATTTCAATCTACCATCGTTATCGTTGTGAAGATCTAAGTATTTTTCCTCCTACCCCTATAGAAAGTACACACTTTCCTCCCTCAAATCAGGGAGGAAACTCATACTTTTCCTCCCCCTCATTTCAAGTGAGTTGCAAACGATGAAACTTGTGAATTCATTATATTCATATTGTTTCAATAATTTCTAGAACACCCTGTATATCCTGTTTTTTGGTAATAAATCAAACATTAATGTTACTTCAACGTAGTTCTTCAATACAAATTTCAACTTCAGGAATCTTAGATATACATTTTTTGAGTTCAGAATTCCGAAGGTCCCGGGTTCAGCTCCTGGCAATTGCAACTTTTTTTTTCAAGAACGTTATTTTACTTTTTTCTTGTTAGTGATTTGAATTATTGGACATTTAGATAGCTTATACATTTCGGATTGCTATTGAGTGATTGATCATTTTTTTTCTAAGAGCTGCGCTTGTAGAAAAAGGTTTATTTAGTGGGTAGGAGGGAAAATCATATGTATTACATGGGAGTAAAGTGGCACTTTCCTCCCTAGTAATACAAAAAGCTATTTCTTTTTTTAACTTACATTATCACATTATTTTCCATTCGCTTCGATGTTCAAATAATCTCCTTGAATTTTGAACGGATTTGAGCGCCCTATCATCAAGAATATCAAGACAACTCGATCCGATAGCTCATCATCATCAACCTGATGATACTTTCGGCTATGATCTTGTTATCGATCTAGAATCTCCATTGTCACGATGTCGTGGAACGTTCAGTCAGAAACGAAATGACCAATAACAAAGAACAAACACAGGCATCAATCATCGCATTGTTGTTCAGCCAATAAACTCACCATCGAATTGAAACATCAAAGATACCTGCCGCTGAGTATAATAGTCGATCGTGAAAGTTCAAATAGACGGGCTTCAAGATCCTTATTGAGGAGATACCGATAGATTGGCACGCTATTATTACGTACCCATCAGAGAAAAATTACGTGGGTTTTCATAGTATATTACATAACCAATGTGGATAGTTACATATTTCGCACAAGAAGTTGTAACGAGTGCAGAAAATGCACTTCTCATCGAGTTTCGTATACCTGCACTATTTTTCAAAAAATTTTCTATTTTGGTTGTATAATGAAGTCATTGTGCAACGCAAATGCGTGTCGAAATAGCCTCTATTTCGACACCAATAATACCAGTAGTTGACATGGAAAACTCATACGATTTGATATTTGGTGATATGGTAGACTATCTTCAATTGTCTATCCAACAAAAAACATGCCAATCGGTTTTATAATGGTGCTTCCATTTTGTATCGGTCCATTTTCCAAATACATTATTGTTTGGACCAATTGGTATGTCGTATTTTGCTTGTGATCTGGATAAGTTATAGTGTTATTATGTTATAAGTATTCAGAATAATTTGATTGGAAATGACAACATTGTTAGCTGTTTAACTTCACATTACTAACATTCATTTGATATATATCGTTGTGGTTCTGATATTTCGACATTTAACACATTTTTAAGAATGCAGATGATACAGTAAATAATGTTGAGGTTGAGGATCATTGAAAATGGAACACGCAATTAAAAACAAATAATTTCCCTTTCATAAAAGGAAAACATGAGAAAAACGGTGAACTTGACATGCGGAACTCGCCATTGAATTGGGATATTTGGTATAGTTTCCTTAGGTATACTTGATTGATTGATTCTAAACTGGAACTATACATAACATTTTGAAGGAGTTCTTATGTTGAGAAACTATAAAAAAGCTCACTCAACTCCAGAGAAAAAAAACATACGAGATAATAGCATCAGAATAAATAATTTATTACACAGACTAGATCAAACACAAAATAAATAGCTTCGAAACACGTAACCAGACATTATTCCTCCTGCATATGGGCAGAGTAGGCCAAATCATGGGCCTGGTACCCCCCAAGTCCCCCCATGCCCTGTCAAATGAAAGTCAGAATAGTTAGGCCCAGTTTACTTCTGAGCGATTTGGATTTGGTGATATTAGCAGTAAAAAACTCGAATGTTTTTATTGGTAAATTTCAATTCAGAGTGTGATTTTATTCAAATTGACCAATAAAAACAATAACAACATTGAATTTTTCACCGCTGGTATTGCAATAATCAAAATCGCTCAACTGTAAACTGGGCTTCATATGCTTTGCGTCAGATTTTAATTATTTCAATGTCATCATTGTTACCAATCGGATATGTTTCTGTTATTTATCGATATTGAATCCAGTTTTTTCTTCAAATCAATTCAAAATAGAAAAAGTTGCATATGACACACGTTTTATAAGACACGTTGTCGCACTTGTTCCCTTGGAGCACTACTCGCTTAGCTCGTCGTACTTCAAACAACGCGTGCGACAAAATAGCGTCTTATAAAACTTGTATCATAATATACTATTTCAGTCGCATCCATTGGCGTATTCTGTAGGTTTAGGACAACAGATAATGAACTTTTCATATGATATTGCAAAACAATGCAGAATGTAGAAAATTCGAAATATTCCAATTTCAACGATCGAATAGAGCAGTGTCAGCTGACGTCACAACATGGCTGATCGGGTGACAAACAAAGCATTTGGTCTTATGCAGGGAATTAGGTTTCTAGTATTTTTTTTCAATTACGCCTGATTTTTATTATTTTTGCAGACTTTTAGTGATGACAGGTATCTATTGAAATTTGGTAAGACCCGTTTTTATGATGAAAAATCATATAATTTTTCTAAATATGCCCTATTCAGTTTCCAGCTGCAGTTTCCAAATGAATTCTTTTCGAATGATGTTATTGATACGTTCTTTGTATACATATTGTTCCTTATCCAGATTTTGTACCTATCCGAGCATATTTTGGGGATGCACATCTGGATTATCAGAGTTAACCTGAAAAATGTTGTCATCAACTCATTACATGTACTCAAAAAGCCTTTTGTCAATTCATTACTTGTAATGAAATGTGCAGAGCATATGAGATAGTTCACTTTGGAACCTGTGAAATTATTCATCTGAGATGGAGTTCGGATTGAAGGAAAAGAAAATTTCACATCTTTCCCATGATTTGATCGTTTAATATGAGCCAACACCGCAACAAAACTTCAAAATACCCCTTATCAAAACTAAAAGAACAAACCTATTTAGTAAATTCATTTCGTGATATGGGTATATTCAAACTTGAAAATTATGTTTATAACAAATTTATAGACATTCGTATACTTACTTCACGGTATTCGTAATGAACCGACAATCACAAATATGTCACCAATAAGCACCAAAAGTTTCATTCATCAATAAAGATACATGTACTCTATGGAAAAATGGTTTATTTGTCCCCCGATCAGCTGTTTGACAAGTGACAATTCTACGTCACTGACACCTCGAATTCAAATTCAAGAATCAAGTTGGGAAACAATCTTCGGAAAATGGAAAGTACACAGTTCGATTCAGTTTTTTATGCTCTTTTCAAATATGTTAGCAGATTTTGCAGATTCAGAAAGACAAAAGGTGTTTTTTTGAGGAGCTAAAAAAAATATCAATTTTTGTTATTCCGGACCTGGATTTCACACATGACTGATAGGAAAGTCGCTTGAGCAGAAGTAGTGAAACTTGTCTACCATTTATCAAAAAAATATACCAGGTGGTTCGTAAGTTATGACCCCACAAATAAATGAGCAATAAGTATTGGCAATCTTGATTATAAAATTTTTAATATAGCTTAAAAAGTCAGGTAAACCCAATTTTGGGGGAGTATTGAATGGCCCAAACTTGTGCATGGGAACTCTGAATCAGAACAGTATAATCTTGCTTCGGCCATGAAAATATATAAAGATTTAGCGCCGTACATTTTTTTCACAATATCCGACTAACAAAACGTAGTGGGCTGCGATATCCTAATCGAAGGTTATATTATTGTTGGGACTAACTAATTGTTGAGAGTTTGTAAGTTTTTAGCGGGTTAATTATTTGTTATTGTTTAGGTATACGTTTGAAATGGAAAATGTAGCAGTAGCTAAAAGAAGGTTCATTTCAGGACCAACTTTATTTGAAAAAAAAAAAGAATCATTTTGATCCCAGCAATACGTCCTGGAAATATCTTCAACGAATTTTGGAACACTCTGTATGTTCCTTTTTTCTCGTCATCTTTGAAGCTAGAATCAGTGAGACGGCAACACTGCCTAGAAGATGACGATTGTTAATATCTCATCATCAATCTGGCCTTATAATTACCTGACTGGCCGATCCGAATTTTCACCGACTATTTATGAGCGAAGTCTCGCTGCCAGTCAATTAGATAAGAATATTTCGGTCTCGTAAATTTCAAAAACTCGAGAACGACATTTTTATGGATGGCCGACACGATTCCGAAATGAGCCGCAAACCGAGGAAGTCGACATTATTTTAGTATCGTTAATTGGGCTCGACTGGAGGTTGTGGAAAGTTAATTGGTTAATTCGGCGCCATGCAGTACCTGCGACTGAATGAATTTCGAAGTGTTTATTCTCATAAAAAACGTGAAAGAACTTTCAAGAAGGATATACAAGTACACTGGTTGTCCTTATTCTCATACAGGGCCGGCTCTGAGCGCACTAATGCAAGATTTTACATGCGCCTTTGCTACTTATTTTACCGTAATATGATGATCATAGTAATTTTTACGTTGAGTTAGCACGAGCCGCGTAGCGGTGAGTGCGGAAACGTAACGAGTGAAGGAAATGCACTTTCCAACGAGTTTTGTACACTATTTTTTCTACGACTCCGAATACTTTCATTTCGCGGAAGGTCTTGTCAAAAATGTAACTTAAGCGGTCTCTATAATTTCAGGTGGTTTTGATTCTATATCAAGTACTGTTTATTTTCATATTCAAGATGATATTTAAATACTTCTCCGACAATTCCTTATTATGTGAATTACTGATTGATTGTGTTAGTTTAGTTTGGACAAATTTTATTGATATTGACACCAGCGTACATAAACAAACTTGACACAATGATGGAAATAAGACATGGTGACGCTACTGTTCAATTTTTTCAGCAGACAAATCCTTGATTTGAAACAATTGAATTTCAGCTCATTACGTGGGGTTCTCATGTATAACAATAGATGGCGATACAGTCGAAATATATCTGAAGAATTTTCTTTTAATCATGTTCGATACATATTCGCATCAAACTCATTGGAAAATGGCTCCATGAAATTGTTACAAATGATTAGAAGTCATTCAGAATCAAATATTAATATTTTCGTATTGACACCTGATGCAGTAACCTGTAAATTTGGTTGAAATCGCGGCTTCACTTAGCGAGATTCACCCACGCCATGTCACGTTATACACGTTTTATAGAAGTAGGCGAAATCAAGAGATTTGGGACCATTCACAGGATAGGAAGTGAATTCACCAGTATATCTATCCACCTCTCTTGACACCATACGCCTGCTAGCGCCAGTAATCACGCAACCAGGAATACAGAACCATAGAAGTACGTAGTGCGCAAGTGCGTACGAGTTGGTGCGTCCTTGCAAACATCTGTGCATTATTATAATGAACCTACTGTTATCCTGTTCTAGCATAAATAGTATGATTTCGAATTGAATTCATCACACATCATGCATGCCACTTGGCCACTCGACAAACATAACATGAACGACACCACACGACTAAACTATAATTTCAATGGATATTTATTATTTGAAGACAAATAATATATTTTCCAATGAAACCAATGATTGATTTATAACAAATAACACTGAAAAATCAGAAAGTAAATATTTATCATCTGTTACTATGACTTATTCACTTTAACTAAACTTGTAATTAATAATTAATACATTTCCAGTAATATCACCCAATTAACTATTTTATTAGGAATGAATTTATGTTGTTAATAATACACAAATCGACCAAAAACAAACTATCTATTATTTATTAGTTGATGATATTTTCGCGATTATTATTATTAAATAATATTATTTAATACTAAATGAAATTTTCTTTTCTTCATTAATTGTGAATAAATGGCACCCAAACAAATATTTATTAACTATTAGCCCTATATTTTTTTTCAGTGTGATACCAAAGTCTCTTCTCTTTGGTGATACTGTGATATCAAACTGATGCAAGCAGCAAGCCGCGCATAAAACTGTAGCCGTACTCTTTTTAATGATCTCACCCACTGTCATCAACATCGAAATAGTTCCAGCAAAGAGTATAGATTCCAGTTTTGAAGTGAATTCAGAAATTTCAATAAATAATATCAATTTGATTTGAGAACAATTATATATTGACAGTGAGTACCTTCACAATATACCAAATTATTTCTATCAATTCATGCGACCGTTGTGATATTTTTCATATCAACACTAGTGCTTTTTTTCTTTCAAATAAACAATATCATGGTGATATGAGCTACTATATGAATAACAAAACAGAGTGATTATTGATGTTTTCATACATGGTCGTAGGAAAAATGAATATTTATTATTATTTTATCGAATGAAACAATTTTCTCAAAATGAAAAAGTGACTATTGTTTTATTAGGACCAAAAGGGGGTCTTTGTTTGACAAGCGAATTTTGCGCTTGCGAGGCTCACTTCGCCTCGAGTCGCAAAATTTGAGAGTCAAAAATATACTTTTGATTCGAATGAATCTATTTTATGAAATTTAAGTGAAATAGAGATAATCACCATTGATTGTGGCTCACGACAATGTACTTTTGACCAATTTTCTGGTAGAAAGAGGTCAATTAGGAGAAGAGGAAGAACTGGCCTTACCTCCCATTTTATATGTACAGTTTTCTTATGCATTTGATATAGGTATGTTAGATTTAATAAAATTCATTGTAGTCGAAGTATTGGAGGTTAATCATTACAAGCTAAACTGAATGGATATGAGTTTATCTCAGATTTAACTCAAATGTGGCGTAATGGCCAATCTCCCAAGAAGCGAAGACCATATGAAGAAACATAACACAACATAATGTTTTGTCTTTATAACGTTTGACGAGTCAAATTTATTCTATTTTCAACTATTGTGGTTATAATATCACAAAACGATTGAATATTACATGAACCTTTGCATTAGCATCATAGTTTCTTGTTTAACCTAATAATGAATATTATGCGCTGTTCATTTTCAATATGCTATTTCTTTTTGAAATGACAATCATATCACAATGCTATTAAGGGCCGTTTTTATAAACGAGTAAACTTGTTTAAGCTAAACCTCGTTCGGTTGCTATAGAATAGCCAATCAAATCACTGGTTCTCTAGCAACTGAACCAAGTTCAGCTTAAACGGAGCTTATACTCGTTTATAAAAACGGCCCTAATGGCCGTATTCGCCATATGCTAAGCTAAGCTAAGCTTAAGGATTAAGCTCGCTCAACGTTACGAATTTGTACGCACCGTATCCACAAAATCATTTAAGCTCGCTCAACTCTAAGCGGCCATAATCGGCGGCTTTATATTTCAAGCCAGGATTATGTAGACATCATGAATCCGTTTTTTTGATTTCTACTGAATGTTTCGAATTCACAGTCTATAAAAATATGAAATTACTTACGTTAGGTTTCAAACCGAGAATCAATGAAATCATAACACATATATGAAAAAATGATATATCTATATTCGCACTCTCTTTAATATGAATACTCCATACGAAATTTATCTGTTTCAAAAGTAACTATCTGTCTCTAATATTTATATTTCTAATTTTCTTTTTCTCATTATGAGAGCATTATCTTCTTTCATTTGGTTTAGCTGCCTTTCATTTCAACTATGTATTTAACATTCAACATCATTTTCTTCATCAGGGTCTCTACGCACACAATAGTGTCATCTCCATCATCATCAAATTTGTTTCGAAAACCCACCATTGTATTTTGATATTATGATATTGATTATCGACTTTAAAAGATCGTCAGTATCATCCCTCTTTATTTTTGGAAGGAGGCCTCCGCCAGTGAGACAAACTTTCCTCTTTTCATCCACCAAGGTTTTCCTGGGCTCTTTTTTCTATTCTCCATTTCTTCAAAGCAGTCATACTGCGTAAAATACCAGTAAATGAAGTACCATTGAAATCATTTGTGATCTGCTCTCAGGTCTTTTCCTTCTTCTCACCAGAAGCCCTATTGGTTTTCGTATCCTCTGTATCACTATGGGTGTGCATATTTATGTGAAATAATTCTCAACAAGTGGAGCTTCTCCGATGATTTTGAACTCTAACTTCTTCACTCATTTTGCTATCAATAACTATAGATAAGCAAATAAAATCGAAAATTCGAAAGATTGAATTCGAAATCCCAGACCATCAATGACTTTGACACGTAAAATATTTGAAAACGCCTAAACAATACAACGTTGCCTGGATTTTTTCACGCTTGGCTAAGCGAGGTTTATCGTTGTGCGGTGCATAACGCATAAGTTTAAACTTGGCTTAAGAGAGAAAACGGCGAATACGGCCGTTAGTACTTCATTTTTGAATCTTAGAATGTAAAAATTCAACTTCATCTTATGGGCATTAAAAATGTTTCCTAGCAACATACATATTACTAATTTTGTTTTGTCAGTATGAGAAAAGTCAACTTCTAGAGCTAATTTCAGAACGAATGGACTATGATTTTGTGTCACAGAATAATAACACATCCTAAAAAATATTGAAGGAAACACAATAGAATCAGTATGTCGATAAAACTAAATTTTAAAATATACTATATATATTCAACTGCCAACTGTTCACCGCACAAATATTCACTAACTGATAAATAGCGAATTACACGATACAAAGTAATTATTTATCACGGTCCAAGCCTCGCAGTTTCTTTTTTATCGATACCAAAGGTCCAATGGAATATTTGAAAATGAAAAAAATTATATTGGAAAGAAATTCCATAACCTCCAGAACGATGAGTTGAGTTTCAGTATTTTTCCAACAATTCTCCATTCAAATATGATTTGTTTTATTCATGGAAGGAGATTGAGTAACATTTCCTCAGAAATTCCGAAAAATAGTCAAACTGGCAACACATGAAAATGTCTATCTGGAGGACTTTTGGCGGTAGAAAAAAACATTCCAGAAACATTCCCATGTTAAAAAACATGGGACTGGCTGAAAGCTCGACTAAAATTGATGAATGCACCGCAAGGTGTCGCTAATTCCAAGTGTTTCTTGAAACGCGGCTCAATACGGTGAAATATGGGTTGCGCAGATTGCATTGCGACTTCAGGCACTGCTTCGAGTGGAGATCTCAGGGTCTCCACTCAGATAACTACCCAGCACTGATGAGGGCCAATAAGCCCGAAATCGGTCTGTAGGTTGTTAGGCATGCCTGTCTCTACACATTGGACAAAAAATTACACCAGCTAACACCGTCTGGTGTCCCCTGAGGTCCTGATTATTTTACGGCCGTATATTCCACGTATACTTTAAAGCTTAGCTCAACTTAAGCTCGATTCGAAAGCATACAATTTCCGTATTGTTAAGCGATCGTAAACTCTAAGCTGAGCTTAAAAGTATACGGCGAATACGGCCGTTAGTGACAGTAAACACCGGCATATCATTTACCATTGTAGGTGTTATGTGACCATTCCCATAGGTGTTTTTTATAATCAAACCCAGTTGTCAGTAACAGTAATGTTAGTGCTGAGTTAAGCAGAATGTACACTCTGGTGGTGTTCTTTATGCATTTCCGAAAGTGCGTTTTGACACAGCAGTGGTGTGATGCACATTCTGTGATTTTCTTGATGCTGAATCCTACCTCCACAAAAATTCTCTTCAGTGCGTTTAAATACTGAGCAGGTACATGCGAATAATTTTAGAAGAATCTGGGAACAATTTGGATGATGACGAACTGTTTCGGCTCATTTATCCTGATCAGTGGCACTAGGGCCTAGGCCAATTGATACTGATCCATATCAAAATCATCCAATATATAATGCCCAATATCGAAAATAATTTATATCAAATCTGGTGTTTTCAAATCAGATGATCATACAGTGCCTCGATTCCATCGTGATATGACACGGTGTAACTTGGTGTTAATTTTTTATAATAGGTTTTTTTCATGCGTTAACATCAATGATGGCACCATTGAGAATATTCGTGTCATTTTTCACTACTAAGATCGGAATTAACACCACTTAACACAAGGACACAACTTTTATATTTGGGTGTTGTAGTCGTCGGAGTTCGCTCTGAAATCCATTTGATTGAAATTACACTCCTTTTTTTTACTGTGTATGTTAGAAATACATACTTCGAAACAATAATTATACACACACTTTTATTCTCTCTCATCCTTCTAATACAACATCTAAACGGTAATTTCTCCACGTAACATCCCTTGATTCATCGTATCACTGAGTCACCCGATTGAGCAACTAAGTGATACTGTCAGCATATACAGGGTTGATGCACTCTCCTGGGGTAAGTCTGTCCTCAGACTCTATATCGTCCTTATAACATGATACCATACGTGCGACTTTCGCACATTTTCATGGTGACTTTCACCCACTTACATAGCGACTTTCGCTCTTATTTGATGGTGACTTTCACCCACTTACATAGCGACTTTCGCTCTTATTTGATGGTGACTTTCACCCACTTACATAGCGACTTTCGCTCTTATTTGATGGTGACTTTCACCCACTTACATAGCGACTTTCCCTCCTATTTGATGGTGACTTTCACCCATTTCCATAGCGACTTCCTCTCTTATTTCATGGTGACTCACCTACCCACATGGCGACTTTCGCTTTTATTTCATGGTGACTTTCACCCACTTACATAGCGACTTTCGCTCTTATTTCATGGTGACTTTCACCTAATTACATAGCGACTTTCGCTCTTATTTCATGGTGACTTTCACCCATGTTCATGGCGACTTTCGCCTCTTATACCGGTGACGTTCACCAATATTTTTGAGTAGAAGAATCCTTCACCTTCGCCAGTAGGTCACAAGAACCACTACCAACTGACACCTTTAACCAATACTCCCTTTCCTCAAAGGTCCTCGAGGTCCATTCCAGGTCCGAAATAATAAGCTTCTTATAACTTTCACCATGAGTTACCTTATTCAATTTCAACTTCAAGACATTTCTTTGGTAACTCATATTCGCTTAGAAAATCTTGTTAAACTTATTACTGTGGTGTCTATTTATTGTGTCCCTCCTACACTCGATGTAAAGGGTTAAATGAAACAACTATTTCCTATTTGTCCACCCTCACTTTGTCACGGTCTGATATCAACTGCCACATTCATCAATGCTATCTTCAACGTGACTCAGTGAATGCGAATATCTTTATTCATTATATAATCCAATACACTACAATTACCATTCGAAACTGATGGATTCAATATCCCAACGCTGTCTTTGTTAGAAATACATACTTCGAAACAATAATTATACACACACTTTTAAGCTCTCATCCTTCTAATACAACGTCTAAACGGTAACTGACTCTCAGCCTAATTTCTTCACGTAACATCCCTTGATTCATCGTGTCACTGAGTCACCCAATTGAGCCACTAAGTGATACTGTCAGCGTATACGGGGTGGATGCATATCCTACATGTATGTGAACTTCGTCACGTCGCTCTGCATTCACTGTGTGAATCGTTGCATAGACTACGAGTAGATGTAATTTAATGTTCGGCGTGACATTAGCCAGGAAAGTAGTTGTTTTCTGCTCGTAGTCTACCAGTTATTCAAACTG
Organism: Chrysomela aeneicollis; assembly: GCA_029955515.1. Lineage (NCBI taxonomy): Eukaryota > Metazoa > Arthropoda > Insecta > Coleoptera > Chrysomelidae > Chrysomela > Chrysomela aeneicollis. The sequence goes on along the minus strand of JARUHQ010000008.1, from coordinate 4,154,570 downwards.
TGTTTGATATTTTTCATTGAATAAGACAGAGTATATATGTATTTCTCTCATTTTTTTAAACATCAAAGTATGCCAACCCTGTACATTAGTCGCAGATGGACCAATTCGTGTGTCTGCAGGCGGTCATCTCGAGTTTCATTTGACAGCGTCTTGGGCAGCGCTATTATATTGTTTAACGCCAAGATCTCGCTATCTCTGTTCGTGTCAGGGGATGACGTGGGAGAGAGACAGCTTTGTGTATCTCGTTCGTCTGACGTTGACGTTGATGCAACTTCTTGCTAGACGGCCGTCGGTCGGTCCTGCTCCTGACAGCCGGCCATTGAGAGACGTCCAGGCCGGATCTTCGTTCCGAGATCCGGTAATTTGGATGAGATGTCTCGTCCCTTTACTCGAGATGTGTAAAATCGTGGGGAAACGATAACGAGTAGTGATATTTTTAGCATGATATTTTTATTATATTGTCGTGTATGAGTCCTTTGGTTCCTATACGGGGGGTTGTGGCTTAAAGGTTTGAACTCTTATACAGGGTAAAGCAAACTCCATGGTACAGGGTCTTCACGTATATTTTGAACTCTTCCTTAACTTTTTTATCTATTGCTACATAACGTTTCAGAGACAATTTTAGGTGGGTCGTTTTAATTATGGGCTAAACAGATTGGAGTTTATCGTGAGAATATATTGAATTTGTTATGATCACAAAGGATGAGAATATTATGTCTGATATTTCTTCCATTTTGTGTACTTAGCTGTTCTTGTGGTTTTATAGCTCGAAATTCATTTCTTGTTGATCACCATCTCTTTTGTGCGCAAGTGATGGTATATACGCACTTGGACAACATTGCTCCAAATTTCTTTGAAAGAGTGTGAAAGTTACGAATAGATTAAAATAAATTGTAGGAGGCTGAAGGCTGAGCAGCCTCTCAAGCACCTTGACCCATCAGATATTTTGTGCATAACCCTTGATCTATTCGAGGTCCGGGATTCCGAGACTTCGTGCAAGGTTCATCAGTTTCCTCCGAGCTGAGTTCCTGCCTTCGGAGGGCTTTGAGAAGGTCACTTCTAGGAACTTTAGCCCCTTGCAGAATATTCACAAAACGAATTTTCTGCAGTTTCAGCGAAGTTCTCGCGATAGCGGCAAGCATCAATCTCTGATTTACATATCCCTTCCATTGTTGGTACCTAAGGGAGTAGTCTCTAGTAAGGATTCCCGTCATCAGAGAAGCCTTTAATCTTGATGTCTTTGTCATGGCACTTTATTCCAGTGAAATTTCATTTCATCTGCTCTCCAGTAACGAAACTATTCGTCCAAGTATGCTTTGGACAGTCCACGGAAGGGTTCTGGGACAGGAAGTTCTATATTTGCCCCTACTTTGGCAAGGCAGTCTGCTTACTCGTTGCCTCTAACTTCCTTGTGACCTGGAACTTACATCAAAGTGACCTGATAGAAGCTGCCAGTTGTCTCAGGAATTATTTGCAGTCATAAGTCAGCTTAGACTCACGAGTGTATGACTTCAGAGCTTTAAGTACTGGTTGGCTATATGTACCCACCTTGGATCCATCAGTGTACCACACTGATGCATCCCTTCATAATTCAGGTCCATTCTTTGTGCAGATACAGTGCTTGATTATTACCACTTCGAACTGCATTTCGAAGTCGCATGGTATATGTCGGCTGAGAAATGGATTATAGGGAAATGTTTTCCAAAATCTTCAAATGTTCAATCCGATTTCCTGGTTTGAAATTTATTGTCTGGCTTAGTCTGAAAGCATTGATTTCTGCTTCTTTAATAACACATAGGTGCAATGGTGTACCTCTAAGGCTGTAGTGGGCACGTGAATATTGCCCCTGTGATTCCCAGACAAGCTAGCCGCTGCTTTTTAAGCAGCTTGACTTAAGCCGAAATTTTTATATTTTTTGCGACCAGTATAATGAAGCGTAGGTGAACATGGGTTTGATGATCATTTCCAATAGCCTATTTTTTGTTTCAGACCTCATATCATACTGAAGTCTCTGCGGCATGTCCATCTATGACAAAAAGCATGAAGTTATGAATTGAATATTCACTTAATTTTTCATATTCAACACCTTATGACTGCAACGGGCGGCATTTGATGCAATTAGGAAAGTCATATCAATTTTTCAATTGGAATCTTCCTATTCAACTTGGCACCCTGTCAGAAACATAGAACCACTTCAATTACCTTGCATTGCTGCGCTCAACTTATACCTTGGAACAATTCGAGATTTCCTGATGAAACGGCTTCCAGATACATCCCTTGTCCCTAATCCCAGAGGACAATGCCAGAGCCCTTCGAGCTTTCACTCAGAAGTGAAATAGATGCGCCCTCCTAATCGCCCTACATATTAATGAAAACAATATATCATACGGGAACGGCGTCCAAACTACGAATTCAACAATTATGCGCCCCATAAATAAGTTACCCGGTCTATTTCGAGAAGAGTTATCTTTGAATCGGAGCCACTATTTCATGATAATATCCCTCTTCATCTGCCAAATATTATTGCGTGACACTCAGACCGAATCAGCCAGAATTGCAATTTTGAGTCGGGCATTTACATTTTTGTCGAAGATTACAGAATTAAAATAACAGTTGGCCCACACTCTCGACACAGTGGCGCATCTAGGATTTTTTGTAAGGGGAACGTGTTAAATCTCAAAAAACTGGTGTTTGACTGCACACATAAAAACGATTTCTGCATTGGAGAATAGTATATTATGATACAAGTTTTATAAGACGCTATTTTGTCGCACTCGTTGTTTGGAGTACGACGAGCGAAGCGAGGAATGCTCCAAGTGAACAAGTGCGACAACGTGTCTTATAAAACGTGTGTCATATGCAATTTTTTCTATTTTGTATTGATTTGAAGAAAAAAAAATGGATTTAATATCGATGAATAATAGAAACATCTTCGATTGGTAACAATGATGACATTGAAATAATTAAAATCTGACGCAAAAGCGTAAAGCCCAGTTTACAGTTGAGCAATTTTGATTATTGCAATACCAGCGGTGAAAAATTCAATGTTGTTATTGTTTTTATTGGTCCATTTAGATCAAATTACACTCTGAATTAAAATTCACCAATTAAAATATTCACTGATAAAAATGGGTGAAAAAAAAACATATATTTTCTGTAAAATATCGCATTATCCGTCATGCTTTTTCACCAAATTCTGCACATTCACCACTAAAAAGTATATTTGTTGGGTGAAAATATACTTTTCAGGTATTCATTATGTTTTTTTCACTTTACAAGGTGATTATCAGTGCGCGCATGACTATAATACCGTGTAATTCTTTAAAAGCACCTTGTGGATATCTATTTATCCTTCAAAAATATGTGAATATGCAGAAGTTCTGTGAAATTCAGGTGCCGGTTCTGGAATCCTTCGTGACAACTCGCGCTCATTTGCTCGGCTCGAACATAACCGCACTTATTTCATTCTGCGAGCTGCGTCTTGTTGCATCTAACAGTGTTTAATGGCTATTCATTGTTATTGTTAAGCATTGGTGATTTATTTATAAACAGTGAAAGTAAGTGAGAACAATTTGGTATTAGACATGTATATCTGTGAGACGTGTTGTTTCAAGTGTACAACTATAGACAAATACAGCATTTGTTACAGTCTATATTATATGATAATCACAGAGTACAGTAACCACTAATCTTTGTAATAATCTTTATTACTTAAATCTATAAATCACACAATTCATAGGTTATGCACATGCCACATGTTCATATATATGATTACAGGATGATAGATGAAGATCATCTTGACAGTGACGGACGTCAAACATCGGATGTGCCTAAAGCCTACATCACATTAATGCGACATTACTAAATCCTAAATCACATTACTGTGACATCTCCCTCTTTTTCTATTCTATACCTATAAGGTTTTTTGATAACCCGTCCTGACCTAGTTTTTACATTACCAGTATGAGAAATATGAGAAGGTTCAGCAGTATTTGCTGTAGGAAGACAATCATTTGTTGAAGGGATTATAACATCAGATCCTGGCTCAATGTTTTGTTCAGTTTCAATAAATTCTTCAAATTGGGGTCGTTCTTGCACATAAGCATTTGGAGAGGGTCTAATAAATGAAGAATTTCTCCTCAAAACTTTACCAACATTGTCCTTCACTATATAAGAACGAGGATATTCACTAGTGCCTATTATTTCTCCCGGAACCCAATGTTTTTCCTTCCTCAATATCACACTGTCCCCTTTTTGAAAATTAGGCCTTGACACAGCGTACCTGTCATGATACATCTTCACTTTATTTCTATGAAAATTCAGCTTTTTGAAGTTAATAACTGGTTTATTCAATAAAACATTATTCGTTACTGGTAAGGTTGTACGTAGAATTCTTTGATTCAATAATTCCGATGGAGATAAATTTATCCCAACAAGTGGAGTTGTCCTGTACTCTAACAAAGCTCTATCAACATCTCCGCCTGTTTCATGACATTTGCGTAAAATATTTTTGCAAATTCCAACTGAACGCTCTGCTAAACCATTCGATCTTGGATATAATGGGCTTGATGTAACTAAATTGAAATCCCACTCTCGAGCAAATCTTTTGAATTCAACACTATTAAAAGGCATGTTGTCTGAAACAAAAACAGTTGGAATACCATGTTCAGAAAATATATGTTTAACTTCATTTATGATTTCCCCAGCTGTTTTTGAACTAAGTTGAACCAAATCAATCCAAAGACTGAAGTAATCAACCACTACTAAATAATCATGACCACCAAAAGTTAGAATATCAGCAGCTACTTTATAATATGGAATATTTGGTCTGTCATGTTGTATAAGTTTTTCTCTGGTTGGCTTTTTACAAAATTTTAAACAGGTTGTACATTTTGCAACAAAGTTATTTATATCAGTGCTAAGACCAGGCCAGTAAAATATTTTCCTAGCACGAGCCTTACATTTTTCTGCACCAAGATGTGCTGAATTATGTAATTTTGATATCATTATGTTTCTGAGTGCTTTTGGCACAATTATTTTATCATTATAGAAGACCAAGTCATTTTTTAGAATCAATTCATTGCGTATTTTGTAAAATGCTCTGAGTTCTTGTTCATGTTCTAAAATTTTCAGATTTTCTGGCCACCCTGTAGTACAAAAGTTTCTCACCATGGACAATATAGTATCGATTCTGCTTTGCTTCTTCAAGTTTTTTAAGCTATTATTGGATATAGGAATATCTAAATCTAAGGAATGGACAAATTTTATATCTGATTCATCCCTCGATTTTGTTTTGATGTATGACCTTGATAAAAGATCAGCTATATACATATATCGTCCAGGTAAATATTCGACAGTGAAATCGTATTTGAGCAACTTGAGTTTCAGTTTCTGCAATCTATTACTAACTTTATAAAAATCTTTGTTGCAAATAGCAACTAATGGTTTATGATCTGTTTTCACTAATATTTTACGACCATAAATGAAATTATGAAATTTTCCCAATGCAAAACAGATACCCAACAACTCCTTGTCAATTTGAGGATATCTTATTTCAGTTTCTGTAAGACTACGTGAACAGAATGCTACTGGATTTCCGTTTTGTAATAAGCAGCCACCAAGTCCAAATTGACTAGCGTCAGTCTGTATTTCAATGGGAGACTTTGAGTCAAAAATTTTTAAATTTGGAATTTCAGTCAAAAGTTTTTTAATTTTATTCAAAGCCATGGTTTGATCTGATGACCAAACCCAAGGTTTATTTTTTTTAACTAACTCTCTTAATGGAGCTAAGAATTCTGAAAGTTTAGGTATATATTTTGTTAAGTAGTTAAGCATGCCCATTATTCTCAAAAGTTCTTTTTTAGATTTAGGAGTTTCAATGGACAATAATGCTTCTATATATTGAGGATCTGGTTTGACCCCATTCATTGAAAAAATTTGTCCCACATACTTGACTTCATTTACTTTGAACTGAACTTTTTTATCATTGAATTTTACTCCAAATTTTCTTGCCCTTATCATTACTTCATTGAGAATTTTATCATGTTCTTCTTCTGTTTCAGCTGCTATTATGAAATCGTCAAAATAAATTCCTATATCAAGATCACCAAACATTTTTTCATTGACCCTCTGAAACACTTCTGGACTTACATTTAATCCAAAAGGAAGTCTTTTAAAGCAGTATTTACCAAAAGGTGTTATGAAAGTACAAAGTTTCATACTATCCTTATCAAGCGGAACATGATAAAAACCCTCTTTCAGGTCTAAAACTGTAAAAATTGACTTGCCTCTCAGTTTAAGGGCCAACTCTTCCACAGTTGGAATGGGATATTGATCTGAGCATACATTTTGATTGAGATGTAGTGGATCTAAACAGATTCTTATTTTTTTATCAAGTTTTTCCACCAAAACTATATTGTTTACCCACTCAGTGGGTTCATCTACTTTTGCAATTATGTCTCTACTAATTAAATCATCAAGTGTACTTTTTAATGCAGGTTTTACTGAATCAGGAATTCTTCGACAAGCACTTACATAAGGTTCAGAATTACTTTTCAGAACAATTTTGTATTTGAAGGGCACTTTACCTGTACCAGAAAATACTTCTTTATTTATTTTAATAAAATTATCTTTATTTGTAAAAGTACAGCTCACATAATCAACTCTTTTGAGCAAGTTCAGTTTTGTGCAAGCATTGAGTCCAAGTATTGGTGTGCTGTCAACATCTACAAGCAAAAATCTGATGTTATGTACAGTCCCTTTTACAGAACACTTGAGAATGGTAGAACCATTAGTTTCAATTTTATTGTTTCCATATGTCACTATTGATACATGTTCAGTATTAGTACCACTATTCTTGAAGCCTAACTTATTAAATATTTTCAGGGGCAAAACATTACAACTGGCACCAGTGTCCAACTTGAAATTAAGAATTTTGTTATTGATAATTACATCAATAGTCCATGACTCATCAACTTTTGTTTTAGTAGTAACATTATCTAAAGTAATAGTATCAATATATAAGGCATCACTATCATCATCAGAGTTGCAATCAGTATTACATTCATGAACAACTTTTCTACTTGCGCTTTTGTTTTTAACATTACCTTTCCCACTAAACTGTTTTTTATCATTCTTATTTTTACATCCAACTGCGAAATGATTAGGTTTATTACAAATAGAGCAATACTTTCCAAAAGCAGGGCAGTTGCCTGCTGTATGTTTGCGACCACACTTTAAACAGTCATAACTGTTGTTACCATCTTGTGCTTGCCTCTTACTTGTTTCTGGTTGTCTCTGAAATCCTTTATTCCTCCAGGATTGTTTTATGAGATTAACTTCTTTATCATTATGCAGATCCTTCACCTGCAGCTTGCTTATCTCTGATGCATTGCAGAACTCTTCTGCCTTCTTCAGTGTTAAGCCTGATTGTTGAAGCAGCCTCTCTTGCAATGACAAGTCCTGGATACCACTCACTAATCTGTCTCTCACTAATGAATCCTCCAAGGTACCAAAATTGCATACAGACGCCAATAACTTTATGTCTGTAACAAAATTATTGAATGGCTCACCTTCTTGTTGTGTTCTTGTGAAGAATTTATAGCGATCATACGTTTCATTTCTCATAGGCTTGCAATAGTCTTTGAATGCTTTTACCACACTATCAAACTTTTTACTATCAGCATCTGATAGCTTGAAAGTCTGGAACTTCTTTTGAGCTTCTTCACCGGCCAAGTTCAATAGGATTGCGACTTTGGTCTCATCTTCTTTACTGCCAAGTCCTGTTGCTTTTAGGTAGATGTCCAAACTTCTTGAGAAGTTGTCCAAATTCACGTGGACATCCTGGTTGAATATCAAGCTCTTAGGCGGCTTGAATATTCCTTCCATTTTCCTTTTCGGTTCTTATTATATCTTCGAATAACGTGGGTATCTCAAACGATAACCAACAAACCTGACACCATGTTACAGTCTATATTATATGATAATCACAGAGTACAGTAACCACTAATCTTTGTAATAATCTTTATTACTTAAATCTATAAATCACACAATTCATAGGTTATGCACATGCCACATGTTCATATATATGATTACAGGATGATAGATGAAGATCATCTTGACAGTGACGGACGTCAAACATCGGATGTGCCTAAAGCCTACATCACATTAATGCGACATGACTAAATCCTAAATCACATTACTGTGACAGCATTCACCAGTATTTGCATAGGCAAAACCAGTGAGCCAAATATCGTTGTTTGTACGCCAACTGTGAGGTGGTTCACACAAATTACAAAACATTCAAGCAACATGTATTCAGGAACAATCGAACAAGTTTGGCTTCCAAACCAGGTACTATGTGATTTGTGATTTCAGATTCTAAAGACACCAAAGAAGAACGCTCTCATCAACATTTTGTCTTCGTCGACAAAATATGCGTCGAAGGGGAAGGTTATATGAAAGCTTTCTGACTGCGTTGCAAGTACTTCTTGCACTTTATTTTATTTTGAATATCAAATATACAGGAGATATAGAATGTACATTAGAATTCATTCAGATATATTTCCTATAAAGATAGGTACACCCCGACCAGGGTAGTAAGGCAAAGAAAGTAGCGCTATCCAGAAAAAGAGTATTTATATGTTTATGAATTAGTTTTCCGAATATAATTTAATCCAATCCTTATATCATCAAGCGAAATAACCGATAAATATATAGTTTATATATAGTTTATAATTTGTTATTTTATTACGAATTTTGTTGTTTTTTGTTTAATAATTTAAATATATTTTGTGCATAAATGTTTTATTTCCTTACATCCTTACTGTAAGG